>LR738710.1:828812135-828867861 GCA_902687465.1 Secale cereale | reverse complement strand
TGCAGGGTCAGGAGGAACGTCAGAGGCCCCTGGGGACAGTCGGGTTCGCCCACATCCCCATGAATGGCTATGTTATGAATTTTTGGGTTCCCTGAACAGTTGGTACGTCCACGTTCAAATGATGGCCCGGCCCCTGGGGACAGTCGGGTTCGCCCACATCCCCATGAATGGCTATGTTATGAATTTTTGGGCTCCCTGAACAGTTGGTACGCCCACGTTCAAATGATGACCCGGCCCCTGGGGACAGTCGGGTTCGCCCACATCCCCATGAATGGCTAAACCTTGTTTTGAGCCTGGCAGCTCTTTGAAAAAGCCTCGACTACACGGCCTTATTTGCAAAAAATTGCATGTTTTTTGATGTTTTTTGTGTTCCATAACCCTTTAAACCGGAGTGGAACAACTTCAGAAGTTGACCACCTATCTATAATGTTATAAGTCTGGGTCATGAAATACCAGCATGAGTAAATCGGTGTTCATTATAACCCGGATCATCTGTCAGGCAACAAATCCACAAATTTCTGAACAAAGTAAACCGGTGTCTGTTATCAAGCCCGGAATTATTATTGGATCTATCAAAGACTCCCTCGGGAAATTGCAAATTTCGCCGGATTACGAATATCAAGCATACTTGATCGGAGTATGAGACAAAATAATAGCCGGAGTTTATTAACCCGGCCTGATTGTGATCAAACATCATTGGAACCGGTCTTCAAACCGGATTATATTATTCAATAGCCAAACATGGCTGGATTCCTATTATGGTTATCAATATTATGATTGAGGTCTTCAAAGTCGCTTTTAAGCGCAATGGATATTATTTCAACGATGGAAGTGATTTATTCTACAAAGGAATAGTCCCGAGTTGCTGCAGGCTTACAACCCGGCACTTGGGGGCTACATTATTCAGATTGAGATTACATCAAATACACAAGTCTCAAGCACACAAGCAAGTTGTCTACTTGACACTTGGGGGCTAATGGAAAGATCATTTGCTTCATCTGGAAGTACCGGTTCACCTTCTAAATGTAGCTAAACCGGAACTTGGGGGCTACCAATCGCTCCTGTCAAACAATTCAAGGTACACAAGTATTCATCCATTATATTGAAAGGCCCGTCTAACTCAGTTGGTAAAGCACAAAGCTCTTAACCTTGTGGACGTGGATTCAAACCCCACGATGGAAGTTACATTATATAATGTTCATTTCAATAATTATATCTACAAAGTCCCTGATCATTATTGCATAATGACCCGGCACTTGGGGGCTATATGTTGCTATTCAAGTTTACAGGATCATATTTTCAAAGTCCCTGCTCATTATTGCATAATGACCCGGCACTTGGGGGCTACATAATATGGAATATTCAGTTTCATAGTGATTGGGATGACCAATCCGGATTTCTTCAAGATTATACAAGGCTATTTTTAATGGAGTATATACAAAGTCCCTGCTCATTATTGCATAATGACCCGGCACTTGGGGGCTATAGGTAATATGCATATAAAAGAGGAACATCTTCAAATTTTCAGTTCTGGCAAATCAGATTAATTGTGTGACCCGGCAATTTTGGCAATCATAAACCGGCAAGCTTTATATCTTCAAGCCGCTGGATATCAGTTGAATATTTCAAAGACCAACATTTTTTATCAAGTTAGAGCATTAAAGGCCGATTCAAATGGATTCTTTATTTACAATATTTTTTATGCAAGCAAGTTGAATATGAAGTTGGTCTGTTGACTCGGATTTTCTAGAAGAAGGAAAGACAAGGACTTAAGGATGGTCAGATGACGGATTACAAGAAATTCTTAACCCGGAGCACAACCTATCAGTTTCGCTATTGTGTTTATTTTGCAGCATAAAGTTTACCATGGACACATCCAAGCTAAACTTGGGGGCTAATGTCGGCGATATACCCCCGCGGTATGAACCGGCCGGAATTATAACCCGGCCGGACTTGGCGGTTTACACTTGGTGATTCACTGGCAATCCGTTATCACCAGACGGTTTACAAGCAACCTGCCTAAATAATATTACTCACTGGTAACCCGGCGTATGAATTATGGATGACAAGGCCCAAGGCCCAGAAGGCCGGTTCATATTAATAGTGGGCCGGTTTAATAATAAAGCGCAAGGAATATTCTCCATAAGGGAAGCAAGACTAGGACTCCTTGTAATAGATCAATCCTAGTCCTACTAGGACTAGTCATGTAAAGCCTCCCCTTCAACATATATAAGGAGGGGCAGGGCTCCCCAAAGAGGACAAGTTTCAGAGTTACAAATTAGAGGACAAGTTTTTCACAAGTTAGACAAGAGACAAGTTAGGTTTAGAGTTTAGACAAGCAGACAAGTTTCTAGGGTTAGACACCAAGAGCCGGTTTATCAGCAACACCACGAGGATGATAATGAGATCAAAGCCTCAAACAGCACGTAGGGTTATTACCGGATGATGTTTCCCAGGGCCCGAAGCTGTCTAAATCCGTGTCTTGCATCGCATCTCTCGATTCCGCTCAACCCCTTCAAGCTACCACATAGATGCGCGCTTCAACACTAAGTCCGTTGATCCGGACATCTGCCGTGTTAATTCCACGACACTGACCTTCTGCTTGACGGGCCGCGTGTGAGGACAAACGGCAAGCTTGTGCTCAATTACTTTCCTGGGAACACCGGGGATGTCAGATGGTTGCCATGCAAAGACATCGACATTCGCCCGCAGGAAAGCAACGAGCGCGCTTTCCTATTTGGGGTCAAGCGTGGCACTGATGGTGAAAGTACCACCAGTGTCGTCCTCCTTGGTAGACACCTTCTTGGTTGCAGGTGGAGCTGCCATTCCTTTCTTGCACTTGCCGGTGGAGCTCGATGGTACATCCTCGACGGCAGCGCAGCACTCCGAGGAGGTGCGTTTGCCGGAGTGGGCCCCAGAGCTCTTGCCGGACTTCGTCTTGTTCTTCCCCCCGGGAGCTTCAGCGGCAAGTGTTTTGCTATTTGTTGCAGCTGCTGCATCCCGGTAGATCTTGTCGACGCAGATAAGCGCGTCCTTCTTGTCGCCGGGGACAGAGATGACGCTTATCGGCCCTGGCATCTTGAGCATGTTGTAGGCATAGTGAGAGGCTGCCATGAACTTGGCAAGCACCGGACGGCCAAGTATCCCATTGTATGGCAATGGGATATCGGCAACGTCAAAGGTGATCCTCTCAGTCCTGAAGTTTAGCTCTCCGCCAAAGGTGACTGGCAGTGTTATCTTCCCCTTCGGCTTGCTCCTTCCCGGGTTGATTCCTTGGAAAGTTCCGGTCTCCTCGAGCTCGCTGCCGGGGATCTGTAGCTTCCGGACTACAGCAGAGGAGATCAGGTTTAGGCCGGCCCCGCCGTCAACCAGCATCTTGGTGACCTTAAGGTTGCGAATGGTTGGTGAAACCAACATCGGCAAGCACCCGACCGCAGTTGTGCGGTCAGGGTGGTCCTCAATGTCGAAGATGATGGGCGTGATGGACCACTTGAGTAGCTTGCGCGACTCGACAGGTGGCTCTGCCGCATTAACTTCCCGCACCCATTGTTTGAGTTGGCGGTGGGAAGTATGCAGAGAGGCCCCTCCATCGACGCACAGAACTTCTGTGGCCTTCTGGAACTCCTGCTCGATGTTGTCTCCGTCGTCCATGTCCTCGTCGTCGTCTTCGTCTTCATCCTTGTCGCGGCCGCGGGGAGGTCTATCTCCTTGCCGCTGCTTGGCCTTGCCGCGGCGTCCTCCCCGGCCATTGAATGGCCGCTTCTTGCCAGACTCTCCTCCGCCTCCCTGGGCCTTCTCCTTGTCGCGTCGCTCGTACTCAGCTTTCTTCTGCTCAACGAGGTATTCGACCCTCTTGCAGTTCTGGAGGTCATGGCCCTTGGTGCGGTGGATCTTGCAGTACTGCTTGTCGGAGCCGTCCTGCTTGTCGGCGGCAGCTACAGTGGCAGCTTCCTTGCCGGAGCCACCAGCCTGAGCCTTCTTGGCGCCAGCCTCCTTGCCGGACTGCTCCACAGCCAGCACTACCTTATTCTTCTTTTTCTTGTTATTCCGCCGCCGGTTTTTCCTTGCCGGGGCGGCATCCTCACTGTCCGTTCCTCCTGCTCCAGCATCCTCTCCGGGGAGTCTCCTCCCCTCTTCAGCGCGCGCACACTTGTCAGCCAGAGCATAAAGCTCGCTGACGTCTCGTATCTTGCACATCGCCATTTCCTCCCTCATCCGGCGGTTACGCACGTTCTGATGGAACGCGCTAATAACCGCGGCAGGATGGACGTCCGGGATGTTGTGTTGGACGCGGTTGAATCTCTGGATGTACTTTCGCAGGGACTCTCCTTCTTTCTGGGCAAGTATGTGGAGATCACTCTCCTGGCCGTGGGGCTTGTGGCCGCCCGTGAAGGCGCCGACAAACTGGTGGCACAGGTCTGCCCAAGAAGAGATGGAGTTCTCCGGCAAGTGCATGAGCCAAGATCTGACATTGGGCTTGAGCACAAGCGGGAAGTAGTTTGCTAATATCTTCTCATCCCGTCCCCCGGCAGCCTGCACCGCAATGGTGTAGATGCTGAGGAACTCCGAGGGATGGGTCTTGCCGTCGTACTTCTCGGGTACGTCGGGCTTAAAGTTCTTCATGCTGGGCCATTGGACTTGCCGTAGCTCACGGGTGAACGCAGGGCAACCTGCCGCATACGGCAAGTCGCCTGGTTCGCCGAGCGTGCGCATGTCAACAGCGGTCCCAGCGCGTTGGTCGGACTGTCGTCGCGTTTCTCTTCGACGCTCGATACGAGTTCGAGCGTCTTCTTGCCGCCTGTCGTCGAGGACTTGGCGTTGATCGCGGCGAGCTCGCGGATCCGACGACGTCATGGAGTCGTCGTCGACGTTGATCCGGCGAGTCGGCGATTTCTTCTTTCGCGGCGGGGAGTGCACGGTAGTTGCACCCCCGGCGGTCTTGTCTCCATCAGCCCGCGCCTGGCTGACTTGCCGCGGCCGTGACGTCGCCGGCTGCTGCGGCGTGTCGTTGTTGGCGAAGGCGATGAGGCTTTGGATGGTAGCCCTCCAGTCTTCGGCTTTGTCCGCCGCTGGAGGGAAGTCGAGGAGCAGCTGAGCTCTAGCTAGAGCTTCTGCTGGAGTGGAGGGGAGCGGTGGCGAGCGGTGCGAGGAGCGAGATATGCTCGGACTTCTAATGGCGTTAGAAGGAGCAGGTTCTCGCCCTGGCGACCGCGCCTTGCTCGTGCCAGCGCGTTGGCCTTGAGCGTCCCGCGACCCGCCAGCTTGGCCTTGGCCTAGCAAGTGGATGGTACCCTGCGTACCACCCCGCTGGCGTTCCGGCACCTCCTGAGAGGGGCGCGGTGCGTGCACGGACACCGAGGTCTTGGAGTGCGCTCGGTCATCCGTCTTGTCTTTGGACTTGGCGGCGCCGTGAGTTTCCTCGCCGGCATCCGCCCTTTCGCCAGCGTCTACCCCACCAACCGTTGGTTCTGGTGGTGGCGGGATCGACGCGGACGGGCCTCCTACCTCCGAAGCTTTCTTCTTCGGCGGCATGTCGATGAAGCTAACAAAGTTGATGAAGTTGCTGACGATTTCGCCCGCGCGAACGCTGGATCAGGTTCGCACAACCTCGACGCCCCCTACCTGGCGCGCCAAAGATGTCGGGGAAACTGACCGCCCACGAACACCTATGGGACCGGAGCCCCTTTTCGGTACGGCAAGGGAGCGGAGGGAGCACGGAGAGCAGATCGAGGCGAGCACGCAGGCAGTTTACCCAGGTTCGGGCCGCACGGATGCGTAAAACCCTACTCCTGCCTTGGTTGTATTGAGTTCTTGGCTCGGGAGCAAGAAGAACTATAGTTCTGGTTGCTAGCTACACCGAGCGTGAGACTGATCAAGGATCGGAACCCCCCCTACGTTGTGCATGGGCCTCCTTTTATAGGTCTAAGGGGTCACCGACAGGTGGCAACGTAGGTGAGGGTAAAAGCGTAAAAATGGTGGTGGTTGTAACAGTGTATGTACAGTGTTTTGTACCTAACCCTGACGGTGGGGGACAAGGGCATTGAATGCCCGTCACCGTTGCCCCGAACAGTGCAAAAAGCATCTGTTCGGGCGTCTCCGTTCGCCACGACGGTAGCCTCGTCATCGTGGGTTGCCACCGTGTCCCCCAGGCTGAACAGCCTTCCGCCACGTGCCCCTGGAAGGGCCCCAGGGCAACGCGTGGCCGGATGAGCTGGAGCGCGGGCACACAGTGGAAGCTTGCTGCGGCAAGCGCCTTGCCGCGGTCCCTACCTTGCCGCGCCCGGAAGCTTGTCGCTCTCCGGGCCTTGCCGGGGCGCGCGATGCGCCACGGCGAGTCTTCTAAAAATGCCATGCTTTGGCCTTCCTGGCAAACTCCTCTTGCCAGGGTCTTGTGCTAAAGGGGTGGTTATGAGCCTGGAACGGCCTTCCCGGCAAGCTCCTCTTGCCGGGGTCTTGTTTCACTGACTTGAATACTTTGTTCTTAAATGGCTTCAAGGGAACCAAAGTGGACCTTGGCGAGCACGCGGCAAGCCCGGCCACGGGACGCTGCTACTGCCCGTGCACAAGTCGGGATACTAAGGTACCCCTACTTTAGTACACCGACAGGGATCTCCACGGGAACAGCAGCTACGTCGGTGGAATTAGGGTTTTCTCTCTGCGTATGGAGTTTCTGGGGTACGTAGGTATATATAGGAAGAAGGGGGCACCGGGGGCCACACGGGCTGCCCTCGAGGCAGGAGAGCGCCCTGGGAAGGGGGCGCCCCCCCCCCACCCTCGAGGGTGGCCCCTCTGTCCCCTGGCTTGGCCCCGAAGTCTTTCGTGCGTGATTTCCTCCAAAAATATCTCTTGCGATGGTTTCATCCCATTTGGAATCCGTTTGATATTCCTTTTCTGCAAAACCCTAAAATAGGCAAAAAATACAACAATCTGGACTGGGCCCTTGGGTTAGTAGGTTAGTCCCAAAAATGATATAAAAGTGAATGATAAAGCCCATTAAACATCCAAGACTTCATATATAATAGCATGGAACAACCAAAAATTATAAATACGTTGGAGACGTATCATGTACCTTACCATGACTTTGGCAAGGAGGTACAAAAGTGATCCAGGAGTAGATCACTCGACAACGGTCAAAATTATCCTTAGTTACTGGATGACTAAGGAAATGTTTTCTCGATTATGGAGGTGATAAAGAGTTCGTCATAAAGAGTTACACCGATGCAAGCTTTTCACTAATCCAGATGACTCTAAGTATCAATCTGGATACATATTGGAAGTGGGAGCAATTAGCTAGAATAGCTCCATGCAGAGCATTGTAGAGATAGAAATTTGCGAAATACATACGGCTCTGTATGTAACAGACCCGTTGACTAAACTTCTCTCACAAGCAAAACATGATCACACCTTATTACTCTTGGGTGTTAATCACGTAGCGATGTGAACTAGATTATTGACTCTAGTAAACCCTTTGGGTGTTGGTCACATGGCGATGTGAACAATGGTTGTTATTCACATAACGATGTGAACTATCGGTATCAAATCACATGGAGATGTGAACTAGATTATTGACTCTGCAAGGGGAAGACTGAAGGAAATATGTCCTAGAGGCAATAATAAAGTTATTATTTATTTCCTTATATCATGATAAATGTTTATTATTCATGCTAGAATTTTATTAACCGGAAACTTAGTACATGTGTGAATACATAGACAATACAAAGTGTCCCTAGTATGCCTCTACTAGACTAGCTCATTGATCAAAGATGGTTATGTTTCCTAACCATAGACATGAGATATCATTTGATCAAAGGGATCATATCATTAGGAGAATGACGTGATGGACAAGACCCATCTGTTAGCTTAGCACGATGATCGTTTAGTTTTACTGCTATTGCTTTCTCCATGACTTATACATGTTCCTATGACTATGAGATTATGCAACTCCCGGATACCGGAGGAACACCTTGTGTGCTATCAAACATCACAACGTAACTGGGTGATTATAAACATGCTCTACAGGTGTCTCCGAAGTTATTCGTGGTGTTGGCATAGATCAAGAATAGGATTTGTCACTCCGAATGTCGGAGAGGTATCTCTGGGCCCTCTCGGTAATACACATCATAATAAGCCTTGCAAGCATATGACTAATGAGTTAGTCATGAGATGATGTATTATGGAACGAGTAAAGAGACTTGCCGGTAATGAGATTAACTAGGTATGGTGATACCGACGGTCGAATCTCGGGCAAGTAACATACCGATGACAAAAGGAACAACGTATGTTGTTATGCAGTTTGACCGATAAAGATCTTCGTAGAATATGTAGGACCCAATATGAGCATCCAGGTTCTGCTATTGGTTATTGACTGGAGATGAGTCTCGGTCATGTCTACATAGTTATCGAACCCGTAGGGTCCGCACGCTTACCGTTTGATGACGATCGGTATTATGAGTTTATGTGTTGATGTACCGAAGGTAGTTCGGAGTCCCGGATGAGATCGGGGACATGACGAGGAGTCTCGAAATGGTCGGGACGTAAAGATCGATATATTGTACGATTATATTCGGACATCGGAAAGGTTCCGAGTGATTCGGGTATTTTTTCGGAGTACCGGAGAGTTACGGGAATTTGCCGGGGAGTATAAGGGCCTTATTGGGCTTTAAGGGAAAGAGAGAGAGGAGGCTGTGCCCCGCCCCCCCCCCCCCCCCATGGCTTAGTCCGAATTGGACTAGGGGGAGGGGTGATGGCTTCTCGCCCCTCGTTGGTTACCCCAAGTGGAAGGTTTGAGATGCAGTGTAGCGGTAGTTTTCCCTTGGCAAAGATACCAAGGATCGATTTCCCCTGAGACTCCTAGTTTCAACAAGAAGGTGTCAACTGCTAACGGCGCCAGATATTAGCAATCAACCGGACCTGCACACAGATACAAATAACTTAGCTCCCAACGAGTACAGAGAGGTTGTCAATCCCTCCGGCCTTGTCGTTTACAAAGGGTCAAACGCAAGAGATAATAGTGATAGGTAAAACTGTAACTAGTATGTAAAAGCAGAAAGTAAATAGCGGATGTGATCAGTGATGGTAATATGGACCGGGGTCCCATGATGTTCACTAGTGATGTCTCTCTCCCAAAAGACGATAAAACAGCTATGTGAGGTAAACGAATTACAGCTGGGCAATTGACAGAATTATGTGCGCAAACCAATGCTAACTATGTTGCAAGAAAGGTAGAGGTTCAAAGCATGGGCGGTACGCCAAGGCAAGTAGACCGAAATCCATCTGCATCTACTACTAATCATCCACCTTGAGATATCTATCCAGAACATCTCGCTGGTATTAAGTTGCGAGTCCCACCCATAGTGTAAACTCAAAGCAACAGACAACTGCATTAAAAGAACTTTGCGTAAAGTAAACAATCCTTGCACCCGCGAGTACAAGCACCGTTGTTTTCCCCTTGTGGCAACAGCACATCCCCTAGACTCATGTTTCTGTCACTCAAACTAGTCATCGAGGGGCATGAACCCACAATCGAGCATAACGTTCCCTCTTGGAGTCACTACCTACTACTTGGCCAAAGCAATAAATAGCAACGGAGAACATGCAAGAATTACTTAAGAACATAAATATAAAAGAGGTAAATCAAATATATTACTCAAACACAATCTGAACATAATCTCACAATCCATCAGATGCCAGCAAACTCAACATAGCAACAGCATAAGGATTACATATGTGCCTCGATCATGTAGGGCAGCTCACGAGGTCTAATTAGTGAAGCACAAGAAGGGGAGGAGAACATCACATAGCTACTGGTCATGGACCCATGGTCCAAGGGAGACTACTCACAACTCATCCGGGAGGCGTCCATGGTGGTGGATAGGCTCCCAGTGGTGATCCTCCCCTCCTGCAGGGTGCCGGGAAGAGTTCTCCTGGTGCTCCCGATCTTGGAAGCGCGGCGGCGGCGGAACAGAGATGAGATCGCGAAAAAGGGTTCCGTCCTCGAGGGTTTCGGGACGCGTGTTAAACATATGCCAAAGGGGGGCATCAGCGGAGACCTGGGGGGCCCAGGCGCCCCCCCCGGCGCGGCCAGGAGGGGGGTCGCGCCACCAGGGCGCCTGGAGCCCTGGTGGCCCCCCTCCGACCCTACTTCGGCCGTGTGGAAGCTTCCGGAACGCTGATTTTTTATATAATTTTTCCAGGATTTTTCTGGCAGTTTACGTGATGGGAAAACCTGAAATACAAAAACAGCAAAAAACAGAAACTGGCACTGGGGTGCACTGAGTTAATAGGTTAGTCCAAATATGATCAAAAGTGTATGGAAGTGTATAAATATCATAGCAATATCACACAAAAGAGGCATGGAGCAAGCATAAATTATAGATACGTTTTGGACGTATCAACATCCCCAAGCTTAATTCCTGCTCGTCCTCGAGTAGGTAAATGATAACAAGTATAATTTCTGTGGTGACATGCTATTAACCATATAAGTACTTTTCATAGTCACATGACAAAAGCTTACTGAGACAATGAATCTGTAGTAATTAAGTTGCCTTATGAGAAAATCACAAAGAACTGAAAGTTTTACAACATGATACTTAAACATCAAATAGATTTGTAGTGAGCATGGTGTGAAAATATGATAAAGTGATATCTCGCTTGCCCCCTTTAGTGAAGCAATACATAAATGCAGGGGCACCTCCAAGGTTTAAGTGATGACTAGATACAATGATTTTAGAATAAACGATATCATAATCATGCAAAAGACAATGCTACTTTGGGACAATGCACATTACACTCAGAATGACAATCATGCTCTCAGTAGTTGGTGCTTAAAGAAGGCGGAGACTCTCGAACCGTGGCTTTTGTTGGCAAGGTTGAAAACCCGTGGTCGGAAACAAAGACAAAGCATGTACCAGAGCTCTTGGTTTTAAAAACAGAAGTAAAAATTATTTTTTTGGATGTGCATGTTTCGTCAACGAATGCTAGCAGATAACGCAATTACTTCTCGAGCTGGACAAGTTTCGAGGAACGGCTCCCGAATGAGGACGATCACATCCTCTTAATCTCCTTTGTTTATCACTGCCAAAGTTTTCTGATTTCTCATGAACAAAGCGTGAAGGAGGGTTTGTTTGTTTATATTATTTTTTAATGAGCCGGGCGCACTCAATGCCAGTTCCTTCTCATATTATGGGTTTGCACATTAGACATGCAATCCCGGGGTGAAGCTTGTCCAACTTAAAAAGATCATGAATTAACTACTACTTCCTCATGAACTAAAACAGAGGCACAAAAGAGAAATGCCTTTTTGAATAATTTCGAGATGGTACATGAAAGTCTTCGTTAGGAATGGCAGGTAAATACCATGTATAGGAAGGTATGGTGGACTCATATGGCATAACTGGTTTAAAGGATTTTGGATGCACAAGCAGTTAGTCGGCTTAGTACAGGTGGAGGTTAGCAAAAGACTGGGAGCGACCAACTAAGAGAGCAATGACGGTCATAATCATGCAGAGCGACAAAGCAACATTGAATCAGGCATGGAAGTTATATCGCTACTCAGAAATTAAAGATCATCAAGGCTTGACAGACTTTCTTTACAGTCTTAAATATGCGTGAGCATACGCCAAGTCAATCAAAATAAATTCTTGAAGGAAGATATTACTAAACCATACCACATCATAGGCAAACAAATCATGTTGGTACTCCAATAACACATTGGGAACCCCCCAGCTATTTGAGACTAACCATAAGAAAACATGAACTACTAAGCTCCATTATGCACGTAGCATTTTTATCATAGACATATCGACCAATGCAATAGAGGCCAACTCTCTTAATAAGATAAGCATGATAAATAAAAAGAGTTCCAGCGACCAACTAAACAAAAGCTCTTTAAAAAGATAAGCATGAAAACTAAGAGCGAAGCATGACAGTAGCTATTGAAAGACCAAGAACATACACAGCAAAGATAGATATGAAAATTCTATGTTGTGTTCTATGTTAAAGTGGAGCGTGTTTCTCTCCCACACAAAGAAAGCTGAGTTCCAACTCGTTATGAAAAGCAAGCAAAGCTAAAGGAAACTAAAAACAAGACGCTCCAAGCATAGCACATAACACATGAAGTGATAAAAATATAGTGGAACGAAAGACGAACTGATAATGTTGATGGAGAAGGGGATGCACGGGGGCATCCCCAAGCTTAGACGCTTGACTCTCCTTGAATATTTCTTGGGGGTGCATGGGGGCATCCCCAAGCTTGAGCGCTTGACACTCCTGAATCTTTTTATCATCTTCCCTCTCACACTTGAAAACTTCCTTCATACATAACTCATCATAATCTGATTAGCGAGGTTAGTACCCATAATAATATAATTGTTCCTTGCTGGAAATAAGGATATTCTTGAAGTTCTACTGTTTCTCAAGATTGCCAAAAGGTTTTTGCAAAGAAAAAGCAAGCTCAAGGTTTGCAAAATGAAGGAAAGGCAAAACAGGACAGAATCTGTGAAAAACAGACCAGCAGGTAGTAAATGATTTTTTCGGGGCACTTCTGCAACTCTAATCAAAAAACTCAGAACAGACGCCCGAAAGACAATTGTATAGAGCACGCTGTCGAAACAATTCAGACCAAAAATATGATCTGGTGATTTTATACGAATTTTTCTATCCAAGGACAGAATCTGTTTCCTCGACA
Source organism: Secale cereale (assembly GCA_902687465.1). Taxonomy (NCBI): domain Eukaryota; kingdom Viridiplantae; phylum Streptophyta; class Magnoliopsida; order Poales; family Poaceae; genus Secale; species Secale cereale. Next base: position 828,855,176 of record LR738710.1, on the reverse strand, counting down.
GCACGTCACAACTTTTGAACTTTCTTGCAATCAGAGGCTACACTTGGCACAAAGTTGAAAAGCAAAGATACAGTGATGATGCTACTGTAGTAACAACATCAAGACACAACAAAAGAAAAATAAAATTTATTCATTGTGGGCTGCCTCCCAAAAGTGCTTTCTTTTATGCCTTTAAGCTAGGCATAATGCAAAAAGATCAAGTTTTATCAAGAGTAAAAGAATAGCTAGCCCGTATAACGGGCTCAAAAGGTAACTTAATCTTATTTTTAGGGAAGTGTTCCATCCCTTTCTTGAGAGGAAATTGGAATCTTATATTCCCCTCTTTCATGTCAATGATAGCACCAACGGTGCGTAGAAAAGGACGTCCCAAAATAATTGGACAAGAAGGTTCACATTCAATATCCATAATAGTAAAATCAACGGGAATGTAATTGTCATTGACAATGATAAGCACATCGTCGATCCTCCCCAAAGGTTTCTTTATGGAAGAATCAACGAGACGAACACCAAAAGAACAAGAATCAAAAGGTTTCAATTTAAGCATATCATATATTCTTTTGGGCATAACAGAGGTACTAGCTCCAACATCACATAAAGCATAGCAAGAGAAGTTATTCAACTTAATTTTTATCATAGGATCCCAACCATCTTCTAGCTTTCTAGGTATGGAGGCTTCTACTCTAAGTTTCTCCTCCCTAGCTTTGATGAGAGCATTAGTGATATGCTCCGTGAAGGCAAGGTTAAGCGTGCTAGTGCGGGGATCTTTAGACATCTTGTGAAGGAAATCAATAACTTTGGTAAGAGTGCAATTATCAAAATCAAGGTCACTACTATCAAGTAAAGTGGTAGTGGTGTCCTTTAGGTTCACTTGTTTGGTAGTTTCTATGGTCATAGCATCACCATTAATAGGTCCAATGGAACCAGGAGTGCATTGGGTGCTAAGAGTTTGGATATCCTCAACAACTTGGATAGTAGCAACAGTGTGGTGGGTAGGAAGGTTCTTAATTCTATCTTCTTCCTCCCTTTCTCTAGCCCATCTCTCTTTAAGTTTAGCCAACATCCTAATGTTTTCATTAATTTGCACTTGAATAGCATTCATAGGAGTGACCTTCCTCTCCTCAAGAGGAGAAGTTCTAATTTTAAGCAATTCTACCTCATGGGCTAAATTGTCTACCTTCGAAGAGAGATCATCTAGTTTTTTTAGTTTTTCTTCTACACTCTTATTAAAGGCTTTTTGGGTAGTGATGAAATCTTTAAGCATAATCTCTAGTTCAGTAGTGGAGTTCTTGGTGCTAGGATAAGCATTGTTGTTCCCTTTAGAATTAGAGGGGAACGGTCTAGGATTGCTACCAAAATTACTCCTATAAGCATTGTTGTTAAAATTGTTTCTAGAGATAAAGTTCACATCGACTTGTTCTTGAGCAATCAAAGAATTTAAAGGAACATCACGAGGATCAACAGAAGATTGCTTCGAAAGTAGAGACATGATCAAGTCAACTTTTTCATTTAGGGAGGAAATCTCCTCGACAGAGTTTACCTTCCTACCTGTTGGAGCGCGTTCGGTGTGCCATTGGGAATAATTGGTCATCATCTCATCGAGAAGCTTTGTGGCAGCACCAAGTGTAGTTGACATAAAGGTTCCTCCCGTGGCCGAATCTAACAAGTTCCGCGAGGTAAAGTTCAAGCCTGCATAAAAAGTTTGGATAACCATCCAAGTAGTCAAACCATCAGTAGGGCAGTTCTTGACAAGAGATTTCATACGTTCCCAAGCTTGGGCAACGTGTTCATTATCCAATTGTTTAAAATTCATTATGTTACTTCTTAGTTGGATAATTTTAGCAGGTGGATAGTATTTTCCAATAAAAGCATCTTTGCACTTGTCCCACGAATCTATGCTATTTCTAGGCAAAGATTGAAACCAAATTTTAGCTCCTCCTCTCAAGGAGAAAGGAAAAAGCTTAAGATTAACAATATTACCATCTATTTCTTGGTACTTTTGCATATCACAGAGTTCAACAAAATTGTTTAAGTGTAAAGCAGCATCATCTCCAGCACCGGAGAATTGATCTTTCATAACTAGGTTCAGTAAAGCAGGTTTAATTTCATACGAAAGTGCTGAAGTGGCAGGTGTAGTGATAGGCGTGCAGATAAAGTCATTGTTGTTGTGACTAGTGAAGTCACACAACTTGGTGTTCTCGGTGGAACCCATAGCAGCAAGCAAGCAAGATAACTATTCTTGTGATTTTCGATAAAAGATACTAAAGCAAAACTGAAAGGTAAACTAACAAGACTAAAAAGCAAAGGTAAAAGATAGCGTGCAACTCCCCTATCTTGAAGAGTGGAGTCCCCGGCAACGGCGCCAGAAAACTTTGCTTGATGTCTTCTCGCCCCTCGTTGGTTACCCCAAGTGGAAGGTTTGAGATGCAGTGTAGCGGTAGTTTTCCCTTGGCAAAGATACCAAGGATCGATTTCCCGTGAGACTCCTAGTTTCAACAAGAAGGTGTCAACTGCTAACGGCGCTAGATATTAGCAATCAACCGGACCTTCACACAGATACAAATAACTTTACTCCCAACGAGTACAGAGAGGTTGTCAATCCCTCCGGCCTTGTCGTTTACAAAGGGTCAAACGCAAGAGATAATAGTGATAGGTAAAACTGTAACTAGTATGTAAAAGCAGAAAGTAAATAGCGGATGTGATCAGTGATGGTAATATGGACCGGGGTCCCATGATGTTCACTAGTGATGTCTCTCTCCCAAAAGACGATAAAACAGCTATGTGAGGTAAACGAATTACAGCTGGGCAATTGACAGAATTATGTGCGCAAACCAATGCTAACTATGTTGCAAGAAAGGTAGAGGTTCAAAGCATGGGTGGTACGCCAAGGCAAGTAGACCGAAATCCATCTGCATCTACTACTAATCATCCACCTTGAGATATCTATCCAGAACATCTCGCTAGTATTAAGTTGCGAGTCCCACCCATAGTGTAAACTCAAAGCAACAGACAACTGCATTAAAAGAACTTTGCGTAAAGTAAACAATCCTTGCACCCGCGAGTACAAGCACCGTTGTTTTCCCCCTTGTGGCAACAGCACATCCCCTAGACTCATGTTTCTGTCACTCAAACTAGTCATCGAGGGGCATGAACCCACAATCGAGCATAACGTTCCCTCTTGGAGTCACTACCTACTACTTGGCCAAAGCAATAAATAGCAACGGAGAACATGCAAGAATTACTTAAGAACATAAATATAAAAGAGGTAAATCAAATATATTACTCAAACACAATCTGAACATAATCTCACAATCCATCGGATCCCAGCAAACTCAACATAGCAACAGCATAAGGATTACATATGTGCCTCGATCATGTAGGGCAGCTCACGAGGTCTAATTAGTGAAGCACAAGAAGGGGAGGAGAACATCACATAGCTACTGGTCATGGACCCATGGTCCAAGGGAGACTACTCACAACTCATTCGGAAGGCGTCCATGGTGGTGGAGAGGCTCCCGGTGGTGATCCTCCCCTCCGGCAGGGTGCCGGGAAGAGTTCTCCTGGTGCTCCCGATCTTGGAAGCGCGGCGGCGGCAGAACAGAGATGAGATCGCGAAAAAGGGTTTCGTCCTCGAGGGTTTCGGGATGCGTGTTAAATATATGCCAAAGGGGGGCATCGGCGGAGACCTGGGGGGCCCAGGCGCCCCCCGGCGCGGCCAGGAGGGGGGCCGCGCCACCAGGGCGCCTGGAGCCCTGGTGGCCCCCCTCCGGCCCTACTTCGGCCGTGTGGAAGCTTCCGGAACGCTGATTTTTTATATAATTTTTCCGGGATTTTTCTGGCAGTTTACGTGATGGGAAAACCTGAAATACAAAAACAGCAGAAAACATAAACTGGCACTGGGGTGCACTGAGTTAATAGGTTAGTCCAAATATGATCAAAAGTGTATGGAAGTGTATAAATATCATAGCAATATCACACAAAAGAGGCATGGAGCAAGCAGAAATTATAGATACGTTTTGGACGTATCAAGGGGCTGCGCCCCCTCCTTCCTTCTCTTCTCTTTCCCTTTCCTTCTCTCCTACTCCTACTACTTGGAAGGGCTCCTAGTTCTACTAGGAAAGGGGGAATCCTACTCCCGATGGGAGTAGGACTCCCCTAGGGCGCGCCATAGAGAGGGCCAACCCTCCCCCTCCTCCACTCCTTTATATACGGAGGTAGAGGCACCCCATAGACACACAAGTAGATCAGTTGATCTCTCCCAACCGTGTGTTGTGCCCCTCTCCACAGAAACACACCTCGGTCATACTGTTGCAGTGCTTAGGCGAAGCCCTGCGCCGGTAGCTTCATCATCTCCGTCACCACGCCGTCGTGCTGACGAAACTCTCCCGCGAGGTTCTACTGGGACAAGAGCTCGTGGGACGTTATCAAGCTGAACGTGTGCTGAACGCGGAGGCTCCGTACGTTCGGTGCTTGATCGGTTGGATCGCGAAGAAAGTTCGACTACATCAACCGCGTCAATAGACGCTTCCGCTCCCGGTCTACGACGGTACGTGGACACACTCTCCCCTCTCGTTGCTATGCATCTAGTAGATAGATCTTGCGTGTTTGTAGGAAATTTTTGAAGGAAATATGCCCTAGATGCAATAATAAAGATATTATTTGTATTTCCTTATATCATCATAAATGTATTTTATTCATGCTAGAATTGTATTAACCGGAAACTTAGTACATGTGTGAATACATAGACAAAACAAAGTGTCCCTAGTATGCCTCTACTAGACTAGCTCATTGATCAAAGATGGTTATGTTTCCTAGCCATAGGCATGTGTTGTCATTTGATCAACGAGATCACATCATTAGGAGAATGAAGTGATGGACAAGACCCGTCCGTTAGCTTAGCACTATGATTGTTTAGTTTTACTGCTATTGCTTTCTTCATGACTTATACATGTTCCTATGACTATGAGATTATGCAACTCCCGAATACCGGAGGAACACCTTGTGTGCTATCAAACGTCACAACGTAACTGGGTGATTATAAAGATGCTCTACAGGTGTCTCCGAAGGTGTTCGTGGTGTTGGCATAGATCCAGAATAGCATTTGTCACTCCGGGTATCGGAGAGGTATCTCTGGGCCCTCTCGGTAATACACATCATAATAAGCCTTGCAAGCAAATGACTAATGAGTTAGTCATGAGATGATGTATTACGGAACGAGTAAAGAGACTTGCCGGTAACGAGATTGAACTAGGTATTGAGATACCGACGATCGAATCTCGGGCAAGTAACATACCGATGACGAAGGGAACAACATATGTTGTTATGCGGTTTGACCAATAAAGATCTTCGTAGAATATGTAGGAGCCGATATGAGCATCCAGGTTCTGCTATTGGTTATTGACCGGAGATGTGTCTCAATCATGTCTACATAGTTCTCGAACACGTAGGGTCCGCACGCTTAACGTTTGATGACGATCGGTATTATGAGTTTATGTGTTTTGATGTACCGAAGGTAGTTCGGAGTCCCGGATGAGATCGGGGACATGACGAGGAGTCTCGAAATGGTCGAGACGTAAAGATTGATATATTGGACGACTATAATCGGACACCGAAAGCGTTCTGTAAAGTTTCGGAATTAACCGGAGTGTTGGGGGGTTACCGAAACCCCCCGGGGAAGCTATGGGCCTTAATGGGCCATAGGAGAAAGAGAGAAGGAAGGCCAGGGCTTGGCCGCGCGCCCCCATCACTTGGTCCGAATTGGACAAGGAAGGAGGGGGGCCCTTTCCTTCTCCCTCTCCCTCTCCTTCCTTCCCTCCTCATCCCTCTTGGTGATTCCTACTAGGAATAGGATTGCAATCCTATTCCTAGGATTGCTCCTCATAGGCGCGCCATAGGGGCTGGCCGGCCTCCCCCTTGCTCCTTTATATACGGGGGCAGGAGGGCACCTCTAGACACACAAGTTGATCTCTCCAGTCGTGTGCGGTGCCCCCCTCCACAGAAACACACCTCGGTCATACCATTGTAGTGCTTAGGCTAATCCCTGCGCCGGTAACTTCATCATATCCGTCAGCACGCCGTCGTGCTGACGAAACTCTCCTGTGAAGCTCAACTAGATCAAGAGCTCGTGGGACGTCATCAAGCTGAACGTGTGCTTAACGCGGAGGTGCCGTACATTCGGTGCTTGATTGGTTGAATCACGAAGAAGTTCGACTACATCAACCGCGTCACTTGACGCTTCCACTTTCGGTCTACGAGGGTACGTAGACACACTCTCCCCTCTCGTTACTATGCATCTGGTAGATAGATCTTGCGTGATCATAGGAAAATTTTAAAATACTACGTTTCCCAACAGTGGCATCATGAGCCAGGTCTATGCGTAGATGATATGCACGAGTAGAACACAATGAGTTGTGGACAATACTAGTCATACTGCTTACCAGCATGTCATACTTTGTTTCGGCCGTATTGTGAGATGAAGCCGCCCGGACCGACATTACGCGCACGCTTACGCGAGACTGGTTTCGCCGTTATGAGAACTCGTTGCTTAAAGGTGACTGGCGGGTGTCTGTCTCTCTCACTTTAGCTGAATCAAGTGTGGCTACGCCCGGTCCTTGTGAAGGTTAAAACAACACATACTTGACGAAATATCGTTGTGGTTTTTGTATGCGTAGGTAAGAACGGTTCTTGCTAAGCCCATAGCAGCCACGTAAAACTTGCAACAACAAAGTGGAGGACATCTAACTTGTTTTTGCAGGGCATGTTGTGATGTGATAAGGTCAAGACATGATGAGTTATACGTTATTGTAAGAGATGATCATGTTTTGTAAAGTTATCGGCAACTGGCAGGAGCCATATGGTTGTCGCTTTATTGTATGAAATACAGTCGCCGTGTAATCGCTTTACTTTATCACTAAGCGGTAGCGATAGTCGTGGAAGCAATAGTTGCCGAGACGACAACGATACTACGATGGAGATCAAGGTGTCGTGCCGGTGACGAAGGTGATCATGACGGTGCTTTGGAGATGGAGATCAAAAGCACAAGATGATGATGGCCATATCATGTCACATATTTTGATTGCATGTGATGTTTATCTTATTATGCTTCTTATTTTGCTTAGTACGGTGGTAGCATTATAAGATGATCCCTTACAAAATTTCAAGGTATAATTGTTCTCCCTGAGTATGCACCGCTGTGAAAGTTCGTCGTGCCGAGACACCACGTGATGATCGGGTGTGATAAGCTCTACGTTCAAATACAACGGGTGTAAGCCAGTGTTGCACACGCAGAATACTCGGGTTAAACTTGACGAGCCTAGCATATGCAGATATGGCCTCGGAACACTAGAGACCGAAAGGTCGAGCGTGAATCATATAGTAGATATGATCAACATAAGATGTTCACCATTGAAAACTACTCCATCTCACGTGATGATCGGACATGGTTTAGTTGATTTGGATCACATGATCATTTAGATGACCCGAGGGATGTCTATCTAAGTGGGAGTTCTTTAGTAATATGATTAATTGAACTTTAATTTATCATGAACTTAGTCCTGATAGTATTTGCAAATTATGTCGTAGATCAATAACTCGCGTTATAGCTCCCCTATGTTTTTATATGTTCCTAGAGAAAACTAAGTTGAAAGATGTCAGTAGCAATGATTCGTACAAGGTCCGTGATCTGAGGATTTTCCTCATTGCTGCACAGAAGTATTATGTCCTTGATGCACCGCTAGGTGACATATCTATTGCAGGAGCAGGTGTAGACGTTATGATCGTTTGACAAGCTCGGTATGATGACTAATTGATAGTTTAGTCCGCCATGCTTTACGGCTTATAACCGTGACTTCAAAAAGGTTTTGAATGTCATGGAGCATATGAGATGTTCCAAGAGTTGAAAATAGTATTTCATACTCATGCCCGTGTCGAGAGGTATAAGACCTATGACAGTACTTTGCCTACAAGATGGAGGAGAAAAGCTCAACCAGTGAGCATGTGGTCAGATTGTCTGGGTACAACAATTACTTTAATCAAGTGGGAGTTAATCTTCCAGATAAGATAGTAATTGGCAAAGTTCTCTAGTCACTATCACCATGTTAGTAGAACTTCGTGATGAACTATAATACGCAAGGGATGACGAAAGTAATTCCCGAGCTCTTCGCAATACTGAAATCGGCGAAGGTAGAAATCAAGAAAGAGCATCAAGTGTTGATGGTTAACAAGACCACTTGTTTCAAGTAAAGGGCAAAGGGATAGAAGGGGAACTTCAAGAAGAATGACAAGCAAGTTGTCACTCCCGTGAAGAAACCCAAAGCTAAACTCAAGCCTGAAACTAAGTGCTTTTACTACAAAGGAAATGGTCATTGGAAGTGGAACTACCCTAGATACTTGGCGGATAAGAAGGATGGCAAAGTGAACAAAGGTATATTTGATATACAGATTATTGATGTGTATTTTACTAGTGTTCATACCAACCCCTGGGTATTTGATACCAGTTCAGTTGCTAAAACTAGTAACTCGAAACGAGAGTTGCAGATTGAACAGAGACTAGTTAAAGGTGAAGTGACGATGTGTGTTGGAAGTGATTCCAAGATTGATATGATCATCATCGCACACTCCCTATACTTTCAGGATTAGTGTAGAACCTAAATAAATGTTATTTGGCATTTGCGTTGAGCATGAATATGATTTGATCATGTTTGTTGCAATACGGTTATTCACTTAAAGTCATAGAATAATTGTTATTCTGTTTACATGAATAAAGCCTTCGATGGTCATACACCCAATGAAAATAGTTTATTGGATCTCGACCGTAGTGATACACATATTCATAATATTGAAGCCAAAAGATGCAAGGTAAATAATGATAGTGCAACTTATTTGTGGCACTGCCGTTTAGGTCATATTGGTGTAAAGCGCATGAAGAAACTCCATAGTGATGGACTTTTGGAATCACTTGATTGTGAATCACTTGGTGCTTGCGAACCATGCCTCATGGGCAAGATGACTAAAACTCCGTTCTCCGGAATAATGGAGCGAGCAACAAATTTGTTGGAAATTATACATACTGATATATGTGGACCGATGAGTGTTGAAGCTCGTGGTGGGTATCGCTATTTTCTGACCTTCACTGATGATTTGAGCAGATATGGGTATATCTACTTGATGAAACACAAATCTGAAACATTTGAGAAGTTCAAAGAATTTCAGAGTGAAATAGAGAATCATCGTAACAAGAAAATAAAATTTCTATGATCTTATCATGGAGGCGAATATTTGAGTTATGAGTTTGGTCTTCATTTGAAACAATGTGGAATAGTTTCACAACTCATGCCACCCGGAACAACACAATGTAATGCTGTGTCTGAACGTAGCAACCGTACTTTATTAGATATGGTGCGGTCTATGATGTCTCTCACCGATTTACCACTATCGTTTTGGGTTATGCATCAGAGACAGCTGCATTCACGTTAAATAGGGCAACATCTAAATCCGTTAAGACGACGCCTTATGAACTATGGTTTGGCAAGAAACCAAAGTTGTCGTTTCTTAAAGTTTGGGGCTGCGATGCTTATGTGAAAAAGCTTCAACCTGATAAGCTCGAACCCAAGTTGGAGAAATGTGTCTTCATAGGATACCCAAAGGAGACTGTTGGGTACACCTTGTATCACAGATCCGAAGGCAAGATATTCGCTGCTAAGAATGGATCCTTTCTAGAGAAGGAGTTTCTCTCGAAAGAAGTGAGTGGGAGGAAAGTAGAACTTGATGAGTTAATTGTACCTTCTCCTGAATTGGAAAGTAGTACATCACAGAAACTAGTTCCAGTGATTCCTTCACCAATTAGAGAGGAAGCTAATGATGATGATCATGAAACTTCGGATCAAGTTACTGCTGATCTTCGTAGATCAACCAGAGTACGTTTCGCGCCAGAGTGGTACGGCAACCCGGTTCTGGAAGTCATGTTACTAGACCATGATGAACCTATGAACTATGAGGAAGCGATGATGAGCCCAGATTCCGCAAAATGGCTTGAGACCATGAAATCTGAGATGGGATCCATGTATAAGAACAAAGTGTGGACTTTGGTTGACTTGCCCGATGATCGGCAAGCCATCGAAAATAAATGGATCTTCAAGAGGAAGACCGACGCTGACGGTAATGTTACTGTTTACAAAGCTCGACTTATTGCGAAAGGTTTTTCAACAAGTTCAAGGAGTTGACTACAATAAGACTTTCTCACCCGTAGCGATGCTTAAGTCTGTCCGAATCATGTTAGCAATTGCCGCATTTTATGAATATGAAATCTGGCAAATGGATGTCAAAACTGCATTCCTGAATGAATATCTTAAAGAAGAGTTGTATATGATGCAACCAGAAAATTTTGTCGATCCTAAAGGTGCTAACAAAGTGTGCAAGCTCCAGCGATCCATCTATGGAGTGGTGCAAGAATCTTAGAGTTGGAATATACTCTTTGATAAGTTGATCAAAGCATATAGTTTTATACAGACTTGCGGTGAAGCCTGTATTTACAAGAAATAGAGTGGGAGCATTACATCCTTTCTGATAAGTATACGTGAATGACATATTGTCGATCGGAAATGATATAGAATTTTCTGGAAAGCATAAAGGAGTGTTTGAAAGGAGTTTTTTTTTTTAAAGAAAGACCTTGGTGAAGCTGCTTACATATTGAGCATCAAGATCTATAGAGATAGATCGAGACGCTTGATAAGTTTTTCCAATGAGTACATACCTTGACAAGTTTTTTGAAGTAGTTCAAAATGGATCGGTCAGAGAAGGAGTTCTTGCCTGAGTTGTAAGGTATGAAGTTGAGTAAGACGCAAAGCCCGACCTCGGCAGAAGATAGAGAAAGAATGAAAGTCATTCCCTATGCCTCAGCCATAGATTCTATAAAGTATGCCATGATGTGTACCAAACCTGTTGTGTACCTTACCCTGAGTTTGGCAAGGAGGTAAAAAAGTGATCCAGGAGTAGATCACTGGACAGCGGTCAAAATTATCCTTAGTTACTGGATGACTAAGGAAATGTTTGTCGATTATGGAGGTGATAAAGAGTTCGTCGTAAAGAGTTACACCGATGCAAGCTTTACACTAATCCATATGACTCTAAGTATCAATTTGGATGCATATTGGAAGTGGGAGGAATTAGCTAGAGTATCTCCATGCAGAGCACTGTAGACATAGAAATTTAAGAAATACATACGGATCTGAATGTGACAGACCCGTTGACTAAACTTCTCTCACAAGCAAAACATGATCGCACCTTATTACTCTTGGGTGTTAATCACATAGCGATGTGAACTAGATTTCTGACTCTAGTAAACCCTTTGGGTGTTGGTCACATGGCGATGTGAACTATGGGTGTTATTCACATAACGATGTGAACTATCGGTATTAAATCACATGGCGATGCGAGCTAGATTATTGACTCTAGTGCAAGTGGTAGACTGAAGGAAATATGCCCTAAAGGCAATAATAAAGATGTTATTTGTATTTCCTTATATCATGATAAATGTCTTTTATTCATGCTAGAATTGTATTAACCGGAAACTTAGTACATGTGTGAATACATAGACAAACCAGAGTGTCCCTAGTATGCCTCTACTAGACTAGCTCATTGATCAAAGATGGTTATGTTTCCTAGCCATAGAGATGTGTTGTCATTTGATCAACGAGATCATGTGATGGACAAGACCCGTCCGTTAGCTTAGCACTATGATCGTTTAGTTTTACTGCTATTGCTTTCTTCATGACTTATACATGTTCCTATGACTATGAGATTATGCAACTCCCGCATACCGGAGGAACACCTTGTGTGCTATCAAACGTCACAACGTAACTGGGTGATTATAAAGATGCTGTACAGGTGTCTCCGAAGGTGTTTGCGGTGTTGGCATAGATCAAGAATAGGATTTGTCACTCCGAGTGTCGGAGAGGTATCTCTGGGCCCTCTCGGCAATACACATCATAATAAGCCTTGCAAGAAAATGACTAATGAGTTAGACACGAGATGATGTATTACGGAATGAGTAAATAGAATTGCCAGTAACGAGATTGAACTAGGTATTGAGATACCGACGATCGAATCTCGGGCAAGTAACATACCGATGACAAAGGGAACAACATATGTTGTTATGCGGTTTGACCGATAAAGATCTTCGTAGAATATGTAGGAGCCAATATGAGCATCCAGGTTTCGCTATTGGTTATTGACCGGAGATGTGTCTCGTTCATGTGTACATAGTTCTCAAACCCGTAGGGTCCGCACGCTTAACGTTTGATGACGATCAGTATTATGAGTTTATGTGTTTTGATGTACCGAAGGTAGTTCGGAGTTCCGGATGAGATCGGGGACATGACGAGGAGTCTCGAAATGGTCGAGACGTAAAGATTGATATATTGGACGACTATATTCGGACACCAGAAGCGTTCCGTAATGTTTCGGAATTAACCGGAGTGCCGGGGGTTACCGGAACCCCCCAGGGAAGCTATGGGCCTTAATGGGCCATAGGAGAAAGAGAGAAGGAAGGCCAGGGCTGGGCCGCGTGCCCCCACCCCTTGGTCCGAATTGGACAAGGAAGGAGGGGGCCGGCGCCCCTTTCCTTCTCCCTCTCCCTCTCCTTCCTTCCCCCTTTCTCCCTCTTGGTGATTCCTACTAGGAATAGGATTGCAATCCTATTCCTAGTAGGATTGCTCCTCCTAGGTGCGCCATAGGGGCTGGCCGGCCTCCCCCCTTGCTCCTTTATATACGGGGGCAGGGGCACCTCTAGAAACACAAGTTGATCTCTCCAGCCGTGTGCGGTGCCCCCCTCCACAGAAACACACCTCGGTCATACCGTTGCAGTGCTTAGACGAAACCATGCGCCGGTAACTTCATCATATCCGTCACCACGCCGTCGTGCTGACGAAACTCTCCCGTGAAGCTCAACTGGATCAAGAGCTCGTGGGACGTCATCAAGCTGAACGTGTGCTGAACACGGAGGTGCCGTACGTTCGGTGCTTGATCGGTTGAATCACGAAGAAGTTCGACTACATCAACTGCGTCACTTGACGCTTCCGCTTTCTGTCTACGAGGGTACGTAGACACACTCTTCTCTCTCGTTGCTATGCATCTGGTAGATAGATCTTGCGTGATCGTAGGAAAAGACTAACTAATGTACTACTTTTTAAGGTTTTTGTGAATAATTAATAAAATGGTTGCATGCATCGTCCAGATGCAGAGGCTGTGGGTAATCCTCCTCTTCTAAAAAATCGTTTTCCCTAACAAAGTTATAAAAAATCCGGTCACACAATGTGTCGAACACATCAAGCGCAAGGCGGAGCCAGAGTGTTGTTGGACGTACTGTGGTGGCGTCCGAGCCAGAGACGACGTCCCCGGGGCGAGGACGGGAGAGAGGAATGCTCTGCCGAAGCTGCTGGCGTAAAGGCCAGGAACGGATGTGGAGCGCGCGCGGCGGCGGAGCTGCGAGCCGGACGGCACAGAGGAGGTAGAAGAGAGGAGAGACCAAATGGATCCGGCAGCTCGGGGGATGGATTTGATGCAATTTATGGTGTGGTTAGGCTGTCAGGTCAGACAAGGCGGGCGTGCCCGAGGCCTGAGCGCACCGGAACGTTTTATATCCGCACCATATTTAAACTGGATATATGAGTTGCTGGTCAACCCGGGCGTTTGAGGGGGGCCGTCTGGGTAAAAAAACATGATCGGACTATGACCGGGCGGCCTATCCGAAGAGGTCGGTTTGAGGCGCCCGGATGTAGGTGCTCCTATGGCCACCAAATTGGGAAACAGTACACTTTTTTTGTACGCTTCCGGGGCAGGTTAAGGGAGCCATTTCCATTCTCTGAAGCAAAGGTCCAAAAGGAGCTTCTCCCTCCAGCTCCGGGTAACCTGTTCGTAACACATGTCCACTGCAGCAGGTACAGCATTACAGGCTCGTTCTGCGTGCAATGTTGTGCTGCGCCAGTGCCAGCGGCCAAGTGTGCCCGCCGGTCACAACGACGTGGAAGCGGTGTGTGCTGAACCTGAACCTGAAACGGGCTGGCTGGGCAGGGAGGGCCTCAGTCAGTGGGGCGGATCCCTGCGGGCGCTGGGGTGCAGGAACACGACGATGGTGAAAGGGAATCGTGGTGTCGTCGTGTGCGTGGCCATGGCTTTCTCCGGAATCCTGCTGCCCACTTTGTCGCCGCGTCGGGCTCTCACAAGTCGCGAGCTCATTAAAGGAGCCTCCCTCCACGCGCGGCTGCGTCAGGTCGCGTGCCCGGTCGATGGGCCGCAGCGCAGGTGTCCTGGCCGCCGGCGAACAAGGATTTTCGTCACGTGCGGCTTTGAATCTGAGTTCCGTGCGGTGCCCGATCTCTGCTACAGCACGTATCTCCCCTTCTTTGTGCGGTGTCCGATACTCCTTCACAAGTTCAGACTTCCCTGCCTCAAATCAAAAAAGAAAAACAGTTCAGGCTTCCATTTCCACCCATCCATTTCCCTCGACAGAAACAAAAAGCACTCATATATTTCCCTCAACTGCAGCAACAAAAAGCACTCATATATTTCCCTCAACTACAGCAACAAAAAGCACTCGTCTATTTCTCTCAACAGCAACAAAGGCTTTCCTTGCTTCAACTGAAAAAGAAAAACAATTCAGGCTACCACTTTAACCCATCCATTTCCCTCAACTTTGGCACGGTTTCTTTTTAACCAAAATTCACCCTCATTTTCATCTTCCAAAGTCTTCCTAAAGCAATTCAGCTTTGTAGATAATGTCGCGGAAAGATACACATAACGTCATAACGTGTCTATCAATGCCTCCCAGTAGCTTGGCGATGCCACTGTTTGGAGCCTGAAATACCAGATTCCCGATTTATCTTTCCATGTGAGTCTCTAATTTGAAATTTTATACTCTCTAGAGATTGTAGACATATGTCTTATGAAAATTCACAACAGATTTTCGAACCGGACGAATTTTGATATAAACACGGCGGATTTCATTTGAAATACGATAATTTGTACATAAAACCGGATGATATACGTCCGGTGAACTAAAAAACTTAAAATAAAACCCTAAACTACCCTATACTTCACGGTGACCTCGTACGCCATGCCTGATCGACCGGTGGCACCTCCTTCGTCATCATCGCCCGCTCCATCGTCGGAGTCATCGTCGTCGTGCTTCGGGCGGCGGAAGGTGGCGGCTTCGCGGCAGGGCTTCCCGGCAGCCACCTGACGCTCGCAGATGATCCCCTCCGCTTCCTCCTATGCCTTGCGTAGTGCAGCCGCGGCCACCAACGATGTGGGTGGGATGAGAGGGCGGCGGGCCTTGGGTGGCAGCGGCGATCTCGGCGAGAGACCACTCCTCGCCATACTTGCCATCTCCCCGTCGAGGTGGCGGAGACGACGCTTGCTCGTCTCCACTGTCGTCATGGAGTGGTCCAGAGCCTAGGCATACGCCAGCTCCGGGTCTACCATGATCTGTGGTGGCGGGACGTTGGAGTCAGCGAACTCCGATGGTGCGCCGCATTGCGCCAGTCCCACCGGTGCCGCTCCCTGTCGGCATACTCTTGCGCCGTTAGGGTGCTCCAGGATGATGAAGAGTTGTCACCGCCGCTGAGATAGTCCCGAAGTTGACCGTGTGCTTTTGCGATCGCATTGGGCATGGTCAACAGCGAGCAACGCTCTGCCTTGACGCGTCGGAGTGGAGAGAGTCCTCCTTGACGTGCATTGGTGGTGGTGAGAGGTGCTCTTCATTCACACCTCGTCTTATTTGGACGTCGTGCTTGCGCGGCGGAGAGCGCGGAGGGGATGCTAGCGTTGACTTCATGAGGTGGAGCGTCCCCGGTGGCGGAGCTGGGCCGTTGAGGTGGAGTAGGGAGCGACGGAGCATCAGTTCCATCTGCTCCACGCACTCCGCGTCGGTTGCGGCATACACCTAGCCCGCCACCGTCGGCGTGGACTACTATTGCTACAGCGGCAGATGGTCCTTCTCGTCGCCGGAAGAGATGACGATCTCCGCCTTCGTTGAGGAGCCTCCTGCCGATGAGGAACGATGGCCCGGGAGTTCAAGGGCAGCGTCGCCACGATCTGTCAGAGCCCGTTGTAGAACCATCGCCTACCTGCACCAACGCTCAGGACTTGCCCATCGCCAGAGATGTGGAGGGAGATGGGCGGGGAGAGGAGAGGAGGAAGAGGACAGATAGTGACGTGGATGGTACCAGAGCCCAGCTTATATTGTCGCGGTCAGGCCAGGCGAAGGGTCGGTCAGCCACTTCAATGCGGCGCGGCAGCCGAAGTTTGTTCCTCGAGAAGTTATGTACGCATTGAAGCGGTGACTCCCGAGAGGTCATCTCGGTCAGTGACGCCCTCCCTCCCTCCGGTCACATCAAGGCATAAATGCCGACCATTGCGTGCTCTGGGCCTGCATGAATGCAGCGCGATAAGTGGCGTGGGCTTAGAAGGAAAGCGTGGGAGGGGCGCGTGGGTTTTTTTGGTGGGCTAGGCCGGTCAGAAGTGGGGGTGACAGCGGTACGGACTCCAGAAACCCTCCCGGCCCTCCACGTGTTTGTCTCCGGTTTGTGGGAGAAAACGCGTCGGGACCACATCGCAAACCAATACATAACTGCGTTGGATGGCTTCCGCGGTGCAAACGCACGAGGCAGGTTTACGGGTCAGCGTTCGAGATGCCCTTATGGGTATTTTACCAAAATCACTAGTTAAGGATTACCACTTGTAAAGGTATGTTCCCGCCTTCTCTAGTGGTGGCACTAGCGCACTTGCGATTGTCGCAGCCTAAGTGTTTTCATTTGCTTGTAGATTTATTTATTCAAAATGTTTTGTCTTTTGAATCGTGTGTCCAAATACTGAACCTCTCGCGTTTGATTTCTTATGTCGAGATTTTCGGAACTAAATATCATATTAATAGGTTTCGAAGAACTTTTTTTCCATGAAAAACTAGGATAACAGGAAACCTAGAAAAACAAAAATCGAAAAAACACGGCAACATGAAAACGAATACCAAAATAAGAAAGAAAAAAATTGAAGCCCCGAAGCATGATTGTGGCTTTCACCTTTTCCTGGAAGCACAAACCATGCTCTCTTTTTTTAGGAGTGTTTCCCTTTTCGGGAAGCATAACTTTGTTTCTTATGAAAGCACAAATTTGCTTTCGTGAGAAACACATGCTAAACTTCTCGTGAAAGCAAATCTATATTTTCATGAGAAATAGAGCTATTTTTTTCTCTTTCTTCGAGAAGCACAATTGTGATTTGCAAAATATTCGTTCCATCAAAAGCTAAGGAAAGCCAGGCAAATACCGAAAAGCCAAAGTAAACCGTGTAGGATCCAAAAACATGTAAAAAATAAACAAAATACAAAATCCAAAGAAAGCGCCCAACACATGAAATATGG
Organism: Secale cereale; assembly: GCA_902687465.1. Classification (NCBI taxonomy): domain Eukaryota; kingdom Viridiplantae; phylum Streptophyta; class Magnoliopsida; order Poales; family Poaceae; genus Secale; species Secale cereale. The sequence goes on along the minus strand of LR738710.1, from coordinate 828,837,769 downwards.
CTGCGACTGGGCGCACCATTTGACGTGCTCCCCATCAAAAAAGTGCCCCGCACGGGAGCCCCTAAGAGGCAACCGTTAGTTAGTTGCTCACGTATTTTGACCATATTTTCATCTACGATGCATGGATTGTATACGCAGCAGATTTGCCCGCCCATCTTAAGAGGCCCGCATTGTGGGCTATGAAATCAAGGGGCACTACTTAACAACTTGAGGCTTTTCTTGTTGGGAGTAACTAATCATCGGTATCCTTTGCGGGAGTCCAGCCAGGCTCGGTTTGATGGGTAGGAGTGCATCAAGCGGTGCGTCTAACCGCTGCCACATGTCACATGGTGGGTGGTTCCTCAAAATTTGTTTTCTATTTTCTGTACGTGGTCTTAGATGTTTTTTGGGGGGATTTATATGTTTTTTCAAGTTTTAGGTTTTCGCCAGATTTTGGAGTTTTTTTTAATAAAATGTTTTGCGCGAAAAAATACATTGTGTGCGAGAAGTACATATTTGCTTACGCGAGAAGCACATTTGTGCCTCTTAGAAAGGGGGGAAAACGTGTATTTTTTTCTTCCATAAGAATCACAGGTTTGCTTTCAATGGAGGCACATATTTGCTTTCACGAGAAGCATTGCTTCTAGGATAGCAAAAAAAAACTTTTTTTTTCTTTCACAAGAAGCACTTTTTTTTTGCTTCTCACGGATTCACAGATTTCCTTCCGTGAGAAGTACATATGTACCTCTCAAATAAGGGGGAGAATCATTTTTTTTTTCTGTCACGAGAAGTACGGATTTGCTTCTCGTGGAGGCATAGAATTGCTTTCGCGAGAATGCACAGTTGTGCCACTCGGATAGGCAAAAAAACACCTTTTTTTTCTTTCATAAGAGGCATGGATTTCCTTCTCGTGAAGGCACAAATCTGCTTCTGCGAGAAGCACAACAACTATGCTTCTCGGAAAGGGGACTTTTTTTTACAAAAAAAAAACATGATTTCAGCTCCCTTTTTTTCTTTCAGCTTTTCGGGTTTGTTCTGGAAAGAAAATCATCGAAACATGTTAACATAGGATCTAGTTTTAAAAATCTTGACGCGAGAAATCCAACAATAAAAAGGTTTTGGGATTTGGACACAGGTTCAAGAGATAAACATTTTGAATAAACGAATCTACGAAAAGGAGAAAAATCGCCACTTTTCAGCGCCTGAGAACGCAGGAGTGACCCTTCAAAAGAGTTACTTTAATTAGTGATCTCAGCTTTTCTTTGCTCCAAACCGAGAAATGGTTTAGGCTTCCATTTCCACCCATCAATTTCCCTCGACAGAGGCAAAAGACACTCAACTATGCGGCTTAGTCTTCTTTAAAGAAAAAGTAACCCACCCTTTTGCTTCCATAGTCTTCCTAGAATAAATAAGTTTTGTACTTTGATAGATAATATCGTCAAAAGAAACATATGAAGGTGACTATCAGTACCCATCGGCTTGGTGATGGGCCCGCTGTCTAAGCCCTTAGAGCATCTCCAATAGCTGATGCATTTTACATCATCAAATTGCGATTGGAGTAAAATATACATCCTCGAAAACCTTCGACTTTAACAGATGGTAAAATAGCTATTCCAAAAATACATCACGGTTTGTGTTTTTTTAGGGCCATATTTTACATCATCGGTTGGAGCACTTGCATATATAGAAATAACATTTGGTGATGCAAATTTTGCTCTAGACACGTGGTCCTCGGCGTGGTTCCCTGATGACGTAAAATTTGCTCTAGAGCACTAAGTGATGCAAATTTGCATCACCCTATTTTACCTTTAGAGCAAATCTTAGGTAAAAATATTTACAACTACATCATCTATTCAAGCAACATTTTTTGCTCTCTCGTGTCGTAAAAAATAGTATCGAGCTATTTTACAACATCTATTAGAGATGCTCTGACACCGTGACACACCGGGTTACGCGGGGCTTACAGCAGCAGCATGTCATTTCACGCAAGCCGACCCCACCCCCAACAAACTCGAGCAGTCAATCAATCGATCGACGAGGCAAAGGACGGAAAATCCCACCAAATTCCCTCACATCAAGCGACACATTTGGACTTTTTAATCAGTGAGCCCGGCGAGACAAGTCCAAGGCTCCCACTTTTACCTAATCCCAACTGAAAACACTGTGACGCTCTGTACTACCTAGTTGAAACTGAAACTTGGATAAGGCGACATGGCCGTATTTGTCAAAAGGGCTAGCTTCGCAGTTGAACAATAATCATTTGCTGAGCGCTGCCGAGGTTGAAATCTCCTCGGAGTACTACCAACGTACTGTCACAGCTCACAGGTTCCATACGCTTTGCCCGTGGTGAAAACTCAGGGCTGTTGGTGACCGGAGCGCTGTCTTGATCGGGAGTGTTCCGAGTTCTGAAGCCTTCTACTGGATGCCCGTTGGCTGCTACTGTCGGTCGGACCGTCGGCACGACCCGGTAAGCTAGGCAGCCTAGGCGTTGCGTGCTGGAGTCACACACAGTACCGGGCTCGAAGACGCTGCCCCCTTTTTCCCCCTGTGAAAGGAATGTGAACTGACGAGTTGGTTTTCACCCGTCACTTGGATCACTTGGACAAGATCCTGCTCCACCGGTCACTTGATTAAACGATCTCAACATCCGTCTGATTGGTACCGCTAGTACTTGCTAGTAGCAGACGGAAACCACCGCCGTTCAGTTCAAACCTCACCGGTCACAGGTAGTCGGCGAGTGTAGTATCTTTCTTGCACCGCGATGATGTCCTTTCTCCATTGGTCATAGAGCTGCCCGTGCATGGACGAAACTGATCGCTCCGGCTGACGTCGCCGCGGTAGACGACGGTGCGAATGAGGCGCAGCAACCTGAGGAGAAGAAATACGCGCGTGCATGATACTACTAGACGAGGAGAATCTGAGCCTGCTTGCTAGCTAGTTAGAGAGACGCTGCGAAGTCGCAAAGTTGGGGATCGGCGTGACATAGGAGGGGCGACGATGATGGACACGCCGCGGCGCGCGTCAACGTACGCTCGCCGATGGGGATGGCCACCGGGAATCTTTCCGACACCTCCATCATCAGCGTGCTAGCCCGGAATACCTCGCCGTGTTTTCACATTCCATCGCCCGGTCGCTCGCTTCCACTCGATTAAATGATCATTAGAGCATCTACATCCGGCATTCGTAAACCCACCGTATACGCCGGACGGAACCTGATCCGAACCGGCGCTTTGTATCAGCCTCAAACGTCCGAGTAGACCGGCATCCTTAATATTCAACCCATATGGATATGGGGAGGACCGAGCGCATCCGTTACGTCGGATCCGGCTCATGCTGGCCCATCCCAAATACACACATGCTCATTCCCATCCGCTCCCCGGCCAAACCCTAGCCACTCCACGCCATAACAGGCAGAAGCGGCAAAGGAGGAACACGCGCGTCCTAGCCCAAGAGCAACTCTGGGCGGTCCGTGCCATGGCCAGTCTGCCCCAAACAGGAGGAAGAGAACAGTGACGGGCCGGGTAGGTCTGACAAGGAGGATCCATATTGCGTCTTCGACCGCGCTGTTTCCATGGTAAAGAAGCCAAGGGCGGCAATCGTTAACCACTTTGTCTATGCCCGACGTGGCGTTCGGTCATGATTTACGGTTCACTCTCTGGATGCTCATTCATGACTTCCATCTGCTCGATTGATGGGATCTACCCGGTAACCACTGCTTACAAGGCTCAATTCCGTGGGTTGACTCTCTCCCAATGGTTTTCATGGTTTGGAGGGTTTGGGCACCCTCAAAAATCAAATTCTTCACAAAGTTAGCTTGGCAAGATCGGATTTGGACCATCGATAGGTTGGAGAAGCGGGGTTGGCAAAAATGTGGTCTCTTTCAACTTTGCAAAAGAGAGCAGGAAACGGGAACCCATCTTTTCTTCAAATGTCACTACATCCTTAGGCTTTGGAATTCGGTCATCGACAAGTTGGGTTTTGCCCACATGGCACCTTGATAATTCCTTCAAGCATTGGTGGGACAAGAGAACCGGCATGCAAAATCCCGACAGACCAGCGATAGTCTTCTTCCTCACCATGCTCGATTTGTGGAGCATTTGAAACGAGAGAAACACCTGGGCCTTCCGCCACAAGAGTGCACCTGAAGGATCTTAAAATAATCTCGGAGGAGGCAAAACTTTGGGTCTTAGCCGGTGCTAAGAAGCTTGGGGTAATTTTATCGTGTGAGTAATTGTTATCTTGTAATTGTGGTTCACGTGTAAGGGCATGTACAATGGTTCTAGCTTAAGGATGCCACGTAAGATAAATGATGAGGTGGAGGAGAGAGAAATCATAAGAGAAGGCTTGTCTTATCTTATTTAAGAGAAGACAAGAGATGATAGCTTAGCACAATTTGTCTCACCATGTTTTTAGGAATAACTAATTATTGAAGATAAGGCTAAGAGATGACCCATTGTAGGCTTGTTTTTTTGTCATCTCTAATTTACATGCAAAACTTAAGATAAGACTATCTTAGCAACCATTGTACATGCCCTAATACTCTCTATTCCCTCCCGATTTTATAGACAAGACAGATCTTTTGTCTTCATTTCAAAAAGAAAAAAAAATCACAACAGCCAGTGGGTGACATGCCGATTGCTGTAATAGATTACTATTTCTTCCAATGATAGATTAGCGATGTCAAACAAGTTGCCCGTTTTTTTCAGTTAGGAAATTGTATATTCCTACAGGTTTTAGTTATTCCAATCGTGTAGACTATTGTTTGTACCATTCTACAAGATTCATGGTACTTACAGAGAATGAAAATTGATTTTTGAAGAAATCTCGTCCTTTTCTTTGCTCGGTCTACACTGACCTTTCCCCCTTCTTTAGTAACACCGACAACGTTTAATTGTACGTACTTGTTGAATTCCCTGAAGTATGTACTTATATTAGTTCCTATGTTTTGTAGTACAATAAAGAAAAGTCCGCTGTACGTGCATCTTGACTGCAAGAATACAAGACAGCTCAACTTGTTTTTGAAGATGGCGCACAGCACATGGTTAGAAAACGGAAGAAAGCTGCCAAGTTGTGCAGAAAATTCATCTAGCAACGGCATGCTTCCTTATGTGGAGTGACCCGTGAGCTTCCGTAAGTAGATAGACATTCAAACGTCTCGTTCACATGGAAACGGTCGCTCCGAAATCTAAGAATTTCAAAGTACAGACTTGGCTGTCATGAGATTTGTGGACTTGGCCACAGACTCGATTTGGGAAAGTAAACTGGGGTGCGACTTGCTATCATTGGTTCGTCGGTTCCAACCCCAACTTGATTAGAAAACTGAAGCTCTAGTTAGCGACGCCATGCTTTGCTTGACCTATGATTTGAGCTATATCGTCCGTAGACATCCGAACGTCGTGTTCCCATGGAAATAATCGTGCTGCAAAGCCGAAGAGTTTCAAAGCACAAACTTGGATGTCATGAATTTTGTGGACTTGGCCAGAGACTTGTAGATGCAGTTTTGTCGTGAACATTTTTGCCTCCAATGCTTCAAACAAGTTATGTAACCCCTGACGTGCTAAATGATTCACAAACTAGGTCCTAGCTTTGCTTTGGCACACCTAATCATTTCCATAACTACTCAGGACCCACCCACCTGTATTACCTAGCCCCTTGTGCACCTATCTCGCTCCTTTGTAGGCAAATGATATTTCTTTGTGCACCTATCTCTCTCCTTTGTAGGCAAGGGGTATTTCTTTGTGCACCTGTCTTTTTCCATAAATAATGCCAGGTTGAAGTACCAGAAAGTAATTATAGAATCTGTAAAAGATTAGTATCATCAACTCCATATGCATCTAACATTTTTATTAAACACGCGTCTAATATATATACCACTAAATTTTGATATGCCCATATACACCACAAAAGCTGGGAGCACTATATACGATTTCTCTGGCTTGATACCAAATACAACACTACTTGAGGGCATATGTCGTGGCATGTGATACAGTGATACCAACGTAAAAAAAGGTGGTATACATAAATTATCATGAAAAATCAAGAGTTTTTCTACAACATCTCGACAATATTAATCTTAATAATATATCATGTCATACCATCTCAAAAAAAAAATATCATGTCATAAACTTCAAACCATAATTTGATCTACATTAACAAATAATATAAAATAAACTTCTGAAAATAAATCTATAAAAGAAGAACATGTTTCTCGCTGGAATTTGTGTCATATCAGTGCCTTCGATATATATCACATTTTTTATTGAAATGTTGTAAGACACATCATTATACCGTGACATATCTTTACCTAATAATAAAGAAAATTGGGTTTCAGCCCGTCCGTCACTAAAGTTACCCTCGAAGTTGTCATAAATTACCCACTATGCCACTTATAAATAAATGAAAGAAAACGATTCTGTTTTTTTTTAAATCGCCATGCTGTTTGGTTGTTATACGGTGTCACCCAAATATGAAACAACCAGCTAATTGACGCAGTGGTCAAGGCTTTACTACTTCGCCCAGTAGACCTGGGATCGATCCCTCGCTATGACAGATTTTCTTTCTTTTTTCTCCGCAAGTGCTCCTCCTCCTCCCGCACGTATATGGGCCAGCGTGATTTCCCTTTTTTTGTGCCTTTTATTTTCTTATTTCTGTTTATGTTTATTATTTTCAAAAAAATCAGGATTTCCAAAAAAAGCAGAAAGTTGTGAGTTGCAGATTTATTTTAGAAATCATAAAATATTCTCGTGAATTCAAAAAATGGCTGGGTAATCATAAAATGTTAAAGATTTTTAAAAACTGTTTACATATTATAAAAATTCATGATTTCAAAACAAATGTTTTTTATAAAAGTGATTGTGAATTCAAACTGAAATGTAAATAACGAACAAAATGAACCATCGCTTAGATAGAGCCCTTTTAAGGGATACGTAGAGGTTATTTTATGATTTTATTTAGTCCATCCGCATCGGTTAAAAATGGATTTTTGTGTTCTATGCAACGCTTGGCCCCAGAAAAATTGACACAATTTCCTATGGGTTAGTTTTTGTAAGCTATATGAAAATGACTAAATGTCTAATTTGCCTCTGTACATAGCTATGTTTATTCTCGTACTATAGTTGTACTGGTCATGAAAACACAGTGATGCTAGGTCAAGATGAGGCACATCATCAGTCTAGGTCACGTAGGGTTCATCAATGCAGTTTGCTTAGCCAAAAAATATTTCATTCTGGCGCCTTACGAAATCAAGTCATGATAAGACCATCACATTTTCAGCTTTTGAAATGACTTCTTAAAGGTTCCTTATCTCATCGTGACATGATTTAGACATAGTTTATGAAATGATATTTCAAAAGTCATTATCTCATCCTGACATAGTCTCATTGTTTTTTCCCGTTGCAACGCACGGGCATATTTGCTAGTCTAATTATTAAAAAAAATGTCATTGTCAAGACAACAACAGATTAAGGGGTATCTCAACTCTAGTGGTTACGACATGATTGCTGTTTTTTTTATAGATGATCAATGCTACCTTGAGGTGGTAGTAAGAGGGGCAAAGTTTGGTAATCTTTGTTCCACTAGTCCATGGTGAACTAAGGATGCACCAAGTGACACATGTGATAAGCAATCTAAACTAATAAAAAAAAGGATGAGAGCGTGGTGCATAGTCCATGGTGGACCGCATCTACCTTGAGCTTCTTTTATTCGGGCTTTCATGTTGATTTGTTTTAATTTCTTCTTCTCTTTGGCTTATTGACCATATTTTCGAAGAAAAAAAACAGACTTATTGACCACGGCTAGGTATTTGAACCTTTTTTTTGGCTTGGTCCTCCTAGGCCTCCAATTCTGTTATTGTAACTGGGGTTTCACAACAAATAGCATCCAACAAATCCAGCGAGGCCGAGTTCACATGCCTCGAGCCTCTGGCGTTGGCGGCCCAAGCGCCATTGGAGCGGACGCAATGGATTCCCGCCGGATCAAGTCCCCCGTGGTTGGGCGCACTCATCCTGGGAGCGACATAGAGCCATGCATGCAGGCAGCGCGACCATCTCCTCATCAGCCTTGCAAGGGACAAGGCTGTAGCCGACGGGTTAGGAGATCTCGGAGTTGAATCCACTGCCCGCCATGCTGATGACAGTCAGAGTTCGCCTGAGAGGACTCCAGGGGGTAGGCTGCCTGGATGTTTTCGACGTGTATGAGGTCTCCGGTTGTAGATACTCTAAGACGATCGATAGGCCAAAAGAACAAAATACGGCCCATTTTCTTCCATTTCCTTTTCGGTTTGCGACTTTATAAAGAAGCAAAGTGGATCCTTTTCTTTTGTTTCCCTGTAAAAGAAAAGACGCAAGGCGAAATGCATTTCAACCACTCGTATTTTCGTGGGGCCGGGAAACATGGGTCATGACAGGCCTGGCGAATGCGTGGCGCCGACAGCGACACTCGTCTGTCCGTGCGTCAACTTTGGCACCCCGACACGCCTATGATCTGTGTGGTGCAACAACGCCCGTAGACTAGCATGTGCCCCAGGCTCTCCGACGATGTCCGGGAGCCAACGGGCGACGGTGCCGCCTGCGAGACCTTGCCGCAACCTGAAGCATTCATCGGCTTGCTGCTACTATCTCGTTGCCGTGCGGTGCCCTCCAGGACACATGGCCTGAAGGTAGCCGGAGCATTAAACTCCCACGGCCCGGCGCGCGCTCGCTTCCAAGCTAACCTTCAGCACGGTCCGGCACACGTGTCTGGGACTCTGGGGGCGCACCTGATCGTGATCGGCTCCGCTCGCACGGCCCACATTCCCGTCCCAGGCGACCCCTGCTGCCAAACGAAAAGGGTGATGCGGCGACCCCACGGGCCGGCGGCCCCGGCCAAGAAGTGCGGCGCGTGCACCCGTGGTTCGTGCCGGCGCCGCTCCCGGTCGCGGCCGTGCGTGCGTGCTCTATCAATTTGATCCACCGACGTCGCACCGGATCCGATCAGAAACGCCGCATCATCGCCATCACTCGGCTCGATCCAAGTCCTCGCACGTTGAAAACGGGCACGGCAGTATCATCAATTCATCATCATCGTCGTTGCCGGCCGGGCAAAAGGTCTCGCGAGGAAAGGAGAGCGCCGTTGAAGCCTCTTTTGGTGCCATGCGGTGCGGGCGGGTGAAAAACGCACACCGCTGGAAGCCAGGGCACACGTCGTCGTTTGTTAATCTATTTGCTGATCGACGTTTTGGGGTCTTAAACAGTGTGATCACTCCGCCCAAGTACTTCAGCAGTGTGATCGCGTGTCCTTACTCTTGTCCGGAGCAGTCGTCACCTACCGGCACTGAGGCCTCGGCGCTGCTAATCCCATATCGCTCCCTTTTCGTCCCGTTCCTATTTTTCCCGTTCAAAAAAGGCGCACGGAGCAGCGTCCTGCTGTACGGCCGCATTCGCCTGGTCATTTGTTATGGCACAGAAACCAAACGTGCTTCATCGATCATGTGGTGCTGGTGGTGGTGGCAGTAGTACAAAATTTTGGTCCTTGTTTTTGTCCTTCTCTGCTCTGCTACAGCATATCAAGCTGTTCATCAAGTACGCCGCACCACTAATGAAAGAAAACAGAATATTGCCTTTCCGAAACGGCGAGGGAAGTGGTAATGTTTTGGGGACCGCCTGTTTGCAAGAGAAAAACGTTTGTGCTAGTGTGCCCAGCCTTTTCTTTCCAAGTCTTTCTCCGTGCGTACGTGATGAAACATGACAAGAAATATTTGGTGCCCCAAATAACTAAAGTTAAGCCTACCCATGGTTCCTATAAGTCTAAAACTAGACAAACATGACTGATCTGGCTCCCCCCGAACCGATTTGATGTTCGACAAATGACCCGATGGTCCGTTCGGCACAAAAGGAGTGGACCAAAAAAAAAGTTGGAACATTTCATCAGGTCAAATTAGATCAAAGTTCCCCGCAGAAAAGGGAGAAGGAAAGAGATCAAAACATGCGGAAACATTGATAGACAACCCTGAGTTTGGTAATGGGGAATATGGGGTAACAAAAGAAGTTCGGCCCATTCGTGCAAAAGGGCTATACAATGATCTCCATGAACGCTCATGATTCGTAAATTGTTTGTGAGATTTCTATAATTCTTTGGGGTTTTCCCAGAATACATATTCCCCGTGTTTGTACTTTTTTGAATATTTTCCATCTGTAACATCTCCATATTTAAAAAAATTATGTGGAATATTTCTATTCTTATTCTCCTCTTTAAATGATTTTTAATTGTCGTTTTTACAAAAATAAATTTTGGAAATACTATTTTTTTTCACTTATTGATTGAACGTATTTATAAATATGTACTATATTCTTTAATTTATTTATTATAAGTTTTCGAGTTGTATTGGGTTTATCGGTTTCCTGGTGCATAAAATCATTGTCATGTCATTGGTCTGTCAAATTTGTGTTAGATAACGGACTAACTAAAAGTCGAGTTTGGCTGGTCTTCATGTCTAGGGACAAAAAGCACGGCCAGTATAGACAAAATATATATTATTTTTAACTAGATTTCAATATTTGTTGACAAAAGTATGTATTCAATATTACACAATTATTTCATTTTCTAACTAAAAATTATTTTTATAAATCTGCATATTATTTATTTTGATATTTTGGGGCTTAGTGGTCAACCATATGTAGAGGAAAATATTTGAGTCAGGCAAAGGACTAATTGAAAGTCGAGTTTGGCTAGCTTACAAGTTTAGGGACCAAAAATAAGGTCAGTATTCACATAAAGCACACTACCTCTGTCTCAAAATATAAGACGTTTTTGTAGGACGGGGGGAGTGTTATTTTTATTTATTTGGCTAGACATCTAGTTTCACTGTGAGAAATTGGAGGTCAAAAGGCGAAAGAAAAAAAAAGGGAGCACCGTAGCCTTGCCCACACACCACTCATTCTCCGAGGTGATGTCTCGCTCGTCATCCTCATGCGATTGGCTTACCCATCCTGTCCGTGCAACATGTCACCGATGAGGTTAGCTAAAATGTCATTGCGATCTAGGTAAGGGATCACACAGGGCTGCAGGTCAGGAAAAACTTTAACAAAAAGACGGGGCGAGTCTGCTGTCCATTATTATTTTTCCATCCATGTTTCTTTCTCCAGGGCCGATCGATGGAGTCGCAGGCACGCGGCGACACAATACGAGTCCACAGCGCGACGCGTGATGCATATGCATTTTTCAAAGGTCGGAGAGAAGCATGTTGTCAAGGGTTAGGTGCAGGGAAGGTATAATGGCAACACATGTTGGTTACCCTAACTCAAAGACTTTTTATTTTTGAAACAAGCTAACTCAAAGACTTAAGCTGCATGCTGGGGCTGGGGCACACACGCAGCCAAGAATCTGCTGCAGTCTCCGGATGGAAAGGGACTGGTTGTTCAAGGGCACCAGTTTAGTCGTCACCAAGAACACATTGGCTCCTTGTTTTTCTATAGTTTCTGCAATCATCATCATCGTAGGGTAGCTAGTACTGTAGCTGGTACATGCATGGGAGCAGGATTGAACGACTACTACTAGGTAGTGGTAGAGTAGAATACTGGTACCAGTACTAGTATACAGCTTGCACAGCTCGAAATAATTATGTTTGACGTCGCAAGCTCTCAACTGCTGTAAGATCCTGTTGATGGGTTGGAGATCCTGCTGAACTGATGCCAGTCCTGCACAAAATGAGATCCTGAGCCGTTTGTTTTAGTAATCGTCTAATGTCTCCAGTTTGTCGGACTTGCTACAGGGATCAAGCTTCCAACCGAAACATGATTCTCCTGTTCTTGCAAACACTATTTTAGTTTTAGAGGCAAGCGTGTGCAGTGTGCATGATTTGTTTTTTGTTTTTTCAATTGAAAGAAAATGAACAAAGCATGCAGATCCTTTCCAATTGCGAGTGTGAGCTTACCAGCTGGTATATGGATATATATTATAGTATTAACGTATGATATTGCATCCAAATGATGAGAGAGATATCCTTTAATGTCTTGCTGTCTTGATCCCCTCATGAATCAAATAAGAAAGGCGACTTGGCACCGATCCGTCGGACTTTGGCCCACAGGATCAATCACATCAGAATAACACGAATATACATGCATAAAAAACTGATAGCCAAGGATACGCGTTCCTCTTTTCTCTCTTTACTTATCTTTTTTCTCTCTCGATGTTACAATCTTAGCAGCCCTATACGTGCATATATATACACATGCTAGGGCCTGACCCATCAAGCCGATACCAACAAGACTTCCTTGACATATACGGACACATACTTCGCCAACACAAGGCAATAGCCACAGACGTATAGGACTACGAAACTTCACTAAAACTTACCTAATCTAATTACACGGCCAGATTACACCCTACGTATTCTGGCCAGACACTACTAACACAAGAAAAGCAAACTGACTCAAGCTAGCTTTCCTATACTTCTACACCCAACGCGGAGTTGTAAACTAATATGTTTGGATTAAGCTAACACGATCGCGTGTGGCCGCTCCAGCCCATGTGCATGGAAGGCAGAAGTTGGACGGTCAAAGCATTCTCTTGCTAAATTGGGCGGCCCAATTAGTCTACAGAGAAATTGATTGCTATCACGAAACTGTCTGACGATTTGAGGTAGCAACGGCCGAGCTTTGAGGTGACAACATCTTCATGGATGCGGATGCAAATAATGCAATGCAGCAAGCATTATTTGCTGGATGTATGTATCATAATGAAGTTGAAATGAAGTTGAAATAATACGTCTTGGATCAAATTTGGCTGGATGTATCATAATGAAGTTGAAATGTATGTACCATAATGAAGCAAACAATACGTCTTGCGTAAAATTTGGCTGGATGTATCATAATGAAGTTGAAATGCAACCCACACTACTAGAAAAAGCCCTATTAGTGGCGCACCTGTTTTCGTTAGTAATGGCGCACTATAGGTGCGCCACTATTAACACGCCACTAGTAACAGATAGTAATGGCGCACCTCTGGTGCTCCATTAGTAATCCAGATAGTAATGGCGCACCTCTGGTGCGCCACTACTAACCCTTAGGTGCTCCACTGGTATTCCCTCTAGGTGCGCCACTAATAGCCTTATAGGTGCGCCACTAGTAATAAAGGAAGGTGCGCCACTAATAAGGGCTGAAATGCGCCACTAGTAATGTATTTGGAAAACAAAAAAAAATCCAAATTTACAAAAAACAACCTATAAGGAAAAATAATTTAAAAACAATGAAATAGAATCATAATTTTTATTATAGTAAGAATATTACAATGTCTTTACAAGTATCCAATAAAAGAAAAATTACAAGGAAATAAAAGAAAATTCTAAAACTAATCTTCTAGTAATCTTTTCTTCTTTTTCTTTACTTTATCCCTGCAAAGAATGATAGAAATATGTGAGAATGAACATTGCAGAGAAGTGAAATTGAGCAATTATTTGCATCCGACATCGAAGATCTAAGATACCTTGAATCATAGACATGGGTCATTTCATGAAGCCAAGAGTCTATGCCATTCAGGATGCATAGTTCCCTGTCAGAAGAACTTAATTATTCAGTAAACACAGTCCTAAGCTTTTTACATGAGACAAAACATAAGGTACATGCTTGACCTAAGCTACGGCCACGCTAATCACAGCCACAAAAACCCGCAAACTAGTGAGCCACATAGATAGTACAAGCTGCCCATGCTCATGCTTAGATCGGAAAGAGAGAAAGAAACACTGCCCATAACTGTGCAGAAGTAGAAGAGAAGGTGAGGGGGAGGAGGGGTTCATACCTGTGCTACAGTCAGTTGCCATGGCCGGAGATGGCTGGGTGTGGTTGTACAGCTGCTGGTCTTCACTGCCCATGGCGCTTCTGGTGCTGGCCAAGAGGGGTCTTCATGGTGCTTGGGCTGCTGAGTGCGTGCACATTATAAGTGTTAAATATGGCAGAAAAGGAAATAATAGTGTTCTTCTCAATAATGGTGTTTGTAACAGTGCAAGCTAATGATTAGCATTTCTTTGTATGCTGCACCAAAACATAACATTCAGCCAGAGTGTAATGCAATGACATATGATTGCAGCAGCAGATCATCTATCTAATTATTGGGCTCTTTTACAATGTAGGATATGATTCAAATCAATAAGATGATTAATCTCACAAGTTAATATTAACTCTTATTGTCCGTATCATATATAGTTGTGTAACTATGGATGAAGTTCAATCTCATTGGTCATACACATACACACTAGGCACACAAAACGGTAGGATAAAATAGCCAGGAGTTGAATCAATTGACTCCATACACGTGAATTTCTCTAGGGCTACATCTTTACTATTGAAACATCGGGATTCCAAAGTTAGTTCTTGTTTACAACTGATGGGTACGTCCTCGTATGCACGTCTAAACTAAGATGAATGCAAGTGTTTTTGTCGTGGAAACTATATGAACAAACAGCAATTGATTCCAGAAATCATGATGGATTTCTTTCAACACACAATTAAGCACAAGAAAATGTGGAGCTAGAAACCTGCAGTCCAAGAATGCTCCCGTGACCAGGGGAAAGAAGGAAGGACGGCTGGATGGATGGATGAAGAGAAGGCCGCGCGCATAAGGACCTTTTTCCTATAAAAAAATCCACATAACTCACATGTCAGCACACGCATCGACAAATCATCGACATATTAGCGAAACCTAATAAGGTGGAGTTAATCAGAAGGTCCCTCGGCAACGAACGCTTACCGACTCGCTCAAGCTTTGCCGACCTGAATTAAAAAATTACTCCTACCATGGAAGGAAATAATTAGTTCCTGGATCATGATCAAATCACTCAAATCTAACAAACTAATTACTACTCGTGTGCAGAGAGAAATCGAGAGCAGGAATTTTTTTTCAATGTTCAAACCGAGTAAACAAACATATGCATTGGCTAAATATTACTCCCTCCGTACCAAAATATAAACCGTTTTTGCAGTTCCAATGGAACTACAAAACGTCTTATGTTTTGATACAGAGGTAGTACAAAGAAAATAGTCATGAGGCATCCAAAGTTTAACCATATCAAGCACAGTACTGGATCTGAAATTCAGGCCTATAATTCAAATAGAAGAGCCCCTATAACTTCTGGTTTGTATAAGTCACATAGAAGCACTACAAAAAAATGATCTCAGAAATGCACCTCCTGTCTGGAGATACTTTTAAACAAATACACATTTGTATCATCATATCAATGTTCATCTGTTGAGTTAAGGTAGGGAGGGCAGAGCAGGGAACGACCTTGTGCGGGGCTGGTTGGATGAGGTGTCCGACGTCTTTGTCCTTGTGGATGTCGGCCATGGATTGGAACTGGAGTATATAGCAGTGATAGAATCCCTCCCTTGAGATGACTTGTTGTCCTGTTGAGGATCCCCTATCCCCATGGAGAAGAGAAGCGTCATGAGCACACACACAACACAGAAGGAGGCTCTGAAAACTGAAACAGAAGGAGGCTCTGAAAACTGAAACGACCATGGGGATGGGGGTGCTGCTTGGCTTACCCGAGCTAGAAGCCATCGACGTGGTCGAGGACCATGGAGACGTAGTCATCGGCCCAACTCGGCTGCGCCACACCGAGGCACTGTTGTTCCATCGAGCTCGACCATGTGCGGGGCTTCGTCGTCGCCGTGGAGGTCCCAGTGATCGTCCTGGTCCATGGAGTCTGCACCTTATTATTTCATTTCAGAGAAAACGTGAAACACAAATGGCATGTATATGGATCACATGGACAAGCAAACTTAGCTAATAAATATGAACAAGGTCTACTATAGCATAGCAGGTAAGGGGTTCAATTCACTCACGTATTAGTGACTAATAGACCTATTATTTCATTTCAGAGAAAGCGTGAAACACAAATGGCATGCATATAGATCCCAAGGACAAACAAACTTAGCTAATAAAAATGAACAAGGTCTACTATAGCATAGCAGGCAAGTATTGGTGACTAATAGACCTATATTAAGAGTAAACAGAACTAGCTCAGGAAACAACTCTATAGCACTGATATTGATGCATTCAAGTTACCACCATTCAAATATGCATACACATCATAATGTTCAAGTATGCATACATATCATACACATCAGTGATGTTAATTTGTTCATAAGATTCATAACACTAAGTGCCATATCCATTGATTTGTATAAAAAGGTTCCAGATCCATTAATTCACATGCAAAGGCAGAGAGTGCTGCTGAAATTAACAGTGTGTGCTTCATCAAATTTTCTTAATTAACAGTGCCAAGTTAATAAGTGCCTTGCTTGTTTAGATCTTGCTCACCATGGTCAGTAATTAATCCAAATTGAGATGGAATGGAGGGGAAATAAGGGAAGTACCTGCGCAAGCGCGATGAGGTGGACGGTGCGGCCGCCGGCGTGGTCCTCGATGTCGGGCCACCTGCGATGACCGGATCCATGGAGGAGAAGCGCGGATCTGTGGAGCACGCACGCACGCGCTCACTCTGCTCCCCCGTCTAGGCGCGGATCCGTGGAGAAGAAGTACGGGTGTGGGGGATCCATCAGTGGGTGGCCCTTCTTCTCCTCCTCAGTGGGTGGCGGGTGAGGCGTGGGGAAGGGGAGGCCGGCGGTTGAGGAAGGGGAGGCCGGCGGTTGAGGAAGGGGAGGCCGCGGTGGAGGAGGCGCAGGGAGGAAGGGGAGGCCGGCGGTGGAGGGGGGTGACGAGGGGAGGGATGGGATTGGGGTGGGTGCAGTGGGAGACGAGGCGTGCCCGAGGGGGTGCGCCGTACATATTTGCTAGCAATGGCGCACTTTTTAGGGGTGCGCCATTAGTAATGAAAAATAGCAATGGCGCATTTTCCCCTGGTGCGCCACTGCTAAGTCTGGGGAGGGGTGTAGGGTCAGGACAAACTTAGTAGTGGCGCACCACATGCAATGTGCGCCATTAGTAATATGATCATTAATGGCGCACCCATATCTGGTGCGCCACTGCTATATAGCAGTGGCGCACCACATACATGGTGCGCCACTAATAGTGATATTACCTATAGCCTTTTTTCTAGTAGTGCCAGCCTTCCAGCTCCAGTAAACATCGTCCGGGCAAGAACACACAGAGCAAGTTATGGGATGAATTCTGTGTGTGTTGTATTACCTCATAGAGTGATTACATATAGGAGGAGACCTCAACGGCTCCAGGAAGATAGGCACGACCTAGGCGTGCATGGCCCTATCCAGATCCTACAGACTAGGGGAGAGAGTTACATCATGACCACGTCATACAACAGAGATACAATGTACAGTATGTATACAACATATACAACACGCTAACACCCCCCCGCAGCCGGAACTCCTTCTGGAAGGATGTTTAGGCTGAACCGAAAATCTTGGAACACCGCCGTGGGAAGTCCTTTGGTGAAGACATCTGCAAACTGGGAGCTGGACGGGACATGAAGAACTCGTGCCTCGCCGAGAGCCACGGGATCGCGTACAAAGTGCAAATCAATTTCCACATGCTTGGTCCGCTGGTGCTGAACTGGATTGGTCGACAAGTATGTGGCACTGATGTTGTCGCAATAGACGATGGTGGCACGAGAAGGAGGCTGATGCAACTCATGAAGAAGCTGGCGCAACCAGCAAGACTCGGCAACACAGTTAGCAACCGCACGATATTCGGCCTCGGCACTAGATCGTGAAACGGTGGGCTGGCGCTTGGATGACCAAGAGACAAGGTTGGAGCCAAGAAAAACACAGAAGCCGGAAGTGGACTTGCGTGTATCGGGGCAGCCGGCCCAATCGGCATCGGAATATGCAACCAAGTCATGTGAGGCGGACTTGAAGATCCGCAGCCCAAAGTGTGATGTGCCCTTGAGATAACGTAAGATACGTTTGACGAGGTTCCTGTGAGAGGAGCGAGGATCATGCATAAACAAGCAGACCTGCTGAACCGCGTAGGACACATCTGGCCGAGTCAAGGTGACATACTGTAGGGCCCCAGCAATACTGCGATAGAGCGTGGGGTCCGAGACAGGAGGACCATCGGTGGCAGACAACTTGGCTTTGGTGTCGATGGGTGTGGCAATGGTGTTGCAATTGAGCATGTGTGCACGATCTAGGATCTCTAGGATATATTGCTGTTGAGACAGGAAGAGGCCGTCGGCCGAGCGAGTGACATTTATCCCGAGAAAGTGGTGAAGATCTCCTAAGTCCGACATAGAAAATTCGGACTTGAGGGAAGATATAATGGAGTGGAGAGTAGCGTTGGTGTTGGCGGTGAGGATGATATCATCGACATAGAGGAGAAGGTACGCTACATGAGAGCCACGGCGATAAATGAAAAGGGAAGAGTCACATTTGGAAGCAATAAACCCTAGAGAGAGAATGAAGGACTTGAAGCGAAGGAACCAAGTCCGAGGTGCTTGCTTTAAGCCGTAGAGGGATTTTTTGAGAAGGCACACATGGTTGGGATGAGTTGCATCTAGAAAACCCGCCGGTTGAGCACAATAGACGGTTTCACCAAGATGTCCGTGAAGGAAAGCGTTTTTGACATCAAGTTGATGGATGGGCCAAGAACTGGAGGTGGCAAGGCTGAGCACAGCACGGATAGTGGCCGGTTTGACAACCGGGCTAAAAGTGTCGGTGTAGTCCACACCCGCACGTTGAGTGAAGCCACGTACCACCCAACGTGCCTTGTATCGAGCCAAAGAGCCATCCGGATGGAACTTGTGGCGATAAATCCACTTCCCGGTCACCACGTTAACACCTGCAGGTCTAGGTACCAAGCACCACGTCTCATTCTGTAACAAGGCATTATATTCGTCAAGCATGGCATTGTACCAATTGGGATCCTTAAGGGAAGTCCGGTAAGAGGACGGAATAGGACAGATGAGAGTGGGCGAGGAGGAGACAGAGAATAATCGCTTTGGTTGGGCGAAACCGGTTTTAGCTCGCGTTGTCATTGTATGTGAGTTTTGGGGTGGAACAGCAGAAACAACCCGGGGTGGAAGTCGAGGGGTAACAGGAGTTGGCGGCGAGGGGTTCGAGGAAGATGGCGATGCAGAGGAGGCAGGGGCGACAGAAGGCGCAGGTGCGGAGTCGGAGGCAGATTCGGTGGGGCCGGGCGGAGTGGATTGGGCGGAAGACGTGGGCGTGCATGGGGAGCGGGCGGTGTGGTTGGTGGGAGGCGAGCCGGACGCTGAGTGGGTGGAGGAGGCGGGCCCGGGTGACACGTGGGGCGGAGTGGGCGGGTGCGGGGCGTGGGGCGCAGATTGCGATGGCGATCCACTGGGACCGCCCGCGTCCGAGGATGCAGGAGCGTAAATCCCGGGGCGGAGCACGCCAGGGGCCGGGTCAGAGGGGGGATCTGGTGTGGCGAGTGCCCGTGTGGCCGTGGGTGTGTGTGACGCGTAAGGAAAAATAGACTCATCAAATGTGACATGCCTAGAGACAATGACTTTGCGTGAGGTTAAGTCAAAGCAGCGATATCCTTTGTGTTCGAGGGGGTAGCCGAGAAAAACGCACCGAGTAGAGCGAGGGGCAAGTTTGTGAGGGCTTGTGGCATAGAGGTTGGGAAAGCAGAGGCACCCGAATACACGAAGGTGATCATAGGTTGGAGAGCGGCCGGTAAGGAGGAAGAAGGGTGTATGGGAGCGAATGGCACTAGATGGTCGCCGGTTTAGTAAATGGGTGGCGGTGTGTAGGGCCTCAACCTAAAATTGAGGGGGCAGATTGGCTTGGACAAGAAGTGTACGAATAATGTCATTGGTGGTGCGAAGTAAGCGTTCGGCCTTGCCGTTTTGAGGAGAAGTGTGAGGGCAAGAGAGGCGAAAGGATATCCCATGGTGAGAAAAGAACGAGCGAAGGGCGGTGTTGATGAATTCTCCGCCGTTATCACATTGCATGCATTGAATAAGAACATGAAATTGGGTGAGGATATATTGAAAGAAACGGAGAAGAGTGGCGGAGGTGTCAGATTTAGCGCGCAATGGAAATGTCCATGAGTAATGTGAGTAGTCATCTAACAGAACAAGGTAATATGCGTAGCCTGAAAAACTGGTGACAGGGGATGTCCAAAGATCGCAATGTATTAATTGAAACGGAGCAGTAGTTACATTATTGGAAGAAGGAAAAGCCAAGCGAGGTTGGCGTCCAAGTTGACATGCCTCACAAAAGGAGGGTGGAACATTATTACAATCGGGTAAAATAGAGCTAATGGTGCGAGCTAATGAAGATTTGCCCGGATGGCCAAGCCAGCGATGCCACAGGTCGCTGGTGGTGATGGAGAAGGCCCGGCCGCCGTTGGAATTATTGCCAAAGAAGGGGTAAAGATCGCCGGAGCTACTGGACGTCATGAGAACCGTCTGGGTGCGAAGATCCTTCACATAAAAGCCATAAGGAGTGAAAGTTATAGAGACATTGTTACCGATAGTAAATTGGCGAACAGAAATAAGATTAGGAACTATGGAAGGAGAGGCTAAAACATTGTATAGAGAGAAGGGGGTGGGGGAGAGATTGACGGAACCAGATGCCACAATAGGTAAGTGCTGCCCATTGCCAACAATAATGCTTGAAAAATCATGCCTTGGAACAGAAGGAGACGAGAGGATACTTGCATTACCCGTCACGTGAGAAGAGGCACCCGAGTCCAGGAACCACTCGTTGGTGGGGAGGCCCGACTGACGGGCGGCGTGGTTGAAGAGCGCCGCATGATCCCAAGAGGGAGCCGGCGGGTAGCCGGGCTGCATGGAGTACGGCGGCGGCGGCCCAGAGAACATGACGGGGTAGGCCCGCGAGTGGACGCTCGGGCGGGGGCCGAGCACGCC
The DNA here is from genome assembly GCA_902687465.1 of Secale cereale. Classification (NCBI taxonomy): domain Eukaryota; kingdom Viridiplantae; phylum Streptophyta; class Magnoliopsida; order Poales; family Poaceae; genus Secale; species Secale cereale. The sequence continues at coordinate 828,817,005 of LR738710.1, read as the reverse complement.
CGCCGCGTTGGGTGCAGACCAGCCGGGGCACGGAGGCGGCAGAGCCATGCCGTACGGCGCGAAGTAGCCGGTGTAGGGAACGGGCGGCGATGGGGGAGCGCCACGGGCGGACGAGTCACCACGGCCACGGCCGCGCCCACGGCCGCGTCCACGCCCGCGGTCACCGTTGTGGCCACCACGGTAGCCACCACCACGCCCGGAGGAGCCATCGGAGCCGGCGCGATCGCCAGCAGGAGGGCGAGATCCACCGCGGTCGCCGGAGCCGCCAGGGCCGGCATGACCGCCGGAGCCGCCCGAACCACCGGAGCCGCCAGAACCACCGGAGCCGCCAGGACCGCCGGAGCCACCAGAACCGCCGTGGGTGATGGAGAGGGCGGCGGCGCCATCAGTGGCCGAGCGCAGGTTGAGGTTGTACTCGGCCAGCTCGAGCCTAGAGCGAACGACGCCGAAGGGTGGGAGCGGGTTCGTGTCTCCCAACACGATGCGGATCGTCTCGAAGCGAGGGGAGAGACTGTGGAGGAGCTGCATGGTGAGCTCGTTGTCGGTGACGGCGGCACCCACATCCGCCAGGCTGTCCGCCAGAGCCTTGAGGCGGCGGGCGTACTCGACGACGGGAAGGTCGCCTTGCTGCAGGTTGCGATACCGACGAGTGAGGTGGAGAATCTGGGCGCCCTGGTTTGCCAGGAAGTAGTCGGTGATGCGGTGCCAGGCCGTGTAGGCGTTGAGGACGCCGCCGGAGATGAGCTCAAGGAGAGGATCAGCCAGGGTGAAAAGCATCCAGAGAACTAGGCGCTGGTCGACGGCGAGCCAATCGGCGTCGGCACCGCGAGGAGGCGGGCTGTCGACATGGTCCTGCACGCGATACTGGAGGAGGACGATGCGGAAGAAGGTGCGCCACTTGGAGAAATTGTTCTCAGCAGGATCCAGTTTAAACTTGACATAGTTGGAGATGTGATCGTTGTGGATGTTGAGAGGGGAGTGGCTGGAGGATGGAGCAGCGGAGGAGGAGAGGGCAGCGATGGTGGTGGAGGAGTCAGCCGGAGCAGAGGGAGAGGTCCCGGAAGAGAGGGCACCGGAGGAAGGAGAGTGCGCCGCCGGGGAGGGAGGTGGGCTGAAGATGTCCTCGAAGGCCATAGCAACTGATACCAAGTTATGGGATGAATTCTGTGTGTGTTGTATTACCCCACAGAGTGATTACATATAGGAGGAGACCTCAACGGCTCCAGGAAGATAGGCACGACCTAGGCGTGCATGGCCCTATCCAGATCGTAGAGACTAGGGGAGAGAGTTACATCATGACCACGTCATACAACAGAGATACAATGTACAGTATGTATACAACATATACAACACGCTAACAAAGCACACCAGTCGGGGAACTGTTGCAAACTTAAATTTGACATAACATTTGAACGGCCGTTGCCACATATTCTCCCATATCCGTACTCAACCGGGGATATCGAAAACTTCAGCGCTCATGCCATTTAATCAATCATGCCATATCCGTCCTCAATCGTAGACAATTTTCCCTTTGAATTGAAAACAAGCAGCATAAACATGCGGTCCAATTATGATCATCGCTTGCGACTGCGATCTTAACTGTTTGTTGTGAGGTTGCAGTCCAGTACCGTCCTGCGGTTCCCCTGGTTTTATATAAAGGAAAAAAATGGGCTGAATTAGACAGCAAGTCTAATAAAATCGTAGGTGCAGCAGATTAAAGCTGTGTTGATTCACCTATCGGAGCTTGCGAACAGTGGGCGCGTACTGTTGCCCAATCTCGGCGATAAATTGGGTCCGAAGCAAAGCCGCTTTATTTGCTAACTGTTGCCCGCCATTTAAAACTGATTTGGACGAATCATGCGAAAGAAGAGATCCGTTCCATGGCCATCCCTGTCCCGGCTAACCTACTTCTTTTGTGTGTGTGTTTCGCCATGGCCAGGTCATGATCCTAGGTGTGCTCGATGCCGCCGCGTCGCCGCGACGCGGATCGCCGGGCCCGAGCGGCGGCACGCGATCCGGCCCCGCCGGTCCCCGTAGGCACGAAAGAAGAGAACCCCACCTCCACCTAGCTAGATGGCGCCGATGACCTCGCCGGCGCAACGTCGGCACGCTCGCGGCGGAGGAAATCAGGCGACCCGACAGGCTCACAGACACACGCAAGGCGATGCGCCACCTTCTCGTCGGGGGTGGATCGGGACGGAGCGGGCTCAGGTAGTGTAGCATAGCGAAGTGTTGTAGACTTGTAGTGGTGACAAAGGTGGGCCCGGGTTTGGTGAGCGGAGTCCGCGCGGTGGGGCCGGGGGCAGCGCGAGACACATAAACACACACGGACCAAAGCCGTGGCTGGCTGGGGGTCACCTGTCGCAGGGTCAGGGGACGCGCAGCGGCAAAAGTTTCACCCCGCCCACGCGCGCGCGTGTATATATACCGGCGGCCCTGCCAGTGTCCCGGTTGCAGCTTGCACACGTCCGGCACAAGAGAGAGCAACAGCGCGACGACCATTCGAGCTAGCTAGCTGGCTGGTTGAAGCAGCCGGATTGGTAGCTCGTAGCTGGGATCGATGGGAAAAGGCCGGGCACCGTGCTGCGCCAAGGTCGGCCTCAACAGGGGTTCCTGGACGCCGGAGGAGGACATGCGCCTCGTCGCCTACATTCAGAAGTTTGGCCACGCCAACTGGCGCGCCCTGCCCAAGCAAGCAGGTAATGCTCCGATCAAACAGTAGTAGCTTGCTTGAGCTGTGTTTGTTCGTGCCAATTCTGTGAAAGAAAACTCAACTGACGTGATGTGTTTTGGTCCACAGGTTTGCTCCGGTGCGGCAAGAGCTGCCGGCTCCGGTGGATCAACTACCTCCGGCCGGACCTCAAGCGCGGCAACTTCACCGTCGACGAGGAGGAGACCCTCATCAAGCTGCACAACATGCTCGGCAACAAGTACGTCCATCACTTGCCTCTCACAAGTCACAACACCCTGAAGAAAGCTCCATCGGTTGCCGTTCATCAGTACGTCAATTGCAGTGGGCTAACGATTGCTGTCGGAATTGTGTTCAGGTGGTCCAAGATCGCGGCGTGCCTGCCTGGGAGGACCGACAACGAGATCAAGAACGTGTGGAACACGCACCTCAAGAAGCGTGTGGCGGCGAGCGCCGGCGAGCAGAAGAAGGGCGGGGCCAAGGGCAAGAAGAAAACCACCTGCGTCGACGTGCCGGCGCCGTCTCCGTCTCCGTCCTCTTCCACCACGACGACAACGACGACGACGACCAACTGCTCCAGCGGCGAGTCCGGCGAGCAGAGCAACACCAGCAAGGAGCTGGAATCGGAGCTGGACAAGATCGAGATCCCCATGCTCGACCTCAGCTTCGACCTCGACATGCTGCTGGACGCCATCCCCGACACGCACGGCCCGGCCATCTCGTCGGCGCGGACCTCGCCCTGCTCGTCCGCGTCCCCGCCCTGCGTGGTGGACGACGGCGCGCTGCTCGACCTGCCGGAGATCGACATCGTGCCGGAGCTGTGGAGCATCATGGACGGCGAAGGCGCGTGCGCCGAGACGGCGCAGGCCCCGTGGAGCAATGCGGCGCCGTGCCACGGCGACGGAACAGAGGCGATCGCCGCAACGGGCGACGAGGAGGACGGAAAGGAGTGGTGGTTGGAGGATTTGGAAAAGGAGCTGGGCCTGTGGGGGCCCATCGAGGACTACCAGCACCAACAACAACCGGACCCGCAAGGTCGCGTGGACCCGCTCTCCGCCAGCGTGGACGACCCTGTGTCGTGCTACTTCCAAGCCGGCCCCGCCGCCGGCACGTCGGCCGTCCTGGGAGCCCAAGCCCCTCCAGTTCCCACAGACATCGGCACAAACCGTCCGATCTCTTAGTATAGATACAAGCAACGTGATCGGACGGCCACGACTGATGCTAGTACATACAAAAAATATACACATGTACAAACTGTACAATCGTACGCCTGCAAGAGGCGTGCGTACGTACGTGCAAACCCAGCACGAAGACTATACAAAAAGGAGATAGTTAGGCTAGGACGCACACACGCGCACACACAAAGAGGAGATGCTTAAAGTAAACTTTTCCATACGCTGTACACACCGCGACTACAACAACAAATAGTTGGCTGAAGCGGCAAAGTGGTGCAGTGCAACAACAACAAAAAAGTGGTGCAATGCAAACTAGTCAACAACAAAAAATTGGGTCAAGGTTTCCGGTACTGATTAACCCGGGATGTAGCTTAAACTTCAACTGTCAAATGGTGCACACAACAGCGACCGAGTACGGATGCGTGTGTGTGTATCAACGCATGCCGTCACCGTGACGGGAGCGCTGTATCATCGGAGTTCCTACTACCGTCCTGGCCAGGCCAATCGGCCGGTCCTGGCTAGCTCTTGGACTATGCATGCAGTGCAGAAAGGCCTTTGTGCTTTTTTGACAAATTGATTTGGTGTGTGGCCTGTCTCATTCTGCTTTCTCATTCGCCGCTCATGTTTTCTACTTGCTGTAACCACTTTGGCCGTAGTTTAGATTTGCTGTCGTGTCCTTGAGTGAGCAAGCAGACTGCATGATATGATTGACACATTGGGGCCGGGCGTCATCGGATCATGACATGGGGGTAGGTTACCTAACCCGGGATACAGACAAGTTACGGCCGGGTCACATATCGGGTGAGTACGGTTATGTAGGGTTATAAAAGGTGACTCTTGGACCTGAAGTGCTCAGGGAAGGGAAGAAGCTAGAGTACCACGACTGCATATTTGTCTTTGATAAAACATATATAGGCTGCTTCGTTGCCGATGGACTATGGCTCCAAATCTCACGTGGTGGAGATGAATGGTATGCCTGCCTCGTCGAATATATATTCTGCCCCCC
>LR738710.1:828795941-828812032 GCA_902687465.1 Secale cereale | reverse complement strand
GGGGGGATGTTTAGCGTAGCCCTTCGTAGGTTTAGGATTTTCGATTTTCGCTGCGCCCCTCATCTAAGCTGAAGTACCCTATCCATTTCAGTTTCTTGGAAGAACATCATCAAGCATCGTGCAACAAAAACCCTTGTTTGGTCATCCAGCGATACCGGAGCAAGAAAACAGGCTTACCATTATGTTGCAAATGATTGTAAAAGCATTGAAATATTGCCTAATTTAGGTCCACGATGATCTATATTTTCTGTGACATGATTTCTCATTTTCCCGGAACAAGACCTCACAAGTACAAAAATAAATCATCTACACTGCAGTTATCATTAAAAAACATCCACACTAGGCTAATCTTATTTCTTTGATGGGCCGGAAGGATTTAACCCATCTAACCACTGGGCCAACCTCATGGACAACGGAATTGCATTCCGAGATCAATTGTTTTTTTCCATCACATGGAATATACTCGCAGTTTTGTGAAAATAAAATAAAATTTGGCAGTTCTTCCCCCTGCAACAACAAACCCCTGACCTGACCCCCAACCCCCGGAGGAGCAGAGGCGAAGCGAGCTCCACTCCACTCCACGATTCCGGCGCCCGCGACAACTCCGATCGAGCTCCGGCCATGGAAGCGGCGTCCACCGCATCCTACTCGTCGACGGCGCTGGGATCCCACCGCGACGTCCCCGCCCATAAGTTCTCGGCCGAGGCATTCCCCTCGTCCTCGTCGCGCCCCGTCGAAGCGAGCCCGGTCTCGTGTGGCGGCGGCGAGGATGACGTGCTCGACCTGGACTCCCCTTGGGTGGCGGAGGGCGAGGCGGACTCGAGGTTGGAGGAGGCCGCGGCGGCGGGACCTCGCCTTCGCGCCGAGGAGGAGGGGGACGAGGATGAGATACGAGATAACCGGCAACGACAGGAGGACGAGGTCTGGGATACTGAATTTAGGCTGTGTTGATTCTGAATCTATGAGTGTCTCCGCTTTCATTCAGCATTGTTACTTTGCACTATCGTATAATTGGTCATTTGTTTGCTCACTTGATCTCATTATTTACTGCAGTTGATGGCATTGGAAGCGATATATGGGGATGACCTGGTTGAATTTGAAAGCAAAGCAGGGCTCCGTTATTTCCAGGTTTCTTGTGCTGGCCATATGTCATTTTTTAAATTGCCATCAGTGCTATTTCATCTTCTTCGCAGGTGGTGAAAATTTGGGTTTAATGGGCTTTTCTTCTCCTTTAATTACAGATTTACATACATTATGATCTACATGATGGCGCTGAAGTGTGTGCTAAACTGTCTTCAGCTAGTGGAAATCAAAAAGCTGGTGGATGTCCTAATGATTGTACAGAAGAACATGATGATGAACCAGATGAATTCTCTTACACGTGCAACTTTGAGCGCCTGCCTCCTTTGATACTGACATGCTTGCTTCCAAAGTCCTACCCAAGCAGAGACCCCCCATATTTTAATGTCACTGTTAAATGGATGGATGGGCATAATGTTTCTCAACTCTGTGAGATGCTTGACACCATTTGGGCAGAGCTACCAGGGCAGGAAGTGGTATACCGGTGGGTTGACTGGATACACAACTCTTCTTTGTCACATCTCCTGTTTGATGGTAAAATCACATTAGGTTCAGATTGTCCAACCCACAAAGGAGATAACCGTGCAATCTCAAGAAGTCTCTCGCTGGAGTCTGTGATCCCTTCAATGCTTAATTACAGCAGTAAGAAGCAGTATGAAGCTTTTCTCGAGAATCTCCATACATGCAGGATATGCCTTAACCAGAGCAAAGGTAGGCCTTCTCTCTTTTTGCTTGTTCGTGCAGCCATACCAAAGGGCAAAGGTTATTCCGTTTTAATGGATTGGCCTGGGCTTTCTTTTGAAGAATACCACTTATTCTATGGCGATCAGTCAACACTGTACTTTTTAATCTTGTTTAACTGTGCCCTTGTGGTAACCAATACCTATCTGATATGTCAATGCTTCATAGTAGAGATTAAGAACTAGTGAACCTGTTATTTATTTACAGTCGAGTTTCTTAAGAAAGTGAATTTGACTCATTAAATTCATTCCTTATCGTAAACTAACTTCAGTTCTGAAACAAGCAGGTTCAAACTTCGTCAGGCTTCCATGCCAGCACTTATTTTGTGTGAAATGCATGGAGACCTTATGCAGGATGCATGTGAAGGAAGGTACTGTGTTTCATTTGGTGTGCCCTGAGACGAAATGCAATTCTTCTATTCCACCATATTTGTTAAAGAGGCTTCTGAGGGAAGAAGAGTTCGAACGTTGGGATAGGCTTGCTCTTGAGAAAGCATTGGACTCTATGTCAGATGTGGTTTACTGTCCCAAGTGTGCGATCGGTTGCTTGGAAGATGAGGATAACAATGCACAGTGTCCAAAATGTTCCTTTATCTTCTGCTCGTTTTGCAAGGACCCACGCCATCCAGGGAAACAGTGTCTAACTGCAGAACAAAAGCTCCAGCGCAAACAGGTAAAATATAAGCATTGGAGGGAGACTTAGAATCTAGGGTATTTTGTTTCAAACTTGCATTGCTATTTAACCGTGCAGTTGATATGCATCTTTGTGGAGTGTACCTCAATAAACGTCTTGTGGTTTTTTGGTAAATCCTTGAATGATACTTCGTTCGGAAATAATTGAACTAAAACCACGTCAGTTGTTTCCGAATGGAGGGAGTACATCTTTTGGACAGTGTCATGTTACTAAACAATTTCCATCTGTCGTCTTCAATTTTATGTTTGCAGGCATCAGGCAGGATGACTGAGTGGGAGATGGTAAAAGAAATGCTGAGTATAAAAAAGCTGTACAGAGATGCTATACTATGTCCAAAATGCAAGATGCCCATCAGCAGAACTGAAGGATGCAACAAAATAGAGTGCGGCAACTGTGGTCAGTTCTTGTGCTTCCGCTGTGGCAAGGCCATAACTGGATATGATCATTCCAGGTAGGCCGTTCAAAATTCGAAGTTACTAGATTCTTTAAAAGCAAGGAATCCATCCAGGATCACGGGCTTAATTATCTTTATGCATGTGTGATTTGATAAACTATAGCGTAAGTCCATCCACTGTAGGAGTAAAAGCTGTCAGCTCTTTGCGCCTGTTGGCAATGACACGGCGGTGTGGCAGAGGCGAATGGAAGTGCTGAAAAATGAAAGAGGCATGCGAGCTCAAAGGCGCCAGGTAGCTGGAACCGACACAGTGAAGTGTCCAAAATGCCGCCAGGAAGTGCTCAAGGTAACTAAACCTGTCTTTCGAATCTGGAATATGACAAGTGGCATCCATTCTGGTCCGGTTTCGCAAGGGTGGCCACTGATGGCCAATTTAAACATCATCAGTTTACCTCTCCATGTATGATCTAATCAATGACCATATGCATCCAGGATGATGATAAATACATTTACTGCTGGACGTGCCGAGCCAGTTATTCCACACGGTCCAAGCAGCACGGTCAGGGCAGCAGCAGGTCGAGGATGCGAGGCAAAGGGGCCATCAAGGATGATCAGGGGGATGCATGAAGCTGAAAAGTTTGTAGAGTTGTTCGTGTGCTATCGTTGTCACAGTTTTGCAGCTGAGGATTTTGCTGTTGTCGTCGAACGCTGGATCTGACGTTATGTGTAGCTGAATACTGGAGTATGACGTTACGCGTATGGCTAAATGATCATACCTGACAAGCTAGGGTAACTGGGTAGGAGAAACCAGAATGAGAAATTCCCGACCGGTCTTTCTTTCTTTCTAAACAAAAGCTCATGCGTCTCACAGCGTACCCAGGGCCTTTTTTTGCTCACAGTTAACGTATAGTATGCAGTGATTTCTGTAGAGTTACGGGCTCCGCATGCAGAATTGCTGTTTTCTGTCCAGATTATGTCGCTCAACTCGACTTGTAAACTAGTGCTACATACTGATGCTTCTCTAAATAAACTTCGTCATCAGGAGTCTTTCATAATACATGATTCTTTTGAAGAACACGCGGGCGCTCTTCCATTCAGTTAGATGGACAGGAAAAAAAAACATATTTTCAATAATAATGCCTCAAAGAGGCATTCTTTTCCATAGAACCGTCAGTACCGGAGTCTCTTGGGTCTTGTGAGAAAGCGTACTGTGATAAACCTCACGCATAAAACGACCATTTTGCATGTTCATGAATTTTTAAAACTGTTCACGAATTTGAAAATTGTTCTTGATATTTTTTCCATGAATTCATTTAAAAAAAATGTTAAGTGGATTCATAAACAAATCATGAATTTTAAGAAGTTCACAAATTTGAAAACAATTTGTGACTTAATAAAATGTTCACAAAATAAAAACAATTCTTTAAAAATTATCAAGAATTAGGAAAATCTTCACAAATTTGAAAGAATATTTGTGAATATGGAAAGGTTCACAAATAAGAAAAAAATTGTTTGCAAATTAGGGAAATGTTCAGAAATATTAAAAATGTTCATGAATTCAAGAAAATGTTCATAAATTTTAGTAAGTTCACACTCGGGTAAAATTATTCATGAAACTGAAAAATATTCATGGATTTAAAACATGTTCAAGAATTTGGAAAGTGTTCACGAACTTGAAGGAATGTTTGTAAATTAATAAAATTCACAATTATTTAAAAAAATCACGAATTCAAACATTTGCAAAATGCCACGAATTCAAAAAAATAACCATGATTTAAAAAAATCAAATTTAAAAAATAGTTTCATAAATTTGAAAAATGTTCATGAACTGGAAAATATTCGTGGATTTTGAACATCTTAGCAAATTTGGAAAATGTGGAATTTATGGTCACCTGCCACCCACTCTTGTCATCCCTCTATGCTTCGTCCCGACTGGCCGGGGCGAGTGCAACAATGAAGGTTGGGACTATTGCGGGTTAATGGGTCATGGGTAGGTAGCCCAATGTTAGAAGCCACGGGCTACCCCGACTCGGATTGAGTAGCGTCGGCACACCTGACTTGCGTGGCGCATCGTCATCCGACTCCGACATGGACTTGGTGGTCCTCGGTGGCGCATCGTCATCCGACTCCGACATGGACTTGGTGGTCCTCGGGCTCAAGCCCCGATCTCTGAGCACCAAAGAATCAGTCGCCTGCAGCCGCCGCAAGAACACTAAGATGCTCATTGAGCCTTCACGAGTTGAGCCGAGAAGCGAGCCCACGCCTGCCCTGGGATGTAGGATTACTCAGACTTCCCCGAAGATGACCCCTACACCCCCTTCAACCTCTAGTTCCACTTCGGAGGAGGAAACAGGAAGGGAAAGGGATCTCGCCAGTGACTCCTTTAATTGGTCGTATATGTTAGTATTGTTCTACCATTTCCTAGGTTGAATTATGATGTCTTGTATCGAATGTATGATATGTTGATCTAAGTTGCATGATTTGCATGGATTTGGGGAGGAGATTGGCCACTGTTGTAGGACAAATGGTGCTTGACCTCCTACTGCAGCAGACAAATGGAGGGGGGGATTTTTCCATTGCCTTGAAGATGCTCTAAGTCGGCCCATGAGGTCCGTGGATTTGACGTTTTCAAAAGACTAACTCCATTTGACTATTTACTTTCCAAGTCCGAATCAAGTTTTCAAGTACTTCATAGAGGGAGAGGAATGTAAAGGATGATGAATTACCTAGCTCTTCAAGAGCTATATGACGAATGGCCCACTTTTGAGAGTGCTAACGAGCTCACATGCTACCCCGGTGACCAATAAAATTTGAAAAAATAGTAAAAAAAATTGAATCCTTTTTGTGATATAAAAATGCATGCAAAATTTTCAGACGAAATGGCATTCGGGGAGGCATGAGCAAAAAAGATGATGCTCCAAAATACTCCCAACAATAGTTTTCGGAGCATAGTCACCATGAAGTCATTTCATCATGAAATTTTGTACATGGGTGAAGAATTCATTAATGTTTATCTAAAAAAAGATTCAATTATTTTTGTACTGTTTTTTATTGTTCACCAAGATGCATGTGAGCTCGGGATAAAAATAACTCCATGTCTGACACACTTTCTGTTGGAAATATGCCCTAGAGGCAATAATAAAATGGTTATTATTACATTTGCTTGTTCATGATAATTGTCGGTTATTCATGCTTGAATTGTATTATCCGGAAACAGTGATACATGTGTGAATACATAGACCACAACGTGTCCCTGGTAGTGGTAAACCTCTAGTTACTAGCTCGTTGATCAACAGATGATTACGGTTTCCTGACCATGGACATTGGATATCATTGATAACGAGATCACATCATTAGGAGAATGATGTGATGGACAAGACCCAATCCTGAGCCTATCATAAGATCATGTAGTTCGTAATGCTAAAGCTTTTCCAATGTCATGTATATTTTTCTTAGACCATGAGGCTGTGCAACTCCCGGATACCGTAGGAATACTTTGGGTGTGCCAAACGTCACAACGTAACTGGGTGGTTATAAAGGTACGCAACGGGTGTCTCTGAAAGTATCTGTTGAGTTGGCATGAACCGAGACTGTGATTTGTCACTCCGTATGACGCAGAGGTATCTTTGGGCCCACTCGGTAAGACATCATCATAATGAGCTCAATGTGACTAAGGTGTTGGTCACGGGATGATGTATTACGGAACGAGTAAAGAGACTTGCCATGACGAGATTGAACAAGGTATCGGTATACCGACGATCGAATCTCGGGCAAGTACCATACCGATAGACAAAGGGAATTGTATACGGGATTGATTGAATCCTTGACATCGTGGTTCATCCGATGAGATCATCGAGGAACATGTGGGAACCAACATGGGTATCTAGATCCCGCTATTGGTTATTGGCCGGAGAGTTGTCTCGGTCATGTCTACATGGTTCCCGAACCTGTAGGGTCTACACACTTAAGGTTCGGTGACGCTAGGGTTGTAGAGATATAAGTATGCGGTAACCCGAAAGTTGTTCGGAGTCCCGGATGAGATCCCGGATGTCACGAGGAGTTCCGGAATTGTCCGGAGGTAAAGATTTATATATAGGAAGTCAGGTTTCGGCCATCGGGAGAGTTTCGGGGGTCACCGGTAGTGTACCGGGACCACCGGAAGGGTCCCGGGGGTCCACCGGGTGGGGCCACCTATCCCGAAGGGCCCCATGGGCTGAAAGGGGAAGGGAACCAGCCCATAGTGGGCTGGTGCGCCCCCCTTGGGCCCTCCCCCTGCGCCTAGGGTTGGGAACCCTAGGGGTGGGGGGCGTCGCATGTGACTTGGGGGGGGGGCAAGTCCCCCCCTAGGCCGCCGCCCCCTAGAGATCCCATCTCTAGGGCCGGCGTGTTGGGGAACGTTGCATGGGAAACAAAAATTTTTCCTACGTTCACCAAGATCAATCTAGGAGATGCATCTACGAGGGGAGAGTTGGATCCACATACCCTTGTAGATCGCTAAGCGGAAGCGTTCAAGAACGCGGTTGATGGAGTCGTACTCGCCGCGATTCAGATCGCCGAAGATCCTAGCACCGAAGCAACGGTGCCTCCGCGTTCTTCACACGTACAGCTCGGGGACGTCTCCTCCTTCTTGATCTAGCAAGGGGGAAGGAGAGGTTGATGGAGACACCGGCAGCACGACGGCGTGGTGGTGATGGTGGTGGAGGATTCCAGCAGGGCTTCGCCAAGCACCGAGGGAAAACGAAGATGGATGTGGGAGAGGGAGGGCAGCGCCGAGGCACGAACTTGTGTGGCTGCCCTCCCTCTGCCTCTCTTTATATAGGGGGAGTAGAGGGGAGGGGGCGCCCTAGGGTTTACCCCTAGGGGCGGCGGCCAAGTGGAGATGGGGGGGGGGGGCGGCGGCCAGGGCTGCGCCAGGGTTAGGGTTCCCCCCCCCAAGGTGCCTTGCCCCCCAAGCTAGGGGGTGCGGCAGCCCTAGGAGGGGCCAGCCCCCCTTGCGCATGAGGAGAGGGCCCAGGGGGGGGGCGCACAGCCCTATGAGGGCTGTTGTGTCCCCCCTTCGTGGCCCATTAGGCCCGAAACTCCTTCCGGGACCCCGAAACCTCTTTCGGTCATCCGCCGTCTTCCCGATACTCCCCGGAACACTTCCGGACTCCGAAACCTTTCATCCTATATATCAATCTTCGTCCCCGGACCATTCCGGAGACCCTCGTCACGTCCGGGATCTCATCCGGGACTCCGAACAACCTTCGGTAACCATGTACTGTTCTCACTAACAACCCTAGCGTCACCGAACCTTAAGTGTGTAGACCCTGCGGGTTCGGAAACTATGCAGACATGACCGAGACACTCCCAGGTCAATAACCAACAGCGGGATCTGGATACCCATATTGGTTCCCACACGTTCCTCGATGATCTCATCGGATGAACCATGATGTCAAGGATTCAGGCAATCCCGTATACAGTTCCCTTTGTCTCGTCGGTATGTTACTTGCCCGAGATTCGATCGTCGGTATCTCTATACCTAGTTCAATCTCGTTACCGGCAAGTCTCTTTACTCGTTACCGTAATACATAATCCCGTGACTAACTACTTAGTCACTTTGAGCTCATTGAGATGACGTATTACCGAGTGGGCCCGGAGATACCTCTCCGTCACACGGAGTGACAAATCCCAGTCTCGATCCATGTCAACTCAACAGACACCTTCGGAGATACCTGTAGAGTACCTTTATAGTCACCCAGTTACGTTGCGACGTTTGGCACACACAAAGTACCCCTACGGTGTCAGTGAGTTACATGATCTCATGGTCATAGAAACTTATACTTGACATGCAGAAAACTATAGCGATAACTGATACGATCAAAAGCTATGTTTAACGTTTGGGTCTCGTCCATCACATCATTCTCCTAATGATGTGATCCCGTTATCAATTGACAACTCATGTCTATGACCTGGAAACCGCGGTCATCTTTGATCAACGAGCTAGTCCTGAAGAGGCTTACTAGGGACACAAAGTTTGTCTATTTATCCACACATGTATATGAGTTTCCAATCAATACAATTATAGCATGGATAATAAACGATTATCATGAACAAGGAAATATAACAATAACTCTTTTATTATTGCCTCTAGGGCATATTTCCAACACGGCGCACCCCCTAGGCCCCCTATATAAAGTGGGGGGGGGGGGAGGGAGGGCAGCCGCACCCTTGCCCCTGGCGCCTCCCTCTCCCTCCCGTTACACCTCTCCCTCCTCCCGCAGCGCTTGGCGAAGCCCTGCAGAAATACCGTTGCATCCACCACCACGCCGTCGTGCTGCTGGATCTCCATCAACCTCTCCTCCCCTCTTGCTAGATCAAGAAGGAGGAGACGTCGCTGCACCGTACGTGTGTTGAACGCGGATGTGCCGTCCGTTCGGTGCTGGGATCATCGGTGATTTGGATCACGACGAGTACGACTCCATCATCCACGTTCTCTTAAACGCTTCCGCTCGCGATCTACAAGGGTATGTAGATGCACTCCTTTCTCCCTCGTTGCTAGATGACTCCTTAGATTGATCTTGGTGCAACGTAGAAATTTTTTGAATTCTGCTACGTTCCCCAACAGTGGCATCTGAGCTAGGTCTATGCGTAGTATCTTGCACGAGTAGAACACAAAGCAGTTGTGGGAGTAGATTTGTTCAATTCTCTTACCGCTACTAGTCTTATCTTGATTCGGTGGCATCGTGGGATGAAGCGGCTCGGACCGACCTTACACGTACGCTTACGTGAGACAGGTTCCACCGACTGACATGCACTAGTTGCATAAGGTGGCTAGCGGGTGACAGTCTCTCCCACTTTAGTCGGATCGGATTCGATGAAAAGGGTCCTTATGAAGGGTAAATAGAAATTGGCATATCACATTGTGGTTTTGGCGTAGGTATGAAGCATTTTTGCTAGAAACCTATAGCAGCCACGTAAAACTTGCAACAACAATTAGAGGACGTCTAACTTGTTCTTGCAGCATGTGCCGTGTGATGTGATATGGCCAAAAGGATGTGATGAATGATATATGTGATGTATGAGATGATCATGTTCATGTAATAGGAATCACGACTTGCATGTCGATGAGTATGGCAACAGGCAGGAGCCATAGGAATTGTCTTATTTTATTGTATGACCTGCGTGTCACCGAATAACGCCATGTAATTACATTACTTTATTGCTAAACGTTAGCCATAGTAGTAGAAGTAATGTTTGGCGAGACGACTTCATGAAGACACGATGATGGAGATCATGGTGTCATGCCGGTGACGATAATGATCATGGAGCCCCGAAGATGAAGTTCAAAGGAGCTAAATGATATTGGCCATATCATGTCACTATTTGATTGCATGTGATGTTTATCATGTTTTTATATCTTATTTGCTTAGAACGACGGTAGTAAATAAGATGATCTCTCACTAAAATTTCAAGAATTGTGTTCCCCCTAACTGCGCACCGTTGCTAAGGTTCGTTGTTCCGAAGCACCACGTGATGATCGGGTGTGATAGGCTCTAACGTTCGCATACAACGGGTGTAAGACAGATTTACACACGCAATACACTTAGTGTTCACTTGACGAGCCTAGCATGTACATACATGGCCTCGGAACACGGAAGACCAAAAGGTCGAACATGAGTCGTATAGAAGATACGATCAACATGAAGATGTTCACCGTTGATGACTAGTCCGTCTCACGTGATGATCGGACACGGCCTAGTCGATTCGGATCATGTATCATTTAGATGACTAGAGAGATGTCTATCTGAGTGGGAGTTCATTGAATTGTTTAGATGAACTTAATTGTCATGAACATAGTCTAAATTCTTTACAATATGTCTTGTAGATCCAATGGCCCACGCTCATGTTACCCTCAACTTCAACGCGTTCCTAGAGAAATCCAAGCTGAAAGACGATGGTAGCAACTATACGGATTGGGTGCGTAACCTGAGGATCATCCTCATAGCTGCCAAGAAAACATATGTCCTTGAAGCACCGCTAGGTGACGCTCCCGCCCCAGTAAACCAAGACGTTATGAATGCTTGGCAATCGCGTTGTGATGATTACTCCCTGGTTCAGTGCGGCATGCTCTACAGCTTAAAATCGGGGCTCCAAAAGCGTTTTGAGCACCACGGAGCATATGAGATGTTCCAAGAGCTGAAAATGGTTTTCCAAGATCATGCCCGAGTCGAGAGATATGACGTCTCCGACGCATTCTACAGTTGTAAGATGGAGGAGAATAGTTCTGTCAGTGAGCACATACTCAAATTGTCTGGGTTGCACAATCGCTTGTCTCAGTTGGGAATGAATCTCCCAGACGAAGCAGTCATTGACAGAATCCTTCAGTCACTCCCACCTAGCTACAAGAGCTTCGTGATAAACTTCAATATGCAAGGGATGGAGAAGTCCATTCCCGAAGTGTATTCAATGCTGAAATCAGCGGAGGTGGAGATCAAGAAAGAGCATCAAGTGTTGATGGTGAATAAAACCACTAAGTTCAAGAAAGGCAAGGATAAGAAGAACTTCAAGAAGGACAGCAAAGGAGTTGCCGCGCCCGGTAAGCCAGTTGCCGAGAAGAAGCCAAAGAATGGACCCAAGCCTGAGACTGAGTGCTTTTATTGCAAGGGAATGGGTCACTGGAAGCGGAACTGCCCCAAATACTTAGCAAATAAGAAGACCGGCAACGTCAAAGGTATATATGATATACATGTTATTGATGTGTACCTTACCAGCGCTCGTAGTAGCTCCTGGGTATTTGATACCGGTGCAGTTGCTCACATTTGTAACTCAAAGCAGGAGCTGCGGAATAAGCGGAGACTGGCGAAGGACGAGGTGACGATGCGCATCGGGAATGGTTCCAAGGTCGATGTGATCACCTTCGGCACGCTACCTCTACATCTACCCTCGGGATTAGTTTTAAACCTTAATAATTATTATTTAGTACCAGCTTTGAGCATGAACATTGTATCTGGATCTCGTTTAATGCGAGATGGCTACTCATTTAAATCCGAGAATAATGGTTGTTCTATTTATATGAGAAATATGTTTTATGGTCATGCCCCGCTGGTCAATGGTTTATTCTTGATGAATCTCGAACATGATGTTACACATATTCATAGTGTGAATGCCAAAAGATATAAGGTTGATAATGATAGTCCCACATACTTGTGGCATTGCCGCCTTGGCCATATTGGTGTCAAACGTATGAAGAAACTCCATGTAGATGGACTTTTGGAGTCTCTTGATTATGAATCATTTGACACGTGCGAACCATGCCTTTTGGGTAAGATGACCAAGACTCCGTTCTCCGGAACAATGGAGCGAGCAACCAACTTATTGGAAATCATACATACCGATGTGTGCGGTCCAATGAGTGTTGAAGCTCGCGGAGGCTATCGTTATGTTCTCACCCTCATAGATGACTTAAGTAGATATGGGTATGTCTACTTAATGAAACACAAGTCTGAGACCTTTGAAAAGTTCAAGGAATTTCAGAATGAGGTTGAGAATCAACGTGACAGAAAAATAAAGTTCTTACGATCGGATCGTGGAGGAGAATATTTAAGTCACGAATTTGGCACACATCTAAGGAACTGTGGAATTGTTTCACAATTGACACTGCCTGGAACACCTCAGCATAATGGTGTGTCCGAACGTCGTAATCGTACTCTGTTGGACATGGTGCGATCTATGATGTCTCTTACCGACTTACCGCTATCATTTTGGGGTTATGCTTTAGAGACTGCCGCATTCACTTTAAATAGGGCTCCATCTAAATCCGTTGAGACGACACCGTATGAACTTTGATTTCGCAAGAAACCTAAGCTGTCATTTTTGAAAGTTTGGGGTTGCGATGCTTATGTCAAGAAACTTCAACCTGAAAAGCTCGAACCCAAATCGGAAAAATGTGTCTTCATAGGATACCCAAAGGAAACTATTGGGTACACCTTCTACCTCAGACCCGAAGGCAAGGTCTTCGTTGCCAAAAATGGATCATTTCTGGAGAAAGAGTTTCTCTCGAAAGAAGTGAGTGGGAGGAAAGTGGAACTTGATGAGGGGACAGTCTCCCCTCCCGAACCGGAAAGTAGCGCAGCGCGGGAACCTGTTCCTTTGGTGCCTGCACCGACTAGGGAGGAAGCTAATGATGATGATCATGAAGCTTCAGATCAAGTTACCACTGAACTTTGAGGGTCCACAAGGACACGTTCCGCACCAGAGTGGTACGGTAACCCTGTCATGGAAATCATGTTGTTAGACAACGGTGAACCTTCGAACTATGAAGAAGCGATGGCGGGCCCGGATTCCAACAAATGGCTTGAAGCCATGAAATCCGAGATAGGATCCATGTATGAAAACAAAGTATGGACTTTGCCCGATGATCGGCACGCCATAGAAAATAAATGGATATTTAAGAAGGAGACTGACGCGGATGGTAATGTGACCATCTATAAGGCTCGGCTTGTCTCTAAAGGTTATCGACAAGTTCAATGGATTGACTACGACGAGACTTTCTCTCCGATAGTGATGTTAAAGTCCGTCCGAATCATGTTAGCAATTGCCGCATACTATGATTATGAGATATGGCAAATGGACGTCAAAACGGCATTCCTTAATGGCTTCCTCAAGGAAGAACTGTATATGATGCAGCCGGAAGGTTTTGTCAATCATGAGAATGCTAACAAGGTATGCAAGCTCCAGCGCTCAATCTATGGGCTGGTGCAAGCATCTCAGAGTTGGAACATTCGCTTTAATGATGTGATCAAAGCGTTTGGGTTTATACAGACTTGGGGAGAAGCCTGTATTTACAAGAAAGTGAGTGGGAGCTTTGTAGCATTTCTCATATTATATGTGGATGATATATTGCTGATGGGAAATGATGAGCATAAAGGCCTACTCGAATAAGAGTTTTTCAATGAAGGACCTTGGAGAAGCTGCTTACATATTAGGCATCAAGATCTATAGAGATAGATCGAGACGCCTCATTGGTCTTTCACAAAGCACATACCTTGATAAGATATTGAAGAAGTTCAATATGGATCAGTCCAAGAAAGGGTTCTTGCCTGTATTGCAAGGTATGAGATTGAGCACGGCTCAATCCCCGACCACGGGAGAAGATAGAGAAAAGATGAGTGTCATCCCCTATGCCTCAGCCATAGGTTCTATTATGTATGCCATGCTGTGTACCAGACTTGATGTGAACCTTGCCATAAGTATGGTAGGGAGGTACCAAAGTGATCCAGGTATGGAACACTGGACAACGGTCAAGAACATCCTGAAGTACCTGAAAAGGACTAAGGATATGTTTCTTGTTTATGGAGGTGACGAAGAGCTCGTCGTAAAGGGTTACGTCGACGCTAGCTTTGACGCAGATCTGGATGACTCCAAGTCACAAACTGGATACGTGTATATTTTGAATGATGGGGCAGTCAGCTGGTGCAGTTGCAAGCAAAGCGTCGTGGCGCATTCTACATGTGAAGCAGAGTACATAGCTGCTTGCGAAGCAACGCAGGAAGGAGTCTGGATGAAGGAGTTCATCACCGACCTAGGAGTCATTCCAAGCACGTCTGGCCCGATGACTCTCTTCTTTGACAACATTGGAGCTATTGCCATTGCCAAGGAGCCCAGGTTTCACAAGAAGACCAAGCACATCAAGCGCCGTTTCAACTTCATCCGGAATTATGTTCAAGATGGAGACATAGATATTTGTAAAGTCCATACGGATCTGAATGTCATAGATCCGTTGACTAAACCTCTTCCACGAGCAAAGCATGATCAACACCAGCACTCTATGGGTGTTCGATTCATCATAATGTAACTAGATTATTGACTCTAGTGCAAGTGGGAGACTGTTGGAAATATGCCCTAGAGGCAATAATAAAATGGTTATTATTATATTTGCTTGTTCATGATAATTGTCTGTTATTCATGCTTGAATTGTATTATCCGGAAACAGTGATACATGTGTGAATACATAGACCACAACGTGTCCCTGGTAAACCTCTAGTTACTAGCTCGTTGATCAACAGATGGTTACGGTTTCCTGACCATGGACATTGGATGTCATTGATAATGAGATCGCATCATTAGGAGAATGATGTGATGGACAAGACCCAATCCTAAGCCTAGCATAAGATCGTGTAGTTCGTAATGCTAAAGCTTTTCCAATGTCATGTATATTTTCCTTAGACCATGAGGTTGTGCAACTCCCGGATACCGTAGGAATACTTTGGGTGTGCCAAACGTCACAAAGTAACTGGGTGGCTATAAAGGTACGCAACGGGTGCCTCCGAAAGTATCTGTTGAGTTGGCACGAACCGAGACTGGTATTTGTCATTCCGTATGACGGAGAGGTATCTCTGGGCCCACTCAGTAAGACATCATCATAATGAGCTCAATGTGACTAAGGTGTTGGTCACGAGATGATGTATTACGGAACGAGTAAAGAGACTTGCCATGACGAGATTGAACAAGGTATCGGTATATCGACGATCGAATCTCGGGCAAGTACCATACCGATAGACAAAGGGAATTGTATACGAGATTGATTGAATCCTTGACATCGTGGTTCATCCGATGAGATCATCGAGGAACATGTGGGAACCAACATGGGTATCTAGATCCCGCTATTGGTTATTGGCCGGAGAGTCGTCTCGGTCATGTCTACATGGTTCCCGAACCTGTAGGGTCTACACACTTAAGGTTCGGTGACGCTAGGGTTGTAGAGATATATGCATGCGGTAACCCGAAAGTTGTTCGGAGTCCCGGATGAGATCCCGGACGTCACGAGGAGTTCCGGAAGGATCCGGAGGTAAAGAATTATATATAGGAAGTCCAGTTTCGGCCATCGGGAGAGTTTCGGGGGTCACCGGTAGTGTACCGGGACCACCGAAAGGATCCCGGGGGTCCATCGGGTGGGGCCACCTATCCCGGAGGGCCCCATGGGCTGAAAGGGGAAGGGAACCAGCCCATAGTGGGCTGGTGCGCCCCGCTTGGGCCCTCCCCCTGCGCCTAGGGTTGGGAACCCTAGGGGTGGGGGGCGCCCCATGTGACTTGGGGGGCAAGTCCCCCCCCTAGGCCGCCGCCCCCTAGAGATCCCATCTCTAGGGCCGGCGCACCCCCTAGGCCACCTATATAAAGTGTGTGTGTGGGGGGGGGGGGGGGG
>LR738710.1:828726894-828775086 GCA_902687465.1 Secale cereale | reverse complement strand
GGGGGGTGACCTCCTCGACGCCAGCCGTCTCCAGCTACCTCGCCGCGTCCGCACGGTTCCAGGAGCTTCTTCCTCGACGTCCCCTTCGTCATCTTCTTCTCGGACCGAGCACGGTCGCCTCGATCACGCCTCCGCCGTGTCCCCTTCGTCGCATCCCCTCGTCCCTGAGCTCGATCAACTCCAGCAGCACCCTCTCGGTGAGCAGCCGCTCCTCACAGCCCCTCTCCGGTTGGATTTTATCGTTGTAGACGACGATGCCGTGGCGCCCGAACCCATGGCCACCATGGAAGCGAGCTCGAGCTCGTGCCTTTTGCTCAGCTCGCCTCGCTCCTGAAGACGCGAGCACACTCGCGCAGCCGCCCCACTCATGCTTTGCCCCACCCTCGCCCAGCACCCACCGCTCGCATCCACACACGCACACACCCGTGCGACGCACACGCTCATGCACTCAGCCGTAGCCATCGCCATGCTAGAGGCGAGCACATGCTCTTCCTCGAGGCCTCGCATCACCTAGCCATTGCACGCGCACGTTCCGGCACCCCGCACCCGCGCAAGCATCCCACACCTCCGCCAGTGCTCCTCTGCTCCGACGGTCGCCGCCCTGCTCGTCGGCGTCGTCAACTAATTCCTCTGTGAATGACAGAGAAGGAGGCCTGGTCTTTGACTGGGTTCAAGTAGAGCCACGACCTTGTTTTGCACAAGCAACAGTAGCAGCATCTCAGTGGATCGGGTCACAGGGTTCTATCCGGGAGACCTGGGTTGGAATCCCCTTCAGTACATATGTAGAACCCCAAATTTTGCCTCTATGACAGTGGATCCCTTTTGTCATTCTCTCCGCATACATGTTTTATTTTCTATGGACCCCCTTTTGCAATGCGAGCACACATCCAGCCCAATGGTCAGTACAGTCCTCTGCATGCCAAGAGGTCCTCTTTTGAACTCCTTGTTTTTTGTATTTTTTTCGCCTGACTGATCTGGTGGGCTTGCTCCACTCCGGGCCACTGCACTGTGCTGCAAGCCGGCCCGTACATTTTTTTCCTCTCACTCTCTGCATTTTAGCGTTTTTCCAATGCATTCATATTTACAGAAATGCCATCATCTTGAGTTGCATATAACTAAATAACCATGCATCTAATTTTAACCAAACTTCATATGTAAAATGCTTAGAATTTCATCTAGTTTCATATTATGCATTTTACATTACTGTTTAAAGATGTTTAAATTGATGTTTGCATTTAATTTGCATAAATGACATGTTAAATGGTTTTATTCATAACTAAATAACCATAGCTCCAAATTTAATAAACTTTATATATAAATGGGGTGGAAAAATGTGTAGATTAACTTGGTGCACTTACTTTTGCTGTTTAACAACAATAAAATGTGTTTTTAGGAAGAACAGTACCAAATTCGTAATATGCATATGGGGATTTTCCGGAGTTGTTATTTGTGTTTCCGGCCTCATTTAAACTCGCCTAAATAGTTAGTTTACTTTTGCTTCACCCCTTGACATGTTAATCAACATTTAATATTGTTGTGCATATGAACAAGAGTGAACTAAATACTTGAATGTGGTGTTTTGTCAATATGCAACTCGTTGCATATTGAGCTCCACTTAATTTGTAGTATTGTTTGTTGCACCTTGCCATGCCATATGCATATTTAATCTTGTCATGCATCATACTTAGTTGAGCATCATGTCTTGTTGTGTGTCGTGTGTTTACCGCGTTGCTTGCTTCTTCTCGCTAGTTCATATTCCGTTGCGATCGTGAGGATTCGTTCGTCTACACTTGGTTCGTCTTCGTCGCTTCTTCTTCGTCTTCTTCTTTGCGGGATCTCAGGCAAGATGACCGTCACTTTGGATACCTTTACTATCATTGCCATGCTAGTTGTCTCGATGCTATCGCTATATGTCGCGCTACCTATCTATTTGTTGTCAGCCTCTCCTTGTTGCCATGAAACCTCTAATCTCTGACACCATCCCAGCAAACTGTTGTTTGGCTATGTTACCCGCTTGCTTAGCCCCTCTTATAGCGTTGTTAGTTGCAAGTGAAGATGAAGATTGCTCCATGTTGGAACTTGGCTTGTTGGAATATCACAATATATCTTACTATACTTAACACACCTATATACTTGGCAATGGGTGGAAGGCTTGGCCTTTTGCTCGGTGTTTTGTTCCACTCATGCCGCCTTAAGAACCGATAAACCGGTGTTATGTTCCTTGATTTTGCGTTCCTAACGCGGTTGGGTATATGGGGACCCCTTGACAGTTCGTCTTTGAATAAAACTCCTCCAGCAAGGCCCAACTTTGGTTTTAATTTGCAACATAATAAAACTTAATTATTTAATTAAATTGCATAGGGAGTTAGCGCTACCCGAGGATTCTTCTACATACAGGGGGGGCCAGTGCTGATGGTGTTGGTCCCAAACAGGCGGACTGCGGGGCCGCCTAGGGGAAACTCGAGGTATCTGGCTCCCGTAGGATGTCCCATCCGGTCGTGGCCTGAGACGAGATACGCGCGGCTACTATCAGGGTGTCGGCACGCCGGGAGGTCTTGCTGGACTTGTTTTACCATTGTCAAAATGTCTTGTCCACCGGGATTCCGAGTCTGATCGGGTTGTCCCTATCATAAGGGGTATTATTATTTTTACCTCTGCTGATCGTGAGAGCTTGTGATGGGCTAAGTTGGGACACCCCTGCAGGGTTATGATCTTTCGAAAGCCGTGCCCGCGGTTATGTGGCAGATTGGAATTTGTTAATGTCCGGTTGTAGAAAACTTGACAGAGGATCCGAAGTAAAATAGACGATCCGCGTGAGTAACCGTGACTGTCTCTTTTCACTTTGAGAAGAGAACACGGTGGGGTTATGTTTGACTCGTAGGTAGTTCAGGATCTTTAGCGATCACTACTAGTTTGCGACCGTTTGCGTAGATGCTCATCTTATTCTTGTACTCGTAAGTTAGCTACCATATTATGCTTAGCCGCTGCTGCAACCTCACCACTTAACCTCTTCCTACCCATTAAGCTTTGCTAGTCTTGATACCCATGGTTATGGGATTGCTGAGTCCTCGTGGCACACAGATACTGCAACAAGAGTTGCAGGTGCAGGTTTCCGATGACTTGACGCGAGAGCGATGTTCTTTGTGTTGGAGTTCTTTCTTCTTCTGCTTTGTCAGTCTTGGGTTAGGTTTCGGGTCGGTAGCCTGGGATAGCAGATGGATGTCGTTGTGCTTTTCATGTTTGCATCCGTAGTTGGATGCCTTGTATTGATGTTGTTTTATTCATGTGACTTGTATGAATTGTTGTATCCCCATGTATGTATGTAATGGTACGATGTAATGATATCCATCTTGCTAAGTGCCCGAAATGCGGTTGTGCCCCAATCACGAGTGTATCACGCGATCGGGATAGAATCGCATCTTGGGCCTGACAAGTTGGTATCAGAGCCTCGACCGACCATAGGAGCCCCCTTGATTGATCGTAGTTTGGCCGTTGTCGAGTCTAGCAAAAACTGTTTTCGGAGTCTAGTTATATCGGAGAGTAGGAATTCTTTTACTCCTCAGCCCCTTCGTCGCTCTGGTGAGGAATCTTGACGTAGGTGTTTTGAATTACTCCTCTTCCCCTTCAATTTTTTTAGGATCACGCGGTTATTTTTCGTTCGTTGCGTTGTCAGCCGTTTTTCATCCGGTGCAATTCTCGTCAAGTTGATTCAATCCTCTTCATCTTTTGCAAGATTAATCCTCAGTTCTTTCTCATCGGTATCGTTTTCCCGTCTGAATTGGTCTTTCTTTTTCCCACCGGCCCACCCTTTTTCTTCTTGGAGCCAGAGCCCTTAATCGAGTATCCACCATATTTGTGTGAAGCCTTTGCTTTCTTTCATCAATTGTTTCAACTGGTGAATTCTCGTCTAGTTCGTCATTCTTCATCTTTTTTTTCTTTTCCGGTGGTTCCAATTCAATTTGTATTCAGTGCTCAGCATATTCTTTTCCCTCGGCTCAGATGTTTCCTATTGCTCGCTCATCTCTCGCCATTGAATCATCCCGGAGTTCCGAAGACATCTCAGGAGATTCATTTTGTTCTAAATTAATTCGAGGTTGTCACCTCCTTTGAGTCTTTTAATCGTTTTGGTGCATCATCTCCTTTTCGATCCTTTTCAACGGTGATTTCTCTTCGGTGGGCTCATAACCCACAGGTCTTTTCCCAGGATCTTACCTGACTCTTCTAATTTCCCGGAGTGTTCCGAAACTCTTTTCAAGTGTGACGTAAGTATGGATTCCATCAGTCATGTGCCTTCTCCAAGATCGTTTGCAAATTCTTTTCATCGTTGGTTCAACCTTTCTTCTTTTCATTCTTCCGGAGTATTTCATGAATTCTTTTCTTTGTGTTCCTCCGAAGGCCATTATTTCAGAAGATTTCTCGTTCTCAGTTTTCAACTTCGTCCTCCAAATATTCTTCATTGATGCCTCTTCGTTCGTCTCACATTCGTCCGGTGCTTCGTTCAAGTATTCTTTAATCAGTTCGCGATCTTCGTTCTCGTCATTCAAATTTCCTCAAGTGCTTTATTCTTCCTGGCGATTCATTCTCTTGTATTCACTCGATTTAATTCTTTCCGGTGGTTCGTTCTTTTCTTCACTTGGTTTCAATTCTTCACGGTGGTTTGCTCAAGAGTTCTTTTCATGTGTGATCATATCAATTATTTCATTCTTTCCAATTCTACCGGTGGTTCATGAATACTTTCTCAACTTTTGTGCTATATCCCTCCTTATTCTATTTCAACGTGAATAAGTGGTATGCAATCTGTTGCTTCTCATCAATTTAATTGGTGGAGGATAAGCATAACATAATTCGTATTCCTTTTTCATCAAGTTGATTTGATCTTTTTCCTTCGGAATCTATTCTTGATGAATAAATTATATTCCAAGTGTTTTCATCTTTTCTTTCTGGAGTTCAAGTTTTCTCGGCTATCTCGTGGGAACCCCAGCTAAATCATCGCAAGGCTGTAATCTTATTCTTGTAATCCATCAATCCGTCATAATTATTCTTTTGTTACCGGAGTTCGTCATGGTGGTTCTTCATGATCTAATTCATTCTTCAAGTGTTCTTAAAATTTTTGGTGGAGCAGCTCAAGCATTATTCTTCTTGCATCCCGAAGTGCAAATAATCCTCCTTATTCTTTTGAAGTGGAGTTTTGCATTTCGTTTTTCATTTCATCTATTCAATATTTTGGTTGCGGTATAATTCACCTCAAGTTTTGGGATGATGTCCATAAGTCCACAACAAGCTTATTATTTTGTTGTTGATTTTCTCAACAACAACGTTCAAGCCTTTCTCTTGAAGATGCTTTTTCAATTCAATTGTGGTGGAAGTTGTCATCTTCTTCTTTGTTCTTTCATTTCACTCTTTCAATTCTTCCGGAGGCGTTGTGTTGGTTCTCTCGTCAAGTATTATTCCATCTTCTCAAGTTTATGTTCTATCCCTTCCATTTTCAGCCGGAGTGCTGCCCGAATTTCTTCGTTCAAATTCCTTTCTATCTCTTATTAACCGGAGTGGTTTCAATGTCTCTCTTGTCATTTAAGTTCTTGGTTCTCGTCGTATGCCTTTTCCTCATTTTACCGGAGTTTCTCATATCTCGTTCATATCCATTGTATTCTCTCTTCCAAGTGTTCAAACTCTCAAGCTTCTTTGGTTTCACCTTTTTTCCTTCCGTCTCGTTCCTAAGATCTCGGGACGAGATCTTCTATTAGTGGAGGAGAGTTGTAACACCCCGAGACCGATGCGCTAGACGTCTTCTGTTTATTTTCATTGTTGCCATGTTTATTTTGTTTGTTGCATTATCATAATTATTTTGCATATTTCATTCCTATATGTTTGTTGCCATGTTCATGATGAATGTCATTGCCATATTTTTCTTCTTGCATCATGTTCTTCATTGGTTACATTTTGCCATCCTTGTTGTGCCATGATCATCTTGCTTTGTTGTATGCTACATGATTTTTTTGTACCTCTTGTCATTTTATTGCATTGCAACATGATCATCTTGCTTGTTGTTGCATGTGCATTTTAATTGTGTATGTTATGATGCGATCTCTTTCTCTTCATCTCCATTTCCGTTGGCATCTTCAGCCTTCAAGTTAATCCATCTCCAAGCAAACCCCATCTCCTTCTTCCTTCTTTCAAATTTTAGCCATTTACTCGAGTGACACTTTTCCTCCCCCAAATAATGTTCATTATTTTCCTATAAATCTTGCTCCTTTCCTACACCCTCTGTGCTAAATTTCATCCATTTTGGAGTTGTTTTGGTAGGGTTCAAAAATGGCTCAAGTTTGAATTGAATTCAAACTTGAATTATTTTTCTATCCTTAAAATTGCCCAAAGCAATTTATTCAAATTATGCACAAATTCTGGACTCCAGGGATATTCTCATATATCTCTCAACCCTCTCCAATTCCTCGGTGCTTTTTTCTCTTTTATTCTGTTTGAAGAAATAGAAAAATGGCAGTAGTAGCAACAACAACCTAGCAGCGCAGCCCAGCCAACGCCCAGCTCCCGTGCGGCCCACTTACCCCCCGTCGATCCAGCCCACCAGTGCCATTCCCCTATTCATCGTCTTCCCCTCGTACGACAGCTCATCCACGATGTCCACGTCGACCTCCCGGTTGATTTGACGGCTGGGAAGAACCCATAGGCTCCTATATAACATGCCCCGGTGCCCTAGTCCTCCTCCCTCCGTTCCGCCCCTCTCCTTCCCTTTCCGCCGCCAGGTGAGACCTCTCCACGCCATAGCCGACGCCATGGCCGTGCGGAGCTCGACCTCAAGCCTGGCCTGATCAGAGCCTTCTGCCTCCGTTCGTTGACGTGGGGGGGGGGGGTGACCTCCTCGACGTCAGCCGTCTCCTGCTACCTCGCCGCGTCCGCACGGTTCCAGGAGCTTCTTCCTCGACGTCCCCTTCGTCATCTTCTTCTCGGACCGAGCACGGTCGCCTCGATCAGCGCCTCCGCCGTGTCCCCTTCGTCGCATCCCCTCGTCCCTGAGCTCGATCAACTCCAGCAGCACCCTCTCAGTGAGCAGCCGCTCCTCACATCCCCTCTCCGGTAGGATTTCATCGCTGTAGACGCTGATTCCGTGGTGCCCGAACCCATGGCCACCATGGCAGCGAGCTCGAGCTTGTACCTTTTGATCAGCTCGCCTCGCTCCTGAAGACGCGAGCACACTCGCGCAGCCGCCCCACTCATGCTTTGCCCCGCCCTCGCTGTAATGCCCAGTATGAGACTATACCTCCTACGTGTCAAGGCACGACTTAAAGGTATAAGCTCATACTAGAATGATCTCAAGTATGGTATCTTTGCACGACTCATGTAAAAATAGGGATGAAATTGCAAAAGAAGTAGTTGGCTTACACTCGCCACGTCACACAATACATTACATAAGCAAATCATCATCCAAATAACATCACAGTCCGACTACGGACGAAGATCCAAATGAAAGATACCAAATAAATAAAGCCACAAGGTCCGAATCACCCTAGTAGAAACCACTACTGATCATCGGGATAGTACACGTAGTATCGGCCATGTTCTTCATCGAACTCCCAGTACAGCTCTGTGCCGTCACCTGTGTAGTTCACCATAGTACCTGCATCTGGTGTTGTGTAGAATCTGTGAGCCACGGAGGACTCAGCAATCCCGTTCCCGGGTAGCAAAACTATCTAAGCCTTGGGTGTGGAACAAGGCTGAAGAAATAAAGGTTGCAGCTGCACTAGCACTAGCTTACGTGATTAGAGCGAGAAGAGAAGGGCCACGAGCATCAAAGTGATCACGAAGTGATCCTATCTAAGCACGTCAAACATAACCCTACCGTGTTCGCTTCCCGAACCCCTTTCGGAAAATGACCGTCATGGTTACTCACGCTGGTAGTGTGTTCTGAACATGGTGTCAAGTTATCTACAACCGGATATTAACAAATTCCCATCTGCCTCATAACCCCAGGCACGGCTTTCGAAAGATCAAAACCCTGCAGGGGTGTCCCAACTTAGCCCATCACAAGCTCACGATCTGCGGAGTCGCAACTCCAAGGTGGGAATACCCGAGTATTCTCTGAATCCCGTGCTCAAGATATTCCGACTAAGGTAAAACTAATCCAGTAAGACTTCCCGGTGTGCCGACACCCTGACAGTAGCCGCGCGTATCTAGTCTCAGGCCACGACCAGATGGGCGATGCTACAGGTTATACCAGATACCTCGGGTTTCCCCAAGGCGGCCCCGCAGGCTCCCCAGTTTGGACCAACACTCATGTGGAGCATTGGCCCGGGTTGTTGATTAAGAAAAGGGTTTATAACTCCCTATGCAAGTTTTAGTTGTTAGACAAATGTAAAACCAATGTCGGGCCTTGCTGGAAAAGCTTTAGCGCTAAGTGGGTTATCAAGGGGGGCCCATAAACCCCAACCGTGTTAGGGACGCATAATCAAGGAACATAACACCGGTTTAAACGGTTCCCAGGGAGGCATGAGTGGAACAAAGCACCAAGGAAGAGGCTTAGCCTTCCACCCATTACCAATATAGAGATGATTTAGTTTAAGACTTTATATATTGTGATATCCCAATAATAACTTCAACATGAAGCAAGAATCTTCAAATCTTCTCCTGCAACTAGCAATGCTATAAGAGGGGCTGAGCGAAGCTTACGCAGCCAATCAAAGGTTTGCTAGGTTGGGTGGTTAGAGAGATTCGTGGCTACAATGGGAGGCTGACAAACAAACATGGGCATCGAGGCAATAAGCTAAAGAGCGAGACATCTAGCAATAGGCAAAGATAGTAATGATATCTGGGTCAGGTCATCTTGCCTGTCGATTCATCGATGGGATCGTAAGACAGCTCCTCGTACTCAACCTCGGTATGAACCTCGCACTCGGTCTCGGCTTCCGGCTCTACTCAACACAAGAACACAACATGGAACGATATCAAACAAGGTTGAATGCACAATCAACATGATGCAAATATGATGCATTTCATGGCAAGGGATGAAGCACACAAGAACAACATGAAACAACAGGTTTAAATGAGGCCGGAATCAACATATAGCGAATTCGGCAAGTCCTCATATGCATATTTTGAAATTGGTACAGATCTGAACAAACATTAAGTTAAAGTTGTTAAACAACAAGTTAACATGCACCATGATGATCTACACGAAATTCTAGTCAAGTTTCATATAAAGTTTGTTTAATTCGGAGCTACGGTCTAGAAGATATGAGCAAAACAAGACAAGCATGGCAACGGTGCAAGATGCACCCAAACATCAAGCAAACACACTCCAAACATGTAAACAACATGATATTATGATTCTTCATGCAAAATCAGACAAGTTTCATATAAGGCACGCTCAAAACGGAGCAACGGTTCAATACATACACACGAAACGAGATACAATGCAAGGCTGAAATTAACAGCCACATAGCAACTTTGGAGCAAGAAATATATACTCTACAACACCCAAACATGATGACTATAAGCATGGAGAAGAAGTAGACATATCCTACAGCAAACAACTCCATTGGAGCAACTCCATAGGAGGCATGGATCAATAGCAACAAGCTACACCAAATTGATCAAGCTATTAAAAACCTGACAGATATAATTTATAGCAACTTGAGAGCAATAAATAAATAATCTACAGCAATCCATATGTGCAAGTGAGGGCATGGATGGATAGAAAATAACATGGACAACAAGGAATGATTCCAGACCATGACTTTGACTAGGGCATCAAGCAAACATAGCATCAGGTTATAACAGATTCCAGACTTTGCAGAAATTTCACTAAGTATAAAACAATTATGTTGGCATGGCATGTTTACAAGCATGTTTAAGCCACCTCAAGGCATATCATGGAAAGTGGTTTGCACCACAGCAAATACCATATGATGGTGCTTCTAAAACATATTGACATGTGACATGGGGACAAACACATCAATAGCAAAGAGCATGTCAAAACAGCATCTCACAATAAGTTTCAGCACTTAACAGCCACATGCACTTTTGCAACAGAGATTAACATGGCAATATGACACCTAACACGAATGCTACAGCAACCATCATGTAGAGCACTTCACAATGAACATTTTGACATATCATATGCTCCATTTGGATAAACATGCATCAAGTTATCACATCTCAAACATGGCATAAAAATAACAAGTTTCAGCAGTTTATAACAAGTAGCACTCTTGTCACGATGATTAGGACCTCTAGATGAACTCAAACAAGCATGCCACAATGGAACAAAATGTAGAGCATATCACCACGATCATTTTGATATATCATATGCACAATTTGGACAAGCACACTAAAAGTTACAGCCATGCAAAGATGCAACAAAATAACAGAAAACCTCGGACTTAGTGGATTTTTATACCTCCAAAAGTCAACGGGACGGATCCGTGCGGGACGGGGAGATCCGGGTCGGGGAAGAGGCGTTTGGATGCGAGGATTGGTGGATCTGGTCCAGATCTGGAGTTCACCGGAGTTGGCGCCGGAGACGGAGGAGATGGCCGGAGTTGACGTGGAAGACGACGGGGCGGCGAGGAGATGGCCAGAGGCGGAGTTGCGGTGAAGGACGGCGGAGGCGGCGCTCCGGGGCGGCGGCGTCGCGGCGCCCGGCTACCGGCGGCGCGGCTGTCGAGGCGCGGCGGCGCCCGGCGGTTGAAGGGCGCGCGGCGGCGGTTGAAGGCGCCGGCGGCGGAGTTGATGGAGGCGGTCGGTTCGGCGGCGGCCGCGGCTGTCGTCGGCGGGTGGAGGCACGGCGGGGATGACGCGGAGGTGCGGCGGTGTTCCGGCGAGGTCGCCACGGTGGTCCGGCGAGGTCGCCGCGGTGGTCCGACGAGGTGTCCGGCGGCCGGCGCGGTGGTGCGGTGAGGTGGCGGTGATTGGATGTGGGATGAGGTGGCCCGGCCAATCGGGGGTCGCCATGTGGCGGCGGGGATGACGTGGCGGCCTCTGGTTGGTTGGAGTGAGGTGGCAGCGGGTCGGACGTGTCCGGCGCGCGGAGGGAGAGGAAAATTAGGGTTGCACCGGGATTTCGGGGATGGGGACTGTTTTATAGTTTCTGGGAGCTAGGAAACTCCAAATGAGGAGTGGTTTTCGGGCACGCGATCACGATTCGACGACCGAGATGATGGGAAGGGTTGTGCTAGGTTTGTGGGCTGTTGTGGAGGGGGTCTTGGGCCTTAAAGAAGAGATTCTTTTAGCCCACTAGGTTAACCGTTGGAGTACCAAACGAAGTCCAAACGCGACGAAACTTGACAGGCAGCCTACACATACCAAAACAACAACGCACAACAAGTCTCACGTCATTCCGGAAAAATTACACGGCCACATATGAAAGAAGGACTCGGGGATGCCACGGGCACGTGTGTGAGTGTCGGAACTCGAAACGGACAATGGGAAGAGACGAGTGGGACCGGGTGCAAGTGACAACACAAATGCGATGCAATGCACATGACACATGACATGGATGAAATGCACACACGCACACGACAAAGCGAAGAAACCCGAAATGAAAGAAGAGCCCATAATGGAATTGATGAAGTCAAAGTTTCATATATTGCCACAAATGGAAAGTGTTACATCAGGGGCATTACAAACTCTCCTCTACTACGAAAAGATCTCGTCCCGAGATCTAGGACAGGAAGAAGGAAGGGTACTCAGAACGAAGGTGATCTTCTCGTTCCCGCGTAGCTTCTCGGTCGGTATGGTGTGACCACTTAACTTTCAAGAACTTGATTGACTTGTTGCGGGTTTTGCGCTCGGTTTCTTCAAGAATAGCAACAGGGTGCTCACGGTAAGACAAGTCTTGTTGAAGATCAATCTCCTCAAACGGAATTGTGCGTTTAGGTGTCTTGAAGCACTTGCGGAGTTGAGACACGTGAAACACATCATGAACATTTGCAAAGTTGGAGGGAACCTCAAGTTGATAGGCTAGATCGCCTCTTTTGCCAAGAATCTTGAAAGGGCCCACATATCTAGGAGCAAGTTTTCCTTTGATACCGAATCTTTGGGTTCCTTTCATAGGAGAAACACGGAGATAGACATGATCTCCAATGTCGAAAGCCAAATCATGATGCTTGCCGTCATAGTAGCTCTTTTGACGCGACTGAGCGGCCTTGAGATTCTCATGTATGACTTTGGACATTTCTTCGGCTTCTGAGATCAAGTCATTGCCAAGAAGTTGACGTTCACCAGTCTCGGACCAGTTGAGAGGGGTACGGCACTTTCTGCCATAGAGGATTTCAAAAGGAGCTTTGCCGGCACTTGCTTGGAAGCTGTTGTTGTAAGAGAACTCGGCGAACGGGAGACAATCTTCGTACTTCATGCCAAAAGAGATGACACAAGCTCTGAGCATGTCTTCGAGGATCTGGTTCACTCTTTCGACTTGACCACTAGTCTGAGGGTGAAACGCAGTGCTGAAACGGATCTTAGTGCCTGTCGTGGAATTAACACGGCAGATGTCCGGTTTAACGGACTTGATAATGGAACCATCGCACGGGTTAACTTGAAGGGGTTAAAAGCACACAAAGGACACATAGGGTTTATACTAGTTCGGCCCCTTCGATGAAGGTAAAAGCCTACGTCTAGTTTGGTTTGGTATTGCTTGGGCGTCGATGAACAGGGAGCGGATTGCTTGCCTGTGTCTCGACGGGTTGTTTCTTGCCTGTCCCTGAACCGTCGCCGGGTCATCCCTTTATATAGAGGTGACGCCCGGTCCGGTTTACAGAGTCCCCAGGCTGGCTCATACTTGTGTCCGCCTCGGTCTCTGCTCTTTCTTCCTAATCTCTCAAGTTACATGATCAAGCGGTTTACAACTCGTAACTCTGTACATGGGCCTTAAGATCTCATGGGCCGTAACCTCTACTAAGTATTACAATGATACAATGATATTGCCATAATCCGGATTATACTAGCCGGTGCAGACCTGCTAGTAATATCCCTGACATTAGGCCCCAGAATGATTTGAACTTGTTCACATCAATCTTCCCAGTCTTGCATAATCTTCCTTCTTGTGTCTTCTCATTTTTGTAAACCGGCCATGACGTCATCCTTGAAAATCACTTAATTTAACCATGACATCACTTCCGCATTTAATGCACCCAGCTATCTATCGACTTTGTTTAAAGGCCATCCCGAGAATCGAGGCAACAAAGGATCTTTATCCAATCTTCTGCCTCCTCAAATCTCGCGCCTGTCGTTTCAACTTTGCCCTTCTATAAATACCGCTGACTTTGCTCTTTATTTCCTTCCGTTCGTTCTTCTTCCTCCGTCGCCCGAGCTCAAGACTCCGTCGCCGCCCGTCAAGCTCAAGTCGCCGCCGTCGTCCGTCGAATCCAAGTCCTCGCCGGCCGCTGCATCGACCTGAGTGCGACCAGAGAACCTCCGCCGCCGCTTCTTGCTGTTCCAGGTATGTCATTTTCCTCGCTGTAGATCCATAGCTCTAGGGTTCTTACTCGCATCTCCGCCATTAAACCTTAGTGGTAGCTTCGTCTATTCATCGTAGACGCCAAGTTTGCAGAAATTTCAGCCTTTAAATCTTGCTCTTTAGACTTGCTTCTGTTCCGCCGCTGTATGCTATAGATCTCATCCTTTAGATTCATCTGCTTTGCATAAGATTCGTACAGTTCTTCCTGTAAGTCTTGTATTTATTTTTTTCCTTTTCCTGGATGCTCAGATCTGTTTTACTTTAACTGTCTGCGAAAACTTGTTTCTTCACCTTTGTAGATCTGTAAGGTATGCTCCGGTTTAAACAGCCATATGCTGCTTGTAAAATTTCAATGACAAACGCGACGGTTTAGCTCTTTTCTCTTTTGTTGTCATGAACCGGTAATAATACATTTTCCTGTTTATTGCCGGGTTAGCCATATCATTAGTCCCTTTGTCTAAACCGTTGCGTGATCTTCGCATATATCTTCCGGTTTATGCCACTGTACTCAAATAATCCAGGTTTACACTTTACCCTTTCAGCACTCGTCCTTCTGTTGCTATGGCCAAACGGTTTGTCTCTTGCAACTGGGTTCCTTCCATTATTACAGAAGAAGATTTAACCAATGCTGCCGCAATCGGTACTTTAGGCCCTCAATCCGTTTTAAAATGGCGGGCTCCAGGAGATGAATGCCCTCCTACTCCCAAAGAGGGGGAAATTATTGTCTTCTTCGACCACATTGCTCGAGGCTTTACTCCTCCCGGTTCAAAGTTCTTCCGGGATGTGCTTGCCGCTTTCCAACTTCACCCTCAGGACATAGGTCCCAATTCTGTTTCCAACGTCTGTGATTTTCAAGTTTTCTCAGAGGTGTACTTACAAGAAGAGCCGTCTGTCGACCTGTTCCGGGACTTCTTCCACCTGAACCGGCGTACTGAGTTCACCAGCGGACCTCATCAAGAACTAGGCGGGGTCAGTATTCAGAAAAGGAGAGATGCAGTCTTTCCTCATGCCGCTCTCCACACGCACCCCAAGGAGTGGAACAAGTCTTGGTTTTATTGCATTGACACTTCACCTGAAGGGGAAAACCCACTGCCGGGTTATCGCGAGCACCGTCTTCTGGAGGACCACCCTTTGCCATAGCGCCTCAGCTCCTCAGAGCGGCCCCGGTTTGCTTCTCAACTTGCCAGGCTAAAGGCCTTTATGGCCAATGGCTCAACCGGAGTAGACTTTACGCGCTGCTGGCTTTCTTGGAGTATTCTTCCTTTGAGCCCGCGCCCAAGCTTGATGTGTAAATATTCTGGTAAACCGAATGATCCTCAACGGTTTTCCAAGGAAAAACTTTCCAAATCGGAAGTTATTGAGTCGGCTAAGAAGATGCTCAATGTCTCCTTAGACGAATGCAGCCAAACCGGATTGGCTCCGTACTACAAGAAAAACAAGCAGCCTGCAGTAAGTTTTGCTTTCCTTCGTATGTCTGTAATCCGTTCCTTTAAACCGTTCTTTCAATTATCTTTTCACCTTTTGAACAGTCTGATGATCCCTTATGGAAGAGGAAGCCACAAGAAACGGCCGGAAAACAGCCACGGCGAAAAGCTTTCGCTATCAAGAAGAGAAAGGTGGCTGCTGGCTCCGGTTCACATGCCGAAGATGATGATCCGGATTCCGAGGTATGGGTTAATCCGGCTTTGATTTATTCCCTTTTTATCCATACTTGTGTTTACCGGTAACTTTCCACAGGAGTTGGCTGAAGGAGATAAGCCGGCAGAAATTGAGGTAACTATTCTCTCTTCCGATTCAGAACCACTTCCACAAAAAAGTCGTCGGACAGTCCGGAAATATCAGTTCTCTCACCCTTATGCTCAATTGGATCCCAATTTTCTTTTGAAGAAACAGCAACATGAAGCCCTTCGCCGGACCACCCGCCATAGCGGCCTTGCAGTGGAATCATCCGGAATATCCCTTACTCCGGCTCGGAGACGCCGCTCTGAGGTTATACTCTCTCCAACTCTTCTTCATCCCAAGGCCGGGCTTATACGCAAACCACTGAAACCGTCTGACCCCAATTATCAGGATACTCCTTTATCTTCTTCCGGCGAATCAACTGCCACACAACTCCCACCCCTGAAAACTGTCCCAGGGTAAGTCTTTTTAATTTATCCGGTTCATGATTGCACTTTGCTTTACAACTCTGACTTATTTTTCCAACTTCTTTCAGCAAGCCAAAGCCTAGCAAAAAACCGAAGTGAAGGAAATATGCCCTAGAGGCAATAATAAAGATGTTATTTGTATTTCCTTATATCATGATAAATGTCTTTTATTCATGCTAGAATTGTATTAACCGGAAACTTAGTACATGTGTGGATACATAGACAAAACAGTGTGTCCCTAGTATGCCTCTACTAGACTAGCTCATTGATCAAAGATGGTTATGTTTCCTAGCCATAGACATGAGTTGTCATTTGATCAACGGGATCACATCATTAGGAGAATGATGTGATGGACAAGACCCATCCGTTAGCATAGCACTATGTTCGTTTAGTTTAACTGCTATTGCTTTCTTCATGACTTATACATGTTCCTATGACTATGAGATTATGCAACTCCCGAATACCGTAGGAACACCTTGTGTGCTATCAAACGTCACAACGTAACTGGGTGATCATAAAGATGCTCTACAGGTGCCTCCAAAAGTATTCGTGGTGTTGGCATAGATCAAGATTAGGATTTGTCACTCCGAGTGTCGGAGAGGTATCTCTGGGCCCTCTCGGTAACACACATCACAATAAGCCTTGCAAGCAAAAAGACTAATGAGTTAGTCACGAGATGATGAGTTACGGAATGAGTAAAGAGACTTGCCAGTAACGAGATTGAACTAGGTATAGAGATACCGACCATCGAATCTCGGGCAAGTAACATACCGTTTGACAAAAGGAACAACGTATGTAGTTATGCGGTTCTGACCGATAAAAGATCTTCGTAGAATATGTAGGAGCCAATATGAACATCCAGGTTCCGCTATTGGTTATTGACCGGAGATAAGTCTCGGTCATGTCTACATAGTTCTCGAACCCGTAGGGTCCGCACGCTTAACGTTTGATGACGATCGGTATTATGAGTTTATGAGTATTGATGTACTGAAGGTAGTTCGAAGTCCCGGATGAGATCACGGACATGACGAGGAGTCTCGGAATGTCTGAGACATAAAGATTGATATATTGGACGGCCATATTCGGACACCGGAAGTATACCGGAAAAGTTTCGGATTTATCGGGAATGCCGGAGGGGGTTACCGGAACCCCCTACGAGAGGGGATGGTCCATGGTGGGCCTAAAGGGAAAGAGAGAGGCAGCCCATAGGGCTGGCCGGCGCCCTCACCTAGGGTTCCTAGTTGGACTAGGATTGGGGGGGGGGGGGCGCCACCTCTCCTATTCCTTTCCCCCTTCTTCCTTTTGGTGAATCCTACTAGGAATAGGATTGCAATCCTATTCCTAGTAGGACTCCTTCCCTAGCCGCACCAGGAAGGGCCGGCCGGCCTCCCTCCCTTGCTCCTTTATATACGGGGGCAGGGGGGCACCCAAAGACACACAAGTTGAATTGTTTTAGCCGTGTGCGGTGCCCCCCTCCACAGAATCACACCTCGGTCGTACCGTCGCGGAGCTTAGGCGAAGCCCTGCGCCGGTGAACACATCATATCCATCACCACGCCGTCGTGCTGACGAAACTCTCCCGTGAAGCTCAACTGGATCAAGAGCTCGTGGGACGTCATCAAGCTGAACGTGTGCTGAACGCGGAGGTGCCGTACGTTCGGTGCTTGATCGGTTGGATCGCGAAGAAGTTCGACAACATCAACCGCGTCACTTGACGCTTCCGCTCCCGGTCTACGAGGGTACGTAGACACACTGTCCCCTCTCGTTGCTATGCATCTAGTAGATAGATCTTGCGTGATCGTAGGAAAATTTTAAAATACTACGTTCCCCAACAGTGGCATCAGAGCCAGGTCTATGCGTGGATGATATGCACGAGTAGAACACAATGAGATTGTGGACGATACTAGTCATACTGCTTACCAGCATGTCATACTTTGCTTCGGCGGTATTGTGAGATGAAGCGGCCCGGACCGACATTACGCGTACGCTTACGCGAGACTGGTTTCACCGTTACGAGCACTCGTTGCTTAAAGGTGACTGGCGGGTGTCTGTCTCTCTCACTTTAGCTGAATCAAGTGTGGCTACGCCCGGTCCTTGTGAAGGTTAAAACAGCACATACTTGACGAAACATCGTTGTGGTTTTGTATGCGTAGGTAAGAACGGTTCTTGCTAAAGCCCGTAGCAGCCACGTAAAACTTGCAACAAACAAAGTAGAGGACGTCTAACTTGTTTTTGCAGGGCATGTTGTGATGTGATATGGTCAAGACATGATGAGTTATACGGTTTTGTATGAGATGATCATGTTTTGTAAAGTTATCGGCAACTGGCAGGAGCCATATGGTTGTCGCTTTATTGTATGAAATGCAATCGCCATGTAATTGCTTTTCTTTATCACTAAGCGGTAGCGATAGTCGTAGAAGCAATAGTTGGCGAGACGACAACGATGCTACGATGAAGATCAAGGTGTCAAGCCGGTGACGAAGGTGATCATGATGGTGCTTTGGAGATGGAGATCAAAAGCACAAGATGATGATGGCCATATCATGTCACATATTTTGATTGCATGTGATGTTTATCTTATTATGCTTCTTATTTTGCTTAGATCGACGGTAGCATTATAAGATGATCCCTTACTAAATTTCAAGGTATAAGTGTTCTCCCTGAGTATGCACCGTTGCGAAAGTTCGTCGTGCCGAGACACCACGTGATGATCGGGTGTGATAAGCTCTACGTTCAAATACAACTGGTGTAAGCCAGTTTTGCACACGCAGAATACTCGGGTTAAACTTGACGAGCCTAGCATATACAGATATGGCCTCGGAACACTGGAGACCGAAAGGTCGAGCGTGAATCATATAGTAGATATGATCAACATAAGATGTTCACCATTGAAAACTACTCCATCTCACGTGATGATCGGACATGGTTTAGTTGATTTGGATCACGTGATCATTTAGATGACCAGAGGGATGTCTATCTAAGTGGGAGTTCTTTAAATTAATATGATTAAATTGAACTTTAATTTATCATGAACTTAGTCCTGATAGTTTTGCATATCTATGTCGTTGTAGATCAATGGCCCGTGCTACCGTTCCTTTGAATTTTAATGCATTCCTAGAGAAAGCTAAGTTGAAAGATGATGGTAGCAATTACACGGACTGGGTCCGTAACCTGAGGATTATCCTCATTGCTGCACAGAAGAATTATGTCCTTGAAGCACCGCTAGGTGACAAGCCCCCTTCCGCTGATGCAGACGCTTTGAACGTCTGGCAGTCGCGGTCTGATGACTACACGATAGTTCAGTGTGCCATGCTTTACGGTTTAGAACCGGGACTTCAACGACATTTTGAACGTCATGGACCATATGAGATGTTCCAGGAGTTGAAGTTAATATTTCAAGCAAATGCCCGAATTGAGAAATATGAGATTTCCAATAAGTTCTACAGCTGCAAAATGGAGGAGAACAGTTCTATCAGTGAACACTTGCTCAGAATGTCTGGGTACTACAATCATATGACTCAACTTGGTTGCAAAGTTGACGAGGATAGTGTTATTGATAGAGTTCTTCAATCACTGCCACAAAGCTATAAAGGCTTCGTGATGAACTATAACATGCAAGGGATGCAAAAGACAATTCCCGAGCTCTTCGCTAT
This sequence comes from Secale cereale, assembly GCA_902687465.1. Lineage (NCBI taxonomy): Eukaryota > Viridiplantae > Streptophyta > Magnoliopsida > Poales > Poaceae > Secale > Secale cereale. Next base: position 828,755,818 of record LR738710.1, on the reverse strand, counting down.
GCTCAAAGCTGCGGAGGTAGAAATCAAAAAGGAGCATCAAGTGTTGATGGTTAGCAAGACCACTAGTTTCAAGAAAAAGGGCAAGGGAAAGAAAGGGAACTTCAAAAAGAATAGCAAGTCAGTTGCTACTTCCACGAAGAAACCCAAATCTGGAGCCAAGCCTGAAACTGAGTGCTTCTACTGCAAGGGGACTGGACACTGGAAGCGGAACTGCCCCAAGTATTTGGCGGATAAGAAGGATGGGAAGATGAACAAAGGTATATGTGATATACATGTTATTGATGTGTACCTTACTAATGCTCGTAGTAGTACCTGGGTATTTGATACCGGTTCAGTTGCTAATATTTGTAACTCGAAACAGGGACTACGGATTAAACGAAGATTAGCTAAGGATGAGGTGACAATGCGCGTGGGAAATGGTTCCAAAGTCGATGTGATCACCGTCGGCACGCTACCTCTACATCTACCTTCGGGATTAATTTTAGACCTAAATAATTGTTATTTGGTGCCAGCGTTGAGCATGAACATTATATCCGGATCTTGTTTATTGCAAGACGGTTATTCATTTAAATCAGAGAATAATGGTTGTTCCATTTTAATGAATAATATCTTTTATGGTCATGCACCCTTAAAGAGTGGTCTATTCTTATTGGATCTCGATTGTAGTGATACACATATTCATAATGTTGAAACCAAAAGATGCAAGGTTAATAATGATAGTGCAACTTATTTGTGGCACTGCCGTTTAGGTCATATTGGTGTAAAACGCATGAAGAAACTCCATAAAGATGGACTTTTGGAATCACTTGATTATGAATCACTTGGTGCTTGCGAACCATGCCTCATGGGCAAGATGACTAAAACTCCGTTCTCCGGAACTATGGAGCGAGCAACAGATTTGTTGGAAATCATACATACTGATGTATGTGGACCAATGAGTGTTGATGCTCGCGGCGGGTATCGTTATTTTCTGACCTTCACTGATGATTTGAGCAGATATGGGTATATCTACTTAATGAAGCACAAGTCTGAAACATTTGAAAAGTTCAAAGAATTTCAGAGTGAAGTAGAGAATCATCGTAACAAGAAAATAAAGTTCCTACGATCTGATCGTGGAGGAGAATATTTGAGTTACGAGTTTGGTCTTCATTTGAAACAATGTGGAATAGTTTCACAACTCACGCCACCTGGAACACCACAACGTAATGGTGTGTCCGAACGTCGTGACCGTACTTTATTGGATATGGTGCGATCTATGATGTCTCTTACCGATTTACCACTATCGTTTTGGGGTTATGCTTTAGAGACAGCTGCATTCACGTTAAATAGGGCACCATCTAAATCCGTTGATACGACGCCTTATGAACTATGGTTTGGCAAGAAACCAAAGTTGTCGTTTCTTAAAATTTGGGGCTGCGATGCTTATGTGAAAACACTTCAACCTGATAAGCTCGATCCCAAGTCGGAAAAATGTGTCTTCATAGGATACCCAAAAGAGACTGTTGGGTACACCTTCTATCACAGATCCGAAGGCAAAATATTCGTTGCTAAGAACGAATCCTTTCTAGAAAAAGAGTTTCTCTCGAAAGAAGTGAGTGGGAGGAAAGTAGAACTTGATGAGGTAATTGTACCTTCTCCCATATTGGAAAGTAGTACATCACAGGAAATTGTTCCAGTGATTCCTACACCAATTAGTGAGGAAGTTGATGATAATGATCATGAAACTTCGGATCAAGTTTCTGCTGAACGTCGTAGATCAACCAGAGTACGTTCCGCACCAGAGTGGTACGGCAACCCAGTTCTGGAAATCATGTTACTAGACCATGATGAACCTACGAACTATGAGGAAGCGATGATGAGCCCAGATTCCGCAAAATGGCTTGAAGCCATGAAATATGAGATGGGATCCATGTATGAGAACAAAGTGTGGACTTTGGTTGACTTGCCCGATGATCGGCAGGCCATCGAAAATAAATGGATCTTCAAGAGGAAGACCGACGCAGACGGTAATATTACTGTTTACAAAGCTCGACTTGTTGCGAAAGGTTTTCGACAAGTTCAAGGAGTTGACTACGATGAGACTTTCTCACCTGTAGCGATGCTTAAGTCTGTCCGAATCATGTTAGCAATTGCCGCATTTTATGATTATGAAATCTGGCAAATGGATGTCAAAACTGCATTCCTAAATGGATATCTCAAAGAAGAGTTGTATATGATGCAACCAGAAGGTTTTTTCGATCCAAAAGGTGCTAACAAAGTATGCAAGCTCCAGCGATCCATCTATGGACTGGTGCAAGCATCTCGGAGTTGGAATATACGCTTTGATGAGGTGATCAAAGCATATGGTTTTATACAGACTTTTGGAGAAGCATGTATTTACAAGAAAGTGAGTGGGAGCTCTGTAGCATTTCTAATATTATATGTAGATGACATATTGTTGATTGGAAATGATATAGAATTTCTGGATAGCATAAAAGGATACTTGAATAAAAGTTTTTCAATGAAAGACCTCGGTGAAGCTGCTTATATATTAGGTATCAAGATCTATAGAGATAGATCAAGACGCTTAATTGGACTTTCACAAAGCACATACCTTGATAAGATTTTGAAGAAGTTCAAAATGGATCAGTCAAAGAAAGGGTTCTTGCCTGTTTTACAAGGTATGAAGTTGAGTAAGACTCAATGCCCGACCACTGCAGAAGATAGAGAGAAAATGAAAGTCATTCCCTATGCCTCAGCCATAGGATCTATCATGTATGCAATGCTGTGTACCAGACCTGATGTGTGCCTTACTATAAGCAGGGAGGTACCAAAGTAATCCAGGAGTGGATCACTGGACAACGGTCAAAAACATCCTAAAGTATCTGAAAAGAACAAAGGATATGTTTCTCGTATATGGAGGTGACAAAGAGCTCGTCGTAAACGGTTACGTCGATTCTAGCTTTGACACTGATCCGGATGACTCAAAGTCACAAACCGGATATGTATTTTTATTGAACGGTGGAGCTGTCAGTTGGTGCAGTTCCAAGCAGAGCGTCGTGGCGGGATCTACGTGTGAAGCAGAATACATAGCTGCTTCGGAAGCAGCAAATGAAGGAGTCTGGATGAAGGAGTTCATATCCGATCTAGGTGTAGTACCTAGTGCATCGGGTCCAATGAAAAACTTTTGTGACAACACTGGAGCCATAGCCTTGGCGAAGGAATCCATGTTTCACAAGAGAACAAAGCACATCAAAAGACGCTTCAATTCCATCCGCGATCTAGTCAAGGAGGGAGACATAGAGATTTGCAAAATACATACGGATCTGAATGTTGCACACCCGTTGACTAAGCCTCTTCCACGGGCAAAACATGATCAGCACCAAGACTCCATGGGTGTGAGGATCATCACTTTGTAATCTAGATTATTGTCTCTAGTTCAAGTGGGAGACATGAGGAAATATGCCCTAGAGGCAATAATAAAGATGTTATTTGTATTTCCTTATATCATGATAAATGTCTTTTATTCATGCTAGAATTGTATTAACCGGAAACTTAGTACATGTGTGGATACATAGACAAAACAGTGTGTCCCTAGTATGCCTCTACTAGACTAGCTCATTGATCAAAGATGGTTATGTTTCCTAGCCATAGACATGAGTTGTCATTTGATCAACGGGATCACATCATTAGGAGAATGATGTGATGGACAAGACCCATCCGTTAGCATAGCACTATGTTCGTTTAGTTTAACTGCTATTGCTTTCTTCATGACTTATACATGTTCCTATGACTATGAGATTATGCAACTCCCGAATACCGTAGGAACACCTTGTGTGGTATCAAACGTCACAATGTAACTGGGTGATCATAAAGATGCTCTACTGGTGTCTCCAAAAGTATTCGTGGTGTTGGCATAGATCAAGATTAGGATTTGTCACTCCGAGTGTCGGAGAGGTATCTCTGGGCCCTCTCGGTAACACACATCACAATAAGCCTTGCAAGCAAAAAGACTAATGAGTTAGTCACGAGATGATGAGTTATGGAACGAGTAAAGAGACTTGCCAGTAACGAGATTGAACTAGGTATAGAGATACCGACGATCGAATCTCGGGCAAGTAACATACCGTTTGACAAAAGGAACAACGTATGTAGTTATGCGGTTCTGACCGATAAAAGATCTTCGTAGAATATGTAGGAGCCAATATGAACATCCAGGTTCCGCTATTGGTTATTGACCGGAGATAAGTCTCGGTCATGTCTACATAGTTCTCGAACCCGTAGGGTCCGCACGCTTAACGTTTGATGACGATCGGTATTATGAGTTTATGAGTATTGATGTACCGAAGGTAGTTCGGAGTCCCGGATGAGATCACGGACATGACGAGGAGTCTCGGAATGTCCGAGACATAAATATTGATATATTGGACGGCTATATTCGGACACCGGAAGTATACCGGAAAAGTTTCGGATTTATCGGGAATGCCGGAGGGGGTTACCGGAACCCCCTACGAGAGGGGATGGTCCATAGTGGGCCTAAAGGGAAAGAGAGAGGCAGCCCATAGGGCTGGCCGGCGCCCCCACCTAGGGTTCCTAGTTGGACTAGGATTGGGGGGGGGGGGCGCCACCTCTCCTATTCCTTTCCCCCTTCTTCCTTTTGGTGAATCCTACTAGGAATAGGATTGCAATCCTATTCATAGTAGGACTCCTTCCCTAGCCGCACCAGGAAGGGCCGGCCGGCCTCCCTCCCTTGCTCCTTTATATACGGGGGCAGGGGGGCACCCAAAGACACACAAGTTCAATTGTGTTAGCCGTGTGCGGTGCCCCCCTCCACAGAATCACACCTCGGTCGTACCGTCGCGGAGCTTAGGCGAAGCCCTGCGCCGGTGAACACATCATATCCATCACCACGCCGTCGTGCTGACGAAACTCTCCCGTGAAGCTCAACTGGATCAAGAGCTCGTGGGACGTCATCAAGCTGAACGTGTGCTGAACGCGGAGGTGCCGTACGTTCGGTGCTTGATCGGTTGGATCGCGAAGAAGTTCGACAACATCAACCGCGTCTCTTGACGCTTCCGCTCCCGGTCTACGAGGGTACGTAGACACACTCTCCCCTCTCGTTGCTATGCATCTGGTAGATAGATCTTGCGTGATCGTAGGAAAATTTTAAAATACTACGTTCCCCAACACGAAGGCCAACAAACCAGCTGCTGAGACTGCCGTTAATGATCCGGCGGTTGATCCGGATTCAACTATCCCTCCAGAAAGCGAGCCCACAATTCCACTTGAAGATCCTGCTCCTATGGATCATACTTCTGCGCCTGAGAATCCCAATTCTGAGAATGTCCATGAACCGGAGATTCCTGCTCGGGCCGATCCTCCTCAAACTAGCCCGGCTCATGCTAGCCCGGTTCATACTGCTATTCCACCCACGGCAACTGCTTCTCCAGAGGTTCAAGTAACTGGTACAGCTTATACCGCTCCTGCTGAGCCCACTGTCTTAGCCAAACATACGGCTAAAGCAAAGAAGTTGTATCAAGAAAAGGGTAAATGAAGTACAGAGCTGTCTAGCTTTGCTGATATGAGTGCCCAGGAGCTCTATTCCGGTTATTTGAACCGGCTTCACACTGGTCGAGATTATGAAGCAGGTTTGATTAATCTGATGAAGGACAAGTATGAGGTAATCCTTTGCGTTTGTTTTTTACTTTCAATGTGCTTCTGTCTATACCGTAGTAGCCCCCAAGTTCCGGTTTAGCTACGTTTAGAAGGTGAACTGGTACTTCCTGATTAAGCAAATGATCTTACATTAGCCCCCAAGTGCCAGGGGCATAACTCGGTTTATGTGCCTGGGACTTGTCTGAATTTTTCCTTTGATACTTCAACTATCCATTAGCCCCCAAGTGTCAAGTAGACAACTTGTTTGTGTGCTTGAGACTTGTCTTTGAATTGCTATTGTTTGACGCTTCAACTTCCCATTAGCCCCCAAGTGTCAAGTGGACAACTTGTTTGTGTGCTTGAGACTTGTCTGACTTTTGCTTTCATTCCACTTGATTTTCCTTGCAGGCTGACTTGAACCGGAGGGCAGAAGAAATTACTGAACTCCGGAACAGACTTGCTGAAACGGAATCTGCTGCTTCTAAGGCCAAAAAAGACATGGCGCTGAGCTTGAAGACTGCTGAACAACTGAAGAAATTCTTTGAAGAAGAACGGACCACCTTTGAAGTTCAGAAGAAGGACTTAGAAAAGAGGGCAAAGGACGCTGAAGAAGCCCTTAACCCGGTGACTGAAGAGTTAACCGGTTTAAAGCGGCAAATAGAACTGATGACTTCTGCTGTGTTTGGTAAGTTCTTTAATCTATATTCCTGCTTTGATCCTTGCAATCTTCAATTCATTCCGGTTTAATTGTGATAATCATATGTAGGGCGCCGTGTCACCCATCTTGGGGATGACTTACGGAAAAAACTCAAGGCATCTTATACTCTAGTCGAGCAGCTGTATTCCGGTGCTCAAAGGGTCATAAGCGTAATGTCTTTCAATAAACCGGCCCCCACTACCATCCAAGGCACATTAGAAAAGCTATCTGTTTTGCCGGTGCGTTTGGAGGAAGTTAAGAAGTCTGCTGCTCGAGCCGGTTCCCTCGTGGCGCTTACCAGAGCGAAAGCGTGGGTTCCGAACTTTGATCCGGAAGAAGCTTTGAATGGGTATCCAAATACTAAAGAAGATGGATCAGCTTTTACTGCAAAGGATCTCCATGCCTTGACGAAGGAGATGCGTCCTCTCGCCAGCAAACTTGCGGCCGAATCAGATTTATCCAGGTATCATCCGGGGTATGATTTGCAGAACGAGCGGGTGGAGCCGCCGGTTTATGATACCGTCAATCTAATCCCACCAGTGCGCCCTCATACCTTCGCTCCAGATATCGATCCGTCTGAACTCATCAATGAAGAGATGTACTTTTGTGCCTTAATAAAAATCGATTGGTGCGTCCCTGACTTCCAGCCGCTTCAAGAAGAGGAGGAGACTCCGGACCAAGCTGATACCCAGCCGTCGCAGCAGGAGGGAGCGTAGCTCATAGCATATCTTTGTAGTTGCAGTCTCATTTTACCGAACAATCTTTAATCCGTCAGGCTTGCTATGCCTTGTAATAGGATAGCTGAAAACATTGTCCGCTTTGATCCGGATACTCCGACTTCTTGCTTTAACATTGCCAATTTCAATTTGGTCTAACATGGCGTATCCTGCATATCATCTGTTCCTGCATAGACAATACTGAAAATATGTCCTAACGGTTTTACCGCTGGACCCATTAAATTGTTTTCACAATATATCAAACAAGTGTATACTTATATCAAAAATAACTTTATACCTGAGATCAAGTATGCTTGATACTCTTAATCCGGCGAATTTTTCCTTTTTGAAGGGAGTCTTTTGATAGACCCAATAATAATCCCGGGTCTTATAGAAGCTGCCGGTTTAGATCATGCTTGGCTTCTTACTTTGTTTCTGCCTGATGACTGTTCCGGGTTATGATGAACACCGGATTAACTCTTGCTGGTGTTTTATAACCCAGACTTTTAAGATATATGGTCAACTCTGGAGTTGTCCCATTCCATATTTAAAGAACCATAAAAACATGAACACCAGAAATGCAAGTTTTGCAAATAAAACCATGTAGTCAAGGCTTTTTACGAGCTGCCAGGCTCAAAGCAAGGTTCAACCAATCAATGGAATGGGCTTACCATCCAGAGGGCCTCTATGGTTCCCGTAGAACCATAGGAAAAACTTTAGCCAATCACTGGATGGTTGTCACCATCCAGAGGGCCTCCATGGTTCTCGTAGAACCATAGGAAAAACTTTAGCCAATAACTGGATGGTTGTCACCATCCAGAGGGCCTCCATGGTTCTCGTAGAACCATAGGAAAAACTTTAGCCAATCACCGGATGGTTGTCACCATCCAGAGGGCCTCCATGGTTCTCGTAGAACCATAGGAAAAACTTTAGCCAATCACTGGATGGTTGTCACCATCCAGAGGGCCTCCATGAAGTGTCCTCTTTGATCCTGACACGATCTTATGTTTGAAAAAAGCTCTTCAGTGAGTTATTGCTCCTGAGTGCATATGCCCTGCAAAATCAGTTTAAACCGATCGATTTGTTTGAAATATGACATATAACAATACATGTATGGTTGTCCCCATAAGATATTTGTATTGGAAAAAAGGCAGAGCCCCCGGTTTACCGAGGGTGCCGATTTATTCATTAATCATGATATATACATAGGATACAGTGGACCTCATGGCTCAGGTATAGTAGGGCCGCAAGAGGGCGATGTTCCACGACCTCTTTGTCTCTTCTTCCGATGTCCGTGAATCCTTGTGTTCTCGAACGTCCACCAGGTAATATGAACCGTTGTGCAGATTCTTGCTGACCACAAAGGGCCCTTCCCAAGGCGGGGATAACTTATGCATATCTGTTTGATCTTGGATGAGCCGGAGTACTAAGTCGCCCTCCTGGAACGTCCTTGTCTTGATCCGGCGGCTGTGATATCTGCGCAAGTCTTGTTGATAGATCGCAGACCGTGCTGCTGCTATATCACGCTCTTCATCCAGCCGGTCCAAACTGTCTTGTCTCGCCTGCGCATTGGCCGCTTCAACATAGGCCGTCACCCTTGGTGAATCATGACGGATATCACTTGGAAGGAGCTCTGCATCATGTTGCGCTTTGTCTGCTGGAGCTACCTCTGCCATGGCTCGGGCTGTGAACTCCTTGACTAAAGTGGATAGAACGTCAGTGGGCGAGAGGGCCTGGCCACTCCCCCCTACACCAGCTTCTGCTGTCGCCCCGATCATCGTGGACTGCGGCGTAGGTTGTGAACCGGCCATAAAGACAGCCACCCGGTTTGGCAGGACAAAGGGGCCTGGAATACTGTCTCCGTCGGACTCACCCTCAGACCGGCCGTCCCGCAATTGATACAAAGACTCAGTCTCTCCGGATGAAGATTCGTCGTCGGAGTAGACAACCGTCTCGCCCCCGGACTCTGATCCGTCCTCGGCTCGGGCCCCATGGACTGCTCCAACGAAAATGTGCTTCATGGCGGGCTGAATCCGGGCCGATCTCGCACGCTGAGCCGGCTCGACGATGTTGGGGAAGACGTCCGGCTCAGGTCCCGGTTCGCCGATCTTGCCGATGAAGACGTGGATGCCGCCGAAGGGAACCCGGTACCCGTATTCGATTGAATCGGCCTCCGGTCCCCAACCTGCGTCATCGATGTAGATCCGGCCGCGGCGACTCTTGGTCATCCGGCCGACCGCGTAGCCCTTGAGCCCTTCAAAGCTGCCCTTCAAGAACTCGAAACCATCGTGCGGAGGCCCCACGGTGGGCGCCAACTGTCGTGGAATTAACACGGCAGATGTCCGGTTTAACGGACTTGTTAATGGAACCATCGCACGGGTTAGCTTGAAGGGGTTAAAAGCACGCAAAGGACACAGAGGGTTTATACTAGTTCGGCCCCTTCGATGAAGGTAAAAGCCTACGTATAGTTTGGTTTGGTATTGCTTGGGCGTCGATGAACAGGGAGCGGATTGCTTGCCTGTGTCTCGACGAGTTGTTTCTTGCCTGTCCCTGAACCGTCGCCGGGTCATCCCTTTATATAGAGGTGACGCCCGGTCCGGTTTACAGAGTCCCGAGGCCGGCTCATACTTGTGTCCGCCTCGGTCTCTGCTCTTTCTTCCTTATCTCTCAAGTTACATGATCAAGCGGTTTACAACTCGTAACTCTGTACATGGGCCTTAAGATCTCATGGGCCGTAACCTCTACTAAGTATTACAATGATACAATGATATTGCCATAATCCGGTTTATGCTAGCCGGTTCACACCTGCTAGTAATATCCCTGACAGTGCCCAAGGCTGACTGGAAGGAGTCCCAGAACTTTGATGTGAACGAACTTCCACGGTCCGAGGAGATAACTTGAGGAATGCCATGTAACGACACAATTCTGGAAGTGTACAACTCTGCCAGCTGAGCTGCATTGATGGATTCTTTGACTGGAAGGAAGTGAGCTACTTTGGTTAGCTTGTCGATCACAACAAAGATATCATCATTCCCCTTCTTGGACTTGGGAAACCCAATGACGAAATCCATTTCAATCTGGTCGAATTTCCACTCGGGAATAGAAAGAGGTTGGAGGAGACTGGCTGGACGTTGATGCTCTGCCTTCACTCTTCTGCAGACATCACATTCATTCATGAATTAGGCAATCTCCCTTTTCATGCGAGTCCACCAGTAAGATTCCTTGAGGTCTTGGTACATCTTGGAACTTCCGGGATGAATTGAGAGGAGGGAGTCATGTGCTTCGTTCATTATGAGCTTTCCGAGATCACCCTTGGGAACCACAAGTCTGTCCTCAAAGAACAAGGTGTCTTTCTCATCAACGCGATAGCACTTGTATTTGGGAGTACCCTTAGCAATACCATGTTTCACTTTCTGCACCATAGCATCACTGAGTTGGGCCTCACGGATCTGATCTTCCAAGGTAGGAGCAACTTGAAGATTTGCAAGAAAGCCTTGCGGAACAACTTGGAGGTTGAGCTTCCTGAATGCTTCACAAAGCTCAGGCTGAAACGACTTGATAAGGAGACTGTTGCAATATGCCTTTCTGCTCAAGGCATCTGCAATGACATTGGCCTTGCCAGGTGTGTATTCGATGCTTGGATCAGACTCTTGGATCATTTCAACCCAACGAGTCTGGCGAAGGTTCAGGTTCTGCTGTGTGAAGATGTACTTCAAGCTCTTGTGATCGGTGAAGATGTCCACTTTTCTGCCCAACAGAAGGTGTCTGCACGTGATCAAGGCGTGTACCACTGCTGCTAGCTCGAGATCATGTGTGGGGTAGTTCTTCTCATTTGGCTTCAATTGACGAGAAGTGTATGCCACAATCTTCTTGTCTTGCATGAGAACACCACCAAGTCCTTGAAGAGAAGCATCACAGAATACTTCGTAGGGCTTGGACTCATCCGGAGGAGTAAGAATCGAAGCAGAGATGAGTTTTTCTTTGAGTGTTTTGAATGCCACATCACAATCAGGAGACCAGTTGTACTTGACATTCTTCTGCAACAAGTTGAAAGAGGCTTGGCAATCTTGGAGAAGTTCTCAACGAACCTTCTGCAATAGCTAGCGAGACCAAGGAAGCTTCGGAGTTGCTTGACGTTCTTAGGGGGTTCACAGTTGACAATCGCTTCAACTTTCTCGGGGTTGACAGCAATACCGTTAGCAGAGATGATATGGCCAAGATATAAGACCTTATCGAGCCAGAATTCACATTTAGAGAATTTTGCATAGAACTTGTGTTCACGGAGTCTGTCGAGAACCAAACGGAGGTGCTTGGCATGGTCTTCTTCATTCTTGGAGAATACCAAGATGTCATCCAGATAGACAAGAACAAATTCATTGGTGTAGGGGTTGAATATGTAGTGCATCATCCTCGAGAAGGTGGGTGGAGCATTTGCGAGGCTAAAAGACATGACCGTGTATTTATAGGAGTCATAGCTCGTTCGGAATGCGGTCTTGTGAATGTCTTCTTCACGGATACGGATCTGGTGATAACCCATCCGGAGATCGAGGTTTGAGAACACTTTTGCTCCTTTGAGCTGCTCGAACAATTCATTGATGTTGGGGAGCGGATACTTGTTCTTTATTGTCTTCTTGTTCAATGGCCGGTAATCAACGCAATGGCGCTCCGTGCCATCCTTCTTCTTGACAAAAAGAACACCACAGCCCCAAGGAGAAGTGCTAGGCCTGATTAGACCCATTCACTCTTGTTCATCGAGTTGTCTCTTCAACTCCTTCAACTCTTCAGGGGAAAGCTTGTACGGACGCCGACATGCTGGCTCGGTACCGGGCTCGAGTTCAATGACGAATTCAACTTGACGATGTGGAGGCATGCCTGGAAGCTCTTCAGGGAAAACATCTTCATATTCATTGACCACCGGAATTTGAGATATGGCATTAATCTCGCCCTTGTCATTGAGAGAGAATAGCTTGATTGTGTTACCTTGAAAAGTGAAGATAATCACGTCTTCGTCAGGATGAGTAAGTTTGACTTCCTTATTTGCACAATCAATGTGAGCGTCATGCTTGGAGAGCCAATTCATCCCAAGAATAAGATCAATGTCGGAGTTGCCGAGAATAACCGGGGAAACCAGAAAGCGGTAATCGCCCATATAAATAGATATATCCGGAGCATACACACTAGAAGTCATTCGTTTCCCCGGAGAAGTAACTTGCAACTTCTGAAGTAATTCCACTGTGCTCACATTGTGCTTGGATGCAAAAGGATATGACATGAAAGAACATGATGCACCCGAATCAAACAAAACTTTAGCAGGTTTAAGATTGACTGGAAGGTTACCAAGTATCACATCTTGCTTGCTTCGGATCGTGTTTGACAATAGCAGTGCTGACAGGTGGAGGAGGTGGAAGACGCCTTTGAGTACACTTGTTGGCATGGTGACCCTTCTTGCCACACTTGTTGCAAACCACTTCTGAGAGAGGACGGTAATAAGGAGCACTTGACTTCGAAGCTTGAAACTGAGTCTTGGACTGATTGCTTGGGTTGGGTGGGTGGGAGAAACCACGGCCACCAGAATGCTTGTTGATGTTGTTGGGAGGTCGGATCACTGGAGGAGGTGGAAGCCAAAACTTCTGCTACTTTGCTACCACTTGAGAAGAAGAGGAGGAGTGAACAGCAGCTCTGATCCTCTTTTTGGAAGCTTCCATCTTAAGCTGGGCTGCCTCTTGCTTAAGTGCCATGTTATAGAATTGATCAAATTCATCCGGCTCAAACAAGGTAAGAGCTAGCTGGAGTTCATCCTTCAGACCACCACGGAACTGATAAATCTTGCTCTTGGCATCTGGGATGTCTTTCTTGGCATAGCGGGCAAGGTTCTGGAACTTGACGTTGTATTGATAGACAGGCATGGTGCCTTGCTTCAGGTTGCGGAATTGCTCACGCATACCTTCGATGACACTAGTTGGAATGTGGTGGGAGCGGAAATCCTTGCAGAAGTTAGTCCACGAGATTTCACGTCCATCTCTAGAATCTTTGTACTGCTGCCACCAATCAGCGGCTTGGTCCTTGAGTTGGAAAGCGGCAAACTTCACATAGTCCTCGAGTCTCACGTTACTGCATTCAAAGTGCTTCTTGATGTCTGTTATCCAGTCTTCAGCATCTAGCGGGTCCACACAGTAACTGAATGCCTTCGGTTGGTTTGCCAGGAACTGGTTGAGTGTAGCAAAGTGAGGTTGGTTGAACAAATTGCCTTGGCCTTGGTTCCCACGACCACCTTGATTTGCTTGATTTGCTTGAATGTTCTGCATCATTTGCATAAGCATCTGGGTGTTCTGGTTCGTCGTTTGCATAATTGCTCTCCAGGCCTCAGACGAAGGAGGAGGGGAAGGAGGACGATCAGGAACTTCTTCACCCTCTGGGTTAGCGTTGGGAACCCTTTTACGAGCCATCCTGAATGAGATGACAACTATTAGCCATTGATTGAGAAAAATATATAAGCTGAATCAACGGCTAGAAATTGCAACATAAGTCTTCACAAGAACATTCGAACAAAATGAACGAATGTAATCCATAGTTTAATGGTACAACAATCTTCATGAGAAGCCACTTGGGAGAACAAAAGCTAATTAAAAGCAACAAGGAGCAGATTGAACAAATACAAGATAGAAGCTTCGTTCGACATATTCGTGCTGAAAGCTTATGGAACGTGTTACAAAAGGGTTTTGCAATCCCCAGATGAGCATAGCCAAGGACCCTTTAAGATGCAACTCCTGATCGGAACAACGCCCTTAAAACTACTTCACTCAATGTAGAACCCCGAACTCCATATCATGCATTCGTTGGAAGAAAGCCTATGAGCTACTAGATGAACCCACCTATTAATTTCTGAAAGTTTCCAGTTATGCAATCGGGTGTTGAGGATACAGGGGAAGCATCGCGCACTCAACTCTAATCCTACATCCAGTTGTATCCATCCTTCAACATATAACCAGTTATTTCCGGAAACCGTTTACCTCGGACCTTCAAAACGCATCTGCTATACAAGCTATGGAAATACTCCCGAACTACCTCCCCAGTACTGGGTGATGTCGGGGTTATCTTGCCACTAACCGCATAAAAGAGTTTTCAATGTCTGCCGTCTTAAGTATTCCAAAACTGCTGCGATATATTTGTGACGACAACACCTCGGAGCTCAACTCCCCTGGACACTGCCACAACCCCTAAATGACAGGAGGCATCGAGAACAATGTTCTCGTCACAAAGACATCGGAACAATCCAAACAATACTCGCGTGATCCTAAAAAAAAAATTTTGGTGAATTTTTTAGAGTAGAAGAGATAAGTAATCGTCAGGAGTCCTCACCAGAGTGAAAAGAGATGAGGAGCAAAAGAAATCCTACTCTCCGATATATATATAGGACTCAAAACATTTTCAAGTGTGTGCCTAGACTCAACCGTCAATGATTCGATCAATCAGTGGGGGCTTCTAGGTCGGAGAAGGCTCTGATTACCAACTTGTAATGCCCAGTATGAGACTGTACCTCCTACATGTCAAGGCACGACTTAAAGGTATAAGCTCATACTAGAATGATCTCAAGTATGGTATCTTTGCACGACTCATGTAAAAATAGGGATGAAATTGCAAAAGAAGTAGTTGGCTTACACTCGCCACGTCACACAATACATTACATAAGAAAATCATCATCCAAATAACATCATAGTCCGACTACGGACGAAGATCCAAATGAAAGACATCAAATAAATAAAGCCACAAGGTCCGAATCGCCCCTAGTAGAAACCACTACTGATCATCGGGATAGTACACGTAGTATCGGCCACGTTCTTCATCGAACTCCCAGTACAGCTCTGTGTCGTCACCTTTGTAGTTCACCATAGTACCTGAATCTGGTGTTGTGTAGAATCTGTGAGCCACGGAGGACTCAGCAATCCCGTTCCCGGGTAGCAAAACTATCTAAGCCTTGGGTGTGGAACAAGGCTGAAGAAATAAAGGTTGCAGCTGCACTAGCACTAGCTTATGTGATTAGAGCGAGAAGAGAAGGGCCACGAGCGTCAAAGTGATCACGAAGTGATCCTATCTAAGAACGTCAAACATAACCCCACCGTGTTCACTTCCCGAACCCCTTTCGGAAAATGGCCGTCACGGTTACTCACGCTGGTAGTGTGTTCTGAACATGGTGTCAAGTTTTCTACAACTGGATATTAACAAATTCCCATCTGCCACATAACCGCGGGCACGGCTTTCGAAAGATCAAAACCCTGCAGGGGTGTTCCAACTTAGCCCATCACAAGCTCACGATCTACGGAGTCGCAACTCCAAGGTGGGAAGACCCAAGTATTCTCGGAATCCCGTGCTCAAGATATTCTGACTAAGGTAAAACTAATCCAGCAAGACCTCCCGGCGTGCCGACACCCTGACAGTAGCTGCGCGTATCTAGTCTCAGGCCACGACCGGATGGGCGATGCTACAGGTTACCCCAAGGCGGCCCCGCAGGCTCCCTAGTTTCGACCAACACTCATGTGGAGCACTTGCCCGGGTTGTTGATTAAGAAAAAGGGTTTATAACTCCCTATGCAAGTTTTAGTTGTTAGACAAATGTAAAACCAATGTCGGGCCTTGCTGGAAAAGCTTTAGCGCTAAGCGGGTTATCAAGGGGGGCCCATAAACCCCAACCGTGTTAGGGACGCATAATCAAGGAACATAACATCGGTTTAAACGGTTACTAGGGAGGCATGAGTGGAACAAAACACCAAGCAAGAGGCTTAGCCTTCCACCCATTACCAATATATAGATGATTTAGTTTAAGAGTTTATATAGCACTCCTAGAAAAAGGGCTATAGATGGGATTGACACTAATGGCGCACCAGACAAGCGGTGCGCCATTAGTATATACTAATGGCGCACCACCTTCTGGTACGCCATTAGAGTTGAAACTACTATTGGCGCACCTGGCCCAGGGTGCGCCATTAGTATCAATTTTTTTCCTTTTCCAAACATACTAATGGCACATCCAGACATAGTGCGCCACTACTAGTTGTAACTAGTAATGGCGCACCAGTCGGAAAGTGCGCCACTACTGTTGTTTTTTTATTATATTTTTTATTCTTTTTTTTGCAAAACTACTAATGGCGCACAGTTCCACAGTGCACAGTGCGCCATTAGTATGTTTTTTTTGCAAAACTACTAATGGCGCACCACCAGAAGGTGCGCCATTAGTAACCTGGATTACTAATGGCGCACTTTGAGGTGGTGCGCCATTAGTAAGCGGGCACCAACAAGATATTTTGGACAGCCACTCCTACCCACACTCACTTTCTCCCCACTTCATTCTCTCCACCTCCTCCTTGTCTTGGGTGCCTCCTCTTTTTCACCTCATTTCCACCATAGATTCATTCAAATTAAGTGGTTAAATTACCTTGTTTTGATAGGTAAGTAAGGGGGGAAGCTATATTTATGTTGTTCTCCCTACAACAATGTGCACATGCACTTTTTATGGCCTAGCTAGATCTATGTATGTTCGTGGTGTTGCATATGTTTGTGGTGTTGCATATGTGTTTGTGTTTGGAGGTGTACCAGTATTTGAAATGCGATAGTTGCCAATATTTTGCCGGAATGTTGATTCATTTCCGTTTCGGCAAGAATTTTGGCATTAAGCCTTCTTTTTGGTCCTATTTTTAGGGAAAGTCATGCCAAATGTTTTCTTGGTTCTAAAATATCATTTTGCTCTACCCCACAGGCGACCATGGTCTGCACGATGACCGAAGGCATCGTGAATAGATTTTTGAGCTCCACGAAGGCCGAGATGCTTCAAAAGAACGAGATGGAGATAAGATGTCCGTGTCGAAGATGCAAGCTGAAGAGCCTTATTGCGGACCCGGATTCCGGGCAGGTGCGGGACCACCTGCTCTTGCATGGTTTCATGGATGGCTAGCGGTGGCAAGGTGATGAATATGACTACGAAGTCGTCCATGGGGGCCGGGCAAGAAATGAGGAAGGGCAGCAAGACAACCACCGCGGCTCGGGCGGGCGAGAAGACGAAGAATCCCCAGGAGATGATCACGACGGTGATGCTGTACACAGTTATCATGTAGAAGATGCAGGACATGATGATGAAGAAGATGCCGGAGCAGACGACGAGCATGATCATGAAGGTGATGATGCCGGCGGAGCAGACGACGCTGGACCATCGATGGGCTGGCTGCAGGACCCTCATATTCAAGAGCTGCTTCTCAAGCAGACGGATAACGCAAGAGCTGCCGCCCGAGAGAAAGCCAAGATGGATCAACTTGAGTTATACGCGGTTACTCCATTGTATGAAGGATGCAGGCCCGAGGATACCCGCCTGAAAGTAACGCTCATGGCTCTGGAGATGGAGGTAAAACACAAAATGACCGACGCATGCTTCGACGAGAACATGTCATTCTGGCACGAACGTCTTCCCAAGGGGAACAAGTGCCCGACCAGTTTCGAGGAGGCGAAGAAAATCGTGTGTCCTCTGGATTTACCGCACGTGAAATACCATGTGTGCATGAACAATTGCATCATTTATCGGGACGAGCACGCGGAGTCTACCATATGTCCGGTGTGCGGCGTCACTCGATACAAGAAGAGGAAGAAAGCTCCTCGAAAAGTGGTGTGGTACTTTCCGATCACTCCTCGTCTACAACGGTATTTCGTGGACCCTAAGGTAGCAAAGCTCATGCGTTGGCACGTGGATAGGGAGGAGAAGAAGCGAGAAGATGACGCAAATGATCCGGAGATGGATAAAAAAGACAAGATGCTGAGTCACCCTAAGGATGCGAGCCAGTGGCAAGCGTTGAACTTTGAAGACCTAGAATTTGGGAACGATCCAAGGAACATCGTGCTGGGCGCGAGCACCGATGGAGTCAATCCGTTTGGCAGCCAGAGAAGCACACATAGCACCTGGCCTGTGTTTGTGTGGATGTACAACCTTCCCCCCTGGTTGTGCCTGAAGAGGAAGTACATTCACATGAGTATGCTAATTGAAGGACCGAAACAACCAGGGAACGACATCAATCTGTATCTGGGGCTGCTGAAAGAGGAGCTTGACACGCTGTGGAAAACGCCAGCCAATACGTGGGACGCCGCAGAGAAAGAATATTTCCCTATGAGAGCAGCGCTGCTCACGACGGTGCACGACTATCTCGGTTACGAATATGTCGCGGGGTAGGTGGTCCACGGATTTTCTGGATGCGTCAGGTGCATGGATGACACAACGTATCGCCAGCTAGATAGAGATCCCGGGTCTTCGAAAACCGTGTTCATGGGACATCGAAGGTGGCTTCGCGACGATGACCTGTGGAGAAAACGCAAGGATCTGTTCGATGGTGAAACCGAACCCCGAGGACGCCCGCGTACGAGGAGCGGCGAGGAAATAGACGAGCTGTTGAAAAATTGGAAAGATTGCCCACTGCCGGGAAAGAAGCAAAAGGCGCCAGAGCCGGGAAAGAAGCGAAAGGCGCCAGAGCCGCTGCTGAAGGTATGGAAAACGAGGTCTGTTTTCTGGGACTTGCCGTACTGGAAGATCCACCGTGTGCCTCACAGCCTTGATGTCATGCATATCACGAAGAACGTGTGCGAGAGTCTGCTTGGTATCCTGCTCAACATGCCAGAGAGGACCAAAGATGGGCCGAAAGCAAGGGCAGACTTGAAATCAATGGGCATCAGGCAGGAGCTTCACGCTATATATGATGATGATGATGATGATGAGGAGGAGAAGCAGGACACGGAAAGTCGTCGCAAAGGCAAAAAGGCCAAGAAGACCGGAAATGACTACCCTCCCGCGTGCTTCACTCTAAGTCAGGAGGAGATCGAGCAGTTTTTCACCTGCCTCGTAGGAGTAAAAGTTCCTTATGGTTACGCGGGGAAGATAAGCATATACCTAGACCCAGCGAAGGTGAAGTTCAGCGGGATGAAGTCTCACGACTGTCACGTGCTGATGACGCAGATACTTCCAGTTGCAATCCGTGGGATCATGGACGCGCACGTCCGTGAAACCCTATTTGGCCTATGCAACTTTTTCGACGTCATCTCTCGGAAGTCGGTTGGCGTGAGGCAACTCTGAAGGCTACAGGAAGAGATCGTGGTGATACTATGCGAGCTTGAGATGTAGTTCCCGCCTGCATTCTTCGACGTTATGGTGCATCTGCTGGTCCATATCGTGGACGATATCATCCAACTCGGGCCGATGTTCCTGCACAGCTGATACGTCCAAAACGTATCTATAATTTCTGCTTGCTCCATGCCACTTTTGGGTGATATTGCTATGATATTTATACACTTCCATACATTTTTGATCATATTTGGACTAACCTACTAATCCAGTGCACCCCAGTGCCAGTTTCTGTTTTCGGCTGTTTTTGTATTTCAGGTTTTCACATTACGAGAACTGCCAGGAAAAATCCAGAAAAATTATATAAAAAATCAGCGTTCCAGAACCTACTTTGCGCCCGAAGGACAGCTGGGGGGGGGGGCACCAGGGCTCCAGGCGCCCTGGCGGCGCGCCCCCCCTTGGGCCGCGCCGGGGTGGCGCCTGGGCCCCCCGAGCCCCGTCTGGTGCCCCCCTTTGGCATATATTTAGAGCGTCCTTCGAAACCCTCGGGACGGGAACTCTTTTTCGCGATCTCATCTCTGTTCCGCCGCCGCCGCCGCTTCCAAGATCGGGAGCACCAGGAAAACTCTTCCCGGCACCCTGCCAGAGGGGAGGATCACCATCGGGAGCTTCTCCACCACCATGGACGCCTCCCGGATGACTTGTGAATAGTCTCCCTTGGACCATGAGTCCATGACCAGTAGCTATGTGATGTTCTCCTCCCGTTCTTGTGCTTCACTAATTAGTCCTCGTGAGCTGCCTTACATGATCGAGGCACATATGTAATCCTTATGCTGTTGCTATGATTAGTTTGCTGGGATCCGATGGATTATGAGATTATGTTCAGATTGTGTATGAGTAATATATTTGATGTACCTCTTTTATATTTATGTTCATAAGTAATGCTTGCATGTTCTCCGTTGTTATTTATTGCTTTGGCCAAGTAATACGTAGTGACTCCAAGAGGGAACGTTATGCTTGATTGTGGGTTCATGCCCCTCGATGACTAGTTTAAGTGACAGAAACATGAGTCTAGGGGATGTGCTGTTGCCACAAGGGGGAAAACAACGGTGCTTGTGCCCGCGGGTGCAAGGATTGTTTACTTTACGCAAAGTTCTTTTAATGCAGTTGTCTGTTGCATTGAGTTTACACTATGGGTGGGACTCGCAACTTAATACCAGCGAGATGTTCTGGATAAATATCTCAAGGTGGATGATTAGTAGTAGATATTGATGGATTTCGGTCTACTTACTTTGGCGTACCGCCCATGCTTTGAACCTCAACCTTTCTTGCAATGTAGTCAGCATTGGTTTGCGTTCGTGGTCCTGTCAATTGCCCAGCTGTAATTCGTTTACCTCACATAGCTATTTTATCGTCTTTTGGGAGAGAGACATCACTAGTGAACATCATGAGACTCCGGTCCATATTACCATCATTGATCACATCCGCTATTTACTTTTCGTTATTACTTACTATTGCAAACACTATCTATCACTACTATCATTTGCGTTTAATCCTTTGTGAACTACAAGGCCGGAGGGATTGACAACCTCTCTGTACTCGTTGGGAGCAAAGTTATTTGTATCTGTGTGCAGGTCCACGTTGGTTGCTAATATCTGGCGCCGTTAGCAGTTGACACCTACTTGTTGAACCTAGGAGTCTCTGGGGATTCAATCCTTGGTATCTTTGCTAAGGGAAAAACTTCCACAACACTGCATCTTACACCTTCCACTTGGGGTAACCAACGAGGGGTTAGAGGCCCATCAAGGAGTTTTTCTGGCGCCGTTGCCGGGGACTCCACTCTTCAGGATAGGGGAGTTGCACGCTATCTTTTACCTTTGCTTTTTAGTCTTGTTAGTTTACCTTTCAGTTTTCCTTATGTATTTCACTAGTTATGCTTATGGACAACCTTGCTATTGGATCGTTGCTTGCGGGAAGACGCCCCACACCTGTGGTGGTTGCTCCTCCCCCTACTGAAATTGTGCCCTATAAAATACCAGCTGGTATTATCGATTATGTTTTGGCTAATCGTTATGCAGGAGACAGACATCCCGGTGAACACTTGCTATATCTGTCACAACTATGTTCATTATTTAAGCTCACATGTATATCAAGGGAGTTTGTCATGAGGAAATTGTTCGCCGTATCACTTATAGATAAGGCTTCAGATTGGTATAAGCTTCTCGATAACTCGCACTTGCTTGATTGGCAAGAGCTTATGTCTCTCTTTTATACTAAGTTTTATCCTCTTCATGATACTTATGTGGAGAGTAAGAGTACCTTTTTGCATGTGGATCATGGTAACAATGCTTTATGTGATGCTTATATTGTTGAGTTTATTCGTGATCCCACTGAAAATTATTATGAGAAGGGAACATATGCTTATAGATATTTCAATAATATCAAGTTCCCTTTCTTTATGTTGAAGGTTTTGAAGCTGCACTTGTTTTGTCTTCCTATGCTTATTGCTTTGTGCTTCAATGAATTATTCTATTGCAATATTCCTATACATAGGAATCATGTTAGGCTTAAATGTGTTTGGTATTTGCTTCTTGATGCTCTCTTTTGTTCTTCAACTCTTATTCCTACGAGAGCATCATTAAAGTCTTATGCCTAGCTTAAAGGCATAAAAGAAAGCGCTTTTGGGAGGCAGCCCACATGAATAAAATTTATATTTTGCTTTTGTTGTGTCTTGATGTTTTTTACTACAGTAGCATCATCATTGTATCTTTGCTTTTCATATTTGTGCCAAGTATAGCCTCTGATTGCTAGAAAGTTCAAAAGTTGTGAGGTGCTGTCCAGGAAACAGATTCTGTCCTTGGATAGAAAATTCGTATAAAATCACCAGATCATCGTTTTGGTCTCAATTTCTTCGACAGCGTTCTCTATATAATTGTCTTTCGTGTGTCTGTTATGAGTTTTTTGATTTGAGTTGCAGAAGTATCCTGAACAGATCAATTACTACCTGCTGTTCTGTTTTTCACAGATTCTGTCCTGTTTTGCATTTCCTTCATTTTGCAAATCAAGGGCTTGCTTTTTCTTTGCAAAAACCTTTTGGCAATCTTGAGAAACAGTAGAACTTCAAGAATATCTTTATTTCCAGCAAGGTACAATTATTTTATTAAGGGTACTAACCTCGCTAATCAGATTATGATGAGTTATGTATGAAGGGAGTTTTCAAGTGTGCGAGGGAAGATGATAAAAAGATTCAGGAGTGTCAAGCGCTCAAGCTTGGGGATGCCCCCGTGAACCCCCAAGAAATATTCAAGGAGAATCAAGCGTCTAAGCTTGGGGATGCCCCCGTGCATCCCCTTCTCCATCAACATTATCAGTTCGTCTTTCGTTCCGCTATATTTTTATCACTTCATGTGTTATGTGCTATGCTTGGAGCGTCTTGCTTTTAGTTTTCTTTTTAGTTTTTCATAACAAGTCGGAATTCAGCTTTCTTTATGTGGGAGAGAAACACGCTCCACTTCTACCTAGAACATAACATAGAATTTTCATGTCTATCTTTGCTGTGTGTGTTCTTTGTCTTTTAATAGCTACTATCATGCTCTGCTCTTAGTATTCATGCTTATCTTTTCAAAGAGCTTTTATTTAGTTGGTTGCTTGAACTCTCTTTAATTATCATGCTGACCTTATTAAGAGAGTTTGGTTCCGTTGCATTGGTTAATATGTCTATGATAAAGATGCTACATGCATAATGGCGCTTAGTAGTTCAGGTTTTCTTATGGTTAATCTCAAATAGCTGGGGGGGTTCCCAATGTGTTATTGGAGTACCAACATGATTTGTTTGCCTATGATGTGGTATGGTTTAGTAATATCTTCCTTCCAGAATTTATTTTGATTGACTTGGCGTATGCTCACGCATATTTAAGACTGCAAAGAAAGTCTGTCAAGCCTTGATGATCTTTTATTTCTGAGTAGCGATATAACTTCCATGCCTGATTCAATATTGCTTTGTCGCTCTGCATGATTATTACCGTCATTGCTCTCTTAGTTGGTCGCTCCCAGTCTTTTGCTAACCTCCACCTGTACTAAGCAGACTAACCTTGCAATACATAGCTCATGGGAAAGTAGCTTAAAACTATTGTGGTAAAGAATATGTTGCTTATGTACCTTATTTCTTATAAGTTGCTTGCTGAGAGGTAACCATGTTTCTGAGGACGCCATCAACTGTCACACTTTTGTTGAATATCATGTGAGTTGCTATGCATGTTCGTCTTGTCTGAAGTAAGGGTGATTTGCCGTGGGTTGAATGAGTATGCATATTGTTAGAGAAGAACATTGGGCCGCCAACCAAAGCCATGTATCATGGTGGAAGTTTTAGCTTGGACATTAATCCTCAATCTCTTATGAGAATATGCTTATGCATTGAAGAGGAGTCCATCATCTATTTTCTATGTTGTCCCGGTATGGATGTCCTCAAGTTGAGATCTATCAAAAACGAGAAATCAAATGCGATTTATCTCCTTGGACCTTTGTACAGGTGGCATAGAGGTACCCCTTTGTGACACTTGGTTGAAACATATGTAATGCAATGATAACCCATGGAAATCTGAGCTAATTAGGACAAGGTGCGAGCACTATTGGTATTCGATGCATGAGGCTTGCAACTTATAGGATGTCTTATGCATGACACATATGAAGTACTACTACCATTGACAAAATTGCTTCCATGTCTTCAAAATAAAAAGCTCTAGCACATAACCATTCTTTTACTTTTATGTTGAGTCTCCACCTTCTTTCTTCAAGCACCAACTACTGAGAGCATGATTGTCATTCTGAGTGTAATGTGCATTGTCCCAAAGTAGCATTGTCTTTTGCATGATTGTGATATCGTTTATTTTGAAATCATTGTATCTAGTCATCACTTAAACCTTGAAGGTGCCCCTGCATTTATGTTTTGCTTCACTAAAGGGGGCAAGCAAGATATCACTTTATCATATTTGCACATCATGTTCATTGCAAATCTTTTTGATGTTTCAGTTTCATATTGTAAAACTTTCAGTCATTAGTGATTTTCTCATGAGGCAACTTAATTACTATAGAATCATTGTCTCAGTAAGCTTTTGTTATATGACTATGAAAAAGTCCTATATGGTTAATAGCATGTGAAAGGATCGATATGGTTGACTAGAGGGGGGGGGGTGAATAGGCAACTAACAATTTTTAGCTTTTCTTAACCAATTAAAATTAGGCGACAAAATAAGTTGTCTAGATAAACTACTATGAAGACAACTAATGACAATAAGCACAACAACTACACAAGCATGCTATAGGAATTAAACAAGTAAAGCATGCAAGAGTAAAGGTAAGAAATAACCACAAGTAGAACCGAAGGAGACGAGGATGTGTTTCCGAAGTTCCTTCCCTTTGAGGGGAAGTACGTCTCCGTTGGAGCGGTGTGGAGGCACAATGCTCCCCAAGAAGCCACTAGGGCCACCGTAATCTCCTCACGCCCTCACACGATGCAAGGTGCCGTGATTCCACTAGTGGTGCCCTTGAAGGCGGCAACCGAACCTTTACAAACAAGGTTGGGGCAATCTCCACAACTTGGAGGCTCCCAACAAACCACGAAGCTTCACCACAATGGACTATGGCTTCGAGGTGACCTCAACCGTCTAGGGTGCTCAAACACCCAAGAGTAACAAGATCCGCAAGGGATTAGTGGGGAGAATCAAATATCTCTTGGTGGAAGTGTAGATCGATGCCTCCTCAAGCAATCCCGAGCAAATCAACAAGTTTGATTGGCTAGGGAGAGAGATCGGGCGGAAATGGAGCTTTTGGAGCAACAATGGAGTAGTGGGGGAAGAGGTGAGTCTCCTTAGAGAAGAAGACCCCCTATATATAGTGGGGGGACAAATCCAACCGTTATTAGAGGTTTCAGCCCGCAGAGAGCGGTAGTACCGCACCTCATGAGCGGTACTACCGCTGGCTGAGCGGTACTACCGCTTGGGAAGCGGTACTACCGCCAAGGCAAAAACTTGAGGCCAGATACAGCCACGGATGAAATAAATTACATCCGTGGCTACGTCCGCAGGGGGAAACGGAAGAGGCAAAATGCGACACGGTACTACCGCATCAGCTAAGCGGTACTACCGCTTATGCTAAGCGGTACTACCGCATGGTATGCGGAAGTAAAAAATTACTTCCGCATCCACTTCATATACTTAGACTTCTGCGCCTGGCCCAGATACACGGTACTACCGCATGGGGACGCGGTACTACCGCTGGAGCGGTACTACCGTGTCGGCAAGCGGTACTACCGTGTACCTGTGCGGTACTACCGCTTGGCAGAGCGGTACTACCGCATGCTTGGCAGAAGATCAGTAGAGAAGCCACAGAATTGCCTCAACGAAAGAAAAAACCGGTTGGACCTCCAGAGAAGCAAGGAAAGGAAGTGTGGGAGAAAGATGTGTACGTGTTGATTCTACCCAAACCTTTCCGACGCGGATCCCCTCTTAATAGTACGGCTTTCCTATTACTCAATGCCACCTACAGGGAGCAAAAAGAAAAGCACCGTCCTTCATGGAATCCGAGGGGCAATCAATCGTCTTGTGCCATAAGGGAGATATACCTGTATAAGCTTACAGCACACGATTAGTCCGCAAGAGTATTGTCATCAATCACCAAAACCTATTAGGGAGAAAAATGCCCTTACAGCATGTCACCACAGAAATTATTCTTGTTATCATTTACCTACTCGAGGACGAGCAGGAATTAAGCTTGGGGATGTTGATACGTCCAAAACGTATCTATAATTTCTGCTTGCTCCATGCCACTTTTGGGTGATATTGCTATGATATTTATACACTTCCATACACTTTTTATCATATTTGGACTAACCTAATAATCCAGTGCACCCCAGTGCCAGTTTCTGTTTTCGACTGTTTTTGTATTTTAGGTTTTCACATTACGAGAACTACCAGGAAAAATCCAGAAAAATTATATAAAAAATCAGCATTCCAGAACCTACCTTGCGCCCGAAGGACAGCCGGGGGGGGGGCACCAGGGCTCCAGGCGCCCTGGCGGCGCCCCCCCCCCTGGGCCGCGACGGGGGGCGCCTGGGCCCCCCGAGCCCCGTCTGGTGCCCCCCTTTGGCATATATTTAGAGCGTCCTTCGAAACCCTCGGGACGGGAACTCTTTTTCGCGATCTCATCTCTGTTCCGCCGCCGCCGCCGCTTCCAAGATCGGGAGCACCAGGAGAACTCTTCCCGGCACCCTGCCGGAGGGGAGGATCACCATCGGGAGCTTCTCCACCACCATGGACGCCTCCCGGATGACTTGTGAGTAGTCTCCCTTGGACCATGAGTCCATGACCAGTAGCTATGTGATGTTCTCCTCCCGTTCTTGTGCTTCACTAATTAGTCCTCGTGAGCTGCCCTACATGATCGAGGCACATATGTAATCCTTATGCTGTTGCTATGATGAGTTTGCTGGGATCCGATGGATTATGAGATTATGTTCAGATTGTGTATGAGTAATATATTTGATCTACCTCTTTTATATTTATGTTCATAAGTAATTCTTGCATGTTCTCCGTTGTTATTTATTGCTTTGGCCAAGTAATACGTAGTGACTCCAAGAGGGAACGTTATGCTTGATTGTGGGTTCATGCCCCTCGATGACTGGCTTGAGTGACAGAAACATGAGTCTAGGGGATGTGCTGTTGCCACAAGGGGGAAAACAACGCTGCTTGTGCCCGCGGGTGCAAGGATTGTTTACTTTACGCAAAGTTCTTTTAATGCAGTTGTCTGTTGCATTGAGTTTACACTATGGGTGGGACTCGCAACTTAATACCAGCGAGATGTTCTGGATAGATATCTCAAGGTGGATGATTAGTAGTAGATATTGATGGATTTCGGTCTACTTACTTTGGCGTACCGCCCATGCTTTGAACCTCAACCTTTCTTGCAATGTAGTCAGCATTGGTTTGCGTTTGTGGTCCTGTCAATTGCCCAGTTGTAATTCGTTAACTCACATAGTTGTTTTATCGCCTTTTGGGAGAGAGACATCACTAGTGAACATCATGAGACTCCGGTCCATATTACCATCATTGATAACATCCGCTATTTACTTTTCGTTATTACTTACTATTGCAAACACTATCTATCACTACTATCATTTGCGTTTAATCCTTTGTGAACTACAAGGCCGGAGGGATTGACAACCTCTCTGTACTCGTTGGGAGCAAAGTTATTTGTATCTGTGTGCAGGTCCACGTTGATTGCTAATATCTGGCGCCGTTAGCAGTTGACACCTACTTGTTGAACCTAGGAGTCTCTGGGGATTCGATCCTTGGTATCTTTGCTAAGGGAAAAACTTCCACAACACTGCATCTTACACCTTCCACTTGGGGTAACCAACGACGGGTTAGAGGCCCATCAACAGCATGATGCCGTTCGAAAGGATGAATGGTGTCATCAAAGGATACGTTCGCAACATGTCACGTCCAGAGGGAAGCATAGCCAGGGGCTTTCTGACTGAAGAGTGCATCTCCTACTGCACGAATTATCTAGGCATCAAGAACCCCGTTGGTCTGCCCGTCAATAGGCACCTCGGCAGGCTCGCTGGATGGGGTCACCGTGAGGGTCGCCGCGAAATGCATGTCGAC
Source organism: Secale cereale (assembly GCA_902687465.1). Lineage (NCBI taxonomy): Eukaryota > Viridiplantae > Streptophyta > Magnoliopsida > Poales > Poaceae > Secale > Secale cereale. The sequence goes on along the minus strand of LR738710.1, from coordinate 828,728,027 downwards.
TTCGAGGGTCGACTCGCCGACTTTGAAAGAGCAAACCTAGTCGCGCTACAACACATAGACGTGGTCGATCCTTGGGTGGTAGAGCACAAAACCTTTATTGAGAAGACGTACAATGACCGAGGCCAACAGAGGACGGACGGAGATATAATCAAAGAGCACAACTCATGTTTCACGCATTGGTTCAAGCAGAAGCTTATGTCGTACCCTTTACATGAGGATTCTTTCGCGGAAGAACAACTCATATTCGCCTTGTCACAGGGCGCTGAGCACAACCTGATGACCTATGAGGCGTACGATATCAACGGCTACACATTCTGCACCGAGGCCAAGGACATGAAGAGCGATGGTTATCAGAACTCCGGGGTAACGATGGAATCCTACACCGGTAATGACAAGGACAGATACTACGGAAGGATCGAGGAGATCTGGGAGCTGAGCTACGCTGGAGAGAAGGTCCCGATGTTCCGTGTCAGATGGGCCAAGAGCGTCCTAAAAGAAGACCGGTATTTCACCACCATGGTTATACCCGAAGCCAAATCCAAGACCGCGGGCGCAAACGTCACCGCGTAAAATGAGCCATGGGTACTGGCTTCCCAAGTTGACCAATGCTTCTTCATTACCGACCCGTCAAAGCCCAGTCGTGTTGTCGTGAGGAGAGGCAAAAGGAAGATCATCGGAATGGATGGAGTAGCCAATGAGCAAGACTTCGACAAGTACGGCGACCCGAGGATCGAACATGACGACGATGATAAAGTAGCAGCATACACCACAAGAAGAAGCAGGACCACCCTACCTAAAGGACGTCCGTTCCACAGAAAAACTCCATTTGCGAAAAAGAAGGGCAAGAAGATAGTGAACAGATAGCTAGCTAAGATCGATTGTATTTAAATCGTAGCCTTCATTTCTCGATTGTATTTCATGGGCACTTTTTGAACTATCATGAATATTTTTAAATTTCATGGGCACTTTTTGAATTCATGAGAACACTCGATCTCGATCCCCCTCCATCTCGATCATTATCCCCCCTCGCCAGATTCCCCTTGCCAGATCCCCCTCGCCGCCGAGCACCCCCCGCACCCTCCCCCGCTCCACCACCGCCGAGCACCCCCCGCACCCTCCCCCGCTCCACCACC
>LR738710.1:828688402-828726738 GCA_902687465.1 Secale cereale | reverse complement strand
ACGTGCGCCGCCGCCCCCGACGCCCCCGCCGCCCCCTCCTCCAGCAGGAACTCCTCATCTGGTGAGATCCCCCCCTCCCCCATTGCAAGCACCTCTTTGAGATACCATAGTATTCTAAGTATTGACTGATGAGTTCATGGTTATAGTTACCCGTAGGCATGACTGTAGATTGTCCTACTGCTAGTATTGCATACTCCATGTGTTAGGAGCTCCCGTAATTCAACATTGTAGTGTTCTAATGTTTACTTGCTGCTGGGAAGTCTGGAATATGTGACCAGATAGTGAGGGGTTGATACGTCCAAAACGTATCTATAATTTCTGCTTGCTCCATGCTTCTTTTGTTTGATATTGCTATGATATTGATGCACTTCCATACACTTTTGATCATATTTGGACTAACCTATTAACTCAGTGCACCACAGTGCCAGTTCCTGTTTTCTGCTGTTTTTCTATTTCAGGTTTCCCCCATATTAAAAGTGCTCCAAAAATTCCGGGAAAAATACAGGAAAAATCAGCGTACCGGAAGCTTCGCGAAGAACCAAAGCGGGGCCAGAGGGGAGCCAGGGGAGGCCCAGGCGGCCACCTGGCGCGGCCCCACCCCTGGCCGTGCCAGGGGGCGCCTGGGGCCCCTGCTCCGCCTCTGGCTGCCCCCCTTCGCATATATATCCCTCTCGTCCCAAAACCCTCGAGGACAGAACCCTTTTTCGCGATCTCGCCTCTGTTCCGCTGCCGCAGCGCTTCCAAGATCGGGAGCATCAGAGGAACTCTTCCCGGCACCCTGCCGGAGGGGAGAACCACCACCGGGAGCTTCTCCACCACCATGGACGCTTCCCGGATGAGTCGTGAGTAGTACACCTTGGACCATGGGTCCATGATCAGTAGCTATGTGATGTTCTCCTCCCCTCTTTGCTCTTCATGGTTTAGACCTCGTGAGCTGCCCTACATGATCGAGGCACATATGTAATCTTTCTGCTGTTGCTTTGCTGAGTTTGCTGGGATCTGATGGATTATGAGACTATGTTCAGATTGTGTTTGAGTAATATATTTGATTCACCTCTTTTATATCTTTTTTCTTGAGTAATTCTTGCATGTTCTCCGTTGCTGTTTATTGCTTTGGCCAAGTAGTAGGTAGTAACTCCAAGAGGGAGCGTTATGCTTGATTGTGGGTTCATGCCCCCTGATGACTAGCTTGAGTGACAGAAACATGAGTCTAGGGGATGTGCTGTTGCCACAAGGGGGAAAACAATGGTGCTTGTACTTGCGGGTGCAAGGATTGTTTACTTTACGCAAAGTTCTTTTAATGCAGTTGTCTGTTGCTTTGAGTTTACACTTTGGGTGGGATTCGCAACTTAGTACCAGCGAGATGTTCTGGATAGATATCTCAAGGTGGATGATTAGTAGTAGATGCAGATGGATTTCGGTCTACTTGCCTTGGCGTACCGCCCATGCTTTTGAGCCTCTACCTTTCTTTGCAGCATAGTTAGCATTGGTTTGCGCACATAATCCTGTCAATTGCCCAGCTGTAATTTGTTTACCTCGCTTTGCTGTTTTATCGTCTTTTGGGAGAGAGACATCACTAGTGAACATCATGGGACCCCGGTCCATATTACCACCGCTGATCACACCTTCTATTTACTTCCTATTTTTATTTCCTAGTTGCAGTCATAGCTATCATTATTATCTCTTGTGTTTGATCCTTTGTAAACAACAAGGCCAGAGGGATTGACAACCTCTCTGTACTCGTTGGGAGCAAAGTTATCTGTATCTGTGTGCAGGTCCTGTCAACCGCTAAGTTTCTGGCGCCGTTGACACCTACTTGTCGACCCTCGGAGTCTCACGGGATTCGATCCTTGGTATCTTTGCCAAGGGAAATTTGCCGCTACGCTACATCTCAACCTTCCACTTGGGGTAACCAACGAGGGGCGAGAAGCCATCAAGCAAGTTTCTGGCGCCGTTGCCGGGGACTCCACTCTTCAAGATAGGGGAGTTGCACGGTAACTTTTATCTTTGCTTTTTAGTCTTGTTAGTTTACCTTTCAGTTTTTTGCTTTAGTGTCCCTTACCAAAAATCACAAAAATAGTTATCTTGCTTGCTGCTGCTATGGGTTCCACCGAGAACACCAAGTTGTGTGACTTCACTAGTCATAACAACAATGACTTTATCTGCACGCCTATTGCTACACCTGCCACTTCAGCACCTTCTTATGAGATTAAACCTGCTTTACAGAACCTAGTTAGGAAAGATCAATTCTCCGGTGCTGGAGATGATGCTGCTTTGCACTTAAATAATTTTGTTGAGCTCTGTGATATGCAAAAGTACAAAGAAGTAGATGGTGATATTGTTAAGCTTAAGCTTTTTCCTTTCTCCTTGAGAGGAGGAGCTAAAATCTGGTTTCAATCCTTGCCTAGGAATAGTATAGATTCTTGGGACAAGTGCAAGGATGCCTTTACTGGGAAGTACTATCCCCCTGCTAAAATTATCCAATTAACGAGTAACATAATGAATTTTAAACAATTGGATAATGAACACGTTGCCCAAGCTTGGGAACGCATGAAATCTCTTGTCAAGAACTGCCCTACTCATGGTTTGACTACTTGGATGGTTATCCAAACTTTTTATGCAGGCTTGAACTTTACCTCGCGGAACTTGTTAGATTCGGCCGCGGGAGGAACCTTTATGTCAACTACACTTGGTGCTGCCACGAAACTTCTCGACGAGATGATGACCAATTATTCCCAATGGCACACCGAACGCGCTCCAACAGGTAGGAAGGTAAACTCTGTCGAGGAGATTTCCTCACTAAATGAAAAGGTTGACTTGATCATGTCTCTACTTTCCAAGCAATCTTCTATTGATCCTCATGATGTTCCTTTAAATTCTTTGATTGCTCAAGATCAAGTAGATGTGAACTTTATCTCTAGAAACAATTTCAATAACAATGTTTATAGGAGTAATTTCGGTAGCAACCCTAGACCGTTCCCCTCTAATTCCTATGGGAACAACAATACTTATCCTAGCACCAAGAACTCCACTTCTGAACTAGAGGTTATGCTTAAAGACTTCATCACTACCCAAAAGGCCTTCAATAAGAGTGTAGAAGAAAAACTAGACAAACTAGATAATCTCTCTTCGAAGGTAGACAATTTAGCCCATGAGGTAGAGTTGCTTAAAATTAGAACTTCTCCTCTTGAGGAGAGGAAGACCACTCCTATGAATGCTATTCAAGTGCAAATTAATGAAAACATTAGGATGATGGCTAAACTTAAAAAGAGATGGGCTAGAGAAAAGGAGGAAGAAGATAGAATTAAGAGCATTCCTACCCACCACACTGTTGCTACTATTCAAGTTGTTGAGGATATCCAAACTCTTAGCACCCAATGCACTCCTAGTCCCATTGGACCTATTAATGGTGATGCTATGACCTCAACCGTAGAAGAAGAAACTCCTATGACCATAGAAGCTACCAAACAAGTGATCCTAAAGGACACCACTACCACTTTACTTGATAGTAGTGACCTTGATTTTGATAATTGCACCCTTTCTAAAGTTATTGGTTTTCTTCACAAGATGTCTAAAGACCCCCACACTAGCACACTTAACCTTGCCTTCACGGAGCATATCACTAATGCTCTTATCAAAGCTAGGGAGGAGAAGCTTAGGGTAGAAGCCTCCATACCTAGAAAGCTAGAAGATAGTTGGGATCCTATGATTAAAATTAAGTTGAATAACTTCTCTTGCTATGCTTTATGTGATGTTGGAGCTAGTACCTCCGTTATGCCCAAAAGAATGTATGATATGCTTGAATTGAAACCTTTTGATCCTTGTTCTTTTGGTGTTCGTCTTGTTGATTCTTCCGTAAAGAAACCTTTGGGGAAGATCGACGATGTTCTTATCATTGTCAATGACAATTATGTTCCCGTTGATTTTACTATTATGGATATTGAATGTGAACCTTCATGTCCAAATATTTTGGGACGTCCTTTTCTTCGCACCATTGGTGCTATCATTGACATGAAAGAGGGTAATATAAAATTCCAATTCCCTCTCAAGAAAGGGATGGAACATTTCCCTAGAAAGAAGATTAAGTTGCCTTTTGAGTCCGTTACACGGGCTAGCTATTCTCTTACTCTTGATAAAACTTGATCTTCCCTTTTTGCATCATGCCTAGCTTAAAGGCATAAAAGAAAGCGCTTTTGGGAGGCAGCCCACAACGAATTAGGTTTTATTTTGCTTTTGTTGTGTCTTGATGTTTGTTACTACAGTAGCATCATCATTGTATCTTTTCTTTTCAGCTTTGTGCCAAGTTTAGCCGCCGATTGGAAGAAAGTTCAAAAGTTGTGACGTGCTGTCCAGAAAACAGATTCTGTCCTTGGATAGAAAAATGCGAATAAAATCACCAGATCATCTTTTTGATCTGAATTGTTTTGACAGCGTGCTCTATACAATTGGCTTTCGAGCGTCTGTTCTGAGTTTTTTGATTTGAGTTGCAGAAGTGCCCCGAAAAAATTATTTACTACCTGCTGGTCTGTTTTTCACAGATTCTGTCCTGTTTTGCCTTTTCTTCGTTTTGCAAACCTTGAGCTTGCTTTTTCTTTGCAAAAACCTTTTGGCAATCTTGAGAAATAGTAGCTCTTCAAGATTATCCTTATTTCCAGTAGGGAAAAATTATTTTATGGTGGGTACTAACCTCGCTAATCAGATTATGATGAGTTATGTATGAAGGGAGTTTTCAAGTGTGCGAGGGAAGATGATAAAAGAAGATTTAGGAGGGACAAACGCTCAAGCTTGGGGATGCCCCCGTGCACCCCCAAGAAATATTCAAGAAGACTCAAGCGTCTAAGCTTGGGGATGCCCCCATGCATCCCCTTCTCCATCAACAATTATCAGTTCGTCTTTCGTTCCACTATATTTTTATCACTTCATGCGTTATGTGCTATGCTTGGAGCGTCTTGCTCTTAGTTTCATTTTTAGTTTTCTTTAGCTTTGCTTGCTATTCATAACAAGCTAGAACCCAACTTTCTTTGTGTGGGAGAGAAACACGCTCCACTTCAACCTAGAACACAACATAGGATTTTCATGCTTATCTTTGATGTGTGTGTTCTTTGTCTTTCCATAGCTGCTGTCATGTTTAGCTCTTAGTTTTCATGCTTTTCTTTTTAAAGAGCTTTTGTTTAGTTGGTTGCTGAACTCTCTTGAGTTTTCATGTTTATCTTGTTAAGAGAGTTTGCCTGTTGCACTGAGTTGTGTGTCTTAACTTAAAGTAGGTAATTGAGGTTGCTATTTAATTTTAGTAGTAACTTGCAATAGTTTTGAGGTATTGCCATGAGTAATGTCTGAACTTTTGGTGTCAAGAGCTTTAGCCTATTAGTGATAGATGTCGTATTTTGGGCAATCCGTGTGTATTTTCGAAAACCTACAAAATAGTTGAGAACTTTAGCTACTAGATGGATCACTAATCTTTGGAGGGATCGAATATTAGAGTACACTCACGTACCATGAGTCGAGGATGCGCAAGGATAACCAAACCCCCATACACTCCTCCTCGGGGTACTTGTCTCTTTGTGAACCTCCTAATTAGATTGAGAGTTACCGATAATAAGTGCATGAGTTCTTCGGACTAATGTGAGTATTCGAAAGTTGACACTTCCACCTAGCCATATTTTTCTAGCCTCTTCGGTACCGTGCATTGCCCTTTCTCACCTCGAGAGTTGGAGCATACTTCGCCGGTGCATCCAAATCCTTGGCACGATACACTCTATCATCATAAGCCTCATTATATCCTTCCTCAAAACAGCCACCATACCTACCTATCAAGGCATTTCCATAGCCTTTCCGAGATACATTGCCATGCAACATCCATCTTCTCATGACTTGATCTTCATGTCATACATGCTTTTTGCTTGATCGATGAGCCGCATGCTAGTTGGGCCTTGCCCTAATCATTGCTACATGACGCGCTAGTATCATTGCATATCCTGCTACACTGGCAGAGGCATACATTTGCATACATCATGATAGTTTCATTTTCTTTATGTTGAGTACTTTTGTAAAGTGTGAAAGATCTTCTATACTTCTTGTAATATATAGAGTGTTGCCCCTAAAGTGAGGAAAAGATCCCAAAGAGGACAAAATCAAAAGATCCCAAAGAGGACAAAATCAAAAGATCCCAAAGAGGACAAATGAGAGTTAAATAGAAAGAGCCATTGAGGCCACAAAAAAATAAAAAAAAATAGAAAAAAGAAAAAAAGAAATAAAAAGAGAGAAGGGGGCACACTACTATTCCTTTTGAGAGATCCACCCTCGTACTCCATCTTATACCTTGTACTCCATAGAGATTATCATTCATGCATATAGCTATGTGGGGACCTTCACACTATAGAACTTGGCTTGTATATTCCAATGATGAGCCTCCTCAAAAGAGCTCTAGGCCTTCTTGAGCAAGCAAGTTGGATGCACCCCCACTAGTTCCATTGGAGAGCTTACCTTAGCTCATATGTGCATCCGTTGCATGGCAATCCCTACTCCTCACATCGTATCTATCATTTGGCTTTCTCTCGCCTATGATTATCCTCATTGATGTGAGCCTTTCACACCTTTTTTGTCTTCCCCCTTCATCATTTTTCTCTCTTTGCCATCCTAAGTGTCAACTTTCTTGCTTACGCTCATCCATTGCATGAGTGCTCAAAATATCGAAAGGGAGTGGATCATTTTGACTTGTACCTGGCTAGTGGTCTGGGGATGAGTCAAGATAAGATTCCAAAGAAGACCAAGTATGAAACTTTAGTATATTAAGTTCTCAACAATACACCATTTGGAGACATTCGAGTCACGGACAGCGAGAGCTCTTGCACCTTTATGTTCTTATGTTGCTTGTTACAATGCTATATATAGACTCTTGCTTGTTATGACTTGAATAGAATTACATGCCTTGATTGCTTTACTTAAAAGTTCTTATATGGTTGATAGCATGTCACCACAGAAATTATGCTTGTTATCATTTACCTACTCGAGGACGAGCAGGAATTAAGCTTGGGGATGTTGATACGTCCAAAACGTATCTATAATTTCTGCTTGCTCCATGCTTCTTTTGTGTGATATTGCTATGATATTGATGCACTTCCATACACTTTTGATCATATTTGGACTAACTTATTAACTCAGTGCACCACAGTGCCAGTTCCTGTTTTCTGCTGTTTTTCTATTTCAGGTTTCCCCCATATTAAAAGTGCTCCAAAAATTCCGGGAAAAATACAGGAAAAATCAGCGTACAGGAAGCTTCGCGAAGAACCAAAGCGGGGCTAGAGGGGAGCCAGGGGAGGCCCAGGCGGCCACCTGGCGCGGCCCCACCCCTGGCCGTGCCAGGGGGGCGCCTGGGGCCCCTGCTCCGCCTCTGGCTGCCCCCCTTCGCATATATATCCCTCTCGTCCCGAAACCCTCGAGGACAGAACCCTTTTTCGCGATCTCGCCTCTATTCCGCCGCCGCAGCGCTTCCAAGATCGGGAGCATCAGGAGAACTCTTCCCGGCACCCTGCCGGAGGGGAGAACCATCACCGGGAGCTTCTCCACCACCATGGACGCTTCCCAGATGAGTCATGAGTAGTCCACCTTGGACCATGGGTCCATGATCAGTAGCTATGTGATGTTCTCCTCCCCTCTTTGCTCTTCATGGTTTAGACCTCGTGAGCTGCCCTACATGATCGAGGCACATATGTAATCTTTCTGCTGTTGCTTTGCTGAGTTTGCTGGGATCTGATGGATTATGAGACTATGTTCAGATTGTGTTTGAGTAATATATTTGATTCACCTCTTTTATATCTTTGTTCTTGAGTAATTCTTGCATGTTCTCCGTTGTTGTTTATTGCTTTGGCCAAGTAGTAGGTAGTAACTCCAAGAGGGAGCGTTATGCTTGATTGTGGGTTCATGCCCCCTGATGACTAGCTTGAGTGACAGAAACATGAGTCTAGGGGATGTGTTGTTGCCACAAGGGAGAAAACAACGGTTCTTGTACTTGCGGGTGCAAGGATTGTTTACTTTACGCAAAGTTCTTTTAATGCAGTTGTCTGTTGCTTTGAGTTTACACTTTGGGTGGGATTCGCAACTTAATACCAGCGAGATGTTCTGGATAGATATCTCAAGGTGGATGATTAGTAGTAGATGCAGATGGATTTCGGTCTACTTGCCTTGGCGTACCGCCCATGCTTTTGAGCCTCTACCTTTCTTTGCAGCATAGTTAGCATTGGTTTGCGCACATAATCCTGTCAATTGCCCAGCTGTAATTTGTTTACCTCGCTTTGCTGTTTTATCGTCTTTTGGGAGAGAGACATCACTAGTGAACATCATGGGACCCCGGTCCATATTACCACCACTGATCACACCTTCTATTTACTTCCTGTTTTTATTTCCTAGTTGCAGTCATAGCTATCATTATTATCTCTTGTGTTTGATCCTTTGTAAACAACAAGGCCGGAGGGATTGACAACCTCTCTGTACTCGTTGGGAGCAAAGTTATCTGTATCTGTGTGCAGGTCCTGTCAATCGCTAAGTTTCTGGCGCCGTTGACACCTACTTGTCGACCCTCGGAGTCTCACGGGATTCGATCCTTGGTATCTTTGCCAAGGGAAATTTGCCGCTACGCTACATCTCAACCTTCCACTTGGGGTAACCAACGAGGGGCGAGAAGACATTAGGGGTATGACACCCTCCTGGAGGAGAATGCTTTTTTAGGCGTGTCGAATTTGACATGTTTTCTAGGTGTTGTAGCTTTACAGTTTTGTGGAGTATCTTCGTTTGTGTCTTGTGGATGTGGCTTGGGCCAGCTCAAATCTTTGGTAGGTTAATCTTGCATGTGATTCATGTGGGGTTCTGTGTATTGTTCTTCTGATTGTTATAAGAGAACAAAAATTGGAGGAACTTTGCATTAAGGAGGAAGACGCTGCTATCCATGTTGTTGCCCCAAATTAAAACTAGAGTATTCTCAAAACTGTAGTAATTTCTCTACATAAAAAAAAGAACCCTGGACCTCTTTTTTAAAACAGAGCAAGCTAAAGAAACAAGCCAGTTGCTAGCTATTCACAACAAGCTCGTCTCACTCTCACACCATCGCCTCCGCCGCCGACGCTGCGGCCGTCTCTGTAGATTCTCCATCGGCTACCTTCAGTTTCTGCATGCTCCTGTTCTTATGCACGCATATGGTAATACCTAGCTAGCTGCCGAGAATAATGTACCATAAATTGTAAAGAAGCCAGCTACACGTGTGTGCCCTGCTAATGGTAAGGTATATGCTAGCTAGCTGCATCTGCATGGCCGATTAGTTGATTTCACTGGCTAGTTAGGTGCGAGTGTTTGGAGTGCTAACAGCTAGCCATCTACACTTACAGCACTGCGCAGGCCACAGCCAAACAGATGCTCTGTATTGTCAATACTCTAAAAATACTCTGTTATGTTAAAACCATGGTATGTTATGCCTACAGGCTAAATTACCGTAGTTTGTTGATACTGCAGTTTTTTTAATACTTTGCTATCAAACAGAGCCTTAGGCTTTTGCTGCTGCTAAGAATTTTTATAAGTGGAAACTAGATAATGGCAAAACATTGCCTTCTATTTTGGGATCTGTAAATGAACAAGATGCCACTGTTGCCTAGGTCTGGGTTGGTGTTGTTTTAAAGCTATTATTTATGAGATGTGTAGATGAACAGAGCTACAACAGTTGGCTTGAATTGTTGTCTTTGGTTCAAACTAAAAACCCCTTCTTTTGACAGTGATACTTATATCAATGTGGTACTGTCAAAAGACACAAAAAGCTGTTGATGTAACTGCCAATGTATTTTCCATGTTGTGATGGAGGCCTTTTTTTTAACACTGGGCTTTGCGACCTGTTGTTTGTCTTGTAAATAGCATTGGACAGAGATTTAAGCAAGTAGCACATTGCCTTGTCCACCTGGGATAATGATTTTGCCTTGTCCACCCGAGAGGCCCTTGAGTTTGCTGGAATGTCGATTAACTTCCGTTCCGACAAATTCGGGTACTCCATATGTCCTATTTTCAGCAAAGGTCATGCTGAAATTTTCCGTGAATTTTAGCATGACTTTGCTAAAAATAGGACATATGGGGTACTTGTGACTAATGCATTGGCCGGGGTATCTTAGTAGTTAATTAAGTAGGATCAAGTGCCCCTTTATTCTAGCTACATTAAATCATAGGCGGCAATAGAGCCAAGTGATTAGGCCCAACTTAGAATACTCCTTCACAGCTTAGCTTTTAGGATGCCTCGGTGTCGACAAACCATAAATTATAAAACCTTGGCTTTTAGGGTGCCTCGGTGTCGATAAAAACCGAAATGATGAAAGCTTAGGCTTTTAGGGTGCCTCGGCGTCGAAAAACCCTCAATGATAAAAGCTTAGCTTTTAGGATGCCTCGGTGTCGACAAACCCTAAATGATGAGACCATGATCTTGTTCCTTGACAATAACCAACTTTTTGACCAAACTTTTTTCCTATTTAGAGAGAAACATGGCCAACAACGATGAGGCCGGGGGTTCGGGCGGCAAGGCATTCTGGGAGCTGTCCCAGGAGATGGAGGAACAACCTCACTTGTATGAGGACGCCGCCTTCCGGCCCCACCGATCCTGAGACCACTGATGGTACCGCCGAGGATGACCCCACTAATGGTGCCGCCGAGGATTCCACCACTGATGGTGCCGCCGAGGATGCCACCACTGATGATGGCGGCGCACGCACAGATGGCAGCCAACCGAAGAGGCAACAGAAGGACCGGCGCCCGACCGTCCTCCGCACCATCAAGGAGGAATTTACTGAAGTGGACTCCGACGGGAATCCAACGGCGCCCGAACGAATAGTCAAGCGGTACTCGCTTCAGCTCGGGTGCATTCTCCGGAGCACCGTCTCGATCAACACCGAGAACCTGAGGCATCCTGACCGAGGGAATTTGCACAACCTCCTCTTCACGAAGTTGCACGAACGATACAAGTTCCCCGCTGAATTTGAAAACACAAGCCTCAAAGGGAATAAAGTGAACAATACTGCCCTCACGAGGATGAGCACGGCCCTGTCTACTTGGAAAAGCAATGTGAAAAGAATGATCGAGAAAGGTGAGAGTTATGAGAAGATCAAGGAGAAAAATCCTTCGATCACCGAAGATGACTACAACGACTTCAAGATCAAGTGCTCGAGCACGGCAACCTCCGAATCAAGTCAGTGGGGGAAAGAAATGCGGGAGCTGAACTTAGGGGAACACACACTCGGTCCCGGCGGTTACAGAGTGGCGGAGCCTATATGGGACAAGGAGGAGGCGGACCGTGTCGAGCAAGGCCTACCGCCCCTCTTCGATAAATACGGTGACAAGCAGACCAGGAACTTTGTTAGGGCCCGGTACAAGAAGGACCCGAAAACAAAGGAGCTTACCACGGATCCGAAGACCAGGGCGCTTGAGCTTGTTCTGGTAAGGAATACACCCCCGCATAATTAGCTCCATATGGTTGCATTCTAATTAATGAAGCCAAATTTCTAAATGGTTCACATTCCTTCCGCAGGCGACTGAAAGCAGTAGCGCGGGGTCGACTAAGAGCAACCCTTGGGACGCCACTCTAAATAGGGCGTTGAATGTAATGAAGAAAAATGATAAGCGCAGTAAGCCGACATCAGCTGGTCGTGTGGCCGGCAAAGGCTTGTCGACAAAATGGTCGTCATACTATAACGCTGGTGGTCAAGACGGAGGAACATTCTGGTGGAACTTCGTCCTTGCCTACGTCCGATGGGGGAGCCTCGATCTCTCGTGAGGAGTTCAATGTGGTTATGACCACATTGAAAGAATCACTAGCGACCGAGGTCAAAGGCATGTTTAAAGATTTACTTGAGGGGCTTAAATTATCCACCACACCGTTGGAGGTGGTTCGTCCCTCCACCATCGTGTCGGAGGCTACTCCCGACAAGGGAGAAGCTAGTAGTGAACAAGCCCCGGTTACTAAGAATGGGAATGGCATCTTTGCCCACTCCGCTCCTCCTACTCACTATGGAGGACCCGTTCCCACACCGCATTTAAATTCCGTTGGGCCTCCTCCTAAGTTTATAAAAAATTCTGATTTTGCTACTTGGATGTTTCGCTTCAAACGTCATTTAAATCATTGATCTACGAATCTTTGGAGAATCATTGAGCAAGATTTTTATCCACGTGATCCCGACAACATGACTCCGAGAGAAACTGTGGATCGTCAATTCAACGAGTCCGTTCTTTGCATACTTCAAGATGCAATCCCTCCCAAAGACATTGCACATCTTCGACCCTTTACTGTGGCCAAGGAAGCTTGGGAGCATGTTGGCACTATGTACAAGGGGAGCGCTAGCATTCAACGCTCAAACTATGAAGTTGTGCAAGATGAAGCCGATGAGTTTGCTATGATCGAAGAAGAAGATCCTCGTGAACTTTATCGGAGATTAACCACTCTTGCGGTTTCTCTTCGAGATCATGGGAGTAAGGACACGGATGACAATTGGATCAAGTGCAAGTTTCTCAAGGCCATGATGCTCTACCATAAGGCCATGTCCTCTGTCATCAGTCAAAGACCGGACTTCCACCACTTGTCATCAAATGAAGTGTTGGATGAGTTCGTTGCCATGAGGATCTTGGACAAGACCACCGACAATGCAGTTTTAAGAGCTCAACGATCAAAGAAGCCTAACCTCGCCTTGAAGGCCAAGGCTTGTGTGGAAGAAGAGGAGGAGGAGGATGATGAGAGTTGCCCCGAGGACACCAAATATGCCTATCATGAGCACATGGCTCTTGCTTCACGAAAATTTTGGGGCAACAAGGCGAACACAAGACCCAACTTCAACAAGAACAACTCAAGTGGCAACAAGGGCAATCAACGAGTGAGGACTTGCTTCAATTGTGGGAATGTAAGCCACTTTGTTGTAGATTGCCCATATGAGAAAAGAGAAGACTTTGGAGGCAAGCTTATCCGGAAGGACAAGGCCAAGTCTTATCCCAACAAGAACAACTTCAACAAGAAGACCCCTCCTAAAGGGTTGGTGGCCCAAGAAGAATATGTTGAGGATGATGATAATGATGAAGATGATGAGGTGGTCACCATGGCCACAATTGCCATTGCTACTACTCCGCGCTCATCTCTCTTCGACTCACCAAATGAGAACATCACCGCCAAGTGTCTCATGGCCAAGGCCACCAACAAGGTAACCCCAAACATCAATACTACCATCCCTTCTAATCCTTCATTGACGGATTGTATTGATGAGAGTGTGGGAACTAAGGAGGGAGAGAATGAATTTGAGTTGTTCATGAGCAAACTTAAGGGAAAACCCAAGAAGCACTTTGTTGCTCTCTTGGAACAACTCGGTGAGGCCAATGACATGATCAAGGTTCACGAGGAGACCATTGCTAAAATGGAAGGACATAGTCGAGACTATGCCGATGAGATATCGGATCTCTCTAATGCTTTAGAGGAAGAGCGTGGTCTTCATTTGGCTCTCGAGGAGTCACACAACAATGATCATGCTAAATTAAAGAAAGATCTCGATCATGCTTTAGTTGTCTCTCGTATGCTTAATTCCGAGAAGGCAAAACTTGGGGTTGACCATGATAGACTCAAGGAGGAGTTTGTTATACTCGACAAGGCTCACAAGGCCTTGAAAGGTATGCATGCTTCTCTCAAGGAGTCTCATGATCAACTCCAAGTTTCGCTAACCAAGGAAAAGGCTATCTTTCCTCGCATGGTGTTGATTCATAATGCAAATGCTACTAACCCATGTTGCAAGCATGTGCATCTTGTTGAAGAAAATGCCAAGTTGAAGAAGCAACTTGAGAAAGGCCTTGTGACATGCATACAAGGTGAGAAGAACCTCAACAATCTTTTGAGCAATCAAAAGGAAGTTGTGGCAAAGGAAGGAATTGGGTTTGTTTCTAAGCCCAAGAAAAAGAAGAATGACAAGACCAAGCTACCTCCCCCTCTCCGACAAACCTTTGTGAAAGAGGGAGAGGGTGCCTCTAAGAAGAAGAAAAATGTGAAGAGTGGTGTTGTCAAGAAAACCCCCACCATACCATCAAACATGGCGAGCGACTTTAATCCTTCATATGTTTTATGTCATGCTAGTGATGGTCATGTATTTGCTAAATTTGTTGGTTCTTCTTATGAGTACATTGAATGGTCTATTTGGGTTCCTAAGACCCTTGTTACTAACCTCAAAGGACCCATTACCAAATGGGTACCTAAATCCAAGCATTGATCTCTTGTAGGAGTTTGCTTCCGGTGGGGGATCATGGTTGCTCGATAGTGGAGCCACAAATCATATGACCGGAAGCAAAGACTTGGTGGTGGACGTGCATCTAGGTTCATCTATGGCCACCAACGTCGAATGGGGTGATGCTTCATCTTCTAAGGTATTGGGGCTTGGCAAGGTTGTTGTCTCTCATGATCTCACGATCGAGAAAGTCATGCTTGTTGAGTCCCTTGCATATAACTTACTTTATGTTCGCCAACTTGCACTCATGGGTTTCGCTACATTCTTTGATATTGATACCGTGGCCCTCTTGTGGAGCAAGACTCTTAAAGTAGCCTATGTTGGACATGTCGAGGACGGTCTTTATGTGGTTAACTTCTCGAAGAAACCCACTAAGACCGCGACATGCCTAATAGCTAAAGTTGATGTGGGATGGCTTTGGCATCGCCGGTTAGCCCATGTCAATATGAGATCTTTGCAAAGTCTTCTCAAGGGGGACCATGTCCGTGGACTAACAAATGTTAGCTTTGCCAAAGATCGTGCTTGCAGGGCTTGCATTGAAGGAAAGTTACATGAGAAGGCTCACCCTCCCACGACTATCATCTATTCAAAAAGACCCCTAGAGCTCCTTCACATGGATCTCTTTGGGCCTCCATCTTTTGATAGTCTTGGGGGTAGAAAGTATTGCTTGGTGATTGTGGATGATTATTCAAGATACACCTGGGTATACTTCTTCAAGAAGAAGAGTGAGACCCAACAAACCGTCATCAACTTTGCAAATGAAGCTCAGCGATAACATGAAGCAAAGAATTTGATGATCCGAAGTGACAACGGCACCGAGTTCAAGAACTACACCTTGGATGAGTTTCTTAGTGATGAGGGGATCAAACATCAATATGCAGCACCATATACCCCTCAACAAAACGGTGTAGCGGAGAGAAAGAACCGGACACTGATGGATGCGGCAAGGACCATGATGACGGAATTCAAATCTCCATAAAACTTTTGGGCCGAAGCCATCAACACCGCGTGTCATGCATCCAATCGGCTCTATCTCCGCAAAGGTTTGAACAAAACTCCATACGAGATACTTACCGGTAACAAGCCCAATCTCAAGTACTTCCGGGTGTTCGGGTGTAAGTGTTTCATCCTCAAGAAAGGTGTTCGTTTGTCTAAATTTGAATCTAGACCTCATGAGGGCATATTTGTTGGTTATGCTACAAACTCTCATGCTTACCGTGTCCTCAACAAGTCCAATGGACTCATTGAGGAGACGAGTAACGTAGAGTTTGATGAAAATAACGGCTCCCAAGTGGAGCAAAGTGGTACTTGTGATGTAGGTGATGAAATTCCTCCTCAAGCCATAAGAAGAATGGGTGTTGGATATATCCTACCCATTGAGGAACCCCTTGTGGCCGAAGGAGAAGGACAATATTCCACTCAAGTGGAACCAACACCAACCCAAGACCCACACACTTCCGAAGAACAAAGTGAAGGCCCTCAACCGGACGAACAAGGCCAAGTGCAAGATCAATCACAAGATGGTGGTGTGACACCCCGAGACCGGTGCGCCAGGTGTCAGCCAGTTATTCGTTGTCGTTGCCATGTCATCTGCCTGCGTGTGCATCTTTGCCTTGTCATTGTGTGTTGCATCAGCATGTTTTCAAAACTTGCATCCGCCCGAGTCCCCCTTGTCCTCTCCGTTGTCCGTTCTGAGCCCAGTCACACTTGCACGTGCCCGCGGCGCCTCTGAAGATTTATTTTATGAGTGGCCGGAAAACGTTCTCGAAATGGGTCGAAACTTGGCGTGTGGTCTAATTATAGCATAGGTAGACCGCCTGTCAATTTTCGTCGCATTCGGAGCTCGTTTGATAGCCCAATGGTTAACCGTGTTAACAGCCGGAAGCCTTTTGTCTTTTGGCCCAGCACCCCTTTCACACAGCCCACCAAGCCCATTGTAACCCCTCCATGCTCTTGGCCGTTCGATCACGATCGCGTGGCCGTGAACGGCTCCTCATTTAGACACTCCTAGCTCCCTCTACCTATAAATATGTGCCTCTCCCTCCATTTTCGCGCAGATGAAACCCTAAAAATCCTCCCTCCACGCAGCCGGACATGTCCGTTCCGCCGCCGGACATGTCCAGCGCCCCTCCACCTCACCGCAGCCAATCCGGAGCTGCCACCTCAGCAAGCCGCCGCCCCGGACGAATCACGCGGCGCCACGTGGGCCAGCCACCGCGCCCACTTCGTCGGGCCCGTCGAGCCCGGATCTGGCCCGCGAAGCTCGCGGCCGCCGCCGCCGCGGCCCGAGCGCGTCCATCCCGCAAAGCCACGACCCCGCGCCTCCCGTGGCCGAGCGCCGCCGCCCCTCCGTGCCGGCCGGCGAGCCTCGCCGGATCCGCGCCCCTCGCTCCACTCCGGCGACCAAAGCCCCCTGTCGAGCCCGGATCCGAGGCCCCAGTGCCCAGATCCGCCCGTTTTCCCTGTCACCGGTGGCCTCTTCCGACCTGCCGCCCTCGCCGGAGACCATGCCGCGCCGCCGCAGGTCCCAGCCGCCGCCATGGCCTCGTGCTCGAGGAGGAGCACGACGACGGCCGCGCAGCGCCCTCCTGGGCCGACCCAGCTCTCCACGTGTGCCCGCACCTCTCCTCACGGCCCGCTCCGGCGAGGCCAGGCGCCTCCAGCAGCCCAGGTGGGCCGGCGCCCCGTCAGCCTGCCTCGCCGGCCCAGGCCACCTCCTCTGCTTCGCCCGAGTGGGCAAGGCCCAGCTCCTGGCCTCCAGCCTTCCAGCCGTCCTGGGCCTCAGCCCGTTTGGTGAGAAGCCCTAGCCCCGCCCCGTGCGTTGTATTGTTATTCTGCTCCACACATTTTTTTTTCTTCAGAAAATGGCTAAGTCCTCAGAATTGCTTATTATATGTGCATGTTTGCATAGTGATAACTTTGTGTGTACTTATCCAAATTGAGTGAATGATATGTCAAAATGATCGTGGTGTTATGCTCTACACTTTGTTCCATTGTGACATGCCTGTTTGAGTTCATCTAGATGCCCTAATCTCTGTTGCAAGAGTGCTACTTGTTATAAACTGCTGTTACTTGTTAATTTGATGCCATGTTTGAGATGTGATAACTTGGTGCATGTTTATCCAAATGATGCATATGATATGTCAAAATGTTCCTTGTGAAGTGTACTACATGATGGTTGCTGTAGCTTGCTTGTTTGAGTCCATATTGCCATGTTAATCTCTGTTGCAAAAGTGCATTTGGCTGTTAGGTGCTGAAACTTGTTATGAGATGCTGATTTTACTTGCCCATTGCTATTGATGTGTTTGTCTTCATGCCACATGTTTAGATGTTTTAGAAGCACCATAATATGGTCTTTGCTGTGGTGCATTTAACTTTCCATGATATGCCTTGTGTTGACTTAAACATGCTTGTAAACATGCCATGTTGTTATTGTTGTTTTATACTTAGTGAAAAAACTGCTAAGTCTGGAATCTGTTATAACCTGATGCCATGTTTGCTTGATGCCCTAGTCAAATCCATGCTTGTTTTGGAGTGGCCAATGATCATGCCTTGTTGTCCATGTTATTGTATATCCATTCATGTCTTTACTTGCTCATTTGGCCTGCTGTAGCTTATTTATTTCTTGCTCTAAAGTTGTTATAAATTATACATGTCAGGATTTTATCAGCTTATTCAATTTGGTGTAGCTTGTTGCTATTGATCCATGCCTCCTATGGAGATGCTCCAATGGAGTTGTATGCTGTAGGATATGTCTACTACATGTCCATGCTCTTTATATACTTGTTGGAGTTGATATGCATGTTGTTTTGTGCCTCCGAAGGCAGCATCGTGATGATGTTTTTGCCTTCCCAGATTTTGGCTAAGTCTGAATAATTTTATTGCAACTTGCCATGCTTATTTAAATGTGTTCCAGCAAGCTTTTGGGTGTGTTCTAAGTTCATACTTGTTAAGTAACATGTCTACTTCACATCCATGCCTCTTGTTAGGATGTTTGAGTGATGTAGCATATTTTTTACCTTGCTCCAAAGTTGCTATGTGGCTGTTAACTTCAGCTTGTTGTTATATCTTGTTTCATGTCTATCTTTTAGCCCGTTGCTCCGTTTTGAGTGTGCCATATATGAAAATTGTGTGATTTTGCATGTAGAATCATAATATCTTATTGTTTTCATGTTTGAAGTGAGCTTTCTTGATGTTTGGGTGCATCTTGCACCGTTGACTTGTTTGTCTAATTTTGCTCATATCTTCTAGGCCGTAGCTCCGAATTAAACAAACTTTATATGAAACTTGACTAGAATTTCGTGTAGATCATCATGGTGCATGTTAACTTGCTGTTTAACAACTTTAACTTAAGGTTTGTTCAGATCTGGACTAATTTCACATTATGCATATGAGGGCTTACCGGATTTGTTATATGTTGATTCCGGCCTCATTTAAACTTGTTGTTTGGTGTTGTTCTTGTGTGCTTCATCCCTTGCCATGTCTTGCATCATATATAGACTTGTCTTGCATCCTAATTGGTTGAGCATATTGTCATGTTCTTGTGTTGTGTGTTTACCGTGTTGTGTGCTTCTTCTCGCTAGTTCATATTCCGTTGCGTTCGTGAGGATTCGTGCGACTACTCGTGGTTCGTCTTCAAGACTTCTTCTTAGTCTTCTTCATGGATCCGTTCTTCTTCCTTGCGGGATCTCAAGCAAGATGACCATACCCTTGGATACCTTTACTATCATTGCCTTTGCTTAGTTGTCTCGATGCTATCGTTATATGTCGCACTACCCATCTTATTGTCAGCCCCTCTCCTTGTTGCCATGAAACCTCTAACCTTTGACACCTACCCAGCAAACAGTTGTTTGGCTATGTTACCCGCTTGCTTAGCCCCTCTTATAGCTTTGTTAGTTGCAGGTGAAGATGAAGATTGTTCCATGTTGGAACTTGATGTTTTGGGTATATCACAATATCTATTATTATTATTAACACACCTATATAGTGGGCATGGGTGGAAGACTTGGCCTTTTGCTCGGTGTTTTGTTCCACTCATGCCACCTTAGGAGCCGATAAACCGGCATTATGTTCCTTGATTTTGCGTTCCTTACACGGTTGGGTCTTTGGGGACCCCTTGACACTTCGTCTTTGAATAAAACTCCTCCAGCAAGGCCCAACATTAGTTTTAATTTTCTCATAATAACAAATTAATTAATTAATTAATTGCATAGGGAGTTAGCGCTACCCGAGATTCTTTCTACATAGCAGGGGGCCAGTGCTGATGGTGTTGGTCCCAAACGGGGGTCCTGCAGGGCCACCTTGGGGGAACCCGAGGGCTGGTTTTACCTGTAGCATCACCCATCCGGTCGTGGCCTGAGACGAGATACGCGCGGCTACTATCAGGGTGTCGACACACCGGGAGGTCTTGCTGGACTTGTTTTACCATTGTCGAAATGTCTTGTGCACCGGGATACCGAGCCTGATCGGATTTCCCTAAGATAAGGGATAATAATTATTATTACTTCAGCTGATCGTGAGAGCTTGTGATGGGCTAAGTTGGGACACCCCTGCAGGGTTATGATCTTTCGAAAGTCGTGCCCGCGGTTATGCGGCAGATTGGAATTTGTTAATGTCCGGTTGTAGAAAACTTGATAGAGGATCCGAAGTAAAACACACAACTGTGTGAGTAACCGTGACTGTCTCTTTTCACTTTGAGAAGAGAACACGGTGGGGTTATGTTTGACTCGTAGGTAGTTCAGGATCTTTAGCGATCACTACTAGTTGCGACCATTTGCGTAGATGCTCATCTTATTCTTGTACTCGTAAGTTAGCCACCATATTTTTGCTTAGCCGCTGCTGCAACCTCACCACTTTACCTCTTCCTACCTATTAAGCTTTGCTAGTCTTGATACCCATGGTAATGGGATTGCTGAGTCCTCGTGGCTCACAAATACTACAACAACAGTTGCAGGTGCAGGTTTCCGATGTCTTGACGTGAGAGCGATGTTCTTTTGTTGGAGTTCTTTCTTCTTCTTCTTCTTCAGTCTTGGGCTAGGTTCCTGGTCGGCAGCCTGGGATAGCAAATGGATGTCTTGTGCTTTTCTTGTTTGCATCTGTAGTCGGATGCTTTGTATTGATGTTGTTGTATTCATGTGAATTGTATGTATTGTTGTATCCCCCATGTATGTATGTAATGGTACGATGTAATGATATCCATCTTGCTAAGCGCCCGAAATGCAGTTGTGCCCCAATCACGTAAGTGTCACGTGATCGGGATAGAATCGCATCTTGGGCCTGACAGGTGGGGAGCCACCAAATGATGCACAAGGCCAAGTTCTATCCTCTGAGCAAGGTCAAGATCAAGAGGAAGCTCAAGATCAAGATCTAGCTCCTGGCGTCGCTCAAGATGATCAACTCAGTGCTCCTCAATTATCTCTTGAAGAGCAATTGGAGCGTCGTGCTGCAAAAATTGCCTCCAGGCTGGCTTCCAGAGAACATCACATGGAGAATATTCTTGGAAGCATCAAAAGGGGGGTAAGCACTCGTAGACAATTAGCAAACTATTGTGCTCATCAAGCTTTTGTCTCCTGTGTTGAACCTCATAAGGTCTATGAGGCGCTCGAAGACCCTGATTGGCTTAATGCCATGCATGAAGAACTCCACAACTTCGAGCGTATCAAAGTATGGCGTCTGGTGCCGAGGCCAAAGGAGAACCATAATGTCATTGGAACCAAGTGGATCTTTAAGAACAAGCAAGATGCTCACGGCATTGTCATCCGTAACAAGGCACGTCTGGTGGCTCAAGGCTACTCCCAAGTCGAGGGTATCGACTACGGTGAAACCTTTGCCCCCGTTGCTCGCCTTGAATCTATTCGTTTGTTGCTTGCCTATGCTTCTCATCATAACTTTAAGCTACAACAAATGGATGTGAAAAGTGCTTTTATTAATGGTCCTATTAGTGAGTTGGTGCATGTCAAACAACCCCTGGGGTTTGAGGATCCTAAGTTCCCCAATCATGTGTATCAACTCGATAAGGCACTCTATGGCCTTAAACAAGCCCCACGTGCGTGGTATGAGCATCTTACCGAGTTGTTACAAGATCGTGGGTTCGAAATTGGGAAAATCGACCCCACTCTTTTTACTAAGAAGGTCAAAGGGCAGTTGTTTGTCTGCCAACTATATGTTGATGATATTATCTTTGGTTCTCCTAACAATGCTTTCAATGATGAGTTCACCGCACTCATGACCACACATTTTGAGATGTCTGTGATGGGAGAGTTGAAGTACTTCCTTGGGTTTGAGATCAAGCAAAGAAGAGAAGGGATCTTCATCAAACAATCCAAGTATACTCAAGACATGCTCAAGAATCTAAGTGATGTCAAGCCGGCTACTACTCCAATGTCAACCAAGTGCCAACTTGACATTGATCCCAATGGTAAAGTGGTGGATCAAAAGGTATATCGCTCTATGATCAGATCCTTGCTTTACCTTTGTGCATCTAGACCGGATATTATGTTGAGTGTGGGAATCTGTGCATGGTTTCAAGCATCACCTAAGGAAAGTCACTTTGTGGTAGTCAAGTGAATCTTTCGATATTTGGCTCATACCCCAAACTTTGGCTTATGGTACCCAAGAGGAGCAAACTTCAACCTTGTAGGTTTCTCCGATTCAGACTGGGCGGGAGACAAAGTGGATAGGAAGTCCACTTCTGGAGGGTGCCAATTCCTTGGTTGCTCTCTCGTTAGTTGGTCTTCCAAAAAGCAAAGTTATGTGTCTCTCTAGTCCACCGAAGCTGAGTATGTGGCAGCTGGCAGTTGTTGTGCTCAACTCTTATGGATGAGGCAAACTTTAAAGGATTACGGTGTCACGTGTGACAAAGTGCCTCTTTGGTGTGACAATGAAAGTGCCATCAAGATTTCTCTCAACCCGGTGCAACACTTCAAGACGAAGCATATAGAGATTCGGTATCACTTCATTCGGGATCATATACGGCAAGGAGAGATCGAGCTACACTATGTCAACACTCATGATAACCTTCCAGATATCTTCACGAAGCCGTTGGATGAAGCAAGATTTCGCGAGTTAAGGCATGAGCTAAATATCATCGATTTGAGAAATGTGGCTTGAGACTTTGCACACACACCTCCCACTCAATATAGTTATCTTGTCTAGATGTAGGCATGGACATAGGAGGAGTATTGTTCTCTCAATGAACTATTCCTCCCCCCATTATGCATAAATTGATCAAGTCTTTGTCATTTGCCATGATTAGATGGTATAAGTGCTTCAAGACGAGTATTGGTCATGGGCCCAAGGATAGTTCTTTGCGGTGCCATACCAAATAACTCAAACATAGGTGGCCTCGGCCACCGACCTCCTCCTTGGAGAAGTGTCTTGTGTGCTGTTTTCTTTGTGAATGTTGTCTCTCTTCTCTTTTGCCGTGCGTGTGCGTTTTCCTTGCTAAAAGCCTCTTGTCGAAACTTGCAAATTCTCGGAGGGGTGGTACTACCGTGAGTAGTCACGGTACTACCGCAAAGAGAATACGGTACTACCGCAAGTCCAGCACAACATTAATTTTTTTACTGCCGCTGGTCGAGCGGTACTACCGCTCTGTGTGCGGTACTTCCGCCCGGGTGGTACTACCGTGATGACCGTGGTACTACCGCACTTATCCGAACGGGTGGGGGTTATAAGCGGGCAGGGGGAGTTCCAACTCCCCCATACCCATTCATCTCATATCCCCACGTCATCTCTCTCTCCCCCTCTCAAGAACGCCGCCGGAGGACCTCGCCGGATCTCCTCCCCCGGCCACTCTCCTCGCATTCCGACCGGTGGGATCGTTCCCCACCTCGACCTCTTGCCATGGATGAAGGTTTCTCCCCAAATCCCCTCTTCTTTTTGTCTAGTTGTTGTTTTTAGGTTTTGGGGAGATGCTTGTTGTTCTAGTGTTCTTCTTGTTCTTATCCATGGAAGATTAGGATGTAGGAGAGTGTTTTGCATCAGAAATGCTAGTAAGTATGATGCTACCAAGTTACTATAATCAGCCATAGTACCGTTCGTTGTTCTACGCGTCTAGTCTAGATCCGTTATTTTCATATCTGACCCGAGCGGTACTACCGCTGGCTAACTGCGGTACTACCGCTCTATCGCGTAAACGGTACTACCGCTCTGCTAAGCGGTACTACCGTAACTACGCGGTAGTAAATTTTTACTACCGCATTCTGAGCGGTACTACCACAACTTCCAAGCGGTACTACCGCTCCCTAAGCGATACTAAATTTTTACTTCCGTGTTCGTCAAGCAGTACTACCGCTTGGTTCATAATTTCTTCGTAGCACATGCATATTATCCTTTCTTCCCGTTTCATGTGCTTTTTGTGGCTTTTGCATTGATTCTCTTTGTGTTTCCGTCGTGTTCCTGTGTCTGTGTCTTAGGTGGTGGCTCAGGTTCAGATGTTCGTCGCACCAATCCCATCCGTGATACCGGGTCCAAGCGTCTGTGCACCCCCAGTGACGTGTCAGAGGGCTCCAATCCTCAACGCATGTTCAAGACCGCCGCCAACAAGCACAAGGAATCATCTATGACCATGGAGGAAATGCTAGCTAATGAGTTCATGGCAAGGAGGAAGCTCAATCCTTATGGAGAACCCCGGGCTCAATTTCATGGAGATGAACTCTTTTGGACCAAACAGCAGTATCGCATTTACACATAGGTCCTCAAGAGCAAGCACAACCTGTATGTGGATCCTCATTGGGTGGACATGGTCCACATGCGGAGGGCTGATAACCTGGCCTACTTTGCCGAGCCTCTGGATCTGGTAGAGCAGTTTGGGATTGAGCACATCATGACTTTTCAGAATGATTTTGACCTAGAAATCGTTGCTCAGTTTTATGCTTCGGTGCACTTTCATACCAAGGAAGACCGCACAATGACTTGTATGACAAATGGTCACAAGATGACTGCTACTTGGAAGGACTTCATGGATCTGATTCAGGTTGCTGACAAGGGACTCCACAACCCAATTGGAGCTCGGCCTCATGCCAACCCAGAAGCTGCCAACAAAGACCGTCAGTTACCTTTCTATATGGAGAAGACACTTGCAAGTGGTAAGAAGTCATGGGTGTTGAACCCCTTCCTGGACATAATGCATAGGATATTCCGCAACACCTTGTTTCCTCGATTTGGGGACAAGGACAAGATTCATGCATACCTCGTCGACATGTTGCTGATGTGTGAGGAGGCTCGCACAGCTCAGTCTCCACCACTTGACATATCCCATATCATGTGGTGTGAGCTTCGATTTGCGATCTACACTCGCAAGGTGCCCATCTATGGTCCATTCCTGTTTCTGCTCATCTCCAAGACTTGGGAGCATCTTTACCCTGATGAGAAGTTCGAGGCGGAGTGTATTCGTCATGACCCCATCCGTCTTCGCGTCAAGACTCGTTGGGCCAACACTGCTACTCGTGCACAAGCTGCTGCAGCACAGATGGCTACTAACGAGGAGCGTGTGGAGGAGGAGCCAGCTGAGGATAGCTCTGGAAGATATGCTCCTCCCTCGTCTGAGCCCTCTTGGGCTAAGAAGCTGAAGAAAAAGATGAAGGCCCTTTTCTGTATGCAAGCTCAGGGTCAGTACAAGGCACATGTCACTCACAAGCAATCTCGCCAGCGTGACAAAAAGATCATGAGGATCTTTGGTGAGCATGTGTCTGATACGTCCAAAACGTATCTATAATTTTTGCTTGCTCCATGCTTCTTTTGTGTGATATTGCTATGATATTGATGCACTTCCATACACTTTTGATCATATTTGGACTAACCTATTAACTCAGTGCACCACAGTGCCAGTTCCTGTTTTCTGCTATTTTTCTATTTCAGGTTTCCCCCATATTAAAAGTGCTCCAAAAATTCCATGAAAAATATAGGAAAAATCAACGTACAGGAAGCTTCGTGAAGAACCAAAGATGGGCCAGAGGGGAGCTAGGGGAGGCCCAGGCGGCCACCTGGCGCGGCCCCATCCCTGGCCGTGCCAGGGGGGCGCCTGGGGCCCCTGTTCCGCCTCTGGCTGCCCCCCTTCGCATATATATCCCTATCGTCCCGAAACCCTCGAGGACAGAACCCTTTTTAGCGATCTCGCCTCTGTTCCGCCGCCGCAGCGCTTCCAAGATCGGGAGCATCAGGAGAACTCTTCCCGGCACCCTGCCAGAGGAGAGAACAACCACCGGGAGCTTCTCCACCACCATGGAAGCTTCCCGGATGAGTCGTGAGTAGTCCACCTTGGACCATGGGTCCATGATCAGTAGCTATGTGATGTTCTCCTCCCCTCTTTGCTCTTCATGGTTTAGACCTCGTGAGCTGCCCTACATGATCGAGGCACATATGTAATCTTTCTGCTGTTGCTTTGCTGAGTTTGCTGGGATCTGATGGATTATGAGACTATGTTCAGATTGTGTTTGAGTAATATATTTGATTCACCTCTTTTATATCTTTGTTCTTGAGTAATTCTTGCATGTTCTCCGTTGCTGTTTATTGCTTTGGCCGAGTAGTAGGTAGTAACGCCAAGAGGAAGTGTTATGCTTGATTGTGGGTTCATGCCCCCTGATGACTAGCTTGAGTGACAGAAACATGAGTCTAGGGGTTGTGTTGTTGCCACAAGGGAGAAAACAACGGTGCTTGTACTTGCGGGTGCAAGGATTGTTTACTTTACGCAAAGTTCTTTTAATGCAGTTGTCTGTTGCTTTGAGTTTACACTTTGGGTGGGATTCGCAGCTTAATACCAGCGAGATGTTCTGGATAGATATCTCAAGGTGGATGATTAGTAGTAGATGCAGATGGATTTTGGTCTACTTGCCTTGGCGTACCGCCCATGCTTTTGAGCCTCTACCTTTCTTTGCAACATAGTTACATTGGTTTGCGCACATAATCCTGTCAATTGCCCAGCTGTAATTTGTTTACCTCGCTTTGTTGTTTTATCGTCTTTTGGGAGAGAGATATCACTAGTGAACATCATGGGACCCCGGTCCATATTACCACCGCTGATCACACCTTCTATTTACTTCCTGTTTTTATTTCCTAGTTGCAGTCATAGCTATCATTATTATCTCTTGTGTTTGATCCTTTGTAAACAACAGGGCCGGAGGGATTGACAACCTCTTTGTACTCGTTGGGAGCAAAGTTATCTATATCTGTGTGCAGGTCCCGTCAACCGCTAAGTTTCTGGCGCCGTTGACACCTACTTGTCGACCCTCGGAGTCTCACGGGATTCGATCCTTGGTACCTTTGCCAAGGGAAATTTGCCGCTACGCTACATCTCAACCTTCCACTTGGGGTAACCAACGAGGGGCGAGAAGCCATCAAGCAAGTTTCTGGCGCTGTTGTCGGGGACTCCACTCTTCAAGATAGGGAAGTTGCACGCTATCTTTTATCTTTGCTTTTTAGTCTTGTTAGTTTACCTTTCAGTTTTTGCTTTAGTGTCCCTTACCAAAAATCACAAAAATAGTTATCTTGCTTGCTGCTGCTATGGGTTCCACCGAGAACACCAAGTTGTGTGACTTCACTAGTCATAACAACAGTGACTTTATCTGCACGCCTATTGCTACACCTGCCACTTCAGCACCTTCTTATGAGATTAAACCTGCTTTGCTGACCTAGTTATGAAAGATCAATTCTCCGGTGCTGGAGATGCTGCTGCTTTGCACTTAAATAATTTTTGTTGAGCTCTGTGATATGCAAAAGTACAAAGAAGTAGATGGTGATATTGTTAAGCTTAAGCTTTTTCCTTTCTCCTTGAGAGGAGGAGCTAAAATCTGGTTTCAATCCTTGCCTAGGAATAGTATAGATTCTTGGGACAAGTGCAAGCATGCCTTTATTGGGAAGTATTATCCCCCTGCTAAAATTATCCAATTAAGGAGTAACATAATGAATTTTAAACAATTGGATAATAAACACGTTGCCCAAGCTTGGGAACGCATGAAATCTCTTGTCAAGAACTGCCCTACTCATGGTTTGACTACTTGGATGGTTATCCAAACTTTTTATGCAGGCTTGAACTTTACCTCGCGGAACTTGTTAGATTCGGCCGCGGGAGGAACCTTTATGTCAAATACACTTGGTGCTGCCACGAAACTTCTCGACGAGATGATGACCAATTATTCCCAATGGCACACCGAACGCGCTCCAACAGGTAGGAAGGTAAACTCTGTCGAGGAGATTTCCTCCCTAAATGAAAAAGTTGACTTGATCATGTCTCTACTTTCCAAGCAATCTTCTATTGATCCTCATGATGTTCCTTTAAATTCTTTGATTGCTCAAGATCAAGTAGATGTGAACTTTATCTCTAGAAACAATTTCAATAACAATGCTTATAGGAGTAATTTTGGTAGCAACCCTAGACCGTTCCCCTCTAATTCCTATGGGAACAACAATGCTTATCCTAGCACCAAGAACTCCACTTCTGAACTAGAGATTATACTTAAAGACTTCATCACTACCCAAAAGGCCTTCAATAAGAGTGTAGAAGAAAAACTAGACAAACTAGATAATCTCTCTTCGAAGGTAGACAATTTAGCCCATGAGGTAGAGTTGCTTAAAATTAGAACTTCTCCTCTTGAGGAGAGGAAGACCACTCCTATGAATGCTATTCAAGTGCAAATTAATGAAAACATTAGGATAATGGCTAAACTTAAAGAGAGATGGGCTAGAGAAAAGGAGGAAGAAGATAGAATTAAGAGCCTTCCTACCCACCACACTGTTGCTACTATTCAAGTTGTTGAGGATATCCAAACTCTTAGCACCCAATGCACTCCTAGTCCCATTGGACCTATTAATGGTGATGCTATGACCTCAACCGTAGAAGAAGAAACTCCTATAACCATAGAAGCTACCAAACAAGTGAGCCTAAAGGACACCACTACCACTTTACTTGATAGTAGTGACCTTGATTTTGATAATTGCACCCTTTCTGAAGTTATTGGTTTTCTTCACAAGATGTCTAGAGATCCCCACACTAGCACACTTAATCTTGCCTTCACGGAGCATATCACTAATGCTCTTATCAAAGCTAGGGAGGAGAAGCTTAGGGTAGAAGCCTCCATACCTAGAAAGCTAGAAGATAGTTGGGATCCTATGATTAAAATTAAGTTGAATAACTTCTCTTGCTATGCTTTATGTGATGTTGGAGCTAGTACCTCCGTTATGCCCAAAAGAATGTATGATATGTTTGAATTGAAACCTTTTGATCCTTGTTCTTTTGGTGTTCGTCTTGTTGATTCTTCCGTAAAGAAACCTTTGGGGAAGATCGACGATGTTCTTATCATTGTCAATGACAATTATGTTCCCGTTGATTTTACTATTATGGATATTGAATGTGAACCTTCATGTCCAATTATTTTGGGACATCCTTTCCCTTCGCACCATTGGTGCTATCATTGACATGAAAGAGGGGAATATAAAATTGCAATTCCCTCTCAAGAAAGGGATGGAACACTTCCCTAGAAAGAAGATTAAGTTGCCTTTTGAGTCCGTTACACGGGCTAGCTATTCTCTTACTCTTGATAAAACTTGATCTTCTCATTTTGCATCATGCCTAGCTTAAAGGCATAAAAGAAAGCGCTTTTGGGAGGCAGCCCACAACGAATTAGGTTTTATTTTGCTTTTGTTGTGTCTTGATGTTTGTTACTACAGTAGCATCATCATTGTATCTTTTCTTTTCAACTTTGTGCCAAGTTTAGCCTCCGATTGCAAGAAAAGTTCAAAAGTTGTGACGTGCTGTCCAGAAAACAGATTCTGTCCTTGGACAGAAAAATTCGAATAAAATCACCAGATTATCTTTTGATCTGAATTTTTTTGACAGCGTGCTCTATACAATTGGCTTTCGAGCGTCTGTTCTGAGTTTTTTGATTTGAGTTGCAGAAGTGCCCCGAAAAAATTATTTACTACCTGCTGGTCTGTTTTTCACAGATTCTGTCCTGTTTTGCCTTTTCTTCGTTTTGCAAACCTTGAGCTTGCT
Source organism: Secale cereale (assembly GCA_902687465.1). Taxonomy (NCBI): domain Eukaryota; kingdom Viridiplantae; phylum Streptophyta; class Magnoliopsida; order Poales; family Poaceae; genus Secale; species Secale cereale. Next base: position 828,697,479 of record LR738710.1, on the reverse strand, counting down.
TTTTCTTTGCAAAAACCTTTTGGCAATCTTGAGAAACAGTAGCTCTTCAAGATTATCTTTATTTCCAGTATGGAAAAATTATTTTATTGTGGGTACTAACCTCGCTAATCAGATTATGATGAGTTATGTATGAAGGGAGTTTTCAAGTGTGCGAGGGATGATGATAAAAGAAGATTCAGGAGGGTCAAACGCTGAAGCTTGGGGATTCCCCCGTGCACCCCCAAGAAATATATAAGAAGACTCAAGCGTCTAAGCTTGGGGATGCCCCCATGCATCCCCTTCTCCATCAATAATTATCAGTTCGTCTTTCGTTCCACTATAGTTTTATCACTTCATGCGTTATGTGCTATGCTTGGAGCGTCTTGCTCTTAGTTTCTTTTTTTAGTTTTCTTTAGCTTTGCTTGCTGTTCATAACAAGTTAGAACCCAACATTCTTTGTGTGGGAGAGAAACACGCTCCACTTCAACCTAGAACACAACATAGGATTTTCATGCTTTTCTTTGCTGTGTGTGTTCTTTGTCTTTCCATAGCTGCTGTCATGTTTAGCTCTTAGTTTTCATGCTTTTCTTTTTAAAGAGATTTTGTTTAGTTGGTTGCTGAACTCTCTTGAGTTTTCATGTTTATCTTGTTAAGAGAGTTTGCCTGTTGCACTGAGTTGTGTGTCTTAACTTAAAGTAGGTAATTGAGGTTGCTATTTAATTTTAGTAGTAACTTGCAATAGTTTTGAGGTATTGCCATGAGTAATGTCTGAACTTTTGGTGTCAAGAGCTTTAGCCTATTAGTGATAGATGTCGTATTTTGGGAAATCCGTGTTTATTTTCGAAAACCTACAAAATAGTTGAGAACTTTAGCTACTAGATGGATCACTAATCTTTGGAGGGATCGAATATTAGAGTACACTCACGTACCATGAGTCGAGGATGCGCAAGGATAACCAAACCCCCATACACTCCTCCTCGGGGTACTTGTCTCTTTGTGAACCTCCTAATTAGATTGAGAGTTACCGATAATAAGTGCATGAGTTCTTCGGACTAATGTGAGTATTCGAAAGTTGACACTTCCACCTAGCCATATTTTTCTAGCCTCTTCGGTACCGTGCATTGCCCTTTCTCACCTCGAGAGTTGGCGCATACTTCGCCGGTGCATCCAAATCCTTGGCACGATACGCTCTGTCATCATAAGCCTCATTATATCCTTCCTCAAAACAGCCACCATACCTACCTATCAAGGCATTTCCATACCCTTTCCGAGATACATTGACATGCAACATCCATCTTCTCATGACTTGATCTTCATGTCATACATGCTTTTTTTTATCGATGAGCCGCATGCTAGTTGGGCCTTGCCCTAATCATTGCTACATGACGCGCTCGTATCATTGCATATCCTGCTACACCGGCAGAGGCATACATTTGCATACATCATGATAGTTTCATTTTCTTTATGTTGAGTACTTTTGTAAAGTGTGAAAGATCTTCTATACTTCTTGTAATATATAGAGTGTTGCCCCTAAAGTGAGGAAAAGATCCCAAAGAGGACAAAATCAAAAGATCCCAAAGAGGACAAATGAGAGTTAAATAGAAAGAGCCATTGAGGCCACAAAAAAATAAAAAAATAAAAAAAAAGAGAAAAAGAAATAAAAAGAGAGAAGGGGGCACACTACTATTCCTTTTGAGAGATCCACACTCGTACTTCATCTTATACCTTGTACTCCATAGAGATTATCATTCATGCATATAGCTATGTGGGGGACCTTCACACTATAGAACTTGGCTTGTATATTCCAATGATGAGCCTCCTCAAAAGAGCTCTAGGTCTTCTTGAGCGAGCAAGTTGGATGCACCCCCACTAGTTCCATTGGAGAGCTTACCTTAGCTCATATGTGCATCCGTTGCATGGCAATCACTACTCCTCACATCATATCTATCATTTGGCTTTCTCTCGCCTATGATTGTCCTCATTGATGTGAGCCTTTCACACATTTTTTGTCTTCCCCCTTCATCATTTTTCTCTTTTTGCCATCCGAAGTGTCAACTTTCTTGCTTACGCTCATCCATTGCATTAGTTCTCAAAATATCGAAAGGGAGTGGATCGTTTTGACTTGTACCTGGCTAGTGGTCTGGGGATGAGTCAAGATAAGATTCCAAAGAAGACCAAGTGTGAAACTTTAGTAGATTAAGTTCTCAACAATACAAAAACTATGTTTTACTCTCTCGTATATCCCTATCCCCTTTCTTGCACGCAAACACCATTTGGAGACATTCGAGTCACGGACAGCGAGAGCTCTTGCACCTTTGTGTTCTTATGTTGCTTGTTACAATCCTAATATAGACTCTTGCTTGTTATGACTTGAATTGAATTACATGCATGATTGCTTTACTTAAAAAGTTCTTATATGGTTGGTAGCATGTCACCACAGAAATTATGCTTGTTATCATTTACCTACTCGAGGACGAGCAGGAATTAAGCTTGGGGATGTTGATACGTCCAAAACGTATCTATAATTTCTGCTTGCTCCATGCTTCTTTTGTGTGATATTGCTATGATATTGATGCACTTCCATACACTTTTGATCATATTTGGACTAACCTATTAACTCAGTGCACCACAGTGCCAGTTCCTGTTTTCTGCTGTTTTTCTATTTCAGGTTTCCCCCATATTAAAAGTGCTCCAAAAATTCCAGGAAAAATATAGGAAAAATCAGCATACAGGAAGCTTCGAGAAGAACCAAAGATGGGCCAAAGGGGAGCCAGGGGAGGCCCAGGCGGCCACCTGGCGCGGCCCCACCCCTGGCCGCGCCAGGGGGGCGCCTGGGGCCCTTGCTCCGCCTCTGGCTGCCCCCCTTCGCATATATATCCCTCTCGTCCCGAAACCCTCGAGGACAGAACCCTTTTTCGCGATCTCGCCTCTGTTCCGCCGCCGCAGCGCTTCCAAGATCGGGAGCATCAGGAGAACTCTTCCCGGCACCCTGCCGGAGGGGAGAACCCCCACCGGGAGCTTCTCCACCACCATGGACGCTTCCCGGATGAGTCGTGAGTATTCCACCTTAGACCATGGGTCCATGATCAGTAGTTATGTGATGTTCTCCTCCCCTCTTTGCTCTTCATGGTTTAGACCTCGTGAGCTGCCCTACATGATCGAGGCACATATGTAATCTTTCTGCTGTTGCTTTGCTGAGTTTGTTGGGATCTGATGGATTATGAGACTATGTTCAGATTGTGTTTGAGTAATATATTTGATTCACCTCTTTTATATCTTTGTTCTTGAGTAATTCTTACATGTTCTCCGTTGCTGTTTATTGCTTTGGCCGAGTAGTAGGTAGTAACTCCAAGAGGGAGCGTTATGCTTGATTGTGGGTTCATGCCCCCTGATGACTAGCTTGAGTGACAGAAACATGAGTCTAGGGGATGTGTTGTTGCCACAAGGGAGAAAACAACGGTGCTTGTACTTGCGGGTGCAAGGATTGTTTACTTTACGCAAAGTTCTTTTAATGCAGTTGTCTGTTGCTTTGAGTTTACACTTTGGGTGGGATTCGCAACTTAATACCAGCGAGATGTTCTGGATAAATATCTCAAGATGGATGATTAGTAGTAGATGCAGATGGATTTCGGTCTACTTGCCTTGGCGTACCGCCCATGCTTTTGAGCCTCTACCTTTCTTTGCAGCATAGTTAGCATTGGTTTGCGCACATAATCCTGTCAATTGCCCAGCTGTAATTTGTTTACCTCGCTTTGCTGTTTTATCGTCTTTTGGGAGAGAGACATCACTAGTGAACATCATGGGACCCCGGTCCATATTACCACCGCTGATCACACCTTCTATTTACTTCTTGTTTTTATTTCCTAGTTGCAGTCATAGCTATCATTATTATCTCTTGTGTTTGATCCTTTGTAAACAACAAGGCCGGAGGGATTGACAACCTCTCTGTACTCGTTGGGAGCAAAGTTATCTATATCTGTGTGCAGGTCCCGTCAACCGCTAAGTTTCTGGCGCCGTTGACACCTACTTGTCGACCCTCGGAGTCTCACGGGATTCGATCCTTGGTACCTTTGCCAAGGGAAATTTGCCGCTACGCTACATCTCAACCTTCCACTTGGGGTACCAACGAGGGGCGAGAAGCCATCAGTGTCCAGTGGGTCAGAGGAGATCATCATTCCTGAGGCGGAATGGATGGCCCATCAGGGGTACAAGTGGTCTGAGTCTGACGAGGAGCAGCAGGAATCTGATGGAGAGCATGACGACTGAGATCTTCTGCCTGAGCTACCACCTCTCTTAGTTGTCCTCTTTCCCTTTGTGGTGTCTCGATGCCAAAGGGGGAGAGAGTGGGATTTGCGTCTTGTGCCGTTCTATTTGCTTTTTCGTTGGTCGAACTCTATTTGCTTGTTTGCGTTTGTGTCGTGTGCGTGAGACTATCGTATGGTGTAAGACATATGCTCTTCTCTATCATTAAACTCGTTATTATGTCTTTGCTATATTATGTTGTGAGCTGTTAATTTACTTACCCTTTATATGTGCTCACCTTATCCTCCTTACTATTGTGCGTAGACTCTTATTCTTTATATGCAAGGAGTATATTATCTGTAGAATATAGGGGGAGCATTGATCCTAGTATGTGTGTTGTGCAGTCCAAAGTACTCTCTTTTGTATGCACACACCTAGGGGGAGCTTGCCTATATTCTAGTGTTTATTAGGATTGCATACTTTCTTATATATCCTTGTGCAAATCCCGTATTGTCATCAATCCACCAAAAAGGGGGAGATTGTAAGGGCATATTTCTCCCTAAGTAGTTTTGGTGATTGATGACAATGCATTTGCGGACTAATCGTGTGCTCTAAGCTCTTTCAGATATATCTCACCTAGGCACAAGACGATTGTGAGCCCCTCGGAATCTATGGAAGATGGTGTTTCCTTTTTGCTTCTTTTTCGGTGGATTTGAGTAATAGGAAAGCCGCACTATTAAGAGGGGGTCCGCTTCGGAAAGGTTTGGGTGGAATCAACACGTACACATCTATTCTCTCGCACCACCTTTCCTTTGCATCTCTGGAGCTCCGGCCGTTCTCCTCGTAAGGACAAACCATGGCTTCCTACTAGTACAACTGCCTGGCATGCGGTAGTACCGCTCATGGTAAGCGGTAGTACCGCACAGCCACACGATAGTACCGCCTCAGGACACGGTAGTACCGCACCCAGCGGTAGTACCGCACCATGAGGACGGTAGTACCGTGTAACTGGCCCGGCACAGTACCTAGTACGGTAGTAGGTGCGGAAGTAATTTTTTACTTCCGCATCCTACGCGGTAGTACCGCTTGGGTCAAGCGGTAGTACCGTGTCGTGTTTTTGCTACTACCGTATTTCTGCGGATGTAGCTACGGATGTATTTTATTTCATCCGTGCTTGTCCTCAGTCTGCTTATCTCTGCCTTGCGGTAGTACCGCAGGGACGAGCGGTAGTACCGCTCAGGCAGTACTACCGCCCGTGTGCCTTCGCAACAGAGTTAATTCTAGCCTAGTACTGCTCCAGCGGTAGTACCGCACCTTGAGCGGTAGTACCGCTGACCAAGCGGTAGTATCGCAACTTACGTGCGATAGTACCGCGCTCTGCGGGCAGAAATGTGGGATAACGGTTGGATTTGTTCTCCCACTATATATAGGGAGTCTTCTTCTCCAAGAAGACTCACCTCTTCCTCCCCAAAGCTCCATTGTTGCTCAAAGCTCCATTTTCGCCCGATCTCTCTCCCGAGCCAATCAAACTTGTTGATTTCCTCGGGATTGCTTGAGAAGGCATCGATCTACACTTCCACCAAGAGATATTTGATTCCCCCCACTAATCCTTGCGGATCTTGTTACTCTTGGGTGTTTGAGCACCCTAGACGGTTGAGGTCACCTCGAAGCCATATTCCATTGGGGTGAAGCTTCATGGTGTTGTTGGGAGCCTCCAATTCGATTGTGGAGATAGCCCCAACCTTGTTTGTAAAGGTTCGGTTGCCGCCTTCAAGGGCACCACTAGTGGAATCACGGCACCTTGCATTGTGTGAGGGCGTGAGGAGAATACGGTGGCCATAGTGGCTTCTTGGGGAGCATTGTGCCTCCACACCGCTCCAACGGAGATGTACTTCCTCTCAAAGGGAAGGAACTTCGGCAACACATCCTCGTCTTCACCGGTTCCACTTGTGGTTATTTCTTCCCTTTACTTGTGCAAGCTTTACTCGTTTATCTTATATAGCTTGCTTGTGAGGTGGTTATCTTTACTTCCTATATGTTGTCATCTTAGTAGCATATCTAGACAACTTCTTTGACGCTTAATTTAAAGTGGTTAAGAAAAGCTAAAAAATTGTTAGTTGCCTATTCACCCCCCCCCCCTCTAGTCAACCATATCGATCCTTTCAGGTTACATGTAGAGTCCAACTCAGACTTAAGACTTAACTATTATGACTTCTGTTCACGGGCTTCTCAACGTCTTGGGCTTCATAACGTCTCGGGCTTCATAACGTGTCGGCCACCGAGTTATCATTGTCTGCCGGTTTATGATTGTCTGCTTGTTTATGATGGTCTGCCGGTTTATGACTATCTGTCGGTTTATGATGGTCTGCCAGTTTATCATCTGACTTATCTGTGAACCGGTTTACCATCTGGTCTATCATCTGTCTTAACTGTCAGCCGGGTTATAACTCCAGCTGGGTCATACCGCGGGGTATATCCCCGACAGACCTTAATGGGCTTTAGGGGAGAGAGAGGGAGGCTGCCTAGGGCAGGCCGCGCCCCCCCCCCATGGCCTAGTCCGAGTTGGACTAGGGGGAGGGGCGGCGCCCCCTCCTCCTTCTCTTCTCTCCCTCCCTTCCTTCTTCTCCTAGTTGGACTAGGAAAGGGGGGGGGGGTTCCTACTCCTAGTAGGAGTAGGATAGCACCCCCTTTGGGCGCGCCCTATAGGGCCGGCCGGCCTCCCCTTGCTCCTTTATATACGGGGGCAGGGGGCACCCTAGAATACACTAGTTGATTTCTTAGGCGTGTGCGGTGCCCCCTTCCACTATTACACACCTCGGTCATATTGTCGCGGTGCTTGGGCGAAGCCCAGCGTCGGTAACTTCATCAACACCGTCACCACGCCATCGTGCTGACAAAACTCTCCCTCGGTCTCAACTGGATCAACAGTTCGAGAGACGTCACCGAGCTGAACGTGTGCAGATCGCGGAGGTGCCATGCGTTCGGTGCTTGATCGGTTGGATCACGAAGACATTCGACTACATCAATCACGTTACTAAATGCTTCCGCTTCCGGTCTACGAGGGTACGTGGACACACTCTCCCGCTCGTTGCTATGCTTGTCCTAGATAGATCTTGTGTGATCGTAGGAATTTTTTCGAAATACTACGTTCCCCAACAGTCCTCACTCCGCTGCTTCTTCCATGAATAAAGAGCAGAGGTTGATCAACTTGAAAGCAATACGATGTTCCTAATTCCATCAATTCCAGCGAGCGAATCATGGGGAAGATAGCAGGAGAAAAGCCAACTTCAGAATTGCATACATGATTGAAGAAAGCAAACTTCAGAATACGTTCAAGAATGGAGAATAGAGCACTTCGTTCGTCCTTCGGCGATCGATTCCTTCACCAGAACGCGATTGAAGAACAGAGCAGGTCGTCTCCAGCGATCCACTCTTCACAAGAACGATGTTGGCCCGCCACCCCATAACTCGGACCGAGCTGCGGCACCGCCGGCGCGCGCGTCGCGTGCCACTGATGGGATCTCCCGCGCGTCGGCCTAGTGACAGCGCAGGGGCCTCCACCTCCGTTGATCGCGTCCTTCGCGTGCCAGATCGAGGAGATCAATGGCACGGCCGCGGCGCGCTATACTTGCCGGCGATCGTGGCGGCGTCGACCGAGCTCCTGGAGCGTTGAGCACGCGAGGGGGGCGGGCCTGGGTTGGATAGCACGAAGGATGTCGTGGGTCGTGAGCGATTGTTGGGGGGACTTTTCCTTCGCAGGCAGAGTTTTCGTCCGCCAACCGAAAATGCTAAACGCACTTCTCACGGGGGTTATTGTTATCTTGACGGTTAGATCCCAATAAGTGATTCTGATTGGATGGCTCTAATCGATTCGGGTTGTTGCGTGTACATTAGACGGGGTGCATCTAGCGATGAAATTGTTTGCTTGTTTAATAGTAGTAGAGATTAACATTTTAACAAAATTATGATTTCCTAACGGGCCAGCCACACAATGTTCAGAAAAGGAAGTCTACCACTAAAAAGGGTCCAAAAAGGAAACCTGGAAATATTACCTATTCAAAACAAACCCAACGGGCCGAGGGCTGCACCGGAACAACCCAACGGGGCTGCGACAAAAGCGAGCAACGCCTACGACTACGATCCCAACGCAAAGACCAACTCCAAGCTCGCGCCATCCATGGCAGCAGCTTCCGTCGGCGCCACGGCATCGCGACCGCCGCGACCAAGCCAGGACCTCTCCCCGGAATTCTCACCCGGGAGTTCTTCCTCGTCCTCCTCACGCGCCGGCGCCGCGGAGGCGCAGCCGGTGTCGTCGTGTGATGGTGGCGGCGCCGAGGAGGACGTGCCCGACCTGGACTCCCCGTGGGTCGCGGCGGCCGAGGCGGAGTCGAGGCTGGAAGACTCCGCGATCGCCGCGGCTACAGCAGGACTCGCCCTCTGCGCCGAGGACGAGGCGGAGGCGGAGGCGGAGGAGATACGTGACAACCAGCAGCGACAGGACGATGAGGTATCACGAATTCACGATAAGCTGACTACTAATCTCAAATTGGAGAACTTCACTTGTCTTAGATCTTGTATATTGATCTGTACTTGATTCTCAAGCCTTTATGAATTTTCTCATCGGAGTAGATACTAATTTACCAGTTCAAAATAATTTAAAGCTACGATACTCGGCTGCAATGGAGTAGCAGTCAGCAAACAGTGGTTGCACCGGAGCCTTTTCTATTCGCAGGACCCTGATGCCAAATTGGAGTGTTTACACTTGCAGGCAGAAGCAGTTCACCAAGATCTTCATCTGACCAAGAAATAAAATAATTAATGTTTTTATTGTTGGGGGTTGGGGGGGGGGGGGGGGC
>LR738710.1:828617919-828688352 GCA_902687465.1 Secale cereale | reverse complement strand
GCTCTGTTTATTTTCATTCTACGACTAATGGTGGTTATTTCAAGCTTTGATGCTTGCTTTTAATTTTCCAAATTGTCCGATGCTTACATTTTCACCTTCGATCATTTGTTTGATCACTGCAGTTGATGGCATTAGAAGCAATATATGGGGATGACCTGGTCCAATTTGGAAGCAGAGGAGGGCTCCGCTATTTCCAGGTTTCTTATGCTCTTCACTATATCCAATTTCATTTCTTCCTGGATAGTGGAAATTGTGGTTTAATACTTTGATTTTTTTTTAAATACAGATTTACATACGTTACGATTTGCATGATGGTGTTGAAGTATGCGCTAAGTTTTCTTCAGCTGATGAAGATCCAAATTATGGAGGATGTGTTGATAGTGGTAGCGAAGAACACGACAAACAAGATGAATTCTCTTACACTAGCAACTTTGAGTACTTGCCTCCTTTGGTGTTGACATGTTTATTTCCAAAATCCTATCCTGGCAAGGACCCACCATATTTCACTCTCACCGCTAAATGGATGGATGGGCATAATGTTTCTCAACTCTGTGAGATGCTTGATTCCATCTGGGCAGAGCTGCCGGGGCAGGAAGTGGTTTATCAATGGGTTGAGTGGATACGCAATTCTTCGTTGTCACATCTCTGGCTTGATGGCCAAATAATGTTAGGCCAAGACACCCCAATACCCAAAGGTGATATGCGCGCAATCTCAAGGAGTGTATCGTTAGAGTCTGTGATCCCCTCAATGCTCAGCTACTGTAGTAAGAAGCATTACCAAGCTTTTCTTGAGGATCTCCATATGTGCATGATATGCCTCAACCAGAGCACAGGTAAGTTTGTTTCCTTTATGCTTTCTTCTTTATTCAGCATAGATACATATATAGCAAGAGATCAATCTGATACTTTTAGTATGCAGTCTTTACATCATTTGTAGGAAGAATGCTATTGGTTCTATCGCTAATTCCACGTTGCAGTCTCATTGATGTGTGGCGATTAAAGCCTATAAAATTTCGGCACTTCATTGTAGAGATGTGAACATATTCTGTAAATTTATGCTTCATACTATCTTTTCCCCACAATAAAACTAGTGACACCGTGACCCTTTTGGTACGAAATAACACACGTTTTGATGTATGTTTGTGAAAAAAAAACATGTTATTCCATTCCAATCATGTTTGTAGGGATGCTGAACTATGTTACCGTCCAAAGCTCTTCACGGGCAAACTAACTTTCAATTTGTATAAATTAGGTTCGAACTTCATCAAGCTTCCATGCCAGCACTTGTTTTGTGTGAAGTGCATGGAGACATTGTGCCGAATGCATGTGAAGGAAGGGAGCGTGTTCCAGTTGGTATGCCCTGACGCCAAGTGCAATGCTTCAATTCCACAACATGTCTTAAAGAGGCTTCTTAGCGAAGAAGAATTTGAACGCTGGGATAGGCTTGCTCTTGAGAAAGCGTTGGACTCGATGGCAGACGTGGTTTTCTGCCCAAAGTGTGTAATTGGTTGCATGGAAGACGAGGATAACACTGCGCAGTGTCCGAAGTGTTCCTTCATCTTCTGCTCGTTTTGTAAGGAGCTCTGGCATCCAGGGAAGGAATGCCTAACTCCAGAACAAAAGATCCAGCACCGGAAGGTAAATGTGCAACTAATATCTCTTAAGTTAGTACAAATTTGAGTCACTTATTTTGGGATGAAGGGGGTATGTTTTAGCATCGGTGAGACCAAACGAGCATGCACTACATGTTTATGGGCGGTTTGGAAGGAACTGATCTAGTTTATTGCATTATTGCGAGCCAAAGACCATGACGCAATGAGCTCGTTTATTTACCTTTTATTACAAACATTTGTCCTTCTTAATTTTATAATGAGTATATCTACCATTTTCTTTTGCAATTTTTATGACCACAGGCATCGGGTAGGATGAGTGAGAGGGAGATGGCACAGGAACTGCTGAACATTAAAGAACTATACAAAGACGTTCGGTTATGTCCTCATTGTCGGATGGCCATCAGCAAAACTGCAGGCTGCAACAAAATGACGTGCGTCAGCTGTGGGAAATACTTTTGCTTCCGCTGCGGCAAGCCAGTCACTGGCTACGATCATTTCAAGTAGGCTATTCCATGACATCTGCTCCCCCCTCTCTCTCCATGGGGAGGCATCATGAATATCAGTTACTTACCTCTTTGTGCATGTATACATTGCAGGGATTGCAAGCTCTTTGAGGCTAGGGATATTGCAGAATGGGAGAGAGAAATGGACCAAGTACAAATAGGAAACCAGATACGAGCCCAGCAGAAGCCATTTGGTGGCATCTTAAGATGCCCCAAATGCGGTGAGAGAAATTTCAAGGTAAACCTGCCATTTGAATCTACATACATCAACGCGTGAATGGACCAGAATTCTGTCCATCTCACCGAAATCGCGTTGTGTGACGAATCCAGTTTTCCTCTCGCTACACTCCTAACCGATTAATTGATGGTCATATATGTGTTTATGCATCCAGGATGACGAGAAATATCTGTTTTGTTGGGCCTGCCGAGCCAGCTATTGTCAACTGTGCAAAAGGGTGGTCGATAATAAGAGGATGAAGAGCGAGCACTGGGGGTCGATTGAGTGTCTGGGGCTTGATAAACTCTAGCATTATATATGTACTCTCACCGTCACATTTTTTGCAACTTTAGGTTGAGTTTGCGATTACTGAACCAAAGCTATGGTAAACTTTATAATTTATCATGAAAATGTGTGAAATGTGTAAAAATGGTCAATAAGCAAAATGATAGAGATAGGCAAAATCTGCTTACACTAACGAAATTATCACAATTCTTGTGAATGTGAGACAATTCACACTGCATGCGCATCGACCTGATGATATGGGGAACTTGCCTCGTGAGAGCTCAAGCTAACAAGCCGATGTCCGCTCATTATAAATTTCATACGACCAATTATTAGTACTCCCTACATTCCCTTATACAAGGTCACTTCATATTTTTGATGTCTAACTTTTTATTATTAAATTTATCAACAAAAAATGACTTATATGTCACAAAAAGTATTTCATTGGATGCACATTTCAAAGAACTGTCTGATGATATATTTTTTATGACATATAATCCATACTTTGTTGACCAAAGTTATAAGTCAAAGTTTGACATGAAAAATGAAGTGCCCTTGTATAAGGGAATGGGGAGAGTATGTAAGTTGTCCAGTTCTAGTCATAACTGTGTGTGACTGTACGAGCACAATAAGAAAAGGACGTGCTACGCATCAGAGCTCATGTTGTTAGATTTGGCGCCATCCAGCAGTCCAGCCCCGTTCTCACAATTGCAACAAAGGAAGTGTTGCAGAACCCTTTGCAACATAGCTCATGCTGAATAGAATGGAAGTTTTCCCGCAAAAAAGAGAGCTCATGTTGTATAAACATTTGCAACTGAAATTGTGTTGCATATTTTTTTTTCATCTTCACCTTTTCGCAACGTAGATGATGTACTTTTGCAACAGGGTTGATGTTGTAGATTTTTTTTGCAATGAAAGATGATGTAACATAAGCACTTTATGTTGCCGAGACCATTTGCAACTCGGTTTTTGTTGAAGAAACTCGTCTCAACAGCTGCCCGTCCGTAGCCGCGTATGTCATCTCTCCTCTTCCTCCACTGTGTTGCCTTCGGGATTACTTTTGGCTTGCAATAGTGCACGGCAAGAATGCCCCACCCTTGCAGCCTCGCACCGTTGCCCTGCTCTTGCATGTGCGCTCTGCGCAAAGATCATCTCCCTCAACTCACAACATAGAGGGTGCTGGTCTAGAGGAGGGGATCTGAGGTTGCGGCGCCATGGCTGGAGCTTGGGCCGTGGAGGATTTGGGACGGAAATTGGAGGGAGGTTGTTCATGGGCGTCATGGGGGAGAGAAAAGTGGGAGCGAGGGAGAAGATGCCGGATCCGTCCAAGGAAGGAGAGGAGGGGAAAGTGGCATGCAAGGGCCCATGACACGTGTTACATCCTCAAGGTGGCAGATGCCCGAGGGAAAATCCGTCGATTAATGCAGAGCAATTCCCAATAAGAAAAATATTCTACATCATGTCCTTTGCCGATTTACATACTTTTGAAAGTATGTCATTACCAAACAGCGGAAGCTACGCGTCGGCCGATGATAACCCTAAAAGATCAATCGCACAGGCAGCTATTCTATGCGTCCGCGTCTGATCCCTCACAGTGAGCTGTTGAGCCTTTGCAACAAGCCTCGTGTTGTGCTCAACGCTTTGCAACATGAGCCTTGTTGCAATTCCACGAACAATTTTTTTCAACCAGAGCGGAGTAGAGCAGTTTGATAGCTCACGAGGCTCATAACCTTGAGGTCACGCTTCCTATTTGCTCTGTCAGCTCATTAGTTGCTGCAAATATTTCTTAGCTATTAGATCCTCTTTCTTCATAGTAGGTAGAGGGTCTCCCTTGGTTGTGCGGGTGGTTTCAATTCCTTAGGCCTTGTGAGCCGTTCTTTCTAGCCAGATCTTTCCTTCATCTTGTAAGCCACTGGTCCAATGCAAGTGGACTGGGCACTGAAGCGTAGAGAAGTGGTTATGCTGGTTGCCAGGCGCCCGACTAAACATACCAATAGTCACCAATCTGTCTTAAAGTATATTTTTGTGCGATTCCTCATACAACAAAACCTTGAAATCAAAAGGTTTTAGACTTAGTAGAACTAAAATCGAGTACATGAAGTGAGGTTTCAGAACTACTAGGCACGAGGAGGAGGAGGAGGAGGAGGTTAGCTTCGATGGGCAGGTGGTACCTCAGAAGGGCACCTTTCGATATTTGGGGTAAATGTTGCAAAAGGATGATTATATCGATGAAGACGTACGTGAGTCATCGAATCCATGCTTCTTTCATTCTCTGTGACAAGAGTGGCATATAAGCTAAAAGGTGTGTTCTGTAGGACGCCAATTCGATCCGCAATGTTGTATGGCGTTGAGTGTTAGCCGACTGAAAGGTGACATATTCAACAGTTAGGTGTATCGTAAATGCGCATGTTAAGATGGATGTGTGGCTACGCAAGGAAGGATCGGGTCCGGAATAATGATATACGGGAGAGTTGGGTTAGCACTGATTGAAGAGAAATTTTTCCAACATTGTCTGAAATGGTTTGGGCATATTTAACGTAGGCCTCCAGATGCTCCAACGCATAGCGGACGACTAAATTAAAGTGCGTTGATAATGTCAAGAGAGGCCAGGTAGACCAAACTTGACATAGAAAAAGTCCGTAAAGAGAGATCTGAAAAACTAAAATATCACCAAAGATGTAGCCATGGATAGGGATGAGTGGAGGCTAGCTATTAATGTACCAAAACCATGAGTTGAATTGAAGATCTTATGAGTTTCAGCTTTAGCCTACCCCAAATTGTTCGAAACTAAAGGCTTTGTTGTTGTTGGGCTCGGGGTTTTGCAACATGAGATGTTGCGCTCCAATCAAAGTGTTTTCTCAACGGAGCCTATGCGCTCACGCATTTTGCAATAAGGCCCAACTAGCAAACGAATCTAAGGGTAGGGTTGCTACGTGCTTTGTCTTCATCGGTTTGCACATAGTTCGTGTTGTGTGTGTGTCCTGCAACAAGGAGCAAGTTACGGACGGCTCAATCAGTGCACGTGGCGCGTGGAAGACGCGCGAACGTCGGATCGGCTGAATAGAAGTATTTCCCTTGCCAAACATACATATATCAAGTTGCAGATTTCAGTAGTGGTAGAACTCTTTTGCAATTCAGCAGTGGTCGGTTCGGAAAGAATCTTTTGCGTGTGTCCGTGTGCGTGTCTTATTACTCGCCAGAGTTCGTATCGGAGTAGGAGCGATCGTTTGGTACACGAGATATGTGCGCGTGAGTTGTCCCGGCGAGTCCAGGTGCAGGTGCCCGACCATCAACCGAGCTCTCGTGTGCCCCCGCCCATGGCAGCAACAGCGTCGACGTCCGCCGGCGCCTCGTCGTCCTCGCGCACGATGGAACCAAACCACGAGCCCGGTACGGGATCCTTGGCCGAGTCGTCGAGGCCGTTGTCGGGTGATGGTAGCGGCGAGGAGGACGTGCTCGACCTGGACTCTCCATGGGCGGCGGTGGCCGAGGCGGGGTCGAGGTTGGAGGAGGCCGCCTCGGCGATGGCGGCGGTGGTTGGCCTTCGCGCCGATGAGGAAGCCGGGCAGGACGAGATACGAGACAACCTGCAGCGACAGGAGGACGAGGTCAGTGCACTAATCTACGTACCGAATAAATTGGAATCAGAGGGAATTTTCTCTTGAAGTTTTAGACAGTCACTAGGAGGAATATAGTATGCGTTTGTCTCCTCACTATGACATCTCACTGCAGCTGATGGCATTGGAAGCAATCTATGGGGATGACCTCGTCGAATTCGAAAGCAAAGCAGGGCTCCTCTATTTCCAGGTTTGCTTCGTTGGCCTTCAGTGCCATTTCACCTCTTCGTGGATGCTCATGATTTGGGTCTAATGGTTTCTCCAACAACAAAAATAAACTTGAATTGCAGATTTACATACGCTATGATTTGCAAGATGGTGCTGAAGTATGCGCCAAGTTTTCTTCAGATAATGAACATGCAAAAGATGGATGTTGCCTTGATGATAGTACAGAACAACAGGAGGACGAACCGGATGACTTCTCGTACTCTTGCAGCTTTGAGCACCTGCCCCCTTTGGTATTGACATGTGTGTTTCCACGGTCATATCCTAGCAAAGATCCCCCACATTTTGTACTCACTGCTACATGGATGGATGGGCCTAATGTTTCTCGGCTCTGTGAGATGCTTGACACCATTTGGGCAGAGCTGCCGGGGCAAGAAGTCGTATACCAATGGGTTGAGTGGATACGCAGTTCTTCTTTGCCGCACCTCGGGTTTGATCGCATAATAACATTAGGTCCAGATGCTCCCACGCACAAAGGAGATAACCGCGCAATCTCGAGAAGTCTCTCATTGGAGTCTGTAATCCCTTCCATGCTCAGTTACAGTAGTAGCAAGTGCTATCAAGTTTTTCTTGAGGATCTCCATATGTGCATGGTTTGCCTTAACCAGACTAAAGGTAAGCCTTTTTGACTTTTCTGTTGTGCAATCATGTCAAAATCGTGCAAAAATAGCATGCCCTGTTTTTAGTTACTTGTTTTGAATCTTTCTCGGAAGGATAGCGGCACTTTTACATGGTATCATTCCACACTGTACTCTTATTGAACCGTGCCAAATTGGTTGGAACCTGTGGCTGAAATCTTCACAGCTCATAGTAGATATTATAAGTACTGGTTGCGGTTGGGCTTGTAGTTATGCTTCTTAGGAAATTGAATTGGACCCATAGAAGTTTGTCCTCTCGACTAACTTCTATTTTGAAACAATTAGGTTCAAACTTCATCAAGCTTCCGTGCGAGCATTTGTTTTGTGTCAAGTGCATGGAGACCTTATGCAGGATGCATGTGAAGGAAGGTACTTTGTTTCAATTGATATGCCCTGATACCAAGTGCAGTGCTTCTATTCCACCGTATTTGTTAAAGAGGCTTCTCAGCGAGGAAGAATTCGAACGCTGGGATAGGCTTACTCTTGAGAAAGCATTGGACTCGATGTCAGACGTCGTACATTGTCCAAGATGCGCAATCGGTTGCTTGGAAGATGAGGATAACAATGCGCAATGCCCAAAATGTTGCTTTGTCTTCTGCTCATTGTGCAAGGATTCACGCCATCCAGGGAAGCAGTGTCTAACTCTAGAAGAAAAGGTCCGACAGCGACAGGTAGAAATGCATCTAAAATCTTTTACTCTCTCTTTCCCAAATTACAAGTCTTTCCTGACTTTTTATAGTCTCTACTGCATAATTTTGACACGAAAGTATTTTGCAAGACAACTACAATGAAATTACTTTTACATGTCAATCTGCTACTGGGTTTGAACAAGACTGAGGCTAGATTATTTGTCTCAAACTTGCATCATATTTACTATGCAATTGATACTCATTTTCATAGTCCTTGTTGGCGTATCCCCACAAGAAATAGCTTTCGCTTTGTTGGTTTATCCTTCAAATTCAAATATATAATATATACAATCATTTGCTATCTATCATAGATCCTTAGAGAGTGTACATTATTTTGGCACTTCCTTGTTGCGTCACTACCCTACCCACCTAATTGGCCGTTGCATAACAATTTCAAGTTACTGAATATCTCCCACCCGTTGTCCTCCATTTTGTGTCTGCAGGCAGCAGGCAAGATGAGCGCGCGAGAGATGGTGGAGGAACTGATGAGCATCAAGGAGCTTTACAACGATGCTAGGTCGTGTCCAAAATGCAGAATGACCATCAGCAAAACTGAAGGGTGCAATAAGGTGGTGTGCATTAGTTGTGGTCAGGCATTCTGCTTCCTCTGCGGCAAGGCTATCATTGCTGGCTATGCCCATTTCAGGTAGGCCAGTCGTCTGAGACATCCAAGGTCTTTTAAATTGAAAAAAAAAACAGGTTCCAATGTCTCGGGATTGATTACTTATCTTTATGCGTGTATGATTTGTGACAAACTGCAGTAGGAATTGTGACCTCTTTGCGGAGAAAGAAAAGGACACGATGGACTGGCGACAGCGTCTGGAGCAGCTTGAAACCGGAAACCGCATGCGAGCCCAAAGCCAGCCGGTAGGCAGCACCGTCAAATGCCCGAAATGCCGTCAAAAGATTTACAAGGTAATGAAACGCTTATATCTTTCACTCTGTATAAGATGGCATGAATGAGCACTGGTTTGCCTCTGTTGCATCTAACCAATGGCTGCATGCATCCAGGGCAACCATAAGTATATTTTCTGCTGGGTGTGCCAAGCCACCTATTGCACGATGTGCAGAAAGCAAGTCCAGTTTACCGGGATGCAGAGCGAGCACTGGGGGTCACCGCAATGCGTGGGGATAAAGTTCTAGCCTCGATCATATTTGTGCTCTCATTGTTGTTGTTTTGCAGATTAAGACTTCTATACCTTTGATGTATTCCGATTAGTTGATTAAATACGATATATTGCAAGCAAGGGTGACTAAGTTGGTACATGTTGTATATGAGATCATGCAGGGTCAATTCCCTTCGTGATGGCACTCTTTCATCGGTGTTGCTATTTATCTATTTTTGAGACAAAAGTTTATGCCTCGACGGCAGAGCATTGTGTGTCAATAGTTTGTACAGTGAAGACTAGCTAGTGTCCAGGGGAGCAAAAGCCCTTGATAGCAGAAAGTGCACTAATGAAATTCATAGATTTAGTACACATAATAAGGTTATGTAAACATGCATGATTTGAGTATCAACTCCCTGTCTTCTTTCCTTTTTTGTGTCAAGGGAAGAATTTGATACTGCTATTTGCATGTTTATGCAGCTATGGTTACAAACTGTGTATTAAAATGGCAGGAAATCACCACCAGAAAATCCATTTGTTTTCACAATTTCCTTTGTCATGTCCGCTATCCGGGAGCATTCGATCTGTAAATGAAACAACAATTCTACGTTAAGAAATAAAAAATGTTAGAACCATAGTTAAGTAGTGACAGAAAGTGTTCATTCAGCCAGAGTAAAACGATAAAATAACCCCGTGCATCATACACTAAAGAACACGTGAAATCCTAAACTTCATAGGAACCTTATGTATGCAATGTGCTGGTTTGTAAATTACAGTAGGGACAGAAAGCGATCATTACCACGTGACACATGTGGTAAGCAATCCAAACAATTCAAAAAGTAGTACTTCTGTAATCCAGTGTAGCTAATAATCCTATGTAGCCTGGTTGCAATATAATTTGGAAATTTCAAGAAACCAAGACATGCTAATTAGGCAGAAAAGTACCACATAAAAACAAACCTTATGTTTTTATATTGTTCAATTTCTTATGCTAATTTAACAGCAAAGCACCACATAAAACAAACCTTTATGTTTTTTTTTTTGAACCGGGCCTTAACCCCTTTCCATTACTCGCATAACGGAAATACACATAGTTCAGTATTAAACCTTTATGTTTTTATATTGTCAATTTCTTGTTGGTCTCCAAACCCAAGTTTTGGCTGCCAAGGTAATAGAAGCTCCATTGCTATCCTTCTCACATCCTAACCAGCAGAAAAAGAATATATCAAATAGCTAAGGTCTTCAATCCCAATTTCTCTCAGCAATGTATAAGCATTGTGTGAGCATCTTCTGGATTTTGCAACCTTATATTGGCACTTCATTTGTCTAACTAGAATTTTCACAGTCCAAATTCAAAATTTTATGCATGCATGATGTGGATAAATTTGGAAGCAACATCGCGGATTTATTTTTGAAGGTAAGGAACAATCTATTGCTCGGTGGCTAGTGCTGTTTTGGAGGACCTGAAACTTCTCTAATCGCTTTTCACTTTGCTTTAACTCTTTTTGACCGGCGCGGCCAAGGGCTATCTACACTCTAGATGGTCTTTGGACAAGCTATAACGTTCTCACTGTGATGATCTAATGCAGCTCTTCTTTGAAATATAGGACAAAAGACCACTCCCATACTTCTTTGAAATATAGGACTCTAGAAGCTACATACACAGATGCGCCCCAACACATGCTTAATGTCGCAAGTCCGTTCGTGACTAGCGGCTACGATATCGATCACATATGCCCCCGATCTTTCTCTCCACGGGCAGCGGCGACACAAACTTTGCCCCCTACCTCCACCAGCGAGATCGCTGGTCCTTGCCTCCTCCGCCCATCGATACAGCAGGGGGTGGGGACCTCGGTGTTTCGACCTTGACCAATAGTTAGTTTTGGGCTAGGTTTTTCCAGCGGAGTCGCATCGGTGGCGGGGACGGTGCCGCGTCAGAATCAGATGCCCCTGCTTCTGCCCCATCTTGGCGGTGCTCTAAACGATGGCGTCATGAAGCAGGTGGCTTGGTCCTCTCACCGTTCTTCAGATCTGGCAAGATTAGTCTCTCGATGTGTCGCTGGCGTTTGTCGCTATTCGAGGCGGCCCTGACGACCAAGGCGAGACGGATGCTCTCGAGCAAGGAGGTTGGTCCGATGGTGGTGGGTCTATCGTTCTTCCCCGACCTCATCGATGGGATGCGGCGGATCTGGGTCCATGGTAGCACGAGGATGCCCCCCAGACGACATGCTACAACGACATATGTGTGTTGGCTATGTAACTTGAATTTGTATCAGTGAAATGAATTACGTGGATGCTCTAAAAGACACATGCTTCAGGTCAACATGGAGAAAGAGCAAGAAGAAACCTTGAGGTCCTTGATGCCGCCCTTGCGGCTCCTCTGCTTTTACAACATCCTCCTTCCCCATATTTTTTTAACACACACAAAACGATCTGTCCAAATTAAAAAATCAAATCCATTTTTTTTTGAGGGAAAATCAATTAATTTTTTTAGTCTTGAGGGAAAATCAAATTGTAGCCACAACACGGTGTTGTTGCCTTCCGCGGTGGACCGGTGCAACAAAGCCCACATCACACATAATGAGCAATGTGATATGATAAGAGTTTTGTTTTCTAACATGAAGATTGACATAGTTTTGTAATTTAATCATATGATCAAAGTCCCTCCAGTTATCTAATTATCAATGTGCCTAGGAAGTCTTCCCATCAGTTAACATAGATGACGTGTTCCATTATTAGTTAGCTTCCTTAAGTATACAATTTCCTTAAGTACACTCCAGCAAGCATAAAGTCCATGAATCATAGCAATTCCATGTAACACATCTGTAATCTCATATTAAGGTATTCTGAATATTAATAATTTCATACTGGAATATAGTTGCATGACATGTTTCCTACAACTAGACTTTTTTTTTTGCGGGGTTCCTACAACTAGACATTAAAAAGAAACTTATAATCAAATTGTATTGCTGTCGCACGCAGGATACTCTAAGTGACATCTTATGTCATTGGTAAGCTTCAAGGAGGCTGTGCGCATGAGCCTACTGTCGAGCCAGTGGAGACATCTCTGGAGATCATGCATCAGAGACTTGGTCTTCACTAGGGAGACAATGTGCTGCGCCACCACCATGACCATGAGCCAAGAGCCCGAGAGGAACAGGATCGAGAAGCTTTCATCAGGAACGTCGAGTGCGTGCTGTGCCAGCTCGATCCTACCACTCCTAGGGACAAGTTCGTGCTCGAGTTCAAGCTCATCAACACAAAGGTGCAACTACCTCCCAGCCATTGCGCCAGTTGCGATACCTGTGTGTGCACTACTGCTTCGAGGTGCACAAGCTTGAGGTGCAAGCTCCGAACCTTCATACCTTCATGTTTGGCAGCTTGGCTTGGAGGTCCACCCAGTGTCATTCATGCATGCTTGATGGATGTGTAGAGCTACAGGAGGCGACTATCAAGTTGCCAACATGGAGGGGTGACCTTTTCGACTACGCCTTCGCGGATCATGGTATGGCGACTGTGCCCAAGCTGTCCGTCGAACTTGCAATTGATGCCGAGGTGTGCCTTGCCCTTTCTAGTGTGGATCCATGGCAAGCAATTGATTGTTGTTCATGTTCTGATCATCCCATGTTTCTTTTTGTCATGGTTGTGTGCGTTCATGTCATGCAGGTGCCTGGATGTGCAAAATGCCCTGGCAAGTTTGTCAACCTGAAGCATCTTATATTGACTGTGGACGTCCTTGCGCATGATAGGCGTACAAGTGGCATTCTTCGCTTGGCTTGCCTTTTGGAATTAAGCCCAGTTTTGAAGCATCTTGAACTGCATGTAGGTGATCCATCTCTTCGATATTTACATACTGTAATCATCTGATCGAGCAAAACATTATCCATCCATATACCTCATGGAGTGTGAGTGAGTTATAAAGTCTGGCGTTTTTCTCGATTTACGTTGGAGTATATCCTGTCATAACATGTTTTTCCATCGTGCATCCTAGTAGTGTTAAGCTTTATTAATTGCCTTTATCTTCATTCTCAGAGAGGTGCTCTTATGATGAAACGTCAGCCGTAATGACCATTGAACCATCTTAAAATGAGATCCACGTAACAGTTGAAACCCCCCGGACGAGAGCGCCTACAAAACCCTCCCAGTTCACGTCCCTTTTCCCCAAGACCACCAACAGCGAGACCGGTCGATCTCTCTGTCTTCAGCTGCCGCAACGCACCGGCAACCATGGCGAAACCCACGAGCCAGTCGGTGGCAGCGCTCGTCGTCCTGATGCTCGCCGTCGGAACCCTCACCGTCGCCCAGGCGCCGCCGAAGCAGAGCGGGCAGGAGGACCACCTGTTCGAGGTGACGGTTCGCCCGGTGGACGGCGCCGTGGGGGACGACTACAACAACCGGCACTACCGCCTGCTCGCCACCGTGCTCGGCAGGTCGGTCGCCTCGCCCTCTTCCTTCCGGACCGCTACATTTCTATGCCATTTTCTGACACTTCTCTATCGTGTTCTCTCTCTGAAACCTCAAGCGTCGAGGCCGCCCGGAGCGCCATGTTCGAGACCGGACCCAGGGCGTTCAGCGCCTACCTCACCAACAACCAGGCCCGTAGGCTATCAAGTGAGTGAAAACTCCTGACTCACTCCATCATAGCTAGAAATTCAGAGATATTTGATGTGCACGTTATGTACCTTCTGGTTGGGCAGGAGTCAAGGGGGTGCTGGGAGTTCGTCAGAGGGACGACCCTGTGCCCACGGACGACGGGCACTGATACCAGCAAGCGATCAACAGAGACATACGTGAGCAGCATCAAAGGAAGGAAGCAACGCATTAGCTTGCTTTCCTTTTACTCTTTCACAATAAAAAAAGTGTCGCAGCCTTAATATTTGTGTTATACTGAAATCCAGCAAGCTTTGCTGTTATAAACCTCTCGCGCAAAACTGACGATCCTCGATGTAAAAACAGTTGTAAGTGTGACTGTCAATACTATCTGAAACTGTTAAACGGCAGAGGACAAAAACCTGTTTGCTCCCCCTGGGATATCTCATGAAAAAAATCTGATTCATGATCGTCGCTCTTGTTTAGTCCAGTCTCTCTAAACGAAGTCGGGGTCGACGGTGTGCTGCTTGCACCCTCGGGGGCCGTAGTGCTCCGTGCTCTTGCGCACCACCGTGTGGCACAGAGCGCAGTAGTGAACCCGGCATGTCTCGCAGAAGATGTGGTTGTTGTTCCCAACCTGCTTATATCAGAGACTGTCTTCATCCACCAGAATCATCAAGAGAAAAAAAATAGTAGAAAACACTAGAGCTATCTTCAGAACACACTACTGAAAAATATCACTATTCCATACAGGATACTCCCTCCGTCCCACAATATAAGACCTTATTGCAAGCTAAAACAGCTTGCAAAAACATCTTATACTGGGGGACGGAGGGGGTATATGGAAGCCACTAAACCTTTACCTTGAAATTCGGCTGGCGGCAACCCGGGCACGGATGCGCTCTGGACAGTCCCAGTTTCAGCTCTTTCTGCATGTTTATGACGACATCATTCACCTCCACCTTCACTCTCAGCTTCTCCCTATCGATTTTGCATTGTTCACTGTCAAAAGGGAGCATTGGTTCAGAATTAGTTATCCAGAGAACAGATATGCTACATGATGCTTGGCAAATCACACCTAACAAGGGGACATCACAGGACAATATGTACCTTGTATGACCTTGACTTGATGCCTTGCCACAAGCATAACAGAACGACTTCTCACAGTTTCTGCAAAGCATCTGGTCGCAGCCTGACACGCGCGAGATGGCAAAGCCACAATGCGGACACATAACAGAAGAACGGAGAATTTCCTTGATGCTAAATATATCACTCGCAGAGACTTTACGCCCAGCATTGCCTTTGCTCAAGTTGTGTGCCTTCTCACGCTCCTGTATAAAAACAAATAGCGCAATAAACAATGTGATCTCAATACTGTTCTCATTGCATTGAAAGGGTCTAACACAAATGATGTATAGCCATAAAACAATGATGGAACTTGGAATGTCCATCTTGCTGGAAATGGCACCATGTTTTGCAATAACCTTAAAAGTAAAATGATGTGCTCTTCTGAAAACAGAATTAGTTTATGAATAGTTACTTATCTAGAATACAGATATATTATATGCAAGTAGAGCTATAGCTTTTTCTAGAATATACAGGAAGGTCTGTGCATCTTTCCATAAGAAGAATGCCATATTAAGAAAAACACCATGATGCATAGCTAGTACATTATCTTGTAACGGATTTTCCTTGAGTAATAATTTCCACTTAGACCAGGTATTGTGTTGCTAGTTGCATTTTGGACCAGGTATGCTCAAATATTGCACATAACACCAGGTCTGGTCGGTTTAGCAAAAACCCAACCCTTTACCAGCTCAGTCCCACCTGTCAGATTCAACAGTGGCATCAGATCAGGTACCATGTGACATTCAAAGTGCCATGTTAAGTTCTCTAATGATAATTCGGTAGGGAAAATACGACTAAACACAGCACAGACATTCCCATGTCTGGAACTTCACTAGATTCCATGATTCACCATTCAACAGTGAAGAGTTAAAGAAAACTATGTTTACAGTTCTGAAGAAATGAATAAGTTATCTATTCTATGAAATATCCAATAATAATTTTGGCATTCCCAATAGTCGTGTTCTTATATGTTGGAAGTTAGCTCTTTTATTAAACTTACAACAGAATATGCACCGTTAGATGGATTTTAATCGGAACATGAACATGGACAGTTAGCTAACACTTATTTCAAAAAAAAAGAGGAGTATGTAGTGTTTATATCGATTTTGAACCTGTACAGAAATAAGTTTTTCTTCTGGAGTCATGCATCTCTCCCCTACATGGCGTCGGTTTCTGCAGCGGACGCAGAAGGTGAAGAGGCAATTGGGGCACTGGGCGCTCTCCTCATCTGCCAGGCAAGCTGTTTCACATCTTGGACAGTAAGCTACATCCGCTCTTGAGTCTAGAGTCTTCTGAAATACCAATCTTTCCCACCGTTCAAAACCTGCATCTCCAAGCAACTTCTTCAATAGTTTAGGAGGAATAAAACATCCACATTTATCATCAGGGCACACCAATTTCAGGACTGATCCTTCCTTGACATGCATCTTTGAGTATGTATCCATGCACCTCCGGCAATAGTAATGACGGCATGGAAGTTCTACGAAGTCGATGCCTGACGGGAATAAAAATAATTAAGATACAGATTAAACTTTTAAATATTCCAGACTCTAGGCATGATGGAACTTGGATTGTTCATGAGGATGTACCTCAGCAGCATGGCACATGAACATGATTAATTGTGCTAATGTTGCAATTATAGAAACTGTCTAAAGAAGCTTATAAATATTTATTTTTTTACAGGGAAAGTAAGCTTATCATTGAACAAGGGATTAGCTTCATAGGCATTTGGGCTGTATCTGGGTTCCTGCAGAACCTTTAACTTGTATTTCCTCACAATATATGTAGTAAAGGGACCATGGCCCGAATTGTTAGTTTTGCCTAGGTATGTGGTGCAAAATAATTTTACATTTCTTATCAGGTTTAACTTGTCTAGTAACTAGTTGAAAAAAGTTTGAACTAAAGCCATCGCAGTTACTTTTTCTAATGATTGTTTGACTGCAGATATATGTTGATTTTATATAAAAAAGGCAGTATGGTACGCAAAAATAGATATAGCCAGCAATATCACAGAATGTAGAGTATTTGAATTCTAATGATCAGGTATTATACCCCAGAACTAAAATTTCCAAAAACTATACCAACTTTTGGTTTGGATTTGTGCATAACTCATGGTGCCCAGGCTCCATGGAGCAGCAATTCAGTGTCCAATATATACTGTATCAGTAGTGCTCTCCCTTACTGTTTCAAAACAACAGTTTAAGTTATGATGGAGATGTAGTTGTGAAATGAGCAGCAGAGAGAGAATCCAAGCATCAAATGGGGCATCTGAATTACCTGGGTGCTCACTGAAACAAATTGTGCAGACATGGAGGCCACGAAGAAACGATTCTTGGCATTGCTCTTCATCGTAGCTGATCAACCGTTGAACAACATCCTCTACAGACAGAATCTCTCCAACAACCCGAGCATCCACAGGAGCCATCGTACTATCAGAGTTGCGTATGATTATCCCGCCATCGAACCCAAGATGAGAGAGCGTAGAGCTCTGCAGCCACTGCACCCACTCAAAAATAACTTCCTGTCCAGACTGCTGTGCCCAAATCGAGTCAAGCATGTGACAAAGGGTCGAGACCTTCGCACTGTCCAACCACTGTACAGCGAGAGAGAAGTATGGAGGATGATGGCTCGGGTATGATGGAGGCATAAGGCATGTGAGTGATATTGGAGCCAAGTGCTTGACACTGAATGTGAACTGGTTGTCTGGGTAATCATCAACACTCTGGAGTTCTGTGGACACACTGATACCATCTGGAATTTCACAGTGCACATGGATCTGAAAAGAATTGAAACCGAATAAGGAAAAGTACCGCAGATTTTGTTGGTATTACTATTTTTGGTAACTGATGAGTACTGGAACTGGAAGTCTGGAACCAATTAAAAGTTAAAACAGCAATAAATTCCTCAAGAAAATAAATATAGGAAAACAGATATACCTGGAAGGAGCGTGGTACAGACTTTTCACCAAAAACATCCAAATTGTCTCCATAAATTGCCTCAAGTGCCAGTATCTGTGCAACCATATATCAGAGAAAAGGTACATCAGAAGAAAGTCTGGAAATTTACTGGGTTGTCTCCATAAATTGCCTCAAGTGCCAGTATCTGTGCAATCATATATCAGAGAAAAAGTAGTACAGTACTCCCTCTGTAAACTAATATAAGAGCGTTTAGATACATCAGAAGAAAGTCTGTAAATTTACTGAGTTGACCCCGTAAATTGCCTCAACTGCCAGTATCTGGTCAATGATGAAAAAACATGGTCAATGATCCCTCTCCCCTCCCCTGCACCAGCCCACCATCTTCTTCCTCGCAATGCCCCCCTCCCAGCGCGCATCCACACTCCCCCGTCCCTTCTACGGTTCTACCCCCTCCTGCCCACCACCCATCTGGGCGCCGGTTCGCGCCCTAAAGGACCATGCAACCGTTGATCCCTAGATTGAAGGAAAATGCTGGGTTTTCATCCACCCCGCTTCACTAGCCTGGACCTCTTGTACGCCCTACTAGAACAACCGCAATCCGCGAGAGGGGTTCATCCAAAGCAATCGATTGGAGCAGGCAGTGGGGGACTACCTCGTCTTGCTGCAGCTGGTCGTTGGAGCGCAGCTGCTCCTCCGGCAGATCGGGCCCCTCGGCCTCCTGGAGGTCCCGGAGGAACATCTCGCGCAGCACCCTCGCGGCCTCCGGCGACGGCGAGAGGTCGCCCTCTCCGAGGTGGGCGTCGCGGACGCGGGGGCTCTCCATCGGCGGGTGGCGGCCGGGGTGGTCTTTTTTTTTTCAGTTTTGCTGCGGCGGCCGGGGGCAGTCTTGGATTATGTGCGTGGGTGGGCCGTGGGGCGTGGGGCTGTGCTACGCATGGAGTAGGAGCCTCTCGAACCATCTGCCCACGGATCCCACGTTAACATAACCATACTCGTGTATGGCAATCATTGGGTTGGAGCATTTTCCTTTTGGAACTTTTATATGGGATTTCAACTTCTGATTGAAATTATTTTTCAGTGGAGCACTTGTTTATCTTGACGGAATCAATGGAACACATTTGGATCAAAGGAACGAGGCTACACAAATCTCAACAAAAATTTTAATTTTTTTGCACTTGCAAAACACTTTGTTAATGTTTTGCTTGCATTGCTCTCTTTCAGTAACTTCTTCTAAGTCAGTCATCTCCACTTCTAGGTTTATTGTATTGGCGGTGGTCAACACATCCCGTAGTGTTCACACTTGAGTCAACCCAAGCATGTGTCTGTAACACTCTATCTTGGTTGTGGTCATGGTGCAACGGGGATGAGACTGGGATTTGAACCAATTGATTTATCCTCCTCATTAGGACATGGTACAACGGGGATGAGACTGGGGGACTGGTCAATACATCTATCTTGTGTTTGTAGGAATATTTTATGGAATTACTCCAAATAATGTTCCCCTCCCTTCATGTCTACATCAGCTCCTAAGGTTTATGGCATCTTAACACCACATTATTTCGCTACAAATTCATTAAATCCCGCTCTTTGGTAACCAACAAATATGTTTAAATTTATGCAAATTAAATCTTGTGTTTAGTGCATCTATACTTGTTGCAATTCCTATCATTCTATTGCAAAAATAGACCAACACGGCAAAGCGTGGCTTCATTGATCTTCTAATCATTATAAGCAATGGATTTTGAAGGAGCATGCTGGAGATGCGTTGATCCTCGTACAACTATGAGATACATATCAGGTTCAGTGGTACTAGATTACCAAAAAGGCCTTTTCCCCATTTTATATAAAAAGCAATGACCACCATACAAACGCCCGCATATAACACATCACCACAACACACGCCCAAGCCAAGATGAGCTGAAGAACAACAACAACACCCCATACAACTCAAAGCAAATGACAAGTAGACATATTGAGCATCGCTTGGAGTCCATGGAGCTCCCAACCATGGACGACCAACCTCGAAGAGACGAAACTAAACAATGATGAGCCATGGACTCCAAGGTGGCTCCTTCAGGAAGGACACGATACCGAAGCACCACCATCGCTAGATCCAAAGGATCTGCTTTTCACCCGAACCATCAGAAGGACAAAGGCCCATCGCAATGGTGTTCAAGAAGGAAATGACGCCCATGGACACCACCGCCATTAGCCTGGCCAAATCCACACAAGGTTTTCGAATCGGGGTACGGTAGGTCACAAGAACACCAGCCGCATGACCACCTAGAACGCAGAACACTAACCACCAAGTTGACCGCGCGGCCATGGCAGCCAACCAGCACCAAAGCCACAAGCTCCGCCCACGAGCACCGCAACTCCCAACCCCCAGGGCCGCCCCACTGCATCCAGGCATCCTAGTAACCATCCAAGGGACACGCTTTGCACCTACCGGTAGATCCCTGCTACCGACTGAGCTGCTAGCAATCGACCTACCCCGATTAACGCCCGATCAGGAGCTTGGAAGCACCAGGCCTGGTAAAAGGGGAAGGAGAAGGAGTGGACCATATCCCGGCCGGCATCCCCTACACCTGCGATGAGTGGCCAGACCACCCTCTCATCCCTGAAAACCTCCCCACACTCCACTCCGTGACACCCCACCACGACTTCTGGCTAGAAAATATGCGTGAGGCAACACCAGCCGCCCACCCACTGTCACAGGGCACCAGGTCGGCTGCAAGTTGTTGCCAAAAACGTCCTCCAAAAATTCTAACAACCTGGCCCGCACCACCACTGGGACGCCCCTACGCCCGCGTCACACATTCACCGGCAAGCACATCCCGAGACCAAGTTGTTGTAACCTTCTCTACCAGTTGAGCAGATCCAGCCGAGGCCGATGCTGCCAGCCCGGCCACGCACTACCATGGTTAAAAAATTCAATGAAATTTCTATGAAATCTTTGAAATTTCGCCTTTTTCAATAAGGCCTAAAATATTTTTAACCCCAAAATTTCGAAGCCAAACTGATTTCAAAATAAATTTAAATTATGTTAGAATTCATTAAAACTGAGTGAAATTTGAAATCTCAAGATCCGGAATAATTTCCGAAATATGCAAAATTCCTGAATTTTCGCCTATTTTAGTGGTGTCTGAAGTTATTTTGTTTCTGAAATTAAAAACCTTGCGCACAACCACATGTTAGAGGTATGCCCTAGAGGCAATCATGTATGATGATATTCATATATGTTTATGAATCAATATAGTGTTGGATCGAAAGGGTAGTCTAGAGGGGAGGGGGTGAATAGACACTAGCTAGTACTACCCAATTAGCAATTCTAATGTTTCACAAGTTTTAGGCAGATTTTGGCATAAGCTAGATAACAGTAAGAACACCCTACACATGCACTTCTAAAGTATGAGCAACAGAAAGTAAATAACATGCACGTGCAAGAAGATAAATGAGTAGAGTTAAGGGATACGCAAACAAAGGTTGACACGGAAGATTTTTGACCCATTGTTCTGATAGATGGTGCTATCGTGCGTCCATGTTGATGGAGGCTTCAATCTCAAGGATCTATGATCACACAAATAATGGCTGTGCTGGTCCATGGATGGCTCCACTCATGAAGGGTCCATGAAGAAGCAACCTTGTGTATTCCACCATGGTTACGTCCACGAAGGACTAGCATCACTCGAGGTAGATCTTCACGAAGTAGGCGATCTCCTTGCACTTAAAAACTTATTGGTTCACTCCACATGGCTTAGAGGCTCCCAAGCACATCTAACCAATCTAGCAGGCATTACCCTCCAAAAGCTAATAGATGTTGTTGATCATGAACTCCTTGCTCTTGTGCTTCAAAAGATAGTCTTGTCAACACTCAAACACTCTCTCATAGATTTTGGCTTTCGGCTAGGAGAGGATTTGGGTGGAAGCAATTGAGGTGACTAGAGATCAAAGTTTTATGGTTGGAATGGAATCCCTTTGTGAAGGAAATATGCCCTAGAGGCAATAATAAAGATGTTATTTGTATTTCCTTATATCATGATAATTGTCTTTTATTCATGCTAGAATTGTATTAACCGGAAACTTAGTACATGTGTGGATACATAGACGAAACAGTATGTCCCTAGTATGCCTCTACTAGACTAGCTCATTGATCAAAGATGGTTATGTTTCCTAGCCATAGACATGAGTTGTCATTTGATCAACGGGATCACATCATTAGGAGAATGATGTGATGGACAAGACCCATCCGTTAGCATAGCACTTTGATCGTTTAGTTTTACTGCTATTGCTTTCTTCATGACTTATACATGTTCCTATGACTATGAGATTATGCAACTCCCGAATACCGTAGGAACACCTTGTGTGCTATCGAACGTCACAACGTAACTGGGTGATCATAAAGATGCTCTATAGGTGTCTTCGAAAGTATTCGTGGGGTTGGCATAGATCAAGATTAGGATTTGTCACTCCGAGTGTCGGAGAGGTATCTCTGGGCCCTCTCGGTAACACACATCACAATAAGCCTTGCAAGCAAAAGAATAATGAGTTAGTCACGAGATGATGTGTTACGGAACGAGTAAAGAGACTTGTCGGTAACGAGATTGAACTAGGTATGGAGATACCGATGATCGAATCTCGGGCAAGTAACATACCGATGACAAAAGGAACAACGTATGTTGTTATGCGGTTTTGACCGATAAAAGATCTTCGTAGAATATGTAGGAGCCAATATGAACATCCAGGTTCCGCTATTGGTTATTGACCGGAGATGAGTCTCGGTCATGTCTACATAGTTCTCGAACCCGTAGGGTCCGCACGCTTAGCGTTTGATGACGATCGGTATTATGAGTTTATGAGTTTTGATGTATCGAAGGTAGTTAGGAGTCCCGGATGAGATCACGGACATGACGAGGAGTCTCGGAATGTCCGAGACATAAAGATTGATATATTGGACGACTATATTCGGACACCGGAAGTGTTCCGGAAAAATTTCGGATTTAACTGGATTGCCGGAGGGGGTTACCGGAACCCCCTACGAGGGGGGATGGTCCATAGTGGGCCTTAAGGAAAGGAGAGAGGCAGCCCATAGAGGCTGGCCGGCGCCCCACCTAGGGATCCTAGTTGGACTAGGATTGGGGTGGCGCCACCTCTCCCTCTTTTCCTTTCCCTCTCTTCCTTCTTGATGGACTCCTACTAGGAATAGGATTGCAATCCTATTCCTAGTAGGATTGCCCTAGCCGCACCATAGGAGGCCGGCCGGCCCTCCTCCCTTGCTCCTTTATATACGGGGGCAGGGGGGCACCCAAAGACACACAAGTTGAATTGTTCCAGCCGTGTGCGGTGCCCCCCTCCACAGAAACACACCTCGGTCATACCGTTGCAATGCTTAGGCGAAGCCCTGCGCCGGTGAATACATCATATCCGTCACCACGCCGTCGTGCTGACGAAACTCTCCCGTGAAGCTCAACTGGATCAAGAGATCGTGGGACGTCATCAAGCTGAACGTGTGCTGAATGCGGAGGTGCCGTACGTTCGGTGCTTGATCGGTTGAATCGCGAAGAAGTTCGACTACATCAACCGCGTCACTTGACGCTTCCGCTTACGGTATACGAGGGTACGTAGACACACTCTTCCCTCTCGTTGCTATGCATCTGGTAGATAGATCTTGCGTGATCGTAGGAAAATTTTAAAATACTACGTTCACCATCAGTGGCATCATGAGCCAGGTCTATGCGTAGATGATATGCACGAGTAGAACACAATGAGTTGTGGGCGATACTAGTCATACTGCTTACCAGCATGTCATACTTTGCTTCGGCGGTATTGTTAGATGAAGCGGCCCGGACCGACATTACGCGTACGCTTACGCGAGACTGGTTTCACCGTTACGAGCACTCGTTGCTTAAAGGTGACTGGCGGGTGTCTGTCTCTCTCACTTTAGCTGAATCAAGTGTGGCTACGCCCGGTCCTTGTGAAGGTTAAAACAGCACATACTTGACGAAACATCGTTGTGGTTTTGTATGCGTAGGTAAGAACGGTTCTTGCTAAGCCCGTAGCAGCCACGTAAAACTTGCAACAACAAAGTAGAGGACGTCTAACTTGTTTTTGCAGGGCATGTTGTGATGTGATATGGTCAAGACATGATGAGTTATACGGTTTTGTATGAGATGATCATGTTGGCAACTGGCAGGAGCCATATGGTTGTCGCTTTATTGTATGAAATGCAATCGCCATGTACTTGCTTTACTTTATCACTAAGCGGTAGCGATAGTCATAGAAGCAATAGTTGGCGAGACGACAACGATGCTACGATGGAGATCAAGGTGTCGCGCCGGTGACGAAGGTGATCATGACAGTGCTTTGGAGATGGAGATCAAAAGCACAAGATGATGATGGCCATATCATGTCACATATTTTGATTGCATGTGATGTTTATCTTATTATGCTTCTTATTTTGCTTAGAACGACGGTAGCATTATAAGATGATCCCTTACTAAATTTCAAGGTATAAGTGTTCTCCCTGAGTATGCACCGTTGCGAAAGTTCGTCGTGCCGAGACACCACGTGATGATCGGGTGTGATAAGCTCTACGTTCAAATACAACGGGTGTAAGCCAGTTTTGCACACGCAGAATACTCGGGTTAAACTTGACGAGCCTAGCACATGCAGATATGGCCTCGGAACACTGGAGACCGAAAGGTCGAACGTGAATCATATAGTAGATATGATCAACATAAGATGTTCACCATTGAAACTACTCCATCTCACGTGATGATCGGACATGGTTTAGTTAATTTGGATCACGTGATCATTTAGATGACCGGAGGGATGTCTATCTAAGTGGGAGTTCCTTAATATGATTAAATTGAACTTTAACTTATCATGAACTTAGTCCTGATAGTTTTTGCATATCTATGTTGTTGTAGATCAATGGCCCGTGCTACCGTTCCTTTGAATTTTAATGCATTCCTAGAGAAAGCTAAGTTGAAAGATGATGGTAGCAATTACACGGACTGGGTCCGTAACCTGAGGATTATCCTCATTGCTGCACAGAAGAATTATGTCCTTGAAGCACCGCTAGGTGACAAGCCCCCTCCCGCTAATGTAGACGCTTTGAACGTCTGGCAATCGCGGTCTGATGACTACACGATAGTTCAGTGTGCCATGCTTTACGGCTTAGAACCGGGACTTCAACGACGTTTTGAACGTCATGGACCATATGAGATGTTCCAGGAGTTGAAGTTAATATTTCAAGCAAATGCCCGGATTGAGAAATATGAGATTTCCAATAAGTTCTACAGCTGCAAGATGGAAGAGAATAGTTCTATCAGTGAACACTTGCTCAGAATGTCTGGGTACTACAATCATATGACTCAACTTGGTTGCAAAGTTGACGAGGATAGTGTTATTGATAGAGTTCTTCAATCACTGCCACCAAGCTATAAAAGCTTCGTGATGAACTATAATATGCAAGGGATGCAAAAGACAATTCCCGAGCTCTTCGCTATGCTCAAGGCTGCGGAGGTAGAAATCAAAAAGGAGCATCAAGTGTTGATGGTTAACAAGACCACTAGTTTCAAGAAAAAGGGCAAGGGAAAGAAGGGGAACTTCAAGAAGAATAGCAAGACAGTTGCTACTTCCACGAAGAAACCCAAGTCTGGAGCCAAGCCTGAAACTGAGTGCTTCTACTGCAAGGGGACTGGACACTGGAAGCGGAACTGCCCCAAGTATTTGGCGGATAAGAAGGATGGCAAGGTGAACAAAGGTATATGTGATATACATGTTATTGATGTGTACCTTACTAATGCTCGTAGTAGTACCTGGGTATTTGATACCGGTTCGGTTGCTAATATTTATAACTCGAAACAGGGACTACGGATTAAACGAAGATTGGCTAAGGACGAGGTGACGATGCGCGTGGGAAACAGTTCCAAAGTCGATGTGATCGCCGTCGGCACGCTACCTCTACATCTACCTTCGGGATTAGTTTTAGACCTAAATAATTGTTATTTGGTGCCAGCGTTGAGCATGAACATTATATCTGGATCTTGTTTGTTGCGAGACGGTTATTCATTTAAATCAGAGAATAAAGGTTGTTCTATTTTTATGAATAATATCTTTTATGGTCATGCACCCTTGAGGAGTGGTCTATTCTTATTGGATCTCGATTGTAGTGATACACATATTCATAATATTGAAACCAAAAGATGCAAGGTTAAAAATGATAGTGCAACTTATTTGTGGCACTGCCGTTTAGGTCATATTGGTGTAAAGCGCATGAAGAAACTCCATAGTGATGGACTTTTGGAATCACTTGATTATGAATCACTTGGTGCTTGCGAACCATGCCTCATGGGCAAGATGACTAAAACTCCGTTCTCCGGAACTATGGAGCGAGCAACAGATTTGTTGGAAATCATACATACCGATGTATGTGGGCCAATGAGTGTTGAAGCTCGCGGCGGGTATCGTTATTTTCTGACCTTCACTGATGATTTGAGCAGATATGGGTATATCTACTTAATGAAGCACAAGTCTGAAATATTTGAAAAGTTCAAAGAATTTCAGAGTGAAGTAGAGAATCATCGTAACAAGAAAATAAAGTTTCTACTATCTGATCGTGGAGGAGAATATTTGAGTTACGAGTTTGGTCTTCATTTGAAACAATGTGGAATAGTTTCACAACTCACGCCACCCGGAACACCACAGCGTAATGGTGTGTCCGAACGTCGTAACCGTACTTTATTGGATATGGTACGATCTATGATGTCTCTTACCGATTTACCACTATCGTTTTGGGGTTATGCTTTAGAGACAGCTGCATTCACGTTAAATAGGGCACCATCTAAATCCGTTGATACGACACCTTATGAACTATGGTTTGGCAAGAAACCAAAGTTGTCGTTTCTTAAAGTTTGGGGCTGCGATGCTTATGTGAAAAAGCTTCAACCTGATAAGCTCGAACCCAAGTCGGAGAAATGTGTCTTCATAGGATACCCAAAAGAGACTGTTGGGTACACCTTCTATCACAGATCCGAAGGCAAGATATTCGTTGCTAAGAATGGATCCTTTCTAGAGAAGGAGTTTCTCTCGAAAGAAGTGAGTGGGAGGAAAGTGGAACTTGATGAGGTAATTGTACCTTCTCCTGAATTGGAAAGTAGTACATCACAGAAAATTGTTCCAGTGATTCCTACACCAATCAGTGAGGAAGTTAATGATGATGATCATGAAACTTCAGATCAAGTTTCTGCCGAACGTCGTAGATCAACCAGAGTACGTTCCGCACCAGAGTGGTACGGCAACCCAGTTCTGGAAATCATGTTACTGGACCATGATGAACCTACGAACTATGAGGAAGCGATGATGAGCCCAGATTCCGCAAAATGGCTTGAGGCCATGAAATCTGAGATGGGATCCATGTATGAGAACAAAGTATGGACTTTGGTTGACTTGCCCGATGATCGGCAGGCCATCGAAAATAAATGGATCTTCAAGAGGAAGACCGACGCAGACGGTAATGTTACTGTTTACAAAGCTCGACTTGTTGCGAAAGGGTTTCGACAAGTTCAAGGAGTTGACTACGATGAGACTTTCTCACCTGTAGCGATGCTTAAGTCTGTCCGAATCATGTTAGCAATTGCCGCATTTTATGATTATGAAATCTGGCAAATGGATGTCAAACTGCATTCCTGAATGGATATCTCAAAGAAGAGTTGTATATGATGCAACCAGAAGGTTTTATCAATCCAAAAGATGCTAACAAAGTATGCAAGCTCCAGCGATCCATCTATGGACTGGTGCAAGCATCTCGGAGTTGGAATATACGCTTTGATGAGGTGATCAAAGCTTATGGTTTTATACAGACTTTTGGAGAAGCCTGTATTTACAAGAAAGTGAGTGGGAGCTCTGTAGCATTTCTAATATTATATGTGGATGACATATTGTTGATTGGAAATGATATAGAATTTCTGGATAGCATAAAAGGATACTTGAATAAGAATTTTTCAATGAAAGACCTCGGTGAAGCCGCTTATATATTAGGCATCAAGATCTATAGAGATAGATCAAGACGCTTAATTGGACTTTCACAAAGCACATACCTTGATAAGATTTTGAAGAAGTTCAAAATGGATCAGTCAAAGAAAGGGTTCTTGCCTGTATTACAAGGTATGAAGTTGAGTAAGACTCAATGCCCGACCACTGCAGAAGATAGAGAGAAAAATGAAAGTCATTCCCTATGCCTCAGCCATAGGATCTATCATGTATGCAATGCTGTGTAGCAGACCTGATGTGTGCCTTGCTATAAGTCTAGCAGGGAGGTACCAAAGTAATCCAGGAGTGGATCACTGGACAGCGGTCAAGAACATCCTGAAGTACCTGAAAAGGACAAAGGATATGTTTCTCGTGTATGGAGGTGACAAAGAGCTCGTCATAAACGGTTACGTCGATTCTAGCTTTGACACTGATCCGGATGACTCTAAGTCACAAACCGGATATGTGTTTTTATTGAACGGTGGAGCTGTCAGTTGGTGCAGTTCCAAGCAGAGCGTCGTGGCGGGATCTACGTGTGAAGCGGAATACATAGCTGCTTCGGAAGCAGCAAATGAAGGAGTCTGGATGAAGGAGTTCATATCCGATCTAGGTGTAGTACCTAGTGCATCGGGTCCAATGAAAATCTTTTGTGACAACACTGGAGCAATAGCCTTGGCGAAGGAATCCAGGTTTCACAAGAGAACAAAGCACATCAAAAGACGCTTCAATTCCATCCGCGGTCTAGTCAAGGAGGGAGACATAGAGATTTGCAAAATACATACGGATCTGAATGTTGCAGACCCGTTGACTAAGCCTCTTCCACGGGCAAAACATGATCAGCACCAGGACTCCATGGGTGTGAGGATTATCACTTTGTAATCTAGATTATTGACTTTAGTTCAAGTGGGAGACTGAAGGAAATATGCCCTAGAGGCAATAATAAAGATGTTATTTGTATTTCCTTATATCATGATAATTGTCTTTTATTCATGCTAGAATTGTATTAACCGGAAACTTAGTACATGTGTGGATACATAGACGAAACAGTATGTCCCTAGTATGCCTCTACTAGACTAGCTCATTGATCAAAGATGGTTATGTTTCCTAGCCATAGACATGAGTTGTCATTTGATCAACGGGATCACATCATTAGGAGAATGATGTGATGGACAAGACCCATCCGTTAGCATAGCACTTTGATCGTTTAGTTTTACTGCTATTGCTTTCTTCATGACTTATACATGTTCCTATGACTATGAGATTATGCAACTCCCGAATACCGTAGGAACACCTTGTGTGCTATCAAACGTCACAACGTAACTGGGTGATCATAAAGATGCTCTACAGGTGTCTCCGAAAGTATTCGTGGGGTTGGCATAGATCAAGATTAGGATTTGTCACTCCGAGTGTCGGAGAGGTATCTCTGGGCCCTCTCGGTAACACACTTCACAATAAGCCTTGCAAGCAAAATACTAATGAGTTAGTCACGAGATGATGTGTTACGGAACGAGTAAAGAGACTTGCCGGTAACGAGATTGAACTAGGTATGGAGATACCGACGATCGAATCTCGGGCAAGTAACATACCGATGACAAAAGGAACAACGTATGTTGTTATGCGGTTTTGACCGATAAAAGATCTTCGTAGAATATGTAGGAGCCAATATGAACATCCAGGTTCCGCTATTGGTTATTGACCGGAGATGAGTCTCGGTCATGTCTACATAGTTCTCGAACCCGTAGGGTCCGCATGCTTAACGTTTGATGACGATCGGTATTATGAGTTTTGATGTACCGAAGGTAGTTCGGAGTCCCGGATGAGATCACGGACATGACGAGGAGTCTCGGAATGTCCGAGACATAAAGATTGATATATTGGACGACTATATTCGGACACCGGAAGTGTTCCGGAAAAGTTTCGGATTTAACTGGATTGCCGGAGGGGGTTACCGGAACCCCCTACGAGGGGGGATGGTCCATAGTGGGCCTTAAGGAAAGGAGAGAGGCAACCCATAGAGGCTGGCCGGCGCCCCACCTAGGGATCCTAGTTGGACTAGGATTGGGGTGGCGCCACCTCTCCCTCTTTTCCTTTCCCTCTCTTCCTTCTTGATGGACTCCTACTAGGAATAGGATTGCAATCATATTCCTAGTAGGATTGCCCTAGCCGCACCATAGGAGGCCGGCCGGCCCTCCTCCCTTGCTCCTTTATATACGGGGGCAGGGGGGCACCCAAAGACACACAAGTTGAATTGTTCCAGCCGTGTGCGGTGCCCCCCTCCACAGAAACACACCTCGGTCATACCGTTGCAGTGCTTAGGCGAAGCCATGCGCCGGTGAATACATCATATCCGTCACCATGCCGTCGTGCTGACGAAACTCTCCCGTGAAGCTCAACTGGATCAAGAGCTCGTGGGACGTCATCAAGCTGAACGTGTGCTGAACGCGGAGGTGCCGTACGTTCGGTGCTTGATCGGTTGAATCGCGAAGAAGTTCGACTACATCAACCGCGTCACTTGACGCTTCCGCTTACGGTCTACGAGGGTACGTAGACACACTCTTCCCTCTCGTTGCTATGCATCTGGCAGATAGATCTTGCGTGATCGTAGGAAAATTTTAAAGTACTACGTTCACCATCACTTTGATCTCAACACAAGGATATGGACCTCTCTTTCAGAAAATGGATATGGCAAGTGTATGCTTCGCTCTGGTTGCTCTCTTAGAGTTGGCGGAATGGGTGGGGGTATATATAAGCAACCCCAATCGTTACACACCTTTATGTACTGTTCTATGGGACCAGGTGAAACCACTCAGTGAGACTGACTGGTAAAAGAGGTTTGGACTTTAGGCTTTTCAACGAGACTGAGTTAAACCTTTCGGTGTGACTAAGATGAGATGACCTAAGAACTTTCCACACTTTGGTGACAGCGATAGAAACGGACCAGAAATTTCGATTGAATTTCAGTGGGCAACAAAAGGTTGGCCAGTGCACTTCGATGTGACCGAGGGGCCAACTCAGTGAGACAAAGGTTCTAAGGTTTAGAGAACAATTATGTCATGTGGATCTCTAGGAGTCTGGATAGATATGGTTTGGTGGGACCGAGTTGAACTTTAGGGTTTTGACATAGTGGAATGTGGGGAAAAGTTTGAGGCTTTCGGAGCACTATTTCTTAGCACTTGAGTAACCTCACTCCCTTTTATTAGCATCGGCTTCCTATGGACTCAATATGATCTTGGATCACTCAAATATAAAATGATGAGTTTTGAAGCTTGGCCAACACTTGTCCTTAACATCTTGAGGGGTTCCATTTCACATCCCAAAGGCTGTCCTATGTTGAACTCATCCTGAAATTTACTCAAGGAAAACATTAGTCCAACAATATGTTTTTTGACATGAATTAGCAAAACCACCAAGGGAATGGATGTGCTTTCATATTGTCCTTGGACACTATCAGTGATGTGTATTAACAAGTATGTAACTTTTTGTGAGACTATGTATTGTATGATGACTGTCCTAAATGGTCCCTATACTACTAGGAAAATCCCTATAGGCAGCCACATAATAGTGATCCATATGATGGCTAGTCTAAAGGGTTGTGCAGACTCGCAGTCGACTAGACAAGCATATCACATGGTGATTGATGACCCACAAGTGTAGGGGATCTATCGTAGTCCTTTCGATAAGTAAGAGTGTCGAACCCAACGAGGAGCAGAAGGAAATGATAGGCAGTTTTCAGTAAGGTATTTTCTGCAAGCACTGAAATTATATGTAACAGATAGTTTTGTGATAGGGTAATTGGTAGCAAGTGACAAAAGGTAAAAGTAAATAAGGTGCAGCAAGGTGGCCCAATCCTTTTCGTAGCAAAGGACAAGCCTGGATAAACTCTTATATAATGGAAAGCGCTCCCGAGGACACATGGGAATTATCATCAAGCTAGTTTTCATCACGATCATCTGATTCACGTTCGGTACATTGATAATTTGGTATGTGGGTGGACCGGTGCTTGGGTGCTGTCCTTACTTGGACAAGCCTCCCACATATGATTAACCTCTAATGCAAGCATCCGCAAATACAAAAGAAGTATTAAGGTAAACCTAACCATAGCATGAAACATAGCTTATGAGCTAAATAGTTTGCTCTAGTGCTTCACTTATATCTTTTTGAGCACGGTGGTAATTTTATTTTGTAGAAATTGTTGATCTCTCATGCTTCACTTATACCCTTTTGAGAGTCTATTAGAACAGCATGGTAATGTGCTTTGGCTATAAAACTAGCTTTAACATGATAGGCATCCAAGATGAATGTAGTAAAAACTTTCATACAAAGTGCATTGAATATGATGAGAAGTTTGATGCTTGATAATTGTTTTGAGATATGAGGATAGTGATATTAGAGTCAGGCTAGTGGAGTTATTATGAAATTAATAAATACTTGTGTTAAAGTTTGTGATTCCCGTAGCATGCATGTATGGTGAACCGCTATGTGACGAAGTTAGAGCATGAAGTATTTGTAGAGTGACATCCTTTGTGTGGAGGTCGGGGGCGCGCGATGGTTAACTCCTACCAACCTCCCCCTAGGAGCATGCGTTGATTGCTTTGTTTTGATGACTCGTAAATTTTTGCAATAAGTATATGAGTTCTTTATGACTAATGTTGAGTCCATGGATTATACACACTCTCACCCTTCCACCATTGCTAGCCTCTCTTGTACCGCGCAACTTTCGCCGGTACCATACACCCACTATATACCTTCCTCAAAACAGTCACCATATACCTTCCTCAAAACAGCCACCATACCAACCTATCATGGCATTTTCATAGCCATTCCAAGATATATTGCCATGCAACTTTCCACCGTTCCGTTCATATGACACGCTTCGTATTGTCATATTGCCATGCATGATCATGTAGTTGACATCGTATTTGTGGCAAAGCCACCATGCATAATTTTTTAAACATGTCACTCTTGATTCATTTCACATCCCGGTACACCGCCAGAGGCATTCATATAGAGTCATACTTTGTTCTAGTATCGAGTTGTAATATCGAGTTGTAAATCAATATAAGTGTGATGATCATCATTATAGAGCATTGTCCCATGTGAGGAAAGGCCAAACAAATAAAAAAGAGAAGACCCCTCCAAAAAAGGAGACAATGCTACTATCTTTTTTTCCACACTTGTGCTTCAAAGTATCACCATGTTCTTCATGATAGAGAGTCTCATGTTTAGTCACTTTCATATACTAGTGGGAATTTCCATTATAGAACTTGGCTTGTATATTCCAACGATGGGCTTCCTCAAATGCCCTAGGTCTTCATGAGCAAGCAAGTTGGATGCACACCCACTTAGTTTCTTTTGTTGAGCTTTCAAACATATTTAGCTCTAGTGCATCCGTTGCATGGCAATCCCTACTCACTCACATTGATATCTATTGATGGGCATCTCCATAGCCCGTTGATACGCCTAGTCAATGTGAGACTATCTCCCTCTTTCTTGTCTTCTCCACAACCACCACTCTATTCCACCCATAGTGCTATATCCATGGCTCACGCTCATGTATTGCGTGTACGTTGAAAGGTTTGAAAAAATTGAGTATGAAAACAAGTGCTTGGCTGAAACTGGGGTTGTGCATGATATGAATATTTTGTGTGATGAAGAGGGAGCATAGCCAGACTATATGATTTTGTAGGGATAACTTTCTTTAGCCATGGTATTTTGAGAAGACATGATTGCTTTGTTAGTATGCTTGAAGTATTATTATTTCTTATGTCAATATAGACTTTTGTCTTGAATCTTTCAGATCTGAACATTCATGCCACAATAAAGAGAATTACATTGAAAATTATGTTGGTTAGCATTCCACATCAAAAATTCTGTTTTTATCATTTACCTACTCGAGGACGAGCAGGAATTAAGCTTGGGGATGCTTGATACGTCTCCAACGTATCTATAATTTTTGATTGTTCCATGCTATTATTTATGATGTTTTGGATGTTTAATGGGCTTTGCTATACACTTTTATATTATTTTTGGGACTAATCTATTAACCCAAAGGCCCAGTCCAGATTGCTGTTTTTTTGCCTATTTCAGGGTTTTATAGAAAAGGAATATCAAACGGACTCCAAACGGAATGAGACCTTTGGGAGAGATATTTTTGGAGCGATATCTTCACGGGAGACTTGAGAACCATGGAATAGGGCACACGTGGCGTCCACGAGGGTGGGGGGGCGCGCCCCCCCTACATGGCGCATCCCCTGCCTCGTGGGCCCCACGTTGGTTCCTCGATGCCCTCCTTCCTCCTATATATATACCCATGTACCCCGAAAACATCAGAAGAGGAGACAAAACCCTAGTTCCACCGCCGCAACCTTCTGTTCCCGTGAGATCCCATCTTGGGGCCTGTTCCGGAGCTCCATCGGAGGGGGGATCTACCACGGAGTGCTTCTACATCAACACCATCGCCTCACCATGAGTTGTGAGTAGTTTACCACAGACCTTTGGGTCCATAGTTAGTACCTAGATGGCTTCTTCTCTCTCTTTGGATCTCAATACCAAGTTCTCCTCGGTCTTCGAGGAGATCTATTCGATGTAATCTCTGTTTGCGGTGTGTTTGTCGAGATCCGATGAATTGTGGGTTTATGATCAAGATTATCTATGAGAAATATTTGGTTATTTTCTGAATTCTTTTATGTATGATTATAATATCCTTGCAAGTCTCTTCGAATTATTGGTTTGGTTTGGCCTACTAGATCTGTAGTTCTTGCAATGGGAGAAGTGCTTGGCTTTGGGTTCAATCTTGCGGTGTCCTTTCCCAGTGACAGTAGGGGCAGCAAGGCACGTATTGTATTGTTGCCATCGAGGATAAAATGATGGGGTTTATATCATATTGCTTGAGTTTATCCCTCTACATCATGTCATCTTGATTAAGGCGTTACTCTGTTCTTATGAACTTAATACTCTAGATGCATGCTGGATAGCGGTCGATGTGTGGAGTAATAGTAGTAGATACAGAATCGTTTCGGTCTACTTGTTACGGACGTGATGCCTAT
Organism: Secale cereale; assembly: GCA_902687465.1. NCBI lineage: Eukaryota > Viridiplantae > Streptophyta > Magnoliopsida > Poales > Poaceae > Secale > Secale cereale. Next base: position 828,653,742 of record LR738710.1, on the reverse strand, counting down.
ATATAATGATCATGCCTAGATATTCTCATAAGTATTCTCTTTTCTATCAATTGCTCGACAGTAATTCATTCACCCACCGCATAATTCTGCTATCATGAGAGCAGCCACTAGTGAAACCTATGGCCCCCCGGGTCTATTCTCAACATATCAATCTACAATCTACTTTACTTTACCGTTTTTACTTTCTGTTCTTATATCCAAAAATACCAAAAATATCAAACTATCATATCTATCAGATCTCACTTTCATAAGTGACCATAAAGGGATTGACAACCCCTTATCGTGTTGGCTGCGAAGTTCTTATTTGTTTGTGCAGGTGCGAGGGACTCGCGCGTGGTCTCCTACTGGATTGATACCTTGGTTCTCAAAAACTGAGGGAAATACTTACGCTACTGTGCTGCATCACCCTTTCCTCTTCAAGGGAATACAACGCAAGCTCGAGAAGTAGTAGTAGGATATAAATTACCATGAACATAAATATCGTGGAGGCTATGTTGATTTTGTTTCAACTACATGTGTGAACATGTGCCAAGTCGAGCCACTTAAATCATTCAAAGGAGGATACCATCCTATCATTCTACATCATAACCATTTTAAAAGCATGTTGGCACGCAAGGTAAACCATTATAAACTCCTAGCTAATTAAGCATGGCATGAGTAACTATAATGTCTAATTGTCATTGCAAACATGTTTCATTCATAATGGGCTGAATCAGGAATGACAAGCTAATCATATTTACAAAAACAAGATTGGTCGAGTTCATACCAGCTTTTCTCCATCTCAATCATTTCATCATATATTGTCATTATTGCCTTTCACTTGCACGACCAAACAGTGTGAATGATAATAAGAGTGCACGTGCATTGGACTAAGCTGGAATCTGCAACATTTATTCAAAGGAGAGGACAAGGTAATATGGGCTCTTTGTTAATTCAACAATAATGCATACGAGAGCCACTCATCATTTTCATCGTGGTCTTGTCCTCTCGACCCCCAAAGAAAAGAAAAGAATTTCAAAGAAACACACTGAAATATTTTTGGAGTTATTGTTTTTCTAAAGAGAGCAAAACTAGAACTAGAAAAACTATTTACACGGGAAGGCTCCCAACAAACAAAAGAAGAACGAGAAGTCCTTTTGGATTTTCTTTTAATACTACAAACTACTAAGGAACCAACTGGAAAGAAAAGACAAAAAGAAGCAAGAAATCTTTTTTGGTTTTCAAAGTTTTTCAAACACACAAGAAGAAAGCGAGAAAAATAAACTAACATGGATGATACAATGGAAAAATATGAACACTGACAACTGGAATGAATGTGTGAACATGAATATAATGTCGGTGAGAAATACATACTCCCCCAAGCTTAGGTTTTTGCCTAAGTTGGTCTAGGCCCATGGATCAAAATCCCTCTCTTGGTTACTGAGGTGGATCCTGAGGGTTCCACTGGTTTGCGAGCTCCTGCGGCTCCCACTGAAAGATAGGCTCGTGATATGGATCAGGTGACGGCTCTGGCTCAGGAATTGAGGACTGTGTCCCATCCCAACATATATGAATGTCCTCGGGCAAAACAAAGTACCTGCCTGAATGAAGATCGAACAAAGTAGGTGCAGGCAAGGTGATAATCTGAAAAGTGTCCTCGCTAAATATCAAGTTATAAATAAGTCTCTTTTCCTCATCATAGTGAATAAACTTATGTGCTACCATGCTGTCATAATCTAAGTAAATGGTCGGTAGCAATTTCTCCTCTTTTTCATAATGCCTAATAGGTATCTCGAAATGTTCAGCAAGGCGAGGCAAAAATGCCCCTTAGTACGGTTTAAAGTCAACTATTTAGCAACCATATCACCCAAACTAAAAGTTCTATCGCGAAGCAAAGCATGGCGCAAAATGGCAAGGTCAGGAGCACTAAGGCCTCCACTCTCCCCACGACCAATCAAACATCTCCCAGCAAATAGTGAATAATAGCGTAAAACAGGAAAATGTACAATGGCAACTCTCGCTTTCGACACCCTTCTCCTTTCCCCTACGGTAATTTCATCAATGAAATCTTCCACATCTCTAGGACGTGGTTCATCGATGCTGCCTTCGTAAGGTAATTTCCATACCCCACAAAAGTCATAAAGCGTCATCTCCTTATGCACATCACATAAATCAAATTCTACCATAGGTGGTGATTTTCTAGCATGAAAATGAAAATTTTGCACGAAAGTATTGGTTAGGAGTAGATACTGATCACACTGGTCGCAGAGGAAGTCGGTGATGCCTGCATTGTCGGCCAAATAATAGAAATCCTCATAAATTCCAGCCACCTGTAATAATGCATCGCATGGCCATTCACACGCTCGAATTTCTGTGGTACGAGGAAGATTATACTTGGGCTTCTCCTTCTCCTCATTCTCCTTTTCATTTGAACCCCGGCTCGGGGAGCGTCTCAACAATCTCCTCATCATTTTCTTCCTCTGAAAAATTCTGAAATTTTTAGTGACTCAAAATAAAAGTGAACCAAACTCAACAAAATTGTTAGCAACTACTCCTACAAGTGTCCAGAAGCTATATCATGTATCAAAACTACTTTGGACTATATAAATTTGACATGCAAGCTTAAGAACAAGGTCACTACAATAGATTTTTTTTGCAATAAATAAAGCACTAGAACAAAAACTAATTGTCCCATTGGAGGAGTCACATACCGAAGAACAATCCCCCAAAATAGTTTTGCAAATGATGGATTGAGCAAGGAGATCGAAAATAGCAGCAAGATGAGCTAGAACACGGGTTTGAGCTGGTTGATGATTTTTTTCTAGAGGAAGGAGAGGATTGGTGCTGGAATAAGTGGAGGGGCCACGTGGGGCCCACAAGGACAGTGGGTGCGCCCTCCACTCTTGTGGCCCACTGGTGCAGCCCCCTGGTGCATTCTCAGTGCCAAAAATTCTTAATATTCCACAAAATATCATAATAAATTTTTAGGGCATTTGGAGAACTTTTATTTTTGGGACATTTTTATTACATAGATAATTCAGAAAACTGACAGATAGTACTATTTTTGCTTTATTTAATCTAAATAATATCAAGTAAAAGTTGGGTATAGAAGGTGGTGTTTTCTAAATTCATCCATCTCATGCTCATCAAAAGGAATCCGTCAATGAGGTTAATCAAGTCTCATTAACAAACTTCTTTCGAGTAACATAAAACTGGAGAATTTTCGAATAACACTAGGTTACCTCAATGAGGATATGCATGTTGATACGTCTCCAACGTATCTATAATTTTTTATTGTTCCATGCTATTACATTATCCTTCTAGGATGTCTTATGGGCTTTATTATACATGTTTATATGATTTTTGGGACTAACCTATTAACCCAGAGCCTAGTGCCAGTTTCTGTTTTTTCCTTGTTTTTGAGTTTCGCAGAAAAGGAATATCAAATGGAGTCCAATTGACGAGCCAATTTTTAAGATTTTTTCTGGAGCAAAAGAAGCCCTCGAAGCAAAAGAGATGGGCCAGGGGAGCCACGGGCTGCCCTCGAGGGTGGGGGCGCACCCTGTGAAGGGGGGTGCGCCCCCTATCTCGAGGAAAGCCCAGCAGCCCCCCTGACGTGTGCCCTACGCCAAAAAATCCTATAAATACTGAAACCTTCGGAAATTAACCTAGATGGGGAGTTCCGCCACCGAAAGCCTCTGTAGCCACCGAAAACCAATCTACAGCCGTTCTGGCACCCTGCCGGAGGGGGGAATCCCTCTCCGGTGGCTATCTTCATCATCCCGGCGCTCTCCATGACGAGGAGGGAGTAGTCCACCCTCGGGGCTGAGGGTATGTATCAGTAGCTATGTGTTTGATCTCTCTCTCTCGTGTTCTTGAGATGGAACGATCTTGATGTATCGCGAGCTTTGCTATTCTATTTGGATCTTATAATGCTTCTCCCCTCTACTCTCTTGTAATGGATTGAGTTTTCCCTTTGAAGATATCTTACCGGATTGAGTCTTTAAGGATTTGAAACACTTGATGTATGTCTTGCACGTGTTTATCTGTGGTGACAATGGGATATCATGTGATCTACTTGATGTATGTTTTGGTGATCAACTTGCGGGTTCCGTGACCTTGGGAATCTATGCATAGGGGTCGGCACACGTTTTCGTCTTGACTCTCCGGTAGAAACTTTGGGGCACTCTTTGAAGTTCTATGTGTTGGTTGAATAGATATTTCTGAGATTGTGTGATGCATATCGTATAATCATGCCCACGGGTACTTGAGGTGACAATGGAGTATCTAGGTGACATTAGGGTTTTGATTGGTTTGTGTCTTAAGGTGTTATTCTAGTACGAACTCTATGCTAGATTGAACATTACTATAGACTCTTGAATAGATCGATCAGAAAGAATAGCTTTGAGGTGGTTTCGTACCCTACCATAATCTCTTCGTTTGTTCTCCGCTATTAGTGACTTTGGAGTGACTCTTTGTTGCATGTTGAGGGCTAGTAATATGATCCAATTATGTTATCCTTGTTGAGAGAACTTGCACTAGTGAAAGTATGAACCCTAGGCCTTCTCTACTATCATTGCAACACCGTTTATGCTCACGTTTACCACTTGCTACCTTGCTGTTTTTATATTTTCCTTTTACAAAAACCCATATCTACCATCCATATTGCACTTGTATCACCATCTCTTCGCTGAACTAGTGCACCTATACAATTTACCATTGTATTGGGTGTGTTGGGGACACAAGAGACTCTTTGTTATTTGATTGCAGGGTTGTTTGAGAGAGACCATCTTCATCCTACGCCTCCCACGGATTGATAAACCTTAGGTCATCCACTTGAGGGAAATTTGCTACTGTCCTACAAACCTCTGCACTTGGAGGCCCAACAAAGTCTACAAGAAGAAGGGTGCGTAGTAGACATCAAGCTCTTTTCTGGCGCCGTTGCCTGGGAGGTTAGCACTTGAAGGTATATCTTTAGATCTTGCAATCGAATCTTTTAGTTTCTTGTTTTATCACTAGTTTCGTTTATAAAATAAAACTACAAAAAATGGAATTAAGGTTACCTCATATGCTTCATCTTTTTAATATCTTTCGTGAAAATGATGGGAAGGAAAATTGTGCTCAAGTACTAGAAGAAGAATTACATAGAATGCTTGGCATAGAATATGTGCATGATGAGCATGATTGCAATGTTGTTAGTATGAATTCTTTGAATACCCATGATGCTAATGATATGCAAAGCCACAAGCTTGGGGAAGCTATGTTTGATGAAGATGATATTTTTAGTCCCCCAAGTTTTTATGAGCAAATCTATTATGATGAAAGCATGCCTCCTATTTATGATGATTATATTGATGAAAGTGGATTTGGAGAGGTCATGCCTTTATTTAGTGATGAATCCACTATTTTGGAAGAGGTTCCAATTGATTATGAGAACAAAGTTGCTATCTATGATGATTATTGTGATGACTCATATGCTATAAAGAATAATGATAACCATGTAACTTGTCATCATGATTTTAGTTTTCAATTGGATTATGCTTCACATGATAGTTGTTTTGTTAAGTTTGCTCCCACTACTATTGATGAGAATAAATTTGCTTATGTGGAGAGTAGTAAAATTTCTATGCAAGTAGATCATGAAAAGAATGCTTTATGTGCTAGTTATATTGTTGAATTCATTCATGATGCTACTGAAAATTATTATGAGAGAGGATCATATACTTGTAGGAATTGCAATTATATCAAGTTTCCTCTCTATGTGCCTAAAATCTTGAAGTTATGCTCGTTTTCCCTTCCTATGCTAGTTGATTATTGTTCCCATAAGTTGTTTGTTCACAAAATCCCTATGCATAGGAAGTGGGTTAGACTTAAATGTGGTAGTTATATTCTTCATGATGCTCTCTTTATGTTTCAATTCTTATCTTTTATGTGAGCATCATTATGCCTAGCTAGGGGCGTTAAACGATAGCGCTTGTTGGGAGGCAACCCAACTATATTTTATGTTTTTTTCTTGCTGTTAGGGAATAAATATTGAATCTAGCCTCTGATTAGATGTGGTTTCATGTTTTGTTTAGTGTTTGTGCCAAGTAGAACCTTTGGGAAGACTTGCGTGAAGTTTATATGATCTTGCTGTGAAAAACAGAATCGCTAGCGCTCGCTAAAGTAGTCGTGGGATTTTACTGGAGCGTGATTTTTAGTTGATTCTTTTTGAAGTTGATTGGTAGAAAAATTCCGAAAATTTAGAAATTTAGTTTGATTTTTTTGGAGTTCCAGAAGTAGGCGAACCCGGCAGATTACTACAGACTGTTTTGTCTTTGACAGATTCTGTTTTTCGTGTGTTGTTTGCTTATTCCGATGCATCTATGAGTAGTATTGGGAAGTATGAACCATATAGAAGTTGGAATACAGTAGGTTTAACACCAATATAAACAAAGAATTAATTCACGGCAGTACCTTTGAGTAGTGATTTGTTTTCTTATACTAACAGAGCTCACGAGATTTTTGTCTAAGTTTTGTGTTGTGAAGTTTTCAAGTTTTGAGTATTGCTTTGATGGACTATGGAACAAAGAGCAGCAAGGTCATAAGCTTGGGGATTCCCATGGCACCCCAAGGTAAAATTCAAGGACAACCAAAAGCCTAAGCTTGGGGATGCCCCGGGAAGGCATCCCCTCTTTCGTCTTCACCCATCGGTAACTATACTTGGAGCTATATTTTTATTCGCAACATGATATGTGTTTTGCTTGGAGCTTCAATTTAGTTTATTTTGTTTTTCTTGCTGTTTGAATAATATCCCAAGATCTGAAGTTCTTAAATGTTAGAGAGTCTTCACATAGTTACATAATTATTCAACTACCCATTGATCTTCACTTATATCTTTCGGAGTAGTTTGTTGTTTGCTCTAGTGCTTCACTTATATCTTTTAGAGCACGGTGGTGGTAATATTTTGTAGAAATGGATGAACTCTCATGATTCACTTATATCCTTTTGAGAGTCTATGAAAACAGCATGGTAATGTGTTTAGGCTATAAAACTAGTCTTCACATGATAGAGATCCAAGATCAATGTAGTAAAAACTTCCACACTAAGTGCATTGAATATGATGAGATGTTGGATGCTTGATAATTGTTTTGAGACATGAGGATAGTGATATTAGAGTCATGCTAGTGGAGTTATTATGAAATTGAGAAATACATGCGTTAAGGTTAGTGATTCCCGTAGCATGCACGTATGGTGAACCGTTGTGTGACTAAGTTAAAGCATGATGTATTTGTAGAGTGTCAACCTTTGTGTGGAGGTCGGGGGCGCGCGATGGTTAACTCCTACCAACCTCCCCCCTAGGAGCATGCTTTGATTACTTTGTTTTGATGACTCGTAGATTTTTGCAATAAGTATATGAGTTCTTTATGACTAATGTTGAGTCCATGGATTATACGCATTCTCACCCTTCCACCATTGCTAGCCTCTCTTGTACCGCGCGACTTTTGCCGGTGCCATAAACCCACTATATATCCTTCCTCGAAACAGCCACCATATTGTTCCTCAAAACATCCACCATACCTATCATGGCATTTCCCTAGCCATTCCGAGATATATTGCCATGCAACTTTCCACCGTTCCGTTCATATGACACGCATCATATTGTCATATTGCCATTGCATGAGCATGTAGTTGACATAGTATTTGTGGCAAGGCCACCATGCATAATTTTCATACATGTCACTCTTGTTTCATTGCACATACCGGTACACCGCCGGAGGCATTCACATAGAGTCATACTTTGTTGTTGTAGTATCGAGTTGTAATTTCGTGTTGTAATGAAAGTGTGATGATCATCATTATTAGAGCAGTGTCCCATGGGAGGAAAGGCTAAATCTATAAAGCCCCTCCGCAAAAAAAGAAGAAGAGGAAAGGCCAAAAAGAAAAAAAAGAAAGGCCCCAAAAAAAAGGAAAAAAAGAAAAAAAAGAAAAAAAGAAAAAGAAAAAGAAAAAGGGACAATTGCTACTATCTTTTTCCACACTTGTGCTTCAAAGTAGTACCATGTTCTTCATTGTAGAGAGTCTCATGCTTAGTCACTTTCATATACTAGTGCGAATTTTCGTTATAGAACTTGGCTTGTATATTGGAACGATGGGCTTCCTCAAATGCCCTAGGTCTTCGTGAGCAAGCAAGTTGGATGCACACCCATTAGTTTATTTTGTTGAGCTTTCATTCATACTTAGCTCTAGTGCATCCGTTGCATGGTAATCCTTACTCACTCACATTGATATCTATTTATGGGCATCTCCATAGCCCGTTGATACGCCTAGTCGATGTGAGACTATCTCCCTCCTTTTACTCTTCTCCACAACCACCTCTATTCCACCCATAGTGCTATATCCATGGCTCACGCTCATGTATTGCGTGAAAGTTGAAATGTTTGAAAAGAAAGAGTATGAAAACAAGTGCTTGGCTGAAGTCGGGGTTGTGCATGATATGAATATTTAGTGTGATAACGAGGGAGCATAGCCAACACTATATGATTTTGTAGGGATAACTTTCTTTAGCCATAGTTTTTTGAGAAGACATTATTGTTTTGTTAGTATTGCTTGAAGTATTGTTATTTCTTATGTCAACATAGACTTTTATCTCAAATCTTTCATATCTGAACATTCATGCCACAATTAAGAGAATTACATTGAAAAACTATATTGGTTAGCATTCCACATAAAAATTCTTTCTTTATCATTTACCTACTCGAGGACGAGCTGGAATTAAGCTTGGGGATGCTGATACGTCTCCAACGTATCTATAATTTTTGATTGTTCCATGCTATTATATTATCCTTCTAGGATGTCTTATGGGCTTTATTATACACTTTTATATGATTTTTGGGACCCAGAACCCAGTGACAGTCTCTGTTTTTTTTCCTAGTTTTTGAGTTTCGTAGAAAAGAATATCAAACGGAGTCCAAATGACGAGCCAATTTTTTATGATTTTTTCTGGACCAAAAGAAGCCCCCAAAGCAAAAGAGATGGGCTAGGGGAGCCACGGGCTACCCTCGAGGTAGGGGGCGCGCCCTGTGAAGGGGGGCGCGCCCCCCTATCTCGAGGACAGCCCAGCAGCCCCCCTAACGTGTGCCCTACGCCAAAAAGTCATATAAATACTGAAACCTTCGGAAATTAACCTAGATGGGGAGTTCCGCCGCCGAAAGCCTCTGTAGCCACCAAAAACCAATCTACAGCCGTTCTAGCACCCTGCCGGAGGGGGAAATCCCTCTCAGTTGGCTATCTTCATCATGCCGGCGCTCTCCATGACGAGGAGGGAGTAGTCCACCCTCGGGGCTGAGGGTATGTATCAGTAGCTATGTGTTTGATCTCTCTCTCTCTCTTGTGTTCTTGAGATGGAACGATCTTGATGTTTCGCGAGCTTTGCTATTCTAGTTGGATCTTATAATGTCTACTCTCTTGTAATGGATTGAGTTTTCCCTTTGAAGTTATCTTACCGGATTGAGTCTTTAAGGATTTGAGAACACTTGATCTATGTCTTGCACGTGTTTATCTGTGGTGACAATGGGATATCATGTGATCTACTTGATGTATGTTTTGGTGATCAACTTGCGGGTTCCGTGACCTTGGGAATCTATGCATAGGGGTTGCACACGTTTTCGTCTTGACTCCCCGGTAAAAACTTTGGGGCACTCTTTGAAGTTCTATGTGTTGGTTGAATAGATGATTCTGAGATTGTGTGATGCATATCGTATAATCATGCCCACGGATACTTGAGGTGACAATGGAGTATCTAGGTGACATTAGGGTTTTGATTGGTTTGTGTCTTAAGGTGTTATTCTAGTACGAACTCTATGATAGATTGAACGTTACTATGGACTCTTGAATAGATCGATCAGAAAGAATAGCTTTGAGGTGGTTTCGTACCCTACCATAATCTCTTCGTTTGGTCTCCGCTATTAGTGACTTTGGAGTGACTCTTTGTTGCATGTTGAGGGCTAGTAATATGATCCAATTATGTTATCCTTGTTGAGAGAACTTGCACTAGTGAAAGTATGAACCCTAGGCCTTCTCTACTATCATTGCAACACCGTTTATGCTCACGTTTACCACTTGCTACCTTGCTGTTTTTATATTTTCCTTTTACAAAAACCCATATCTACCATCCATATTGCACTTGTATCACCATTTCTTCGCCGAACTAGTACACCTATACAATTTACCATTGTATTTGGTGTGGTGGGGACACAAGAGACTCTTAGTTATTTGGTTGCAGGGTTGTTTGAGAGAGACCATCTTCATCCTACGCCTCCCACGGATTGATAAACCTTAGGTCATCCACTTGAGGGAAATTTGCTACTGTCCTACAAACCTCTGCACTTGGAGGCCCAACAAAGTCTACAAGAAGAAGGGTGCGTAGTAGACATCACATGTCCCCAACAATAAGAATATAATATTTCTTCTTAATAGTAGGAAGAGGGAATTCAAAACCTCCAATAGCAACAGTTGAAATTTTACAAAACAAAATTGACGCTATTAACGTGAGGTTGTTTCTTTGGAATGTGTACCGTATGCTCATTACCATTTACATGAAAAGTGGCATTGCCTTTGTTGCAATCAATAACAGCCCTTGCAATATTCCAAAAGGGTCTACCAAGGATAATCGACATACTGTCGTCCTCGGGAATATCATGAATAACAAAGTTCTTTAAGATAGTAACGTTTGCAACCACAACAGGGACATCCTCACAAATACCGATAGGTACAGCAGTTGATTTATCAGCCATTTGCATAGAAATTTCAATAGGTGTCAACTTATTCAAGTCAAGTCTACGATACAAAGAGAAAGGCATAACACTAACACCGGCTCTAAGATCACATAAAGCAGTTTTAACATAGTTTCCTTTAATGGAGCGTGGTATAGTAGGTATTCCTAGATCTCCAAGTTTCTTTGGTATTCCACCCTAAAAGTATAATTAGCAAGCATGGTGGAAATTTCAGCTTCCGATATCTTTCTTTTATTAGTAACAATTTCTTTCATATACTTGGCATAAGGAGGCATTTTAAGCATATCAGTCAAATGCATATGCAAGAAGATAGGTCTATTCATCTCACAAAATCGTTCAAAATCCTCATCATCCTTTTTTCTTGGATGGTTTAGGAGGAAAGGGCATGGGTTTTTGAACCCATGGTTCCCTTTCTTTACCATGTTTCCTAGCAATGAAGTCTCTCTTATCATAACATTGATTCTTTGATTATGGGTTATCAAGATCAACAACAGGTTCAATCTCTACATCATTATCATTACTAGGTTGAGCATTAGAATGAACATCATCATTAACATTATCACTAGGTTCATGTTCATTATCAGACTGAGTCTCAGCATCAGAAATTGTCAGGGATATAACTATTAGGTATAAACCGTCCAGGAAGGGGCCGGTTTATGCCTATAAGGATTACTTCTACTGAAGCCCAGCAAGGCATAGAACATGGCGCTTTATTATAAGAGACTAGAGATCCAGGGCCCAAGAGGTGTTAGGGCCCGTAATTGTAAACCACCATACGGAGTGTAACTTGTATTGTAAGATAGGAAAGATAGAGATCGAGCTGGGCATGTTTATGAGCCGGCCTCGGGATTCTGTAAACCGGACCGGGCGCCATCCTGTGTATATAAAGGGACGACCCGGCGACGGTTCAGGGACAGAGAACAACAACTCGAGACACAGGCAAAGCGGATTCACTCCCTGGTCATCGAAACCCTAACAATACCACACCAAACTAGAAGTAGGCTTTTACCTTCATCGAAGGGGCCGAACTAGTATAAAAACCCTTGCGTCCTTGTCCACTTTAACCCTTTAAGCTAACCCGTAGCGATGGCTCCATGACTAAGTCCTTTTGCTAGGACATCTGCCGTGACAAAACCACGACAGTTGGCGCCTACCGTGGGGCTATCGCACGATGGTTTCGTGTTCTTGAAGGGCAGCTTTGAAGGGCTCCAGGGCTATGCAGTGGGCCGGATGACTAAGAGTCGTCGTGGCAAGATCTACATCGATGATGCAGGCTGGGGTCCCGAGGCCGATTCAATCGAGTACGGGTACCGGGTCCCCTTTGGTGGCATCCACGTCTTCATTGGCAAGATCGGCGAACCGGGCCCTGAGTCGGACATCTGCTCCAACATCGTCGAGTCGGCTCAGCGTGCGCGACCTGCCCGGATTCGGCCCGCCATGAAGCGTGTCTTCATGGGAGCGGTTCACGGAGCGCAAGCTGAGGATGAATCAGAATCTGGTGGCGAGACCGTCATTTATTCTGGCGACGAGTCATCCACTGGAGAAACCGAGTCTTTATATCTTTTGCAGGATGGTCGGTCTGGGGGCTGTTCCGATGGTGACAGTGTTGGGGAACGTAGTATTTTCAAAATTTTCCTACGATCACGCAAGATCTATCTACTAGATGCATAGCAACGAGGGGAAGAGTGTGTCTACGTACCCTTGTAGACCGCGAGCAGAAGCGTCAAGTGACGCGGTTGATGTAGTCGAACTTCTTCTCGATCCAACCGATCAAGCACCGAACGTACGGCACCTTGATACGTCCAAAACGTATCTATAATTTCTGCTTGCTCCATGCCACTTTTGGGTGATATTGCTATGATATTCATACACTTCCATACACTTTTGATCATATTTGGACTAACTTACTAATCCAGTGCACCCCAGTGCCAGTTTCTGTTTTCGGCTGTTTTTGTATTTCAGGTTTTCACGTTTCGAGAACTGCCCAGAAAAATCCAGAAAAATTATATAAAAAATCAGCGAACTGGAAACAACACTGCGTCCGAAGGGCAACCTGGGGGGGCCACAGGGGCTCCAGGCGCCCTGTGGGCGCGCCCCCCCTGGGCCGCGCCGGGGGGGCGCCTCGGCCCCCCGAGACTCCCCCGCTGCCCTACTTTGGCATATATTTAAAGGACCCTCCGAAACCCTCAGAACAGGACTTCTTTTCGCGATCCCATCTCTGTTCCGCCGCCGCCGCCGCTTCCAAGATCGGGAGCACCAGGAGAACTCTTCCCGGCACCCTGACGGAGGGGAGGATCACCACCGGGAGCTTCTCCACCACCATGGACGCCTCCCGGATGACTCGTGAGTAGTCTCCCTTGGACCATGAGTCCATGACCAGTAGCTATGTGATGTTCTCCTCCCGTTCTTGTGCTTCACTAATTAGTCCTCGTGAGCTGCCCTACATGATCGAGGCACCTATGTAATCCTTATGCTGTTGCTATGTTGTGTTTGCTGGGATCCGATGGATTATGAGATTATGTTCAGATTGATCTTGAGTAATATATTTGATTCACCTCTTTTATATTTTAGTTCATAAGTAATTCTTGCATGTTGTCCGTTGTTATTTATTGCTTTGGCCGAGTAATAGGTAGTGACTCCAAGAGGGAACGTTATGCTCGATTGTGGGTTCATGCCCCTCGATGACTAGCTTGAGTGACAGAAACATGAGTCTAGGGGATGTGCTGTTGCCACAAGGGGGAAAACAACGGTGCTTGTGCCCGCGGGTGCAAGGATTGTTTACTTTACGCAAAGTTCTTTTAATGCAGTTGTCTGTTGCATTGAGTTTACACTATGGGTGGGACTCGCAACTTAATACCAGCGAGATGTTCTGGATAGATATCTCAAGGTGGATGATTTTGTAGTAGATATTGATGGATTTCGGTCTACTTACTTTGGCGTACCGCCCATGCTTTGAACCTCAACCTTTCTTGCAATGTAGTCAGCATTGGTTTGCGTTCGTGGTCCTGTCAATTGCCCAGCTGTAATTTGTTTACCTCACATAGCTGTTTTATCGTTTTTTGGGAGAGAGACATCACTAGTGAACATCATGAGACTCCGGTCCATATTACCATCATTGATCACATCCACTATTTACTTTCTGTTACTATTTACTATTTCAAAAACTATCTATCACTACTATCATGTCTTTTAACCCTTTGTGAACTACAAGGCCGGAGAGATTGACAACCTCTCTGTACTCGTTGGGAGCAAAGTTATTTGTATCTGTGTGCAGGTCCACGTTGGTTGCTACTAATCTGGCGCCGTAGCAATTGACACCTACTTGTTGAACCTAGGAGTCTCTGGGGAATCGATCCTTGGCATCTTTGCTAGGGGAAAACACTTCTACTTACTGCATCTTACACCTTCCACTTGGGGTAACCAACGAGGGGTTCGAGGCCCATCAAGGAGTATTTTCTGGCGCCGTTGCCGGGGACTCCACTCTTCAGGATAGGGGAGTTGCATGCTATCTTTTACCTTTGCTTTTTAGTCTTGTTAGTTTACCTTTCATTTTTGCTTTAGTTCTTTTTATCGAAAATCACAAAAATAATTATCTTGCTTGCTTGCTACTATGGGTTCCACCGAGAACACCAAGTTGTGTGACTTCACTAGTCACAACAACGATGACTTTATCAGCACACCAATCACTACACCTGCCACTTCAGCACCTTCATATGAAATTAAACCTGCTTTACTAAACTTAGTCATGAAAGAACAATTCTCCGGTGCTGGAGATGATGCTGCTTTACACTTGAACAACTTTGTAGAACTTTGTGATATGCAAAAGTACCAAGAAATAGATGGTAATATTGTTAAGCTTAAGCTTTTTCCTTTCTCCTTGAGAGGAGGAGCTAAAATTTGGTTTCAGTCTTTGCCTAGAAATAGCATAGATTCATGGGACAAGTGCAAAGATGCTTTTATCGGAAAATACTATCCACCTGCTAAAATTATCCAACTTAGAAGTAACATCATGAATTTTAAACAATTGGATAATGAACACGTTGCCCAAGCTCGGGAACGTATGAAGTCTCTTATCAAGAACTGCCCTACTTACGGTTTGACTACTTGGATGGTTATCCAAACTTTTTATGCAGGCTTGAACTTTACCTCGCGGAACTTGTTAGATTCGGCCGCGGGAGGAACTTTTATGTCAACTACACTTGGTGCTGCCACAAAGCTTCTCGATGAGATGATGACCAACTATTCCCAATGGCACACCGAACGCGCTCCAACAGGTAGGAAGGTAAACTCTGTCGAGGAGATTTCCTCCCTTAATGAAAAAGTTGACTTGATCATGTCTCTACTTTCGAAGCAATCTACTGTTGATCCTCGTGATGTTCCTTTAAATTCTTTGATTGCTCAAGAACAAGTAGATGTTAACTTTATCTCTAGAAATAATTTCAACAACAATGCTTATAGGAGTAACTTTGGTAACAATTCTAGACCGTTCCCCTCTAACTCTTATGGGAACAACAATGCTTATCCTAGTACCAAGAACTCCAATACTGAACTAGAGACTATGCTTAGAGATTTCATCACTACCCAAAAAGCCTTTAATAAGAATGTAGAAGAGAAACTACATAAACTAGATGATCTTTCTTTCAAGGTAGACCACTTAGCCAATGAGGTAAAATTGCTAAAAATTGAAACTTCTCCTCTTAAGGAGAGGGAAGTCATCCCTATTAATGCTACTCAAGTACAAATTAATGAAAATATTAGGATGATGGCTAAGCTTAAAGAGAGATGGGCTAGAGAAAGGGAGGAAGAGGAAAGAATTAAGAGCCTTCCTACCCACCACACTGTTGCTACTATCCAAGTTATTGAGGATGTTCACACTCTTAGCACCCAATGTACTCCTGGTCCCAATGGACCTATTAATGGTGATGCTATAGAAACTACCAACCAAGTGAACCTTAAGGACACCACTACCACTTTACTTGATGCTCGTGACCTTGATTTTGATAATTGCACTCTTACCGAAGTTATTGATTTCCTTCACAAAATGTCTAGAGATCCCCGCACTAGCATGCTTAACCTTGCCTTCACAGAGCATATCACTAATGCTCTCATCAAATCTAGGGAGGAGAAACTTAGAGTAGAAGCCTCCATACCTAGAAAGCTAGAAGATGGTTGGGATCCTATGATAAAAATTAATTTGAATGACTTCTCCTGTTATGCATTATGTGATGTTGGTGCTAGTACTTCTGTTATGCCCAAAAGGATATATGATATGCTTAAATTGAAACCTTATGATTCTTGTTCTTTTGGTAATGTTCTCGTTGATTCTTCCATAAAGAAACCTTTGGGGAGGATCGACGATGTTCTTATTGTTGTCAATGATAATTATGTGCCCGTGGATTTCACTATTATGGATATTGAATGTGATCCTTCATGTCCAATTATTTTGGGACGTCCCTTTTTGCGCACCATTGGTGCTGTCATTGACATGAAAGAGGGTAATATAAAATTTCAGTTTCCTCTCAAGAAAGGGATGGAACACTTCCCTCGTAAGAAGGTCAAGTTACCTTTTGAGTCCGTTGTACGGGCTAGTTATTCTTTTACTCTTGATAAAACTTGATCTATGCATTATGCCTAGCTTAAAGGCATAAAAGAAAGCGCTTTTGGGAGGCAGCCCACATGAATAAATTTTTTGCTTTTGTTATGTCTTGATGTTGTTTACTGCTGTAGCATCATCATTGTATCTTTGCTTTTCATATTTGTGCCAAGTATAGCCTCTGATTGCTATAAAGTTCAAAAGTTGTGAGGTGCTGTCCAGGAAACAGATTCTGTCCTTGGATAGAAAAATTCGTATAAAATCACCAGATCATCTTTTTGGTCTGAATTTTTTCGACAGCGTTCTCTATATAATTGTCTTTCGTGCGTCAGTTCTGAGTTTTTTGATTTGAGTTGCAGAAGTATCCCGAACAGGTCAATTACTGCCTGCTGTTCTGTTTTTCACAGATTCTGTCCTGTTTTGCCTTACATTCACTTTGCAAATTAAGAACTTGCTTTTTCTTTGCAAAAACCTTTTGGCAATCTTGAGAAACAGTAGAACTTCAAGAATATCTTTATTTCCAGCAAGGTATAATTATTTTATTAAGGGTACTAACCTCGCTAATCAGATTATGATGAGTTGTGTATGAAGGGAGTTTTCAAGTGTGCGAGGGAAGATGATAAAATTATTCAGGAGTGTCAAGCGCTCAAGCTTGGGGATGCCCCCGTGCACCCCCAAGAAATATTCAAGGAGACTCAAGCGTCTAAGCTTGGGGATGCCCCCGTGCATCCCCTTCTCCATCAACATTATCAGTTCGTCTTTCGTTCCGCTATATTTTTATCACTTCATGTGTTATGTGCTATGCTTGGAGCGTCTTGCTTTAAGTTTTCCTTTTAGTTTTTCATAACGAGTCGGAACTCAGCATTCCTTTATGTGGGAGAGAAACACGCTCCACCTCTACCTAGAACATTACATAGAATTTTCATGTCTATCTATGCTGTGTGTGTTCTTTATCTTTTAATAGCTACTATCATACTCTGCTCTTAGTATTCATGCTTACCTTTTCAAGAGCTTTTATTTAGTTGGTTGCTTGAACTCTCTTTAATTACCATGCTCACCTTATTAAGAGAGTTTGCTTCCGTTGCATGGGTTAATGTGTCTATGATAAAGATGCTACTTTCATGATGGTGCTTAGTAGTTCAGGTTTTCTTTTGGTTAATCTCAAATAGCTGGGGGGTTCCCAATGTGTTATTGGAGTACCAACTTGGTTTGTTTGCCTATGATGTGGTATGGTTTAGTAATATCTTCCTTCGAGAATTTATTTTGATTGACTTGACGTATGCTCACGAATATTCAAGACTGTAAAGAAAGTCTGTCAAGCCTTGATGATCTTTTGTTTCTAAGTAGCGATATAACTACCATGCCTGATTCAATATTGCTTTGTCGCTCTGCATGATTATGACCGTCATTGCTCTCTTAGTTGGTCGCTCTCAGTCTTTTTGCTAACCTCCACCTGTACTAAGCAAACTAACCATGCAATACATAGCTCATGGGAAAGTAGCCTAAAAACTATTGTGGTAAAGAATATGTTGCTTATGTATCTTATTTCTTATAAGTTGCTTGCTGAGCGGTAACCATGTTTCTGGGGACGCCATCAACTGTCACACTTTTGTTGAATATCATGTGAGTTGCTATGCATGTTCGTCTTGTCTGAAGTAAGGGTGATTTACCGTGGGTTGAATAACTATGCATATTGTTAGAGAAGAACATTGGGCCGCCAACCAAAGCCATGCATCATGGTGGAAGTTTTAGATTGGACCTTAATCCTCAATCTCTCATGAGAATATGCTTATGCATTAAAGAGGAGTCCATCATCTATTTTCTATGTTGTCCCGGTATGGATGTCCTCAAGTTGAGATCTATCAAAAACGAGAAATCAAATGCGATCTATCTCCTTGGACCTTTGTACAGGTGGCATAGAGGTACCCCTTTGTGACACTTGGTTAAAACATATGCAATGCAATGATAACCCATGGGAATCCGAGCTAATTAGGACAAGGAGCGAGCACTATTGGTATTCGATGAATGAGGCTTGCAACTTATAGGAGGTTTTATGCATGACACATATGAAGTACTACTACCGTTGACACAATTGCTTCCATGTTTTCAAAATGAAAAGCTCTAGCACATAACCTTTGTTTTTACCTTTGTGATTGAAGCACCAACTACTGAGAGCATGATTGTCATTCTGAGTGTAATGTGCATTGTCCCAAAGTAGCATTGTCTTTTGCATGATTGTGATATCGTTTATTCTGAAATGATTGTATCTAGTCATCACTTAAACCTTGAAGGTGCCCTTGCATTTATGTTTTGCATCACTAAAAGGGGCAAGCTAGATATCACTTTATCATATTTGCACATCATGTTCATTGCAAATCTTTTTGATATTTTAGTTTCATGTTGTAAAACTTTCAGTCATTTGTGATTTTCTCTTGAGGCAACTTAATTACTTTAGAATCATTGTCTCAGTAAGCTTTTGTCATATGACTATGAGAAAGTCCTATATGGTTAATAGCATGTCACCACAGAAATTATTCTTGTTATCATTTACCTACTCGAGGACGAGCAGGAATTAAGCTTGGGGATGTTGATACGTCCAAAACGTATCTATAATTTCTGCTTGCTCCATGCCACTTTTGGGTGATATTGCTATGATATTCATACACTTCCATACACTTTTGATCATATTTGGACTAACTTACTAATCTAGTGCACCCCAGTGCCAGTTTCTGTTTTCGGCTGTTTTTGTATTTCGGGTTTTCACGTTTCGAGAACTGCCCAGAAAAATCCAGAAAAATTATATAAAAAATCAGCGAACCGGAAACAACACTGCGTCCGAAGGGCAACCTGGGGGGGGGGGCACAGGGGCTCCAGGCGCCCTGTGGGCGCGCCCCCCCCTGGGCCGCGCCGGGGGGGCGCCTCGGCCCCCCGAGACTCCCCCGGTGCCCTACTTTGGCATATATTTAAAGGACCCTCCGAAACCCTCAAAACAGGACTTCTTTTCGCGATCCCATCTCTGTTCCGCCGCCGCTGCCGCTTCCAAGATCGGGAGCACCAGGAGAACTCTTCCCGGCACCCTGCCGGAGGGGACGATCACCACCGGGAGCTTCTCCACCACCATGGACGCCTCCCGGATGACTCGTGAGTAGTCTCCCTTGGACCATGAGTCCATGACCAGTAGCTATGTGATGTTCTCCTCCCGTTCTTGTGCTTCACTAATTAGTCCTCGTGAGCTGCCCTACATGATCGAGGCACCTATGTAATCCTTATGCTGTTGCTATGTTGAGTTTGCTGGGATCCAATGGATTATGAGATTATGTTCAGATTGATCTTGAGTAATATATTTGATTCACCTCTTTTATATTTTAGTTCATAAGTAATTCTTGCATGTTCTCCATTGTTATTTATTGCTTTGGCCGAGTAATAGGTAGTGACTCCAAGAGGGAACGTTATGCTCGATTGTGGGTTCATGCCCCTCGATGACTAGCTTGAGTGACAGAAACATGAGTCTAGGGGATGTGCTGTTGCCACAAGGGGGAAAACAACGGTGCTTGTGCCCGCGGGTGCAAGGATTGTTTACTTTACGCAAAGTTCTTTTAATGCAGTTGTCTGTTGCATTGAGTTTACACTATGGGTGGGACTCGCAACTTAATACCAGCGAGATGTTCTGGATAGATATCTCAAGGTGGATGATTAGTAGTAGATATTGATGGATTTCGGTCTACTTACTTTGGCGTACCGCCCATGCTTTGAACCTCAACCTTTCTTGCAATGTAGTCAGCATTGGTTTGCGTTCGTGGTCCTGTCAATTGCCCAGCTGTAATTTGTTTACCTCACATAGTTGTTTTATCGTCTTTTGGGAGAGAGACATCACTAGTGAACATCATGAGACTCCGGTCCATATTACTATCATTGATCACATCCACTATTTACTTTTCGTTACTATTTACTATTGCAAAAACTATCTATCACTACTATCATTGCTTTTAACCCTTTGTGAACTACAAGGCCGGAGAGATTGACAACCTCTCTGTACTCGTTGGGAGCAAAGTTATTTGTATCTGTGTGCAGGTCCACGTTGGTTGCTACTAATCTGGCGCCGTAGCAATTGACACCTACTTGTTGAACCTAGGAGTCTCTGGGGAATCGATCCTTGGCATCTTTGCTAGGGGAAAACACTTCTACTTACTGCATCTTACACCTTCCACTTGGGGTAACCAACGAGGGGTTCGAAGCCCATCACACCTCCGCGTTCAGCACACGTTCAGCTTGATGACGTCCCACGAGCTCTTGATCCAGTTGAATTTCACGAGAGAGTTTCGTCAGCACGATGGCGTGGTGACGGATATGATGTGTCTATCGGCGCAGGGCTTCGCCTAAGCACTACAACGGTATAATCGAGGTGTGTTTCTGTGGAGGAGGGCACCGCACACGGTTGGGATAGATCAACTGATCAACTTGTGTGTCCTAGGGTGCCCCCTGCCCCCGTATAGAAAGGAGCAAGGGAGAGGCCGACCCTAGAGGGGGCGCGCCAAGTGTGGGGAGTCCTACTAGGACTCCCAAGTCCTACTAGGATTCTCCTTTTCTTTCCGGAGTAGGAGAGAAGGATAGAGGGGGAGAGGGAGAAGGAAAAGGGGGCTGCACCCCTTGTCCAATTCGGACCAGAAGGGGGGCGCGCGCCTCCTTCCTTTTGGCATCTCTCTTCTATTCCCGTAACTTCCCGGTACTCCGAGAATACCCGAATAACTTGGAACCTTTCCGATGTCCGAATATAGTCGTCCAATATATCGATTTTTACGTCTCGACCATTTCGAGACTCCTCGTCATGTCTCCGATCTCATCCGGGACTCCGAACTCCTTCGGTACATCAAAACTGATAAACTCATAATAAAATTGTCATCGAAACCTTAAGCGTGCGGACCCTACGGGTTCGAGAACTATGTAGACATGACCGAGACACGGCTCCGGTCAATAACCAATAGCGGAACCTGGATGCTCATATTGGCTCCCACATATTCTACGAAGATCTTTGTCGGTCAAACCGCATAACAACATACGTTGTTCCCTTTGTCATCGGTATGTTACTTGCCCGAGATTCGATCATCGGTATCTCAATACCTAGTTCAATCTCGTTACCGGCAAGTCTCTTTACTCGTTCCGTAATACATCATCTCATGACTAACTCATTAGTCATTTGCTTGCAAGGCTTATTATGATGTGCATTACCGAGAGGGCCCAGAGATACCTCTCCGACACTCGGAGTGACAAATCCTATTCTTGATCTATGCCAACACCACGAACACTTTTGGAGACACCTGTAGAGAATCTTTATGATCACCCAGTTACGTTGTGACATTTGATAGCACACAAGGTGTTCTTCCGGTATTCGGGAGTTGCATAATCTCATAGTCACAGGAACATGTATAAGTCATGAAGAAAGCAATAGCAATAAAACTTAAACGATCATAGTGCTAAGCTAACGGATGGGTCTTGTCCATCACATCATTCTCCTAATGATGTGAACCCGTTGATCAAATGACAACTCATGTCTATGGCTAGGAAACATAACCATCTTTGATCAGTGAGCTAGTCTAGTAGAGGCATACTAGGGACATATTGTTTTGTCTATGTATTCACACATGTACTAAGTTTCCGGTTAATACAATTCTAGCATGAATAAAAGACATTTATCATGATATAAGGAAATAAATAATAACTTTATTATTGCCTCTAGGGCATATTTCCTTCAGTCTCCCACTTGCACTAGAGTCAATAATCTAGATCACATCACCATGTGATTAACACCAATAGTTCACATCACCATGTGTCTTAAGTCTTAACACTTTATAGTTCACATCGCCATGTGACCAATACCCAAAAAGGTTTACTAGAGTCAGTAATCTAGTCCACATCGCCATGTGATTAACACCCAAAGAGTACCAAGGTGTGATCATGTTTTGCTTGTGAGAGAGGTTTAGTCAACGGGTCTGCCACATTCAGAGCCGTATGTATTTCGCAAATTTCTATGTCTACAATGCTCTGCATGGAGCTACTCTAGCTAATTGCTCCCACTTCTAATATGCATCCAGATTGATACTTAGAGTTATCTGGATTATTGTAAAGCTTGCATCAGTGTAACTCTTTACAACGAACTCTTTATCACCTCCATAATCGAGAAAACATTTCCTTAGTCATCCAGTTACTAAGGATAATTTTGACCGCTGTCCAGTGATCTACTCCTAGATCACTATTGTACCTCCTTGTCAAACTCATGGCAAGGTACACAACATGTTTGGTACACAGCATGGCATACTTTATAGAACCTATGGCTGAGGCATGGGGAATGACTTTCATTCTCTCTATATTTTTCTGCCGTGGTCAGGCTTTGAGTCTTACTCAACTTCACACCTTACCAGTCAGGCAAGAACTCCTTCTTTGACTGATCCATTTTGAACTACTTCAAAATCTTATCAAGGTATGTACTCATTGAAAAAACTTATCAAGTGTCTCGATCTATCTCTATAGATCTTGATGCTCAATATGTAAGCAGCTTCACCGAGGTCTTTCTTTGAAAAACTCCTTTCAAACACTCCTTCATGCTTTCCAGAAAATTCTACATCATTTCCGATCGACAATATGTCATTCACATATACTTATCAGAAAGGCTGTAGTGCTCCCACTCACTTTCTTGTAAATACAGGCTTCACCGCATGTCTGTATACAACTATATGCTTTGATTAACTTATCAAAGCGTATATTCCAACTCCGAGATGCTTGCACCAGTCCATAGATGGATCGCTGGAGTTTGCACACTTTGTTAGCACCTTTAGGATCGACAAAACCTTATGGTTGCATCATATGCAACTCTTCTTTAAGATATTCATTCAGGAATGCAGTTTTGACATCCATTTGCCAGATTTCATAAAATGCGGCAATTGCTAACATGATTCGGACAGACTTAAGCATCGCTACGGGTGAGAAAGTCTCATCGTAGTCAACTCTTTGAACTTGTTGAAAACCTTTCGCAATAAGTCGAGCTTTGTAAACAGTAACATTACTGTCGGCGTCGGTCTTCCTCTTGAAGATCCATTTATTTTCAATGGCTTGCCGATCATCGGGCAAGTCAACCAAAGTCCACACTTTGTTCTCATACATGGATCCCATCTCAGATATTATGGCCTCAAGCCATTTTGCGGAATCTGGGCTCATCATCGCTTCCTCATAGTTCGTAGGTTCATCATGGTCTAGTAACATGACTTCCAGAACTGGGTTGCCGTACCACTCTGGTGCAGAACGTACTCTGGTTGATCTACGACGTTCAGCAGAAACTTGATCTGAAGTTCCATGATCATCATCATTAGCTTCCTCACTAATTGGTGTAGGAATCACTGGAACTAGTTTCTGTGATGATCCACTTTCCAATTCGGGAGAAGGTACAATTACCTCATCAAGTTCTACTTTCCTCCCACTCACTTCTTTCGAGAGAAACTCCTTCTCTAGAAAGGATCCACTCTTAGCAACAAAGACCTTGCCTTCGGATCTGTGATAGAAGGTGTACCCAACAGATTCTTTTGGGTATCCTACGAAGATTTACTTCTCCGGTTTGGGTTCGAGCTTATCATGTTGAAACTTTTTCACATAAGCATCGTAGTCCCAAACTTAAAAAAATGACAGCTTAGGTTTCTCGTCAAACCATAGTTCATACGGTGTCATCTCCACGGATTTAGATGGTGCCCTATTTAATGTGAATGTAGCTATCTCTAATGCATAACCCCAAAAGCGATAGTGGTAGATCACTAAGAGACATCATCGATCGCACCATATCCAATAAAGTACGGTTATGACGTTCGGACACACCATTACACTGTGGTGTTCCAGGTGGCGTGAGTAGTGAAACTATTTCACATTGTTTTTAGTGAAGGCCAAACTCGCTAACTCAAATATTTTACCTCTACGATCATATCGTAGAAACTCTTATTTTCTGTTACGATGATTCTCCACTTCACTCTGAAATTCTTTGAACTTTTCAAATGTTTCAGACTTGTGCTTCATTAAGTAGATATAACCATATCTGCTCAAATCATCAGTGAAGGTCAGAAAATAATGATACCCACCGCGAGCTTCAACACTCATTGGTCCGCATACATCAGTATGTATGATTTCCAACAAATCTGTTGCTCGCTACATAGTTCCGGAGAACGGAGTTTTAGTCATCTTGCCCATGAGGCATGGTTCACAAGCACCAAGTGATTCATAATCAAGTGATTCCAAAAGTCCATCACTATGGAGTTTCTTCATGCGCTTTACACTAATATGACCTAAATGGCAGTGCCACAAATAAGTTGCACTATCATTATTAACCTTGCATCTTTTGACTTCAATATTATGAATATGTGTATCACTACGATTGGGATCCAACAAACTATTTTCATTGGGTGTATGACCATCGAAGGCTTTATTCATGTAAACAGAATAACAATTATTCTCTGACTTTAAATGAATAACCGTATTGCAACAAACATGATCAAATCATATACATGCTTAACGCAAATTCCAAATAACATTTAGTTAGGTTCTACACTAACCCCGAAAGTATAGGGAGTGTGTGATGATGATCATATCAATCTTGGAACCACTTCCAACACACATCGTCACTTCACCTTTAACTAGTCTTTGTTCATTCTGCAACTCCCGTTTCGAGTTACTAATTTTAGCAACTGAACTGGTATCAAATACCCAGGGGTTGCTATGAACACTAGTAGATTACACATCAATAATTTGTATATCAAATATACCTTTGTTCACTTTGCCATCCTTCTTATCCGCCAAGTATCTAGGGCAGTTCCACTTCCAGTGACCATTTCCTTTGCAGTAGAAGCACTTAGTTTCAGGCTTGAGTTTAGCTTTGGGTTTCTTCACGGGAGTGAAAACTTGCTTGTCATTCTTCTTGAAGTTCCCCTTCTATCCCTTTGCCCTTTACTTGAAACAAGTGGTCTTGTTAACCATCAGCACTTGATGCTCGTTCTTGATTTCTACCTTCACTGATTTCAGGATCGCGAAGAGCTCGCAAATTACTTTCGTCATCCCTTGCATATTATAGTTCATCGCGAAGTTCTACTAACTTGGTGATAGTGTCTAGAGAACTTTGTCAATTACTATCTTATCTGGAAGATTAACTCCCACTTGATTCAAGCATTTGTAGTACCCAGACAATCTGAGCACATGCTCACTGGTTGAGCTATTCTCCTCCATCTTGTAGGCAAAGTACTGTCAGAGGTCTTATACCTTCTCGACACGGGCATGAGTATGAAATACTAATTTCAACTCTTGGAACATCTCATATGCTCCGTGGCGTTTCAAAACGTTTTTGAAGTCCCGGTTCTAAGCCGTAAAGCATGGTGCACTTAAACTATCAAGTATTCATCATACCGAGCTTTTGTCAAAATGTTCATAACGTCTACATCTGCTCCTGCAGTAGGTCTGTCACCTAGCGGTGCATCAAGGACATAATTCTTCTGTGCAGCAATGAGGATAATCCTCAGATCATGGAACGATTCCGCATCATTGCTACTAACATCTTTCAACTTAGTTTTCTCTAGGAACATATAAAAAATAAACGTGGAGCAACATCACGAGCTATTGATCCACAACATAGATATGCTAATACTAATAGGACCAAGTTCATGATAAATTAAAGTTCAATTTAATCATATTACATAAGAACTCCCACTTAGATAGACATCCCTCTAGTCATCTAAATGATCACGTGATCCAAATCAACTAAACCATGTCCGATCATCACGTGAGATGGAGTAGTTTTAAATGGTGAACATCTTATGTTGATCATATCTACTATATGATTCACGCTCGACCTTTCGGTCTCCAGTGTTCCGAGGCCATATCTGCATATGCTAGGCTCGTCAAGTTTAACCCGAGTATTCTGCGTGTGCAAAACTGGCTTACACCCGTTGTATTTGAACGTAGAGCTTATCACACCCGATCATCACGTGGTGTCTCGGCACGATGAACTTTCGCAATGGTGCATACTCAGGGAGAACACTTATACCTTGAAATTTAGTAAGGGATCATCTTATAATGCTACCGTCGAACTAAGCAAAATAAGAAGCATAATAAGATAAACATCACATGCAATCAAAATATGTGACATGATATGGCCATCATCATCTTGTGCTTTTGATCTCCATCTCCAAAGCACCGTCATGATCACCTTCGTCACCGGCGCGACACCTTGATCTCCATTGTAGCATCGTTGTTGTCTCGCCAACTATTGCTTCTACGACTATCGCTACCGCTTAGTGATAAAGTAAAGCAATTACATGGCGATTGCATTTCATATAATAAAGCGACAACCATATGGCTCCCGCCAGTTGCCGATAACTTTACAAAATATGATCATCTCATACAAAACCGTATATCTCATCATGTCTTGACCATATCACATCACAACATGCCCTGCAAAAACAAGTTAGACGTCTTCTACTTTGTTGTTGCAAGTTTTACGTGGCTGCTACGGGCTTAGCAAGAACCGTTCTTACCTACGCATACAAAACCCACAACGATGTTTCGTCAAGTATGTGCTGTTTTAACCTTCACAAGGACCGGGCATAGCCACACTTGATTCAGCTAAAGTGAGAGAGACAGACACCCGCCAGTCACCTTTAAGCAACGAGTGCTCATAACGGTGAAACCAGTCTCGCGTAAGCGTTCGCGTAATGTCGGTCCGGGCCGCTTCATCTCACAATACCGCCGAAGCAAAGTATGACATGCTGGTAAGCATTATGACTAGTATCGCCCACAACTCATTGTGTTCTACTCGTGCATATCATCTACGCATAGACCTGGCTCTGATACCACTGTTGGGGAACGTAGTATTTTCAAAATTTTCCTACGATCACGCAAGATCTATCTACTAGATACATAGCAACGAGGGGAAGAGTGTGTCTACGTACCCTTGTAGAACGGGAGCGGAAGCGTCAAGTGACGTGGTTGATGTAGTCGAACTTCTTCTCGATCCAACCGATCAAGCACCGAACGTACGACACCTCCGCGTTCAGGACACGTTCAGCTTGATGACGTCCCACGAGCTCTTGATCCAGTTGAGCTTCACGGGAGAGTTTCGTCAGCACGACGGCGTGGTGATGGATATGATGTGTCTACCGGCGCAGGGCTTCGCCTAAGCACTGCAACGGTATAATCGAGGTGTGTTTCTGTGGAGGGGGGCACCGCACACGGTTGGGAGAGATCAACTGATCAACTTGTGTGTCCTAGGGTGCCCCCCTGCCCCCGTATATAAAGGAGCAAGGGAGAGGCCGGCCCTAGAGGGGGCGCGCCAAGTGTGGGGAGTCCTACTAGGACTCCCAAGTCCTAGTAGGATTCTTCTTTCCTTTCCGGAGTTGGAGAGAAGGAAAGAGGGGAAGAGGGAGAAGGAAAAGGGGGCTGCACCCCTTGTCCAATTCGGACCAGAAGGGGGGCGCGCGCCTCCTTCCTTTTGGCCTCTCTCTTCTATTCCCGTAACTCCCCGGTACTCCGAGAATACCCGAATCACTCGGAACCTTTCCGATGTCCGAATATAGTCGTCCAATATATCGATTTTTACGTCTCGACCATTTCGAGACTCCTAGTCATGTCCCCGATCTCATCCGGGACTCTGAACTCCTTTGGTACATCAATACTCATAAACTCATAATAAAACTGTCATCGAAACCTTAAGCGTGCGGACCCTACGGGTTCGAGAACTATGTAGACATGACCGAGACACGTCTCCGGTCAATAACCAATAGCGGAACCTGGATGCTCATATTGGCTCCCACATATTCTACGAAGATCTTTATCGGTCAAACCGCATAACAACATACGTTGTTCCCTTTGTCATGGGTATGTTACTTGCCCGAGATTCGATCGTCGGTATCTCAATACCTAGTTCAATCTCGTTACCGGCAAGTCTCTTTACTCGTTCCGTAATACATCATCTCATGACTAACTCATTAGTCATTTGCTTGCAAGGCTTATTATGATGTGCATTACCGAGAGGGCCCAGAGATACCTCTCCGACACTCGGAGTGACAAATCCTATTCTTGATCTATGCCAACACCACGAACACTTTCGGAGACACCTGTAGAGCATCTTTATGATCACCCAGTTACGTTGTGACGTTTGATAGCACACAAGGTGTTCCTCCGGTATTCGGGAGTTGCATAATCTCATAGTCATAGGAACATGTATAAGTCATGAAGAAAGCAATAGCAGTAAAACTTAAACGATTATAGTGCTAAGCTAACGGATGGGTCTTGTCCATCACATCATTCTCCTAATGATGTGATCCCATTGATCAAATGACAACTCATGTCTATGGCTAGGAAACATAACCATCTTTGATCAATGAGCTAGTCTAGTAGAGGCATACTAGGGACATATTGTTTTGTCTATGTATTCACACATGTACTAAGTTTCCGGTTAATACAATTCTAGCATGAATAAAAGACATTTATCATGATATAAGGAAATAAATAATAAATTTAGTATTGCCTCTAGGGCATATTTCTTTCAAACAGTATTCCGGACACCCTTGATCCGCCGAGCCGAGTCGCAGTCTTCATGGCCGGATCACAATCTGTGCAACAATCTTCAACTGCGACAGCGTTGACATCAGACCTGGCGGCAGCGGCAGCAGCTAGGGCAGGAGGCCCTGTTCTGCCGCTGACTCAAGTTCTGTCCGCTTTAGTTGACACCTTGACAGCGCTGCTGACTGCGGAGGTCAGCCAGGCCGAGAAGGTACATCACGATGCAGAAATTGCTAAGGTGAGGGGCCAAATAGGTCAAGCTAAGTCGGACCTGGCTGCTGAGAATACTAGGATGGTCGCGAGCCAGGCCGAGCTAGATGCTTAGGCTTATCGGCTCCTGTTGGACCAGACTGCATCAAATGACGTAATGAGGAGAAGGCGCCAGTCTCACTTGCCGCCGGTTTATGAAGCAAGGAACCTCTTCAGTACGCCAGGAGCGGGAACCAGCAATCAGCCGGCGGTAAACCGGGGAGAGGTGCCTGGCACGGGGGCGTCGGTCCAGCCACAGGCTGCGGATCCAGCTCATCAGGTCGTTCTATCACAGCATGCGCCAACGCCTCCTGGTCACTACTCTAACCCCTTGGATAACATAGTTGCAGCTGCTTCACTATTGGTGGCCCTTCCCATTGAAGGGGGATCCCCTATAGCAGTGGAGGCGCGGCGAGCTAGGGAGTTTCTGGAGACAGCTTTAACTCAACAGCAGGCTTATTCTCACAGCCGTGAGAGGATTCATCCCACCCCCCGCCCAAGCCAGAGTTACAGCAGGCATATGGATAGGTCGGCCGTGTCAAGTAGTGCGAGGAATCGTAACCCGCCGCGGAGGGATAACCCGGCGAGTGGAGGTACAAACGCTCAAGAGGTGGTGGATCAAGGCAGACAGCGCCGAGATGCCGAATTAGCAGCACAATATGAAGCCAGTCAGCCGACGCCGGTTCGTCCATCTACCACAGTTGAGCCAGGGGTTACTTCCAGCTCCATGGGAGT
Source organism: Secale cereale (assembly GCA_902687465.1). Taxonomy (NCBI): domain Eukaryota; kingdom Viridiplantae; phylum Streptophyta; class Magnoliopsida; order Poales; family Poaceae; genus Secale; species Secale cereale. The sequence goes on along the minus strand of LR738710.1, from coordinate 828,623,829 downwards.
GCCATGTCTCACCCCTGCTTTACGCAATGTACAGCTGCCTAAAGACTTCAAAGGACCGCACAAGGTGCCCAACTACACTGCAGATCTATCCCCCGAAACATGGGTCGAAAGTTACGAGATGGCAATGGAGATGCTGGACGTAGACGGTGCGACGTGTGCTAAATACTTCACCATGATGTTAGAAGGCACAACTCGTACTTGGTTAAAAAGCTTACCACCCAATTCCATCGGATCATGGGCCGAGTTGCGCCGCCGGTTTATCAATAATTTCAAGGACATGTGCAAGCAGCCCATGTCCATCGTAGATTTGGCTGCCTGCGTTCAAGGGGAGAACGAATCGATGATTCATTGGGTGTGCCGGGTGTTAGAGATCCTCCATTCTTCCAATCGCATCAATCCAGACATAGCGGTTATAACATTGGAAGGCAATTGCCGGTTTGAGCCTCTGAAGCTGAAGTTGGGACGGCTAAAACGTAATTGCGATGACATGGGAATGCTTATGGGCGCTCTAGTGAAGTACGCAGATTCAGATAGTACGAAATATCGGAGTCTGATGACGAGAAGTCAGGGAAAGGAAAGAAGAACGGTAAAGCGCCACAGTCTAATCCGACGAGTCAGGGGTACAGTGGTAAGCGTAAGGCATATGGCAATTTCGATTTTGTGGCTAACACTAGTGCACAGGATGATGGCCAGCGTCGCAAAGGTAGACCGTCCCCACGGGGCGGAGGATCAAAAATTAATCCGGAGCACCAGATGAATTTGCCTTGCCCTAGGCACGGTACGAAGGAAAAGCCAGCCACGCACCTCTGGAAGGACTGCTTTATTATGAGGGAGTTCAAAAATCGGTTCCAATACGATCACGGCTCGTCCGGAGGTTCAGGCCCTGGTTTCCACGGGCCGGGTTATCAAGGCGGTGGTTCCGGACCAAATTTCCTAGGCAATCAGGGTGGACACGGTAATCAGAACGGGCACAACCATTAGAATGGCCAAGGTAATTATAATCATCAGGGCAATCATCAGCAACAGCAATCAGGTTATCGGAGCAACCCAAAGCAGTTGAGTAGTGGGCAGTATCACGTCTTCACCACAAGTTTATGTAAACGTGATCAGAAGGTTTATAAGAGGGCAGTGCATTATGTTGAACCGGCGGTGCCTCATTACTTATGCTGGTCGGAATAGCCCATTGTATGGAGTCGTGAGGATCATCCGCCCCGGGTTGATAATCCGGTCAGCTGGCTCTAGTTGTGGCGCCTTAGGTTGGGGGCTATAAGTTCACCAAGGTGCTCATGGATGGAGGAAGCAGTATTAATATCCTGTATTATGAGACTTTTCGTCGCATGGGGTTGACAGACAAGAAGCTCAGGCAGTCCAACACTATTTTCCACGGCGTGGTACCTGGTAAATCGGTGTATCCGGTCGGTAAGATAGACCTGGAGGTCACTTTTGGAGATGAGAATGACTCAAGGTCGGAAACTTTGACCTTTGAGGTGGTAAAAATCAAGAGCCCGTATCATGCCTTGTTCGGGCGGCCGGTTTATGCTAAGTTCATGGCGAGGCCTTGTTACGTTTATCTGCAGCTCAAGATGCCACGTCATAAAGGAACTATTACGGTCCATGGGAGCCGTAAGATTGCTTTGGAGTGCGAGGAAGGTGATGCAGCTTATGCTGAGGCGGTTTGTGCAACCGAGAAATCGAAATTTTACAAGGATAATGTTGATCCGGCAGACATGTCTTCATTGAAGAAGCCGACTATAGAGCATGATCCGGCCTTGAAGTTCAAATCAGCTGATGAGACCAAGCAGGTTGACTTTGTTCCTGGCGATTCATAAAAGCAGTTTACCATCAGTGCTAACCTGGATCCAAAATAGGAAAGCGCGCTCATTGAGTTCATCCATGAGAATCGTGACATCTTTGCATGGAAACCTTATGATATGCCAGGTGTACCGAGGGAACTCGCTAAGCACACTCTTAATGTTGATCCCAAGTTTAGACCGGTTAAACAGTTTCTCCGCCGCTTCAATGAAGAGAGGCGCAAGGCTATTGGTGAAGAGGTGGCCAGGCTCTTGGCGGCATGTTTTATAGTTGAGGTGTTTCATCCTGAGTGGTTGGCTAATCCAGTGCTGGTGCTAAAAAAGAATGGCACTTGGCGAATGTGTGTTGATTACACAGATCTGAATAGGGCTTGCCCGACTGATCCTTTTGCCCTCCCCCGTATTGATCAAATCATTGATGCTACGGCGGGTTGCGAGCGTTTAAGATGTTTGGATGCATATTCCAGTTATCATCAGATCAAGATGGCAGTTAAGGACCAGGAGAAAACAGCTTTTATAACTCCATTTGGAGCCTTCTGCTATGTGTCCATGCCCTTTGGGCTCAAGAGTGCTCAGGCGACATATCAGCGTTGTGTGCAGAATTGTCTCCATAAGTAGATTGGGCGAAACGTTCATGCATACGTGGATGATATTGTGGTAAAATCCAGTAAGGAAGAGACACTGATAGCTGACTTGAAGGAAACTTTTGATAATCTTCGGGTTTACAAGATGATGCTTAATCCGGCCAAGTGCATTTTTGGTGTACCGGCAGGCAAGCTCCTGGGGTTCCTTGTATCAAACAGGGGAATCGAAGCTAATCCGGAGAAGATCAAGGCTATTATATCTTTGGCTAAACCGGCATGTATCAATGATGTTCAGCATCTGGCAGGCCGCATTGCAGCATTGAGCCGATTTATCAGTCGCTTGGGAGAGAAGGCCATCCCGCTTTACCAGATGATGAAGAAGACATACCGCTTTGTCTGGAGTGATGCTGCCGATGCTGCGTTCGAAGACTTAAAAAAGCAGTTGGCAGAGCCGCCTATCCTTGTGAAAGTGCAACTAATCCCCGGGTGGTTTTGGTAATTAATAACAACATATATATCATTGGACTAATATTCACTTGAGAATCATTTCAGAAAAGTTCGATGATATGGGTATGGAAATGTCTGAAGAAGTGGACCCCTCAAAATGCTAAGACAAGCATTGGCAAAAGCTCAAGACTCCATTTTTGGTTTAGTGATCAAAGATCACATTGAGTCCCTAGGAAAAGCCAATACTATTAAAAGGGGATGAGGTTGTGTTAATGTTCTTGTTGCTCAAGTGCTTGGTGATCTAGCTCCCTTAACTATCAGCACTCTTCACTTTTCAACACACTCATAAGTAATCTCGGTCAAACCGATTCTGCAAACTCAGTCCCACCGAGATGAACCACTTCAGTTATTTCCCCAAACCCTAATTTCTCGGTCCATCCGATTCTTATTTTCGGTCTCACCGAAAATGGTCTGCCAACCTTCTGTAACCAATTGACAGCATTTCGGAATATCCGAGTTGTTGTTTTCGGTCACACCGAGATGGCAAACCCTAACCTTTGACTCACTTCCTACACACCGAGATGGTATTTTCGGTCCCACCGAAAATCCCAACGTTCACTATATTTGAACTTTCGGTCTGACCGAGTTTCAACTTCGGTCTCACCGAGATTGGTCAAATGTGTGTGTAACGGTTGGATTTTGTGTGGAGGCTATATATACCCCTCCACCCCCTCTTCATTCGTGAGGAGAGCCATCAGAAAGTACCACCACTTCTACCATACACTTTCTGAGAAGTGAACCACCTACCCTTGTGTTGAGATCAAGCCATTCCATTCCTACCATATGAAACTTGATCTCTAGCCTTCCCAAGTTGCTTTCCACTCAAATCTTTCTTCCACCACAGCCATATCAGTGAGGAGAGTTGAGTGTTGGGGAGATTATCATCTGAAGCACAAGAGCAAGGAGTTCATCATCATCAACACCGTCTATTACCTTTTGGAGGGTGGTGCCTCCTAGATTGGTTAGGTGTCGCTTGGGAGCCTCCGTCTTCGAGATGTGGAGTTGAACCAAGAAGTTTGTAAGGGCAAGGAGATCGCCTACTTCGTGAAGATCTACCCCGAGTAAGGCTAGTCCTCCGTGGGCGTAGGCCGTGATGGAATAGACAAGGTTGCTTCTTCGTGGACCCTTTGTGGGTGGAGCCCTCCGTGGACTCGCGCAGCCGTTACCCTCCGTGGGTTGAAGTCTCCATCAACGTGGATGTACGATAGCACCACCTATCGGAACCACGACAAAAATCTTCGTGTCACCAAACTGCGTTTGATCTTCTCCACCTCTCTTTTACATGTGCAATTTACTTTCCGCTGCTTATACTCTAGAATTGCATGTGTAGGGTGATACTTGAATTGTTCTTAATTGTGAAACTGCCAAAAACATTGCATGATCTAAAGGCAGATTTTTTATATTGTCAAGTAGTCTAATCACCCCCCCTCTAGACCTACTTTCGATCCTACAAGTGGTATCAGAACCTAGGAGAGTATGGCGTCTAGTGAGGGTAATTATCGTAGAGGTCCTTACTTTGATGGTACAAATTTTGCTAGTTGGAAGCATAAAATGAAAATGCATATTCTTGGTCATAACCCAGCCGCATGGGGCATTATTTGTGTTGGCATGCAAGGTGATTTCTTTGAAGAAGGAAAAGTTCCGGATCGCGAAGCTACACCCGAAGAGTTGCGGATGTTGCAAAACAATGCTCAAGCTTGTGACATTCTCTTCAATGCTTTGTGTCCCGAAGAGTTCAACAAAATCAGCCGTCTTGAGAATGCTAAAGAGATTTGGGATACTTTGGTTGAAATGCACGAAGGTACTGAATCTGTGAAGGAATCAAAGCTAGATATTCTTCAAGGTCAACTTGACAAGTTCAAGATGAAGGATGGTGAAGGAGTCGCTGAAATGTACTCTAGGCTTGCTCTCATCACAAATGAGATTGCAGGCTTAGGAAGCGAAGAAATGACCGACCGATTCATCATTAAGAAGATTCTCAGAGCTTTGGATGGAAAGTATGACACCGTGTGCACTTTGATCCAAATGATGCCAAATTACAAGACCCTCAAGCCAACTGAAGTCATTGGAAGAATTGTTGCTCATGAGATGACACTTAAGGATAAGGAAGAGCTTCACAACAAGTCAAGTGGTGCTTACAAAGCTACAAGTGATGCTCCTACTACCTCAAGTGACAAGCTAATTTCCAATGAAGAGATAAGCCTAATGGTCAAGAACTTCAACAAGTTCTACAAGAATAGAGGCAAAGAAAAAAGCTCAAAGTCTAGATCATATGATGAAAAGAGATCTTCTAGCCGTGATCGAAACTGCTACAATTGTGGAAGACCCGGACACTTCTCAAATGAGTGTACGGCTCCCCACAAAAGAAGAGAAGAATCTCCAAGAAGAAGAGCAAGAGATGAGTCACCTCGGAGAGAGAGAAGGAGTAGAGATGATCGTTATGAACGAAGATCTTCTCGGAGAAGCAAGGATTCGGAGAGGAAAGACAAGTCATCAAGGAGCTACACAAGAAGAAGACATCATGCTCATGTTGGTGAATGGGTCTCCGGCTCCGACTCTGACAATCAATCCGATGGAAGCTATCACTCCGACTCCGACTATAGTCAAGATGAAGGTGTTGCCGGACTTGCACTAGTATCCTCCAACTCCAACTCCTACGACTTATTTGATTCACCAAATGAGGGAATTGGAAGATGCTTCATGGCTAAAGGCCCCAAGGTAACACACCCTGAATTCATTGACTTTGATAGTGATGAGGATGACTTGCTAGGTGAAGATGAGCTCTTGCATGATAAATCTAGTGAGCTTAGTAATGATGAAAATGCTAGTAGTCTTTATAGTCGAGAAGAGTCGAATGACAATGCTATGAAGGAGATTGAGCGTCTAACTAAAGAACTAAACACTCTTAAGTTAGCTCATGAAACAACTCAAGAAGATCATAGAGAGCTCCTAAGATCTCATGAGAAGCTACGCTTCGAGAAGCTCACTCTAGAGCAAGAACATGAGTT
>LR738710.1:828541196-828617205 GCA_902687465.1 Secale cereale | reverse complement strand
GACGCAACGGCGGGAGCTTTTGGGGTCGACGGCGACGGGCATTAAATGCCCTTGTCCCCCACTGTTAAAGTAGGTATAGACCACTGTTCTGTACTGTAGCTCCACTGTTCCCGCACTGTTACAACTACCACCTATTTTACATTTTTACCCCTTTCTCCTACGTTGACACCTGTCGGTGACCCCTTGCACTATAAAAGGAGGCCCATGCACAACGTGGAGGGGGTTCGGTTCGGTTGGAAACCTAGATCATTCTCACGCTCGTGTAGCTGCTTCTTCAAGCTCCGAGCGCCCAAACTCAATACACAACCAAGCAGGAGTAGGGTTTTACGCATCCGTGCGGCCCGAACCTGGGTAAAAACTGCCCGCGCGTCTGCCTCGATCTGCTCTTCGTGCTCCCTCCGCCCTCGTACCGCACAGACAAGGGGCTCCGGTCCCATAGGTGTTCGTGGTGGACAGTTTCCCCCGACATCTCTTGGCGCGCCAGGTAGGGGGCGTCGAGGTTGTGCGAACCTGATCCGGCGTTCGCGCGGGCGCAATCTTCATCAACCTCTCCAGCTTCATCAGCAACTTCATCAGCGACAACTCCATGGCCCCGAAGAAGAAGCCTTCGGAGGTCGGAGGCCCGTCCGCGTCTCACCCGCCGCCACCAGAGCCAACGGTGGGCGGGGGAGACGCCGTCGGAAGGGTGGTTGCCGGCGAGGACACTCACGGTGCCACCAGATCCAAGAACAGGACGGACGACCGGACCTCGGTCTCCGTGGACGCGCCACGTCCATCGCAACATACGACGACCCCGCAGCGCCATGCCACGGGAGGTGGTATCCGCTTGCTGGGACAAGGCCATACTGGAGGTTCGCGGGACGCCCCGGACCCCCGTCCGGGCACAAGCAAAGCGAAGGCGCCGGCACGGGACCCCGCTCCTTCTAACGTCGTTAGAAGTCCGAGCGTATCCCGTTCCTCGCACCGCTCGCCCGCGTTCCCCACTACCCCGGCAGAAGCGCTCGCAAGGGCGCAGCTGCTCCTCGATTTTCCTCCAGCGGCCGACAAGGCCGAGGAATGGAGGGCCACTATCCGGAGCCTGATAGACTTCGCCAACAACGACTCTCCGCAACAGCCGTCGGCCTCGCGGCCGCGGCAGGCCGAGAAGACGAAGGCTATCGGCGACAAGACTGCCGGGGGTGCGACAAGCGTGCACTCCCCGCCGCAGAAGCAGAAGACGCCGCCCCGCCGGAACAACCCCGACGACGGCTCCACAGCCTCGTCGGACCCGCGGGCCCGTCGGGACCAGCGCCAGGTCCTCGACGACCGGCGAGATGAAGACGCTCGGACCACGATCGAGCGCCGCCGAGAAGCTCGGCGACAATCCGACAAGAGAGCTGGGAACGCTGTCGACGCACCCGCGCCCGGTGAACCAGGCGACTTGCCGTACGCGGCAGGCCGCCCTGCGTTCACCCGCGAGCTGCGGCGCGTCCAGTGGCCCAGCATGAAGAACTTTAAGCCCGACGTACCGGAGAAGTACGACGGCAAGACGCACCCCTCGGAGTTTCTCAGCGTCTACACCATAGCAGTGCAAGCTGCCGGGGGGCGCGACGAGAAGATCCTAGCCAACTACTTCCCGCTCGTGCTGAAGCCGAACGTCCGTTCGTGGCTCATGCACTTGCCGGAAGGCTCTATCTCTTCTTGGGCCGACCTCTGCCATCAGTTTGTTGGCGCCTTCACTGGCGGCCACAAACCCCATGGCCAGGAGAGCGATCTCCACATTTTGGCCCAGAAGGAAGGCGAACCCCTGCGCAAGTATATCCAACGTTTCAGCCGGGTACAGCACAACATCCCCGACGTTCACCCTGCCGCGGTTATCAGCGCGTTCCATCAGAACGTGCGTAACCGCCGCATGCGTGAGGAGATGGCGATGACCAAGATCAGGGACGTCAGCGAGCTCTACGCTCTTGCCGACAAGTGCGCCCGTGCAGAAGAGGGGAGGAAACTCCCCGGGGAGGATGCTGGCGCAGGGGGAAGCGACAGCGACGACGCCGCCCCGGCAAAGAAGAGCCGGCGGCGGAACAACAGGAAGAAGGGCAAGAAGGAAGTGCTTGCCGTCGAGAAGTCCGGCAAGGAGGCCCCCGCCAAGCAAGCGCAGGCTGGCGGCTCCGGCAAGGAGCCTGCCCCTGCGGCGGCGGCCGACAAGCCGGGTAGCTCCGACAAGCAGTACTGTAAGATTCACCGCACCAAGGGTCACGACCTCTCCAACTGTAAGCGCGTCGAGTACCTCGTCGAGCAGCAAAAGGCTGAGTACGAGAGGCGCGACAAGGAGAAGGCCCAAGGTGGCGGGGAAGAACCCAGCAAGAAGCGGCCATTCAATGGCCGGGGAGGACGCCGCGGCAAGGCCAAGCAGCGGCAAGGAGATCGACCTCCCCGGGGCCGCGACAACGACGAAGACGACGATGAAGACATGGAGGACGACGAGAACAGCGAGCAGGAGTTCCAGAAGGCCACGGAAGTCCTGTGCGTCGACGGTGGCGCCTCCCTGCACACCTCCCACCGCCAGCTGAAACAGTGGGTGCGTGAGGTGAATGCCGCCGAGCCGCCCGTGGAGTCGCGCAGGCTCCTCAAATGGTCCAGCACGCCCATCATTTTTGACCTTGAGGATCACCCTGACCGCACCACTGCGGTCGGGTGCTTGCCGATGCTGGTCTCACCCACCATCCGCAACCTCAAGGTCACCAAAATGTTGGTTGACGGCGGGGCCGGGCTGAACTTGATCTCCTCTGCTGTGATCAAGAAACTCCAGATTCAAGACGGCGAGCTCGAAGAGACCGGTTCATTCCAAGGAATCAACCCGGGAAGGAGCAAGCCCAAGGGAAAGATTACTCTGCCGGTGACCTTTGGCGGGGAGCTCAACTTCAGAACTGAGCGCATCACCTTTGACGTTGCTGATATTCCATTGCCCTACAATGGGATACTCGGCCGTCCCGCCCTCGCCAAGTTCATGGCAGCTTCCCACTATGCCTACAACGTGCTGAAGATGCCGGGGCCGATAAGCGTCATCACTGTCCACAGCGACAAGAAAGATGCGACAGAAGACCAAGACCCCGGCAAGAGGAGCTTGCCGGGAAGGCCGTCCCAGGCTCGAGATTGCTTAACTAGCACGAGGCCCTGGCAAGAGGAGCTTGTCAGGACGAATAGAAGATTTTATCTTAGAAGACCCGGCAAGGGCTCGGGGAGCGGCAAGCTTCCGGGCCCGGCAAGGTCGAGATCCCCGGCAAGGTGCTTGCCGGGGGAGGTGCGCTGTGTGCCCGCGCTCCAGCTCATCGGCCCACGCGTCGCCCTGGGGCCACTCCAGGGACGCGTGGCGGATGGCTGTGCAGCCTGGGGGACACGGCGGCACTCCACGGCAGAGGATCCATCGCCGTGGCAGACGGAGACGCAACGGCGGGAGCTTTTGGGGTCGACGGCGACGGGCATTAAATGCCCTTGTCCCCCACTGTTAAAGTAGGTATAGACCACTGTTCTGTACTGTAGCTCCACTGTTCCCGCACTATTACAACTACCACCTCTTTTACATTTTTACCCTTTTTTCCTACGTTGACACCTGTCGGTGACCCCTTGCACTATAAAAGGAGGCCCATGCACAACGTGGAGGGGGGTTCGAAACCTAGATTACTCTCACGCACGGTGTAGCTGCTTCTTCAAGCTCCCGAGCGCTCAATTCAATACACAACCAAGCAGGAGTAGGGTTTTACGCATCCGTGCGGCCCGAACCTGGGTAAAAACTGCCCGCGCGTCTGCCTCGATCTGCTCTTCGTGCTCCCTCCGCCCTCGTACCGCACAGACAAGGGGCTCCGGTCCCATAGGTGTTCGTGGCGGACAGTTTCCCCCGACATCTTTGGCGCGCCAGGTAGGGGGCGTCGAGGTTGTGCGAACCTGATCCGGCGTTCGCGCGGGCGCAATCTTCATTAACCTCTCCAAGTTTCGTCAACAACTTCATCAGCGACAACTCCATGGCCCCGAAGAAGAAGCCTTCGGAGGTCGGGGGCCCGTCTGCGTCTCATCCGCCGCCACCAGAGCCAACGGTGGGCGGGGGAGACGCCGTCGGAAGGGTGGTTGCCGGCGAGGACACTCACGGTGCCACCAGATCCAAGAACAGGACGGACGACCGGACCTCGGTCTCCGTGGACGCGCCACGTCCATCGCAACATATGACGACCCCGCAGCGCCATGCCACGGGAGGTGGTATCCGCTTGCTGGGACAAGGCCATACTGGAGGTTCGCGGGACGCCCCGGACCCCCGTCCGGGCACAAGCAAAGCGAAGGCGCCGGCACGGGACCCCGCTCCTTCTAACGTCGTTAGAAGTCCGAGCGTATCCCGCTCCTCGCACCGCTCGCCCGCGTTCCCCACTACTCCGGCAGAAGCGCTCGCAAGGGCGCAGCTGCTCCTCGATTTTCCTCCAGCGGCCGACAAGGCCGAGGAATGGAGGGCCACTATCCGGAGCCTGATAGACTTCGCCAACAACGACTCTCCGCAGCAGCCGTCGGCCTCACGGCCGCGGCAGGCCGAGAAGACGAAGGCTATCGGCGACAAGACTGCCGGGGGTGCGACGAGCGTGCACTCCCCGCCGCAGAAGCAGAAGACGCCGCCCCGCCGGAACAACCCCGACGACGGCTCCACAGCCTCGTCGGACCCGCGGGCTCGTCGGGACCAGCGCCAGGTCCTCGACGACCGGCGAGATGAAGACGCTCGGACCACGATCGAGCGCCGCCGAGAAGCTCGGCGACAATCCGACAAGAGAGCTGGGAACACTGTCGACGCACCCGCGCCCGGTGAACCAGGCGACTTGCCGTACGCGGCGGGCTGCCCTGCGTTCACCCGCGAGCTGCGGCGCGTCCAGTGGCCCAGCATGAAGAACTTTAAGCCCGACGTACCGGAGAAGTACGACGGCAAGACGCACCCCTCGGAGTTTCTCAGCGTCTACACCATAGCAGTGCAAGCTGCCGGGGGGCGCGACGAGAAGATCCTAGCCAACTACTTCCCGCTCGTGCTGAAGCCGAACGTCCGTTCGTGGCTCATGCACTTGCCGGAAGGCTCTATCTCTTCTTGGGCCGACCTCTGCCATCAGTTTGTCGGCGCCTTCACCGGCGGCCACAAACCCCATGGCCAGGAGAGCGATCTCCACATTTTGGCCCAGAAGGAAGGCGAACCCCTGCGCAAGTATATCCAACGTTTCAGCCGGGTACAGCACAACATTCCCGACGTTCACCCTGCTGCGGTTATCAGCGCGTTCCATCAGAACGTGCGTAACCGCCGCATGCGTGAGGAGATGGCGATGACCAAGATCAGGGACGTCAGCGAGCTCTACGCTCTTGCCGACAAGTGCGCCCGTGCAGAAGAGGGGAGGAAACTCCCCGGGGAGGATGCTGGCGCAGGGGGAAGCGACAGCGACGACGCCGCCCCGGCAAAGAAGAGCCGGCGGCGGAACAACAGGAAAAAGGGCAAGAAGGAAGTGCTTGCCGTCGAGAAGTCCGGCAAGGAGGCCCCCGCCAAGCAAGCGCAGGCTGGCGGCTCCGGCAAGGAGCCTGCCCCTGCGGCGGCGGCCGACAAGCCGGGTAGCTCCGACAAGCAATACTGTAAGATTCACCGCACCAAGGGTCACGACCTCTCCAACTGTAAGCGCGTCGAGTACCTCGTCGAGCAGCAAAAGGCTGAGTACGAGAGGCGCGACAAGGAGAAGGCCCAAGGTGGCGGGGAAGAGCCCAGCAAGAAGCGGCCATTCAATGGCCGGGGAGGACGCCGCGGCAAGGCCAAGCAGCGGCAAGGAGATCGACCTCCCCGGGGCCGCGACAACGACGAAGACGACGATGAAGACATGGAGGACGACGAGAACAGCGAGCAGGAGTTCCAGAAGGCCACGGAAGTCCTGTGCGTCGACGGTGGCGCCTCCCTGCACACCTCCCACCGCCAGCCTTCTGACATCCTTGACGCGCTTCGGGGCTTCTATCTGCTCGATGGCTTTGATCTTGTCGGGATTGGCTTCAATCCCCCTTTGTGATACAAAGAACCCGAGAAGCTTGCCGGAGGGAACTCCAAAGACGCACTTCTCGGGGTTCAGCTTGAGCTGTATCCTGCGCAGGTTCTGAAACGTTTCTTCTAAGTCTTGAATCAGTGTTTCTTTGCTCTTGCTCTTCACCACGATGTCATCCATGTAGGCTTCTACATTCCTGTGGATCTGTGGCTCAAAAGCAGTGTACACTACCCTTGCAAAAGTGGAGCCTGCATTTTTCAGTCCAAATGGCATGCGGATAAAGCAATATGTGCCACATGGAGTGATAAATGCAGTCTTCTCTTCATCTTCCTTAGCCATGAAAATCTGGTGATAGCCTGAGTATGCATCAAGAAAACAGAGTAGCTCACATCCGGCAGTGGAGTCAACGATCTGGTCAATGCGCGGCAAAGGGAAGGGATCCTTGGGACATGCTTTATTGACATCAGTGAAGTCTATACACAGTCTCCACTTCCCGTTGGCTTTGCGCACGACGACTGGGTTTGCCAACCACGTCGGATGGATCACACCTCTAACTAAGCCTGCTGCCTCTAGTTTCTTGATCTCCTCGTTGATGAACTCTTGGCGCTCCACGGCTTGCTTCCTCACTTTTTGCTTGATGGGCCGCGCATGAGGGCAGACAGCAAGCTTGTGCTCAATCACCTTCCTGGGAACACCGGGGATGTCAGATGGTTGCCAGGCAAACACATCGACATTCGCCCGCAGGAAGGCGACGAGCGCGCTTTCCTATTTGCTGTCAAGGGTGGCGCTGATGGCGAAGGTACCACCAGTGCCATCCTCCTTTGCGGACACCTTCTTGGTTGCCGGAGGAGCAGCCATTCCTTTCTTGCTCTTGCCGGTGGAGCTCGATGGAACGTCCTCGACGGCGGCGCAGCACTCCGAAGAGGTGCGGTTGCCGGAGTGTGTCCCAGAGCACTTGCCGGACTTGGTCTTTGTCTTCTTCCCCCCGGGAGCTTCAGCGGCAAGAGTATCCTTCTCGGCCGCAGCTGCCGCATCCCGGTAAATCTTGTCGGCGCAAATAAGCGCATCTTTCTTGTCGCTGTGGACAGTGATGACGCTTATCGGCCCCGGCATCTTCAGCACGTTGTAGGCATAGTGGGAAGCTGCCATGAACTTGGCGAGGGCGGGACGGCCGAGTATCCCATTGTAGGGCAATGGAATATCAGCAACGTCAAAGGTGATGCGCTCAGTTCTGAAGTTGAGCTCCCCGCCAAAGGTCACCGGCAGAGTAATCTTTCCCTTGGGCTTGCTCCTTCCCGGGTTGATTCCTTGGAATGAACCGGTCTCTTCGAGCTCGCCGTCTTGAATCTGGAGTTTCTTGATCACAGCAGAGGAGATCAAGTTCAGCCCGGCCCCGCCGTCAACTAACATTTTGGTGACCTTGAGGTTGCGGATGGTGGGTGAGACCAGCATCGGCAAGCACCCGACCGCAGTGGTGCGGTCAGGGTGATCCTCAAGGTCAAAAATGATGGGCGTGCCGGACCATTTGAGGAGCCTGCGCGACTCCACGGGCGGCTCGGCTGCATTCACCTCACGCACCCACTGTTTCAGCTGGCGGTGGGAGGTGTGCAGGGAGGCGCCACCGTCGACGCACAGGACTTCCGTGGCCTTCTGGAACTCCTGCTCGCTGTTCTCGTCGTCCTCCATGTCTTCATCGTCGTCTTCGTCGTTGTCGCGGCCCCGGGGAGGTCGATCTCCTTGCCGCTGCTTGGCCTTGCCGCGGCGTCCTCCCCGGCCATTGAATGGCCGCTTCTTGCTGGGCTCTTCCCCGCCACCTTGGGCCTTCTCCTTGTCGCGCCTCTCGTACTCAGCCTTTTGCTGCTCGACGAGGTACTCGACGCGCTTACAATTGGAGAGGTCGTGACCCTTGGTGCGGTGAATCTTACAGTATTGCTTGTCGGAGCTACCCGGCTTGTCGGCCGCCGCCGCAGGGGCAGGCTCCTTGCCGGAGCCGCCAGCCTGCGCTTGCTTGGCGGGGGCCTCCTTGCCGGACTTCTCGACGGCAAGCACTTCCTTCTTGCCCTTCTTCCTGTTGTTCCGCCGCCGGCTCTTCTTTGCCGGGGCGGCGTCGTCGCTGTCGCTTCTCCCTGCGCCAGCATCCTCCCCGGGGAGTTTCCTCCCCTCTTCTGCACGGGCGCACTTGTCGGCAAGAGCGTAGAGCTCGCTGACGTCCCTGATCTTGGTCATCGCCATCTCTTCACGCATGCGGCGGTTACGCACGTTCTGATGGAACGCGCTGATAACCGCAGCAGGGTGAACATCGGGGATGTTGTGCTGCACCCGGCTGAAACGTTGGATATACTTGCGCAGGGGTTCGCCTTCCTTCTGGGCCAAAATGTGGAGATCGCTCTCCTGACCATGGGGTTTGTGGCCGCCGGTGAAGGCGCCAACAAACTGATGGCAGAGGTCGGCCCAAGAAGAGATAGAGCCTTCCGGCAAGTGCATGAGCCACGAACGGACGTTCGGCTTCAGCACGAGCGGGAAGTAGTTGGCTAGGATCTTCTCGTCGCGCCCCCCGGCAGCTTGCACTGCTATGGTGTAGACGCTGAGAAACTCCGAGGGGTGCGTCTTGCCGTCGTACTTCTCCGGTACGTCGGGCTTAAAGTTCTTCATGCTGGGCCACTGGACGCGCCGCAGCTCGCGGGTGAACGCAGGGCGGCCTGCCGCGTACGGCAAGTCGCCTGGTTCACCGGGCGCGGGTGCGTCGACAGCGTTCCCAGCTCTCTTGTCGGATTGTCGCCGAGCTTCTCGGCGGCGCTCGATCGTGGTCCGAGCGTCTTCATCTCGCCGGTCGTCGAGGACCTGGCGCTGGTCCCGACGGGCCCGCGGGTCCGACGAGGCTGTGGAGCCGTCGTCGGGGTTGTTCCGGCGGGGCGGCGTCTTCTGCTTCTGCGGCGGGGAGTGCACGCTTGTCGCACCCCCGGCAGTCTTGTCGCCGATAGCCTTCGTCTTCTCGGCCTGCCGCGGCCGCGAGGCCGACGGCTGTTGCGGAGAGTCGTTGTTGGCGAAGTCTATCAGGCTCCGGATAGTGGCCCTCCATTCCTCGGCCTTGTCGGCCGCTGGAGGAAAATCGAGGAGCAGCTGCGCCCTTGCGAGCGCTTCTGCCGGGGTAGTGGGGAACGCGGGCGAGCGGTGCGAGGAACGGGATACGCTCGGACTTCTAACGACGTTAGAAGGAGCGGGGTCCCGTGCCGGCGCCTTCGCTTTGCTTGTGCCCGGACGGGGGTCCGGGGCGTCCCGCGAACCTCCAGTATGGCCTTGTCCCAGCAAGCGGATACCACCTCCCGTGGCATGGCGCTGCGGGGTCGTCGTATGTTGCGATGGACGTGGCGCGTCCACGGAGACCGAGGTCCGGTCGTCCGTCCTGTTCTTGGATCTGGTGGCACCGTGAGTGTCCTCGCCGGCAACCACCCTTCCGACGGCGTCTCCCCCGCCCACCGTTGGCTCTGGTGGCGGCGGATGAGACGCAGACGGGCCCCCGACCTCCGAAGGCTTCTTCTTCGGGGCCATGGAGTTGTCGCTGATGAAGTTGTTGACGAAATTTGGAGAGGTTAATGAAGATTGCGCCCGCGCGAACGCCGGATCAGGTTCGCACAACCTCGACGCCCCCTACCTGGCGCGCCAAAGATGTCGGGGGAAACTGTCCGCCACGAACACCTATGGGACCGGAGCCCCTTGTCTGTGCGGTACGAGGGCGGAGGGAGCACGAAGAGCAGATCGAGGCAGACGCGCGGGCAGTTTTTACCCAGGTTCGGGCCGCACGGATGCGTAAAACCCTACTCCTGCTTGGTTGTGTATTGAGTTGAGCGCTCGGGAGCTTGAAGAAGCAGCTACACCGTGCGTGAGAGTAATCTAGGTTTCGAACCCCCTCCACGTTGTGCATGGGCCTCCTTTTATAGTGCAAGGGGTCACCGACAGGTGTCAACGTAGGAGAAAGGGGTAAAAATGTAAAAGAGGTGGTAGTTGTAACAGTGCGGGAACAGTGGAGCTACAGTACAGAACAGTGGTCTATACCTACTTTAACAGTGGGGGACAAGGGCATTTAATGCCCGTCGCCGTCGACCCCAAAAGCTCCCGCCTTAGCGTCTCCGTCCGCCACGGCGACGGATTTATCGCCGTGGTGTGCCTCCGTGTACCCCAGGCTGCACAGCCATCCGCCACGCGTCCCTGGTTAGACCCCAGGGCGACGCGTGGGCCGATGAGCTGGAGCGCGGGCACACAGCGTGGCCTCCCCGGCAAGCGCCTTGCCGGGGCCTTGATCTTGCCGGGCCCGGGAACTTGCCGCTCCCCGGGCCCCTTCCCGGGGCGCGCATAGCGCCGAGGCAGTATCTTCTAATCTTCCTGGCAAGCTCCTCTTGCCAGGGTCTTGTGTTAGTGGAACAGCCTTGAGCCTGGTACGGCCTTCCCGACAAGCTCCTCTTGCCGGGGTCTCGATCCTCTGTCTTGTATACTTTGTTTTTGAATGGTTTAATAGGAGGCAGGAAGGTCTCCGGCGAGCACGCAGTAAACCTTGCCGCGGGAAGCTGCAACTGCCCGTGCACAAGTTGGGGTACTGGGGTCCCCCTACCTTAGTACACCGACAACCCTATTGTATCCATACATGGGTGGGGCGCCCAGGACCTGAACACCAAAGTGATATGCCGGCTCATCAAAATTTGAGCTGTAATTGCGATAACTTTCATTTTTTCCAATCCTGCAGGCCATTTTTGAGGGCCAAGACGACCCTTTTTGGGCTCAGAATTTTCCACGCACGTGATCCTGTGTGTGCACGTATGTAAAATCCTCCAGATCATAAAAACTAGAAGTCCTATCACCTCAATTCCCCAATAGCTTTCCAATGCCTATGAAAACGACGAAATCGGTGCTTGTTCTCACTTGCTTTGAGAGTCTCGATCAATTCGGACTCTAGGTTGATTTTTGTATTTTCTTTGATCACCGTTTCTTCGCGAGAGTTGGCCTAACACCCTATTGTATCCATACATGGGTGGGGCGCCAAGGACCTGAACACCAAAGTGATATGCCGGCTCATCAAAATTTGAGCTGTAATTTCGATAACTTTCATTTTTTCCAATCCTGCAGGCCTTTTTTGAGGGCCAAGACGACCCTTTTTGGTCTCAAAATTTTCCGTGCACGTGATCCTGTGTGTGCACGTATGTAAAATCCTCCAGATCGTAAAAACTAGAAGTCCTATCACCTCAATTCCCCAATAGCTTTCCAACGCCTATGAAAATGACGAAATCGGAGCTTGTTCTCACTTGCTTTGAGAGTCTCGATCAATTCGGACTCTAGGTTGATTTTTGTATTTTCTTTGATCACCGTTTCTTCGCGAGAGTTGGCCTAACACCCTATTGTATCCATACATGGGTGGGGCGCCAAGGAACTGAACACCAAAGTGATATGCCGGCTCATCAAAATTTGAGCTGTAATTGCGATAACTTTCATTTTTTTCCAATCCTGCAGGCCATTTTTGAGGGCCAAGACGACCCTTTTTGGTCTCAAAATTATCTGCGCACGTGATCCTGTGTGCGCACGTATGTAAAATCCTCCAGATCGTAAAAACTAGAAGTCCTATCACCTCAATTCCCCAATAGCTTTCCAACGCCTATGAAAATGACGAAATCGGAGCTTGTTCTCACTTGCTTTGAGAGTCTCGATCAATTCGGACTCTAGGTTGATTTTTGTATTTACTTTGATCACCGTTTCTTCGCGAGAGTTGGCCTAACACCCTATTGTATCCATACATGGGTGGGGCGCCAAGGACCTGAACACCAAAGTGATATGCCGGCTCATCAAAATTTGAGCTGTAATTGCGATAACTTTCATTTTTTCCAATCCTGCAGGCCATTTTTGAGGGCCAAGACGACCCTTTTTGGGCTCAGAATTTTCCGTGCACGTGATCCTATGTGTGCACGTATGTAAAATCCTCCAGATCGTAAAAACTAGAAGTCCTATCACCTCAATTCCCCAATAGCTTTCCAACGCCTATGAAAACGACGAAATCGGTGCTTGTTCTCACTTGCTTTGAGAGTCTCGATCAATTCGGACTCTAGGTTGATTTTTGTATTTTCTTTGATCACCGTTTCTTCGCGAGAGTTGGCCTAACACCCTATTGTATCCATACATGGGTGTGGCGCCAAGGACTTGAACACCAAAGTGATATGCCGGCTCATCAAAATTTGAGCTGTAATTGCGATAACTTTCATTTTTTCCAATCCTGCAGGCCATTTTTGAGGGCCAAGACGACCCTTTTTGGTCTCAAAATTTTCCGCGCACGTGATCCTGTGTGTGCACGTATGTAAAATCCTCCAGATCGTAAACACTAGAAGTCCTATCACCTCAATTCCCCAATAGCTTTCCAACGCCTATGAAAACGACGAAATCGGTGCTTGTTCTCACTTGCTTTGAGAGTCTCGATCAATTCGGACTCTAGGTTGATTTTTGTATTTTCTTTGATCACCGTTTCTTCGCGAGAGTTGGACTAACACCCTATTGTATCCACACATGGGTGGGGCGCCAAGGACCTGAACACCAAAGTGATATGCCGGCTCATCAAAATTTGAGCTGTAATTGCGATAACTTTCATTTTTTCCATTCCTGCAGGCCATTTTTGAGGGCCAAGACGACCCTTTTTAGTCTCAAAATTTTCCGCGCACGTGATCCTGTGTGTGCACGTATGTAAAATCCTCCAGATCGTAAACACTAGAAGTCCTATCACCTCAATTCCCCAATAGCTTTCCAACGCCTATGAAAACGACGAAATCGGTGCTTGTTCTCACTTGCTTTGAGAGTCTCGATCAATTCGGACTCTAGGTTGATTTTTGTATTTTTTTTATCACCGTTTCTTCGCGAGAGTTGGCCTAACAACCTATTGTATCCATACATGGGTGGGGCGCCAAGGACCTGAACACCAAAGTGATATGCCGGCTCATCTAAATTTGAGCTGTAATTGCGATAACTTTCATTTTTTCCAATCCTGCAGGCCATTTTTGAGGGCCAAGACGACCCTTTTTGGTCTCAAAATTTTCCGCGCACGTGATCCTGTGTGTGCACGTATGTAAAATCCTCCAGATCGTAAAAACTAGAAGTCCTATCACCTCAATTCCCCAATAGCTTTCCAACGCCTATGAAAACGACGAAATCGGTGCTTGTTCTCACTTGCTTTGAGAGTCTCGATCAATTCGGACTCTAGGTTGATTTTTGTATTTTCTTTGATCACCGTTTCTTCGCGAGAGTTGACCTAACACCCTATTGTATTCATACATGGGTGGGGCGCCAAGGACCTGAACACCAAAGTGATATGCCGGCTCATCAAAATTTGAGCTGTAATTGCGATAACTTTCATTTTTTCCAATCCTGCAGGCCATTTTTGAGGGCCAAGACGACCCTTTTTGGTCTCAAAATTTTCCGCGCACGTGATCCTGTGTGTGCACGTATGTAAAATCCTCCAGATCGTAAAAACTAGAAGTCCTATCACCTCAATTCCCCAATAGCTTTCCAACGCCGATGAAAATGACGAAATCGGAGCTTGTTCTCACTTGCTTTGAGAGTCTCGATCAATTCGGACTCTAGGTTGATTTTTGTATTTTCTTTGATCACCGTTTCTTCGCGAGAGTTGGCCTAACACCCTATTGTATCCATACATGGGTGGGGCACCAAGGACCTGAACACCAAAGTGATATGCCGGCTCATCAAAATTTGAGCTGTAATTGCGATAACTTTCATTTTTTCCAATCCTGCAGGCCATTTTTGAGGGCCAAGACGACCCTTTTTGGGCTCAGAATTTTCCACGCACGTGATCCTGTGTGTGCACGTATGTAAAATCCTCCAGATCGTAAGAACTAGAAGTCCTATCACCTCAATTCCCCAATACCTTTCCAACGCCTATGAAAACGACGAAATCGGTGCTTGTTCTCACTTGCTTTGAGAGTCTCGATCAATTCGGACTCTAGGTTGATTTTTGTATTTTCTTTGATCACCGTTTCTTCGCGAGAGTTGGCCTAACACCCTATTGTATCCATACATGGGTGGGGCACCAACGACCTGAACACCAAAGTGATATGCCGGCTCATCAAAATTTGAGCTGTAATTGCGATAACTTTCATTTTTTCCAATCCTGCAGGCCATTTTGGAGGGCCAAGACGACCCTTTTTGGGCTCAGAATTTTCCACGCACGTGATCCTGTGTGTGCACGTATGTAAAATCCTCCAGATCGTAAAAACTAGAAGTCCTATCACCTCAATTCCCCAATAGCTTTCCAACGCCTATGAAAACGACGAAATCGGAGCTTGTTCTCACTTGCTTTGAGAGTCTCGATCAATTCGGACTCTAGGTTGATTTTTGTATTTTCTTTGATCACCGTTTCTTCGCGAGAGTTGGCCTAACACCATATTGTATCCATACATGGGTGGGGCGCCAAGGACCTTGTCGGTGTACTAAGGTAGGGGTACCCTAGTACCCCAACTTGTGCACGGGCAGCGGCAGCTCCCCGCGGCAGGGTTCACCACGCGCTTGCCGGAGACCTTCCTGACCCTTATCTAGCCATTCAAAAACAAAGTATACAAGACAGAAGACCAAGACCCCGGCAAGAGGAGCTTGCCGGGAAGGCCGTCCCAGGCTCGAGATTGATTAACTAGCACGAGGCCCTGGCAAGAGGAGCTTGTCAGGACGAATAGAAGATTTCATCTTAGAAGACCCGGCAAGGGCTCGGGGAGCGGCAAGCTTCCGGGCCCGGCAAGGTCGAGATCCCCGGCAAGGTGCTTGCCGGGGGAGGTGCGCTGTGTGCCCGCGCTCCAGCTCATCGGCCCACGCGTCGCCCTGGGGCCACTCCAGGGACGCGTGGCGGATGGCTGTGCAGCCTGGGGGACACGGTGGCCCTCCACGGCAGAGGATCCATCGCCGTGGCAGACGGAGACGCAACGGCGGGAGCTTTTGGGGTCGACGGCGACGGGCATTAAATGCCCTTGTCCCCCACTGTTAAAGTAGGTATAGACCACTGTTCTGTACTGTAGCTCCACTGTTCCCGCACTGTTACAACTACCACCTATTTTACATTTTTACCCCTTTCTCCTACGTTGACACCTGTCGGTGACCCCTTGCACTATAAAAGGAGGCCCATGCACAACGTGGAGGGGGTTCGGTTCGGTTGGAAACCTAGATCATTCTCACGCTCGTGTAGCTGCTTCTTCAAGCTCCGAGCGCCCAAACTCAATACACAACCAAGCAGGAGTAGGGTTTTACGCATCCGTGCGGCCCGAACCTGGGTAAAAACTGCCCGCGCGTCTGCCTCGATCTGCTCTTCGTGCTCCCTCCGCCCTCGTACCGCACAGACAAGGGGCTCCGGTCCCATAGGTGTTCGTGGTGGACAGTTTCCCCCGACACTACTCCACAGTTTGTCTCACAAAAGGAGAAGTATGATCCTACTTCTTCCAATGTGGAACAAGCTCTAGATGACCTTCCACCACAAGACCACAAGCTAAAGGCCAAGGACAAGCTTCAAGAGGAGATTGATGCATTCATTGGAGCACCTCAAGCCATGGTCAAGTGGGTTCCCAAGGACACATCAAGTTCTACTTCGTCAAGCTCAACTACAACACCAAGGATTCCCATCAAGATGATGTGGATCCCAAAGAAGAAGAACTAGTAGGTTCTTGAGGGTGACTCCGCCAACAAACTTCACTCATATTCATTTTGGCAAGAACTTGTGCAATCAACTTCCACATCATGCACTTGTTCATGGAGTCACAAACCCTCTTGTTGGTAAGTCAAGGGACAAGGTAATCATTGCTTTCATGGACATCATCTTTAGTGAACTTCACTCTATGTATATGGATATTCTTGTTTGTTCCTTGTGGGACTAACCCATGTAGGTATTGAAAGTGCCCTAATCCAAAGGATTGCTCCTAACTCTTGATGATCTACATCAACATTGAGCATCCACATCTTCAACATCTACATGAAGTCTTCTACGACAACCCAAGGTTAGTTTGACCCTTTAAAAGGGGTTCTCACATCTAGGGGGAGCTTTGCTCTAAAAATTGAGCTAAAGCATCTTCAAGTGATGTGAACACATAAATGCTTTATGTAAAAGTGGTAATCCCACTTGTGCTTAAACGATGAGTATGACCTATGATCAAATGTTCTCATTTGGCTCCTAAGTCAATATACTCATATATAGATGACCTAGTCATCGACAAATTGTGTGCTAGTAGCTAGAGTGATTGGTTGTGCATGTTTGACACATATTTCAGTTGCTATCTTATTGTGTGAGCATGTTGAATGCATGATTTTATCCATTCAAGGACATCCATTTGTTGTTTTGATTGTTTTGGTTTCTTCTTCTGGCCAAATGGATGGACAAGAATGCCTAAGCACCTTTCCCTAGCTATCTATGCTTTCTTGTCTCAAATTCTCTTCATGCTCATATCACAACTTTGAACAAGTCTTTTTCGGACAGTCCGAGTGAGGAGCACTCGGAACCACCGATTCGTCTAAGGCTGACTTCCAAAACCTTCTAAGTCCATTTCGGTCTGACCGGTTTCTCAATATCGGTCCAACCGAAATGCTTAGACTGATCTAGGTTTCATCTCGGTGAAACCGAGTTCAAACTCTCGATCTGACCGATATGTGTAACTGCACAGCAGATATACATCTCGGTGACACCGAGTTTTTCAACTCGGTCCCACCGACAGCACGGGGTTATATATACCTGAGGGGCTGCGCGCGATTTCTTTCTTCAAACCGTTCGCCCCCAAGACCCCTGCTGCCGCCGCCCTGGTCTACGGATCGTCGCCTTCGTCACCTGTGCGCCCTCGCCGCAGGTCTCCGCCGCCGTCAACGGTAATCATCTCCACCGTTGCCGCCGTAGAGGGACACCACCAAGTTAGGGTGTGTCTCGACCCCTTTTCGTGCTCCACTTCTGATTCTTGCACGATAGGTTGCCATGATTCAATCCACGATTGATATGTTCCCCATACAATAGTTCAGATCTTCTAGTTTCGAGGAAAATTCTTAGGTTTAGGTTTCCACGGAATGCATCTCGGTGAAGCCGATTTTGAAAATCGGAATGACCGATTTGGCCTCTGGCCATTGCACTGCATAGTTCGGTTTAACCGAGTTGTGCCAATCGGAACGACCGAAAAGTAGTTTCAGTGAAACCCTAAGTTTTCGGTAGGACCGAAACCCATTTCGGTCTGACCGAAAGTGGTGTGTAGGTTTCTGTTGAGCACTTCGGTTGCACCGAAACCTGAAATCGGTTTGACCGAAATACATTCTGTGAAAACTCAAAACTAAGTTTTGAACTCATTTTTTTTGCAAAAACTTCTGCAGTTGTGATAACTCTTCTACTCTGCCTATACCTTATCTTTTCACAGGTTTTTCAGCCATGTCAGATGTCAGTGACAGCCAGAACAGGTCTGAATCACCGTTTGCTGAAATTCCAGAGGCAGACACAAGTCCTGCGAGCAGCTCTAGTGATGATGGTGAGAGGAGCACCCCTAGTGGTTTGCCTCCTGCAGCCACCAGAACCAGGAAGAAGAGAACTTCTGATGATGAGGACTCCGACTTTGTTGCTGAGGAAGTTACCTCCAAGCCCAAGAGGAATGTGGTTGCCAAAGAGCACCAAGGGCAGCAGCCAAGGAAAGGCACAAGCAAAGTGAAGCAGTCAGCAGTTGCTAAGAAGCTCAACTTGGAAGAGCCTGCTCCAAGCAAGGTGAAGAAGACATCCAAAAGGAAGAGAGTTGTTTATGCTGAACCTCAAGTTGATGCTGAAGAAGAAGAAGAAGAAGCACCCCAGCCTCCTCCTCAGAAAGCTAAGTTCATGGGTGATGCTATTCGGGCTCAAGCCTCCTCTAAGCCCAAGAAGCCTGCTCCATCCAAGGCAGCTCCAGCCAAGCCCAAGAGAACAACCAGAAGCATTCCAGCTTCTGAGAAGAACAAAGGTGAGATGCCACCGTCTGAATCAGATGAAGAGCATGTGTTGCTTAAGCTCCGTCCCAAGTTGCCACTCCACAATGATGCTCATCCTCAAGCTGAGGACATGAAGGCAAGGAAGGACAAAGGTCTCAGGCTATGGAGACAGTCTGATCCATATGCCGTAAGGAGAAGGACTGCTGTGGACCCCAGATTCCACACCAGAGAGCAGCAGGATTTCTATGAGACCGTGCTGATGGATAAGAAGCCCATTGTTGCTGACACCAGGTATGTTGACTGGAAGTATATTGACAGTGAAGAGCATCGGGACTTCTTTCCTCATGTGCATGAGAGCTTTACTGCATGTGGAGTTGCTGATTTTGTGGGTCAAGAGCTGACAGCTTGGAATGACGAGATGATCATGCAGTTCTATGCCACAGCCCACTTCTATCCTGATGGCAAGATCACCTGGATGACTGAAGGTCAACGGTTTTCTTCGACTGTTGAAGAATGGGCAGAACTTCTGAACGCTCCAGTGCAGAGAGAGGACGACATTGATGTCTATGGGATTCCTAAGAAGAGTCATGATTCCATGAAGAATATGTACAAGGAGATCCCAGCTGCTGATTTGGAAGGATGGAAGCTTGGCTCAGTGTATTATCTCCAGGCAGGTCTGACCACCACTAACACTATTCTGAGGCATACTTTGATGCCTAAGTCAGGAGACCACCGGATGATACGAGGCTATTCTATCAACATGCTGCACATTCTCGATGAGAAGGCACCTTTTAAGGTGATGGACTTGATGGTAGAGACCATTAAGAGGACTGCAGCTGACCAAAAGAGGTCGTGTGGGTTTGCACCGCAGATACAGATGCTCATCAACGCCAAGTTTGGCACGGGCAAATTCATGTTGGATAGGAAGCACTTGCCACTGCAGCCAGAGCATGAGGACAACGTAGTTGTGATGGATGAAGAGGATCCTACCTCAGTTGAAGGACAAGCCAAAATCGAAGCTGCAAAGAAGGCTAAAGCTGACAAAGAGGCAGCAGCAGCAGCAGCTAAGCCAAAGAGCTTTGGAGAACAAATTCTTGAAGCTACCCAGAGGATTGAACAACGCCTGGCCAGCATTGAGCAATCTCAGGAGAGCCTTGAGAGGATTGTCGAGGACAAAATCCACGCTCTGGACGTGAAGCTGACTGAGATTCAGGTGTCTGTCAACAAGCTTGAGGCAGACATGGAGGAGACTAGGCAGGAGAGAACAGAGCTTATGCAGGATGATCTAGTCCAGGACTCTCATCGCCAGACTGCTCAGGTTCCCAGAGGATCCAGATCTGCAGCTATCCCAGTGACAGACTCCAGGGCTACCACTTCAGCACCAGCTACAGCTCCAGCAGTTCCTCCAGCTCCAGCATCCACTCCTCCACCGCAGACTTCAGCAGAAGTCTTCGCAGATGCAGTTATCTCTACACCGACATCTACCCAGACGGGAGCCGCCAGCAGAGCCCGCAGTGACGTTTAGCTCTATGCCTTTTCGAACTTTTTGGTAACTTGTTGCCAAAGGGGGAGAAATTGTTATAGATCATAGGGCTTCGAGTGAGAGAGTGCTCTTTCGTCTTTTCGTTCTTTCGCCGGTTTTTCTTGAGATACATTGGTTTCTTTTGGTTCCTGATACTTTATGTGTGCTTGCTACCACGTTTGATGCTACCTTAATGAGTGCTTAGTCATACTATGCCTTAATGTGTGCTTATTGCTTATCCTATGCTATTCCTTGTTGTATGGCTATTTACTCTTGTCTTGGTGATTAAGTGCATGTTATTCATTCTTATCATTTTGTGCGCTCCACCAAGATGTATGTGACATGGAAGAGCGACCCATAATCCTAATCGATTGTGCATTTGCATTCAAACGCAAATTTTAAATAATGCACAAATTTTGGGGGAGCTCTTGTTTATCACATACTTCTCAAAGCGACGATATTATTCCTTGATTATATCCTTTGTCGAAGCTTTGATCTATATGTTGTCATCAATTACCAAAAAGGGGGAGATTGAAAGTGCAACTAATCCCCGGGTGGTTTTGGTAATTAATAACAACATATATATCATTGGACTAATATTCACTTGAGAATCATTTCAGAAAAGTTCGATGATATGGGTATGGAAATGTCTGAAGAAGTGGACCCCTCAAAATGCTAAGACAAGCATTGGCAAAAGCTCAAGACTCCATTTTTGGTTTAGTGATCAAAGATCACATTGAGTCCATAGGAAAAGCCAATACTATTAAAAGGGGATGAGGTTGTGTTAATGTTCTTGTTGCTCAAGTGCTTGGTGATCTAGCTCCCTTAACTATCAGCACTCTTCACTTTTCAACACACTCATAAGTAATCTCGGTCAAACCGATTCTGCAAACTCAGTCCCACCAAGATGAACCACTTCAGTTATTTCCCCAAACCCTAATTTCTCGGTCCATCCGATTCTTATTTTCGGTCTCACCGAAAATGGTCTGCCAACCTTCTGTAACCAATTGACAGCATTTCGGAATATCCGAGTTGTTGTTTTCGGTCACACCGAGATGGCAAACCCTAACCTTTGACTCACTTCGGACACACCGAGATGGTATTTTCGGTCCCACCGAAAATCCCAACGTTCACTATATTTGAACTTTTGGTCTGACCGAGTTTCAACTTCGGTCTCACCGAGATTGGTCAAATGTGTGTGTAACGGTTGGATTTTGTGTGGAGGCTATATATACCCCTCCACCCCCTCTTCATTCGTGAGGAGAGCCATCAGAAAGTACCACCACTTCTACCATACACTTTCTAGAAGTGAACCACCTACCCTTGTGTTGAGATCAAGCCATTCCATTCCTACCATATGAAACTTGATCTCTAGCCTTCCCAAGTTGCTTTCCACTCAAATCTTTCTTCCACCACAGCCATATCAGTGAGGAGAGTTGAGTGTTGGGGAGATTATCATCTGAAGCACAAGAGCAAGGAGTTCATCATCATCAACACCGTCTATTACCTTTTGGGGGGGTGGTGCCTCCTAGATTGGTTAGGTGTCGCTTGGGAGCCTCCGTCTTTGAGATGTGGAGTTGAACCAAGAAGTTTGTAAGGGCAAGGAGATCGCCTACTTCGTGAAGATCTACCCCGAGTAAGGCTAGTCCTCCGTGGGCGTAGGCCGTGATGGAATAGACAAGGTTGCTTCTTCGTGGACCCTTCGTGGGTGGAGCCCTCCGTGGACTCGCGCAGCCGTTACCCTCCGTGGGTTGAAGTCTCCATCAACGTGGATGTACGATAGCACCACCTATCGGAACCACGACAAAAATCTCCGTGTCACCAAACTGCGTTTGATCTTCTCTACCTCCTATTTTACATGTGCAATTTACTTTCCGCTGCATATACTCTAGAATTGCATGTGTAGGGTGATACTTGTGTTGATCTTAATTGTGAAACTGCCAAAAACATTGCATGATCTAAAGGCAGATTTTTTATATTGTCAAGTAGTCTAATCACCCCCCCCCTCTAGACCTACTTTCGATCCTACACCTTGCTGTACCAGTTGATAATGAGCCGCTGTTGTTATACGTGGCTGCTAATGCCCGGTCCATAAGTGTTTCCATTGTAGTGGAGCGCAAGGAGGCGGGAAGGAATATCAGGTTCAAAGGACGGTTTATTATATCAGCGAGGTGCTTATTGAGTCGAAGCAGAGATACCCGCATTGGCAGAAATTGGTATACAGAGTCTTCATGGCAAACCGGAAGCTTAAACAATATTTTCAAGGCCATCCAATCACTCTGGTCAGTTCTGCCCCTCTGGGAGATATAATCCAGAACAGAGAAGCAACTGGCCGGGTTGCCAAGTGGGCCATTGAACTTGGTCCTCACGGGCTAAAATATGTGCCTCGCACTGCAATCAAGTCTCAAGCACTGGTGGACTTCATCAACGATTGGACGGAGTTGCAAGCACCGGAGGAGAAACCGGATCACACATACTGGACTATTCACTTTGATGGATCCAGACAATTGGAGGGCTTGGGGGTTGGAGTCGTATTAACTTCCCCGCGAGGTGATAAGTTTTGTTATGTCCTCCGTTTAATGTTCCCTTGTACTAACAATGCAGCCGAATATGAGGCTCTCCTCCATGGTCTTCGGATGGCTAAGGACATGAATCTAAGCCGGGTTAAATGCTTCGGTGACTCGGACTTGGTGGCCCAACAAGTATCGGGAACTTGGGATTCCAAGGACCCGCTCATGGAGGCATATCATCGAGAGGTGGACGCTGTCGCTGGGCACTTCAAGGGTTATCAGGTGGACCATGTGGACCGACGAAAGAATGAAGCAGCGGACACATTAAGCCGTCTGGGCTCCCAGCATAAACCGGTTCCACCTAATGTTTTCCTGGATGTATTGCATAATCCATCAGTGAAATTACCTTCAGAAGAAGATTTGGCTGTTCCTGATCCGGAGGCTCAATTGGTAGCAGCACTTCACGCCATTCCGGATTGGACCGTCCCGTACCTGGCGTATATGAACCGAGGTGAGTTACCAGAGGATGAAGTCTTAGCCAGACAGATAGTCGGGCGGTCCAAATCGATGACTATTGTCAATGGAGAACTCCATCATTGCAGTGTATCCGTGGCATTTCAACGCTGTGTGTCACCAGAGGAGGGCTGCGAGATTCTTCGAGAGATACATGAAGGAGATTGTGGTCACCATGTCGGTTCAAAATCTTTGGTAGCTAAGGCTTTTCGTCATGGGTTCTATTGGCTGACGGCTCATGCTGATGCAGAGGACCTGGTCAAAAAGTGTGATGCTTGCCAGAAGTTCTCACAGCGTGCTCATATACCGGTTCAAGAATTGAGGATGATTCCAATTACTTGGTCGTTTGTGACTTGGGGGCTAGACATGGTTGGGCCCTTTAAGAGATCTCCAGATAAGAAGACCCACCTTCTGGTGGCGGTGGATAAGTTTACCAAGTGGGTCGAGGCGGAGCCAGTCAGCAAGTGTGATGCAGCGACGGCGGTTCAATTCATCAAGAAGGTGATTTTCCGGTTTGGCTTTCCACACAGTATCATAACTGATAATGGTACCAATTTGTCCAAGGGGGCTATGGAAGAATTTTGTCAACGAGAGCACATCCGGCTTGACGTATCTTCAGTGGCTCACCCCCAGTCCAATGTCAAGCTAAGAGAGAAAATCAAGAGATCTTGAGAGGCATCAAGCCCCGGCTCATGGTTCCTTTGCAGAGGACGCCGAGTTGTTGGGTGGAGGAATTACCCTATGTGTTATGGAGCATCAACACCATACCCAACAGGTCCACGGGTGACACGCCTTTTTTCATGGTATATGGAGCTGAAGCAGTTCTCCCTAGTGACATCCGTCATGATTCGCCTCGGGTGGTAGCTTACGTTGAAGCTGATAACGAGAAGGCGCGCAAGACGCGTTGGACCGGCTGGATGAGGAGTGTGACATTGCAGCGGCTCGATCGGCGATTTATCAGCAGGATCTGCGTCGATACCACAGTCGCCGAGTTAAAACTAGAACGTTTCAAGAAGGCGATCTAGTGCTCCGGCTCATCCAAGACCAGACATATATGCACAAGCTATCCCCGCCTTGGGAAGGAACCTTTGTGGTCGGCAAGAATCTACACAATGGGTCATACTACCTCATCGACGTTCGAGAACACAAGGACTCACGCACCGCGGAGGAGGAGACCCGACGGCCGTGGAACATCGCTCATCTTCGGCCTTACTACACCTGAGCCATAGGCTCTGCTTTATGTACATATATTCGCAATGTATATATTATGATCAATATAATAAACCGGCATCCCCGTTAAAGCGGGGTATCTACTGCTTTTTTCATAAGAGTTTGTCACATGGGGGCTTCTGTGTATAAGACGGAGTTCCTATGGCCCTCTTAGACCGGCTATCAAGCCAATATCATCATAAGAGCACAACTCTGGTTACTTTGGTAATCCGGCTATCAAGCCAACATGATGGTAAGGGGCAAAAGAGAGTTTGATGCATAGCACAACTCAAACATAGGCACCCGATGAGCACAACTCACAATGTTACTTGGGGGCTCCTGTTGCACATCGACAAAGAGCTTTTAAGGCCCTTGTAATAGGCTATCAAGACACATCTTGGAAGCCTGGTGTATACACCTAAAACCCCGGGTTAACCTGCCTGCATCAAGTAAGTCACTCCGCCCAGGTAAACCTGGTATGACCAGTCGAACGATTGACAAGTCAATCTTATAACAGACCCTGAACTTATCAACGTTAAAATGACGATTGGTTAAAGTTTGAGGTCCATCTTAACATGCTTTGTGAAATGGTTTAACTCAGCGGTCTGGCAGCCCATGAAAAGCCTCGACTTTGGAGCCTGGCAGCTCGTAAAAAGCCTCGACTAC
This sequence comes from Secale cereale, assembly GCA_902687465.1. Taxonomy (NCBI): domain Eukaryota; kingdom Viridiplantae; phylum Streptophyta; class Magnoliopsida; order Poales; family Poaceae; genus Secale; species Secale cereale. Next base: position 828,592,825 of record LR738710.1, on the reverse strand, counting down.
AAGTTTTTATTTGCTTTGCTTGCCAAATTTTTACTTCTCAAAGAGATTGTTGATATTCATCCGATATCTATTGATTCAGCCGACTGGTTGACTACAAGTCGCCACCGTTAATAAACCGGCATTCATAGAACCTGGTCTGGTTGATTACAAATCACCAGTATTATTTATAGCTAAACCGGTGCTTTATCACAACCCGGTATGGTTTCGTCATGAACCGGCATAATATTGCAAGAGTCATCAATACCACAATTTGGGATCATCACCCTTACTGCAAAAGTTGGTTAAGCCAACGACACGATTTTATATCACATGTATGATATATGTTTCATATTTTAATACAGCTCGGGTTCTAAACCTAGATCATGTATTTGGGCATTATGACCCGTCCGGCGATAAACCGCCAGGACCCTTTAAATTTTGTCTTATGCAGAAACAAGTTGGATAAAACTGTTCAGTGTCATAAGCAGAAATACTATGAAACTGCCGGATTGAGCAATGTTATGCAGAGGAAATATCCATGAAGACATAACTAAATGTTTCAGCTATCCTCTTACAAAGGCGTTTTACAGCCCAAAAGAATTTTTGTTCCTCGCCAAGTATTGCGACACACTAAATGTTAGACGGGCACCAGTTCATGGCTCCTCGCCAGCCCGGCCAGACGGTTGTGGATCATCATGTGCCGTCTCTCCGTCGTTCTCATCCAGCAGCTGGAAGTCAGTGGTTGCCCAATTCATCTTTGTCAGAGCCTGGAAAACAGCGTCATCACTTATGAGTTCAGACGGTTCAACATCAGGGGCATAGGTATGCTTACGGATGGGCGGGATGAGATCTTCCACTTCATAGATCGGAGTATTAACCCGACGATTGTCAGCATCGTAACCCGCGTGATAGCGGGACATATCAGATTCGTTGGCTAATTTTCTGGCCAAGGGCCGCATTTCTCTTGTCAAAGCCCGCAAATCTTCATTTGTGAACTATGATCCATCCTCTTTCATGCTTGGATAGCCGTTTATCACATCGGCCGGATCAAGATCAGGTACCCAAGCCTTCGCCCGAGTTAATGCAGTTAAAGCGCCCGCCCTGGCAGCTGATTTCTTGAGCTCTCCAAACCGGGCGGGTAGCACTAATAACTTTTCCAACGTCTCCTTGATCAACTTAGGGGCCGGTTTGTTATGAGAATCAGCACAAATAACCCTTTGAGCGCCGGTATACAGCTGCTCTATAAGAGTATATGCAGCCTTCAATTTCTTCTGCATGTCAGCACCAAGATGAGCAGTACGTTTTCCTACGTCAATGGAACTAGGGTTAAACCGGAAGATTGTGGAGATATCATATTCAGAATTATGATAAGAGTACTTACTAAAGATAGCAGTAGTCATGCCGTTTATCTGCCGCTTTAAGCCAGATAGCTTTTCTGACACTGGATTGAGAGCGGCCTCTGCATCGACTGCCCTTTTCTCCAAAGCGGCTCTTTCTGCATCCCAATCCGCCCGTTCCTTCTGGAAGTCTTTCTTCAATTTTTTTTTCATGCTTGCTAAAGCGAGGGTCAGCTCATCCTTGGTATTGGAAGCGGCAGTTTGTTGGAATTTCAGGTTGTCTTGGAGCTGAGCCACTTCAGATTCTTTCTGCTTTAGATCAGCCTGCACAGAGAAGCACACATCATACATTGATAAAGCATATTGGAAGTCCCAAGCACATAACAAGTTATACACTTGGCACTTGGGGGCTAATGCATATTTGCAGTTATCAGGCATCTTTATTAAAGCCCCAAGCACATAACAAGTTATACACTTGGCACTTGGGGGCTAATGCATATTTGCAGTTATCAAGCATCTTTATTAAAGTCCCAAGCACATAACAAGTTATAGACTTGGCACTTGGGGGCTAATGCATTATTGTTCAAAGAGGGTTACAAAATAAAAGTCCCGATTCATCCTGAAGAGATAAACCGGCCCTTGGGGACTACACATGTGAAAAATTACATAATGGGCATTCTGAAGTGCCGGTTCATCCTGAAGGGATAAACCGGCCCATGGGGGCTACGGTGATGTTGAGACAAGCTATTGGGCTTAGGCAGGAATGAGATTGAAGGAAATTAAGCAGAAGTTTACCTCATAGCATTCCTTCATAAGATTCACTAAACCGACTTCATAATCACGACTGGTATGCAGCCGGTTCAGATATCCAAAATGAAGGTCCTGGGCGCTGAGTTGAGCATAGCTTGACAAATCGGCATTCCATTTGGCTTTGTCTTTCCCAGAGATTTCTTCTTTAGCAGTATGTTTGGTTAACACAACGGGTTCACTAGGAGCAGTATAACCAAAACCAGTAATTTGGACATCTTCTGTTGAAGCGGCAGCGGCTTTGGCAGGCTGGCCGGAGTATTACTGGCCCGGACTAGGCTAGTCGGATTATCGCCAAGGTCCATTGGCGCAGCTTCTTTTTCAGTAAAGTTTTCATGATCCGTTGGAGGAGGATCATCATGCAAGACATCAGCATTTTCTTCGGCTGGCTCGGGATTCTTTTCCGGTTCAGGGTTTGTATTATCACCTGCCGGTTTATTCAATTTATCCTTCTTGCTAGGCTTTGGCTTACTGCGAAACTTAAAAATAAAGATAGTCAGTGGAGTAAAAGAAAAGGATCAACACGAAAATAAAAACTTACCCGGGAACAGTTTTGAGAGGAGGAAACTGTGTAGCTGTTGACTCGCTGGATGAAGAACGAGGAGTGTCCTGATAATTTGAATCAGACAGATTAAGAGGTTGGCGAATATGACCCGCTTTGGGATAAAGAACATCTGGAGTATACAAGACCTTTGATCGACGTCTCCGGGCTGGTGTCTGTGGTAAACCGGTGGATTCGATAACTTGACCACTATGCCACGTTGTGCGGCGAGCTTCATGTTGTTGTTTCTTCAAAATAAAGTTTGGGTCCAAGTAAGCGAAAGGGTGAGAAAATTGTACTTTTTGGCTTGCTCGACGAATTTTTGGTGTTGGCAAAGGATCTGAATCGGAGGAAAGGGTAATTACCTCGACGTCATCAGCCTTGCTGCCTTCAGCGTTTTCCTGAGTACAATCATTGTCAATAAGATGCAAGAAAAGGGAGCCAAGGGAGTCAAGTGATACCTCTGAGGCCGGTTCATCATCATCAAGATTGGATTCAGATGCTTCAGTGGTTTTCTTCTTAACAGTTTTCTTAACAGCCTTGGTTTTGAGGCGAGCTGCCTTTACCGGTTTATCATGGGGTTTCCTCTTCCAGAACAGATCATTACCTTGATAAAGATTGTGAGGTCCTTCAGAAAGGATACTAAAAACATATTGAAATAAAACAAACAATATAAGAAGAATTACTGATGGCGTTTTATTGGACTCGCAGAAAGGGGCTAGGCCAGTTTTGCTGCATGCGTCCACCGGTTCATTCAATATCTTCTTGACAGACTCATTGACTTCACTCTCTGACAGTACAACTTCAGTATGGCATAGAGGATCTTTGGGATTTCTGGTATATTCACACATCAAACCGGAACGCCGGTTTAGCGGTAGAATACTCCAGGAAATCCAACAGCGAACAAAGTCAATGCCTGTCAAGCTGTTTGCGGTGAATGCCCGGAGCTTTGAAAGCTGCGGCGTGTATTGGGCAAGCTCCTGGGCACTTAGCCATTGGGCGAAAGGATGATTATCAGGAAGACGATGAGGACGGTAACCCGGCAGAGGATTTTCATCGGCTGGAGATGTGTCTAAACTGTAAAACCAGGTCTGGTTCCAATCTTTAGGATGGCGGTGATGTTTGGCGTGAGGAAAGCTGACATCCTTCCTTTTTTGAATGGACATTTCGCCAAGTTCAGTATTAGGCCCGTCTGTAAATTCTATACGACAGTTTAAGTGGAAGAAATCCCTAAACAGTTCAACTGAAGGCTCTTCTTGCAGGTAAGCCTCATAAAATACTTGAAAATTGCAGATGTTGGATACAGAGTTTGGCCCAATATCTTGAGGGTGGAGTTGGAAGCTAGCTAGTACATCACAAAAGAACTTTGATCCGGGAGGGCTGAACCCTCGGGACAAATGATCTACATATACAATAACTTCTCCATCTTCGGGTTCTGGAGGGCATTCCGGTCCAGGGACTCTCCAATGGATAACTTCCTTCCTGCCTAAAGCGCCAGATTCAACCCAGCCGTTCAGTTCCTCCTCAGTAACCCGAGACGGAACCCAGTTGCAGGAAGTGAATTGCTTGGCTTGCTTAGCCATTTCAGGGGAAAAAAACTGAAATAATAGTAAAGGGCCGATTTATGATTTACGACTGGTGGGTATTGAGAAACATGCAATAATAAACCGGAGTTAACACTTGGAAGTATTACGAGGGCAAGTGCAACGGCGGTTTAAGCGGGGCCTAATGATATCTACCGGTTTATGATTTTTTTCTAAAGCTAAACCGCCGGGGAGAATATGAAAGGTGCAGATTTAAAGTTATGGAAAAACAGGCTTCGTAAATCAGCAACAGGATTACAGATCTACGACATGTCAGAAATTCAGAAATATTCAGGATCAATATTGATCAGACGCTGCAGCAGTTCAGACGGATCTAGATAGGGGAATACTTTAAAGGAGGATAAGCATTTAATTGAGCAGAGTTATTAATACAGTCGCAGGCGGAAACATCAGATCTACACTAACTATCGGAGCTATGGCAGGAGAAGAAGGGAAGAACATCACCCTAGCATGATGAACTAGAGGAGAAACCCTAATGAGATCTACAGAGAAAGGAAGGGGAGGACTTACCGGAGTCATCGGATGCGGAGGCGTGCCGGCGAATCTCTGGTCCGAACAGGGTGATGCAGCGGCCCGTGCTGAAGCAGAAATGAAGGTCGATGACGGCGGCGGAGCTTGGGCACCGACGGGAGCGAGGAAGAAGAAGAAGCGAAGAGACGAGGGGGGGGGGAAACAAATGACCCCTCGCCCTATTTATAAGCTGAAAGGTTAAACGACAGGCGCGGGAATCAAGGAGCCCAAAAAGTGGATATGGGACGATACTGTCACCTCGATCTTCGGAGATTTTAATAAGTAAAGAATAAAACATGTATTAAATGAACAGATGACGTCACGGCGGTTCAATGTGATCCAGGAAGATGGCGTCATGGCGGTTTATGAAATATTTGAAGCCACGAGGACCAAACTTTTACAAGGCGTTGAAGATTGACATGAACATGTTCAAATCAATCTGGGGCCTAATGTCAGGGATATAACTATTAGGTATAAACCGCCCAGGAAAGAGCCGGTTTATGCCTATAAGGATTACTTCTACTGAAGCCCAGCAAGGCATAGAACATGGCGCTTTATTATAAGAGACTACAGATCCAGGGCCCAAGAGGTGTTAGGGCCCGTAAGTGTAAACCGCCATACGGCGTGTAACTTGTATTGTAAGATAGGAAAGATAGAGACCGAGCCGGGCATGTTTATGAGCCGGCCTCAGGGTTCTGTAAACCGGACCGCGCGTCATCCTGTGTATATAAAGGGAAGACCCATCGACGGTTCAGGGACAGAGAACAACAACTCGAGACACAGGCAAAGCGGATTCGCTCCCTGGTCATCGAAACCCTAACAATACCACACCAAACTAGAAGTAGGCTTTTACCTTCATCGAAGTGGCTGAACTAGTATAAAAACCCTTGCGTCCTTGTCCGCTTTAACCCCTTTAAGCTAACCCGTAGCGATGGCTCCACGACTAAGTCCTTTTGCTAGGACATCTGCCGTGACAAAACCACGACAGAAATAGAAATATTATTGGGATTCTCATGTATGTCTACAGCAGGTTCACTAGAAGCACACAAAGTCCTAACAGTTTTCTTTTTATTTTTAGTACTAGGACTAGGTTTATCAATATTAATTCTCTGAGAATCTTGCTCAATTCTCTTAGGATGGCCCTCAGGATACAGAGGAACCTGAGTTACTTTACAACCTCTAGTTGCAACCATAACAACATTATCATTATTCTTACTATTCAACTCATTAAGCAAATAATTTTGTGCCTTAAGTACTTGTTCTACTTGAGTGGTAACCATCGAAGCATGTTTACTAATAAGTTTAAGATCATTAGAAGTTCTAGTCACAAGATCACCCAAGCGTTCAAGCATATAAGCATTACGTTTGAATTGTCTACTAACATAAGCATTGAAGTTTTCTTGTTTAACAATAAAATTATCAAACTCATCTAAGCATTGGTGAGCAGACTTATTAGGAGGAATATCACCTTCATCAAATCCATAGAGATACCTCTACTACCTGTGTCGGGTTATCAAGACCATGTATTTCTTCAACGGGTGGTAAATTCTTAACATCTTCAACTTTAATACCTTTTTTTCATAAGTTTCTTTGCCTCTTGCATATCTTCGAGACTGAGAAATAGAATGCCTCTTTTCTTTGGAGTTGGCTTCGGAGTTGGTTCAGGAAGAGTCCAATCATTATCATTACTCAATATATTATTCAATAATTTTTCAGTTTGTTCAACAGTCCGTTCCCTGAAAACACAACCAGCACAACTATCTAGGTGGTCCCTAAAAGCATCGGTTAGTCCATTATAAAAGATATCAAGTATTTCATTCTTCTTGAGAGGATGATCAGGCAAAGCATTAAGTAATTGGAGAAGCCTCCCCCAAGCTTGTGGGAGACTCTCTTCTTCAATTTGCATAAAATTAAATATTTCCTGTAAGGCAGCTTGTTTCTTATGAGCTAGAACATATTTTTGCAGAGAAGTAGTAAATCATATCCTGGGGACTACGCACACAAACAGGAGAAAGAGAATTAAACCATAACTTAGCACCACCCTTTAATGAGAAAGGAAACAATTTAAGAATATAGTAATAACACATTTTTCCTCATGAGCAAATAGGGTGGCTATACCATTTAATTTCCATAACATATCCCTCAGGAACAATAGACAATTCATATCTAGGGAGGTAGGTCTAACAGGTGTTTCAATGTTTTCAGTATCAATAATTTCATCAGTTTCAGAAATATCATAATCTTCCGCATAATCAATAGTGCAGTCTCTAGCAAGACGTTTATCAAGTAATTCACCCAATGGCACAATTTCATCATAAGCATCATTCATAATAGAAGTGGCATCATCAATATCATGCGACATATCAGAATCAATAGCAGGTGTACATGTCGCAAGTTTACTAAAAACAGACGGTGAATCAAGTGCAGAGCTAGATGACAGTTCCTTACCTCCCCTCATTCTAGAGGGAACGATCTTGGTTCTATCATCCTTTAGATTCTTCATAGTGATAAGCAAATATAAATCCCAGGTGAATCAAAGAATAGAGCTATGCTCCCTGATACGTCCAAAACGTATCTATAATTTCTGCTTGCTCCATGCCTCTTTTGTGTGATATTGCTATGATATTTATGCACTTCCATACACTTTTTTATCATATTTGGACTAACCTATTAACTCAGTGCACCATAGTGCCAGTTCCTGTTTTCTGCTTTTTTTCTATTTCAGGAATCCCCCATATTAAAAGTGCCCTAAAAATTCCGGGAAAAATACAGGAAAAATCAGCGTGTCGGGAGCTTCCAGAAAAACCAAGGCAGGTCCAGAGGGGAGCCTGGGGTGGCCCAGGCGGCCACCCAGCACGGCCCCGCCCCTGGCCGCGCGAGGGGGGCGCCTGGGGCCCCACCTCCGCCTCTGGTGACCCCCTTTGGCATATATATTGCTCGCGTCTCGAAACCCTCGAGGACGGAACCCTTTTTCGTGATCTCATCTCTGTTCCGCTGCCGCCGCGCTTCCAAGATCGGGAGCACCAGGAGAACTCTTCCCGGCACCCTGCCGGAGGGGAGAACCACCACCGGGAGCTTCTCCACCACCATGGACGCTTCCCGGATGAGTTGTGAGTAGTCTCCCTTGGACCATGGGTCCATGACCAGTAGCTATGTGATGTTCTCCTCCCCTCTTTGTTCTTCATCGATTAGACCTCGTGAGCTGCCCTACATGATCGAGGCACATATGTAATCTTTATGTTGTTGCTCTGCTGAGTTTGCTGGGATCCGATGGATTATGAGATTATGTTCAGATTGTGTGTGAGTAATATATTTGATTCACCTCTTTTATATTTATGTTCTTGAGTAATTCTTGCATGTTCTCCGTTGCTATTTATTGCTTTGGCCGAGTAGTAGGTAGTAACTCCAAAAGGGAACGTTATGCTTGATTGTGGGTTCATGTCCCTCGATGACTAGCTTGAGTGACAGAAACATGAGTCTAGGGGATGTGTTGTTGCCACAAGGGGGAAAACAACGGTGCTTGTACTTGCGGGTGCAAGGATTGTTTACTTTACGCAAAGTTCTTTTAATGCAGTTGTCTATTGCTTTGAGTTTACACTTTGGGTGGGACTCGCAACTTAATACCAGCGAGATGTTCTGGATAGATATCTCAAGGTGGATGATTAGTAGTAGATGCAGATGGATTTCGGTCTACTTGCCTTGGCGTACCGCCCATGCTTTTGAGCCTCTACCTTTCTTTGCAGCATAGTTAGCATTGGTTTGCGCACATAATCCTGTCAATTGCCCAGCTATAATTTGTTTACCTCGCTTAGCTGTTTTATCGTCTTTTGGGAGAGAGACATCACTAGTGAACATCATGGGACTCCGATCCATATTACCATCACTGATCACACCTGCTATTTATTTCCTATTATTATTTCCTAGTTGCAGTCATACCTATCACTATTATCTCTTGCGTTTGATCCTTTGTAAACGACAAGGCCGGAAGAATTGACAACCTCTCTGTACTCGTTGGGAGCAAACTTATTTGTATCTGTGTGCAGGACCTGTCAAGCAAAAATTTCTGGCGCTATTGACACCTTCTTGTCGACCCTCGGAGTCTCACGGGATTCGATCCTTGGTATCTTTGCCAAGGGAAATTTGCCGCTACGCTACATCTCAAACCTTCCACATGGGGTAACCAACGAGGGGTGAGAAGCCATCAAGCGAGTTTCTGGCGCCGTCGTCGGGGACTCCACTCTTCAAGATAGGGGAGTTGCACGCTATCTTTTATCTTTGCTTTTTAGTCTTGTTAGTTTACCTTTCAGTTTTTGCTTTAGTGTCCCTTACCAAAAATCACAAAAATAGTTATCTTGCTTGCTGCTGCTACGGGTTCCAACGAGAACACCAAGTTGTGTGACTTCACTAGTCATAACAACAATGACTTTATCTGCACGCCTATTACTACACCTGCCACTTCAGCACCCTCTTATGAGATTAAACCTGCTTTACTGAACCTAGTTATGAAAGATCAATTCTCCGGTGTTGGAGATGATGCTGCTTTGGACTTAAATAATTTTGTTGAACTCTGTGATATGCAAAAGTACCGAGAAATAGATGGTGATATTGTTAAGCTTAAGCTTTTTCCTTTCTCCTTGAGAGGAGGAGCTAAAATCTGGTTTCAATCCTTGCCTAGAAATAGTATAGATTCTTGGGACAAGTGCAAGGATGCCTTTATTGGGAAATACTATCCCCCTGCTAAAATTATCCAACTAAGGAGTAACATAATGAATTTTAAACAATTGGATAATGAACACGTTGCCCAAGCTTGGGAACGCAGGAAATCTCTTGTCAAGAACTGCCCTACTCATGGTTTGACTACTTGGATGGTTATCCAAATTTTTTATGCAGGCTTGAACTTTACCTCGCGGAACTTGTTAGATTCGGCCGCAGGAGGAACCTTTATGTCAACTACACTTGGTGCTACCACGAAACTTCTCGATGAGATGATGACCAATTATTCCCAATGGCACACCGAACGCGCTCCAACAGGTAGGAAGGTAAACTCTGTCGAGGAGATTTCCTCCCTAAATGAAAAAGTTGACTTGATCATGTCTCTACTTTCCAAGCAATCTCCTATTGATCCTCATGATGCTCCTTTGAATTCTTTGATTGCTCAAGATCAAGTAGATGTGAACTTTATCTCTAGAAACAATTTCAATAACAATGCTTATAGGAGTAATTTTGGTAGCAACCCTAGACCGTTCCCCTCTAATTCTTTTGGGAACAACAATGCTTATCCTAGCACCAAGAACTCCACTTCTGAACTAGAGATTATGCTTAAAGACTTTATCACTACCCAAAAGGCCTTCAGTAAGAGTGTAGAAGAAAAACTAAACCAACTAGATAATCTCTATTCGAAGGTAGACAATTTAGCCCATGAGGTAGAATTGCTTAAAATTAGAACTTCCCCTCTTGAGGAGAGGAAGACCACTCCTATGAATGCTATTCAAGTGCAAATTAATAAAAACATTAGGATGATGGCTAAACTTAAAGAGAGATGGGCTAGAGAAAAGGAGGAAGAAGATAGAATTAAGAGCCTTCCTACCCACCACACTGTTGCTACTATCCAAGTTGTTGAGGATATCCAAACTCTTAGCACCCAATGCACTCCTGGTCCCATTGGACCTATTAATGGTGATGCTATGACCTCAACCGTAGAAACTCCTATAACCATAGAAGCTACCAAACAAGTGAGCCTAAAGGACACCACTACCACTTTACTTGATAGCAGTGACCTTAATTTTGATAATTGCACCCTTTCTGAAGTTATTAGTTTTCTTCACAAGATGTCTAAAGACCCCCACACTAGCACACTTAATCTTGCCTTCACGGAGCATATCACTAATGCTCTCATCAAAGCTAGGGAGGAGAAGCTTAGGGTAGAAGCCTCTATACCTAGAAAGCTAGAAGATGGTTGGGATCCTATGATTAAAATTAAGTTGAATAACTTCTCTTGCTATGCTTTATGTGATGTTGGAGCTAGTACCTCCGTTATGCCCAAAAGAATATATGATATGCTAAAATTGAAACCTTTTGATCCTTGTTCTTTTGGTGTTCGTCTTGTTGATTCTTCCATAAAGAAACCTTTGGGGAAGATCGATGATGTTCTTATCATTGTCAATGACAATTATGTTCCCGTTGATTTTACTATTATGGATATTGAATGTGAACCTTCTTGTCCAATTATTTTGGGACGTCCTTTTCTTCGCACCGTTGGTGCTATCATTGACATGAAAGAGGGGAATATAAAATTCCAATTCCCTCTCAAGAAAGGAATGGAACACTTCCCTAGAAAGAAGATTAAGTTACCTTTTGAGTCCGTTATACGGGCTAGCTATTCTTTTACTCTTGATAAAACTTGATTTTCTCTCTTTGCATTATGCCTAGCTTAAAGGCATAAAAGAAAGCGCTTTTGGGAGGCAGCCCACAACGAATAAAATTTTATTTTGCTTTTGTTGTGTCTTGATGTTTGTTACTACAGTAGCATCATCATTGTATCTTTTCTTTTCAGCTTTGTGCCAAGTTTAGCCTCTGATTGCAAGAAAGTTCAAAAGTTGTGACATACAGTCCAGAAAACAGATTCTGTCCTTGGACAGAAAAATTCGTATAAAATCACTAGATCATCTTTTTGGTCTGAATTTTTTTGACAACGTGCTCTATACAATTGGCTTTCGGGCGTCTGTTCTGAGTTTTTTTATTTGAGTTGCAGAAGTGCCCCGAAAAAATTATTTACTACCTGCTGGTCTGTTTTTCACAGATTCTGTCCTGTTTTGCCTTTTCTTCGTTTTGCAAACCTAGAGCTTGCTTTTTCTTTGCAAAAACCATTTGGCAATCTTGAGAAACAGTAGCTCTTCAAGATTATCCTTATTTCCAGCAGGGAAAAGTTATTTTATTATGGGTACTAACCTCGCTAATCAGATTATGATGAGTTATGTATGAAGGGAGTTTTCAAGTGTGCGAGGGAAGATGATAAAAAGATTCAGGAGTGTCAAATGCTCAAGCTTGGGGATGCCCCCGTGCACCCCCAAGAAATATTCAAGAAGACTCAAGCGTCTAAGCTTGGGGATGCCCCCGTGCATCCCCTTCTCCATCAACAATTATCAGTTCGTCTTTCGTTCCACTATATTTTAATCACTTCATGCGTTATGTGCTATGCTTGGAGCGTCTTGCTCTTAGTTTCCTTTTTAGTTTTCTTTAGCTTTGCTTGCTGTTCATAACGAGTTAGAACCCAGCTTTCTTTGTGTGGGAGAGAAACACGCTCCACTTCAACCTAGAACACAACATAGGATTTTCATGCTTATCTTTGCTATGTGTGTTCTTTGTCTTTCAATAAGCTACTGTCATGTTTAGCTCTTAGTTTTCATGCTTTTCTTTTTAAAGAGCTTTTGTTTAGTTGGTTGCTGAACTCTCTTGAGTTTTCATGTTTATCTTGTTAAGAGAGTTTGTCTGTTGCACTGAGTTGTGTGTCTTAACTTAAAGTAGGTAATTGAGGTTGCTATTTAATTTTAGTAGTAACTTGCAATGGTTTTGAGGTATTGCCATGAGTAATGTCTGAACTTTTGGTGTCAAGAGCTTTAGCCTATTAGTGATAGATGTCGTATTTTGGGCAATCCGTGTTTATTTTCGAAAACCTACAAAATAGTTGAGAACTTTAGCTACTAAATGGATCACTAATCTTTGGAGGGATCGAATATTAGAGTACACTCACGTACCATGGGTCGAGGATGCGCAAGGGTAACCAAACCCCCATACACACCTCCTCGGGGTACTTGTCTCTTTGTGAACCTCCTAATTAGATTGAGAGTTACCGATAATAAGTGCATGAGTTCTTCGGACTAATGTGAGTATTCGAAGGTTGACACTTCCACCTAACCATATTTTTCAAGCCTCTTCGGTACCGTGCATTGCCCTTTCTCACCTCGAGAGTTGGCGCATACTTCGCCGGTGCATCCAAATCCTTGGCACGATACGCTCTGTCATCATAAGCCTCATTATATCCTTCCTCAAAACAGCCACCATACCTACCTATTAAGGCATTTCCATAGCCTTTCCGAGATACATTGTCATGCAACATCCATCTTCTCATGACTTGATCTTCATGTCATACATGCTTTTTGCTTGATCGATGAGCCGCATGCTAGTTGGGCCTTGCCCTAATCATTGCTACATGACGCGCTAGTATCATTGCATATCCTGCTACACTGGCAGAGGCATACATTTGCATACATCATGATAGTTTCATTTTCTTTATGTTGAGTACTTTTGTAAAGTGTGAAAGATCTTCTATACTTCTTGTAATACATAGAGTGTTGCCCCTAAAGTGAGGAAAAGATCCCAAAGAGTACAAATCAGAAGATCCCAAAGAGGACAAAATGAAAAGATCCCAAAGAGGACAAATGAGAGATAAATAGAAAGAGCCATTGAGGCCACAAAAAAATAAAAAAAAGAGAAAAAAAGAGAAAAAGAAATAAAAAGAGAGAAGGGGGCACACTACTATTTCTTTTGAGAGATCCACACTCGTACTCCATCTTATACCTTGTACTCCATAGAGATTATCATTCATGCATATAGCTATGTGGGGACCTTTACACTATAGAACTTGGATTGTATATTCCAATGATGAGCCTCCTCAAAAGAGCTCTATGTCTTCTTGAGCAAGCAAGTTGGATGCACCCCCACTAGTTCCATTGGAGAGCTTACCTTAGCTCATATGTGCATCCGTTGCATGGCAATCCCTACTCCTCACATCATATCTATCATTTGGCTTTCTCTCGCCGATGATTGTCCTCATTGATGTGAGCCTTTCACACCTTTTTTGTCTTCCCCCTCTATCATTTCTCTCTTTGCCATCCTAAGTGTCGACTTTCTTGCTTACGCTCATCCATTGCATGAGTGCTCAAAATATCAAAAGGGAGTGGATCATTTTGACTTGTACCTGGCTGACGGTCTGGGGATGAGTCAAGATAAGATTCCAAAGAAGACCAAGTGTGAAACTTTAGTAGATTAAGTTCTCAACAATACAAAAACTATGTTTTACTCTCTCATATATCCCTATCCCCTTTCTTGCACATAAACACCATTTGGAGACATTCGAGTCACGGACAGCGAGAGCTCTTGCACCTTTATGTTCTTATGTTACTTGTTACAATGCTAATATAGACTCTTGCTTGTTATGACTTGAATTGGATTACGTGCCTTGATTATTTTACTTAAAAGTTCTTATATGGTTGATAGCATGTCACCACAGAAATTATGCTTGTTATCATTTACCTACTCGAGGACGAGCAGGAATTAAGCTTGGGGATGTTGATACATCCAAAACGTATCTATAATTTATGCTTGCTCCATGCCTCTTTTGTGTGATATTGCTATGATATTTATGCACTTCCATACACTTTTGATCATATTTGGACTAACCTATTAACTCAGTGCACCACAATGCCAGTTCCTGTTTTCTGCTGTTTTTCTATTTCAGGTTTCCCCCATATTAAAAGTGCCCTAAAAATTCCGGGAAAAATACAGGAAAAATCAGCGTGTCGGGAGCTGCCAGAAAAACCAAGGCAGGGCCAGAGGGGAGCCTGGGGTGGCCCAGGCGGCCACCCGGCGCGGCCCCATCCCTGGCCGCGCCTGGGGCCCCACCTCCGCCTCTGGTGACCCCCTTTGGCATATATATTGCTCGCGTCCCGAAACCCTCGAGGACGGAACCCTTTTTCGCGATCTCATCTCTGTTCCGCCGCCGCCGCGCTTCCAAGATCGGGAGCACCAAGAGAACTCTTCCTGGCACCCTGCCGGAGGGGAGAACCACCACCGGGAGCTACTCCACCACCATGGACGCTTCCCGGATGAGTTGTGAGTAGTCTCCCTTGGACCATGGGTCCATGACCAGTAGCTATGTGATGTTCTCCTCCCCTCTTTGTTCTTCATCGATTAGACCTCGTGAGCTGCCCTACATGATCGAGGCACATATGTAATCTTTATGCTGTTGCTCTGCTGAGTTTGCTGGGATCCGATGGATTATGAGATTATGTTCAGATTGTGTGTGAGTAATATATTTGATTCACCTCTTTTATATTTATGTTCTTGAGTAATTCTTGCATGTTCTTCGTTGCTATTTATTGCTTTGGCCGAGTAGTAGGTAGTAACTCCAAGAGGGAACGTTATGCTTGATTGTGGGTTCATGCCCCTCGATGACTAGCTTGAGTGACAGAAACATGAGTCTAGGGGATGTGCTGTTGCCACAAGGGGGGAAAACAACGGTGCTTGTACTTGCGGGTGCAAGGATTGTTTACTTTACGCAAAGTTCTTTTAATGCAGTTGTCTGTTGCTTTGAGTTTACACTTTGGGTGGGACTCGCAACTTAATACCAGCGAGATGTTCTGGATAGATATCTCAAGGTGGATGATTAGTAGTAGATGCAGATGGATTTCGGTCTACTTGCCTTGGCGTACCGCCCATGCTTTTGAGCCTCTACCTTTCTTTGCAGCATAGTTAGCATTGGTTTGCGCACATAATCCTGTCGATTGCCCAGCTGTAATTTGTTTACCTCGCTTAGCTGTTTTATCGTCTTTTGAGAGAGAGACATCACTAGTGAACATCATGGGACTCCGGTCCATATTACCATCACTGATCACACCTGCTATTTATTTCCTGTTCTTATTTCCTAGTTGCAGTCATACCAATCACTATTATCTCTTGCGTTTGATCCTTTGTAAACGACAAGGCCGGAGGGATTGACAACCTCTCTGTACTCGTTGGGAGCAAAGTTATTTGTATCTGTGTGCAGGACCTGTCAAGCAAAAGTATCTGGCGCTATTGACACCTTCTTGTCGACCCTCGGAGTCTCACGGGATTCGATCCTTGGTATCTTTGCCAAGGGAAATTTTCCGCTACGCTACATCTCAAACCTTCCACTTGGGGTAACCAATGAGGGGCGAGAAGCCATCACTCCCTGGCAATGGCGCCAGAAAAGGTCTTGATAACCCACAAGTATAGGGGATCACAACAGTTTTCGAGGGTAGAGTATTCAACCCAAATTTATTGATTCGGCACAAGGGAGGCCAAAGAATATTCTCAAGTATTAGTAGCTGAGTTGTCAATTCAACCACACCTGGAAAACTTTATATCTGCAGCAAAGTATTTGGTAGCAAAGTAATATTGAAGTAACGGTAACGGTGGCAAAAGTAACAGTAGTAGTTTTGTAGTGATGGTGCCAGTAGCAGTAACGAAAGTAACAAAGCAAGTATCAATATGGAACAAACTCGTAGGCAATGGATCGTCAATGATATGTGTCGGATAATATTCATCATGTAGCAGTTATAACCTAGGGTGACACAGAACTAGCTCCAATTTATCAATGTAATGTAGGCATGTATTCCGAATATAGTCATACGTGCTTATGAAAAAGAACTTGCATGACATCTTTTGTCCTACCATCCCGTGGCACCGGGGTCCTAATGGAAACTAAGGGATATTAAGGCCTCCTTTTAATAGAGTACCGGACCAAAGCATTATCACTTAGTGAATACATGAACTCCTCAAACTATGGTCATCACCGGGAAGTGTCCCGGTTATTGTCACTCAGGGGTTGCCGGATCATAACACATAGTAGGTGACTATTGACTTGCAAGATAGGATCGAGAACACAAATATATTCATGAAAACATAATAGGTTCACATCTGAAATCATGGCACTCGGGCCCTAGTGACAAGCATTAAGCATAGCAAAGTCATAGCAACATCAATCTCAGAACATAGTGGATACTAAGGATCAAACCCTAACACAACTAACTCGATTACATGATAAATCTCATCCAACCCATCACCGTCCAGCAAGCCTATTACTCACACACGGCGGTGAGCATCATGAAATTGGTGATGGAGGATGGTTGGTGATGACGACGGCGACGATTTCCACTCTCCGGAGCCCCGAACAGACTCCAGATCAGGTCTCCCGAGGAAGAACATGAGGTGGCGGCGGCTCCATATCGTAAAACGTGATGGGATCTTCTCTCTGATTTTTTTCTCCCCGAAAGAGATTATATGGAGTTGGAGTTGATGTCGGTGGAGCTCCAGGGGGCACAAGGTAGGGGGCGCGCCCCCACCCTTGTGGCCAGGGTGTGGGCCTTCTCTGGTATTTCTTTCCGTCAATATTTTTATATATTCTGAAAATATTCTCCGTGAAGTTTCAGGTCATTCTGAGAACTTTTATTTCTGCACAAAAATAACACCAATGCAACTCTGCCGAAAACCGTGTCAGTCCGGGTTAGTTCCATTCAAATCATGCAAATTAGAGTTCAAAACAAGGGCAAAAGAGTTTGAAAAAGTAGATACGATGGAGACGTATCATGTGGCGAAGAGAGCATATATGTGACATGTTGTACAGGTTTGACAAACCGACTTCATTGTCTGCTTGGTGGTCCACGCGTTTTACTTGAAGCCGCTACCGACTGAGCAGGTCAGATGTGATCGGACCTGCGACCAATCTGACTTGAACCTATGGGGGCGCGCTTAAGGAAAGGAACCTACGGGGTCGGGTCCAATTTCACGGGTCAGATGTGATCTGACCTGAACTTGGATCTAGACCAAGTAGACTTGTGGGCAGAAGGATTCATGTGGACCCTATATATTTAGCCTGCGATGGATGCCTATATATAGTGGAGGTACGACACACGTATTCAGTTGACTGCTTCGGCGTTTGTCATTAGGGCTTTGCATATATTGCAACGAGCCACCTCCACCTGCCATCAGCCATGCGGTCGGACCTAGCAGTCCCGTTAGATGGTATTCCTTCAGCACATACGAATACCGTTAGAGGCAGCGCACCTACGCTGCTCCGGTGAACCTGCTCGGGTGATCCGGCAATCGAGTTGTACAAGGGAGATCGACGAGGAGGAGACGACTATGGTGATGCGCTGTCCAGACTCTTGTTCCGCTGCACTGCACTGTGTGTCTAGTGGTATTGGTCTCGTGATTCATCTTCCTTAGCATATTCCTGATACTCCTGATTGATCTACGCATATATATTTTTTGGTGTGTCTAGGGCGCATCTAGATGAGTACATCTAGATGTGCCCTAGTTATTGCATATCTAAGTAACTTAATTAAACATAAAAAGAAAAAGAAAAACATACACGCACGAATCTTCATATGAGATCATTGAGATATAGGATTTAGATGTGCAATACTTATAACACATCTGCATGTGCTTTAGCAAAACTGATTATTTTTTTATATTCAGTCGATGCATCTAGCGTAGCCCAACACTACCACCACCACCACCAAGTGGCCCGTTGTGCCGCCGCTACCACGAAGGTCCACCACCGCGCTGATGCACCCGACACTCACGCAGCACCTTAGCCAGACGCCGCTGGCCCACGCCATAACACCCAACAAGGGGCAAGAGATCCCACTGCTACCGGCTGACCAGGCTTCGCCTAGCCTAGCCCTTTGACGGAGGTGAGGGAGGAGGAGGAAAGGAGAGGGAAGAGGCCCGGCGGTGGCTGCTAGGGTTACCTCCCTGTCAGTTGCGCTATTGCTGGCCTAGCATGGCGGGTCTCAGTAGTACTAGATCATACCACAGGTGTTCCCTCAAAAAAGAACTAGATCATACCACAGGTAAAAGGAGGTACTACTCCCTCCGTTCCTAAATAATTGTCTTTCTAGAAATTTCAACAAGTGACTACATACGAAGCAAAATGAGTGAATTTGCACTCTAAAATATGTCTACATACATTCGTATGTTGTAGTCCATTTGTAATGTCTAGAAAGATAAATATTTAGGAACCGAGGGAGTAGATCATCATCATACCAACAAGTTACTGATGTGTAAAATTCACTTTCATTGAGAAGTGCTGGGGGTGCTAGCAGTAAGGCGGAGGAACGATCTTGTTCCAATGGACGGGCAGCAATAGAGCAATGCCAAGAAGAAGTTTACTGTCCAGAGATCAAGTACTTAAGATATGTGAGCGCACAAAAGGAAGCAACGTATACTTATTTTTTCCAAACAAAAATAATAAATAAGTGTAGCCTGAAACATGCATTATGGTATACTGAATCCAGCAAATTTTGCTGCTACGAAGGCCTTTTACAGAACAAATGTTGCTTAACATAAAAATAGAATGATTATCGGGGTTCAGAGATTCACTAATCATCGATGACATGCTCGGTAAAATTAAAACTGTCGGCGCAACTATTGCTATTTAAAAATTGAAACTGTATATATACTTGCAGGGAATAAACCTGTTCTTCTAAATGAGGAATGGCCTCCCCGTAGCCGAAACCAATGCTCGCCCTATGATAAATCCTCATAAGGATTCTGATTGAGAGTCCTCGTTCTTCTTTGGTCTAGCCCGAGCGACCTCGGGGTCGACAGTGTGCTGCTTACACCCTCGAGGTCCATAGTGCTCCGAGCTCTTCCGCACCACCTTCCGGCACAGAGCACAATGATGAACCTGGCATCCCTCGCAGAAGACATGGTTGTTGTTTCCCAGCTGCTCACATCAGAGACAAGAGTCTTGATTTAAAACAATCGAGTGAAAAAAATAAACTAGAGCTATCTTCAGTTCACAGCAAAAAGGATCACCGATCCATATGATATTTGGAAGCCACCAAAACTCACCTTGTAAGTTATCTGGTGGCAATTCGGGCATGGACGCGGTTTGTGTCCTCCCAGTCTCACTTTCAGTTTTTTCTGTAGCTCTTTGATAGCAACAGCCGAATCTACCTTCTTTGTCAGCTTCTCATAATCGATTCTGCATTGTTCACTTTCAAAGGGGAGCACAGGTTCAGATTTGGTATCCAGAGAATAGCTATGGGACAGGATATTTGACAGATCACACTTGATCAGAAGAATGTACCTTGTATGAGCAGGAGTTAGTGGCTTGCCACAGCCATAGCAGAACAACTTACCACAGTTCTTACAAAGCATGTGGTTGCAGCCTGACACACGTGTGATGCCCGTACCACAATGCGGACATGGAACAGAAGATCGAAGTATTTCCTTGATACTAGATATTTCATTCTCCAATTTACTAGGTCCAGCATTGCCATTCCCCAAGTGGCGTTCCTTTTCACGTTCCTGTACCCAAAAAAATAGCACACTGAACACAGTGGTCGCAATACTGTTCTCATCAAACGGAACTCCACTATGACAAATGATGAATAGGGCGAAGATAAATGATGGAACTTGGAGTGTCCGTTTTTCTGGGAATAACATCATGTTCTGTGAGAACCTTTAAGTAGAAGAATGTGTTCTGCTCAAAGAAAATTAGTTTATGAATAGTTTCTGTATCCAGAATACAGATACATTACATATAGGTCGTATAGTTATATTTGCTATTAAGAAGAATGCCCTGATGAAGTAGCAAGTAGAGTGGTCTTGTAATGCATTTTCTATTGAGTAAATTGCACTTTGGGCCAGTATATTGTGTGCTAGTTGCATGGACTAGATATGTTCAGATATTGCACATAACACCAGTTGGGCTGCAAATTTTGCAGTTTGGACCAGGTTTGGTTCATTAGCAATGAATCGACTACACCTGGCATCAGATCGGGCAATATATGGCATCAAAACCAAGTGTAGTAGAGAATAGAGAAAAAAGAGAATAGTACTCCCTCCGTAAACTAAAGTAGTGATCTAAATGCTCTTATATTAGTTTACAGAGGGAGTAGTGTTTAGAGGGGTTCTGAACCTGCAAGGAGAGAAGTTTTTCTTCTGGAGTAAGGCATCTCTCCCCTATGTGACGACGATCTCTGCAGCGGGTGCAGAAGCTGAAGAGGCACTTGGGGCACTGGGCATTGTCCTCATCTTCCAGGCAAGCTGTCTGACATCTTGGACAGTAGGCTACATCAGCCATTGCGTCTAGAGTCCTTTGAAGTATCAATCTTTCCCACCGCTCAAAATCAACCTCTCCTAGCAACTTCTTCAGTAGATTAGGAGGAATAAAACCCCCGCATTTGTCATCAGGGCACACAATTTTCATGACTGATCCTTCCTTCACATGCATCTGTGAGTATGTCTCCATGCAATTCCGGCAAAAGTAATGACGGCATGGAAGCTTTATGAAGTCAATGCCTGGTAGTAATCAAAAGATACAGATTTAACTTTTAGATATTCCAGACTCAGGCATGATGGAACTTGGATTGTTCATGCTCATCTTGGCAAATATAGAAATTTTGTAAAGAAGCTCAATATTTATTTTGCAGGGAAGATAAGCTTCTCGTTGAATAAGTTATCTTTAGGTGTTTCCTTTGTCAGGTTTAAGTTGTATACAAATTAACTGAAACAAGTTTGAAGTAATACTAAAATAGTACTATTTGTTTTTTATAATGATTATTTGGCTGCGGGTATGTGCGGGTTTTATATGAAAACAGTATGGTATGAATAGATGGAGCATAACATGGTACAACAACGAGCACTGGTGGAAGTACACGAGCATAGATGGAGCATCCGACTTACCTTTGCACTCACTGAAACAGATCATGCAAACATGAAAGCCATGAAGAAATGATTCCTGGCATTGCTCTTCATTGTAGCTGATCAACTGTTGAACAACCTCCTCTACAGACAGAATCTCACCAACAACGCGGACATCCATGTGATCCATCGTACTGGCAGACTCGCTTACTACTATTCCGTCATCAAAACCAAGATGAGAGAGCGTAGAGCTCTGCAGCCATTGCACCCACTCAAAAATAACTTCCTGTCCAGGTTGTTGTGCCCAGAGCCATTCGAGCATGTCACAAAGGGAGGAAATCTTCACACTATCCAACCATTGTACTGCGAGAGTAAAGTATGGAGAATGATGGCTCGGGTAAGATGGAGGCATAAGGCATGTCAGTGATATTGGAGCCAAGTGCTCGATACTGAATTTGGTTGGGTAATCATCAACACCCCGGAGTTCTGCGGACACGCTGATACCATCTGGAATTTCGCAATATACATAGATCTGCAAAGAATTGAAAGCGAAAGGCAAAATGCAACGCAATTTTTGTTAACTTTTTTGGTAGTTGCTGGGTCCTGGTCTCCTGGAGTCTGGAAACAATTAAAACAACAATAATTTCCTCAAGAAGATAATAAATATATAAAACAGACATACCTGGAAATACCGTGGTACAGAATTTTCACCAAGAGTGTTTAACTTGTCTCCATAAATTGCCTCCACTGCCAGCATCTATGCAATCATAGGCCAGAGAAAAATTACGACGGCGGAGTTTTGAAATTTACTGTAGTGTCCATTCAGAAAAGTAATACTGTATTCAACATCTGTATTTTTGACGTGTGTTTTGGCATAGAACTTTCTTCAGTTTAAGTCTCGCAGAACAAAGTATGTAGGTAGTACTAATTTATATATATTCGTAGTTTTTTTTATTATCAATTCCATCACTATTTTTGCATTCTAAAGGTAAAGGGAACGTGGAAGTGTCACTGTAATTCTGCACCCATCTTTTCTAGACCATCGACATAGAGCTGTGTGCACTATGCAGGCTTTCATTCACTTCAAAGCTTGTTTAGCTGGCCTCGCGATATTTCTCGATCTTACTATTTGCGAGCCTGTTGCAGCTACCCCCGAATCACAGTCTACAGAGCAGAAAACAGTCTGCAGACTGTTGCAACGGGTGCTCGTAGTGTCCAGTTTGCGAACTGCGAACGGCCGGGATCACGAGAGGGATTCGCGACGCGGTTCCGGAGAACTGGTCCGAGGGTAAATCCCTAGCGAGGTAGCAGTGGGAGTACCTCGTCTTGCTGGAGCTGGTCGTTGGAGCGCAGCTGCTCGTCGGGCAGATCGGGCTCCTCCCCCTGCTGGCTGTCCCGGAGCGCCATCTCGTGCAGCATCGTCACCGCCTCCGGCGACGGCGGGAGGGCGCCGCCTTCTCCGGGCGATCCGCCGTGCGGACTCTCCATAAGCGGACCACGGGTGGCGGCCGGAGCGGCCTTGGTAGTTGCGCACGGAGGGATTTGGTCTGGTGTGTGTAAATGTACTATTTCGAGACAGGCCCTCGCCCTGATTTGGTGTGTGTATAAGAGCATCTCCGACAGCCGCCCTACGCGCCGCGTCCAAAAAATGCATTTGCCGCGCGCGCTTCGGCTGGTTTAGGGCGTGGATAGACGCCAGCTCCAGCAGCCGCGCTATAATGCAGCGCGCGCCGCTCCAGCAGTGCCCAAAAATGCAGCGCGTGCAGCAAGCACAAACCACACATACAATTAAAAAATAGAAGAAAAACGATCAAACAAACAAAATAAATCAACAATAAATAGTTATTACAACTCAAACAAATAGTTTATCGTTCAGTACAACAAATAATGCAATAAACACAACCAATAGTTCATGAACAATACAATACAAATAATGCAATGAAATCATGCTCTTTGTCGTCCATGCCATGCCCACCACTCTTCAATCAGATCCTTCTGAAGATCATTGTGCGTTGCGGGACGCCGAATGGCATGATAGGAGGCAACAAAACGGGCTCCCCTTTCAGCCCTCCGCCGCACTCGCACGGGATGTCCCAAGAGCTCATACTGTGAGTAGTCTAAATCTTGGTCACGCTCATTCTTGATGATCATGTTGTGCATGATCACACAAGCGTGCATGATGTACCAAAGCATTTTTTGATCCCAAAATCTAGCCGGTCCTCTCACAATAGCAAATTGGGCTTGCAAAATCCCAAATGCTCTCTCCACATCTTTTCTAGCAGCCGCCTGAGCATTGTGGAAATCAAGATTTTTCTTACCTTCTGACTTTTTCAACGGCTTCACGAAGGTTTGCCACTTTGGATAGATGCCATCCGCTAGATAATAACTATAGTTGTACGTATGGCCATTTGCTACAAACTGCATCGGTGGCAACTCACCATTCGCAATCTTATTCATCAGTGGTGACCGGTTGACAACATTGATGTCATTCAAAGATCCAGGCATTCCAAAGAATGCATGCCAAATCCAAGTCTCCTGATCGGCCACCGCTTCAAGGATTATAGTGGAACCCTTTTTTTGGCCGTGGAATTGCCCATGCCATGCCTTTGGACAATGGCTCGCTAGTTTCTCTGCAATGCGCTTGAACAAGTCTGTGCTCATCCTAAACCGGCGACGAAAATACGACTCCGGGTATGTGGGATTCTCCACGAAATAGTTCTTCATCAATCTGTTATGGGCATCAATCCTATCTCTCCAAAAAAATTTCCGACCCATAACCGAACCACCGTGCTTCGGTTTTTTATTGATATGCATAGCTATGATCATTGCAAGATCCTCCTCCTCTTCCATATCAAATTCATCTTCGGAAGAATCATACGACGAACTCATCTACAATGTTCAATACTATACTATCAAAACTACAATTCAAAATATGCACCAAATTCAGTTTGGAGCAATACATACCTTGTAGGTATTTTGTCGAACACCTTGCGGGCACGGCGCGGCAGCGAGCCCTCGGGCGCTGTTCCTCGGACGTCAGAGGCGCGCGAGGTCCGGTCGGACTAGGAGGGGGTGGGGCGGAAGCGCAGCGACGCGGGGAGGCCGGCGAAGCGCCTGAACGGTCGTCGGCGGGTGCGGGTGGCGGCCGCAGCGGAGACAGACCGGGGAAGCGCTTGAGTGGTCGCCGGTGGGCGCGGGCGGTGACGGCGGCGCCGGGATAGGCCGGGGAAGCGCCGAACGGTCGCCGGGGGCGCGAGCGGCGGCGGCGGCGCGGCCGGATTGGGGCGGCAGCGCGGTCGCGAGAGTGGAGGAGGAAGCGAGCGAGAGCGGGAGAGAGCAGCGAGCGCGGGAGAGTCGCGCGTGCGCGAGCCAGCGCAGCAAATAACGGGCGCGGGATTGCGTTTCGGCCAGCGCGCTGAATTGGAAATGGCGCGCGCGCCGTTTTTGCGCGCCCGCTGGAACTGCCCGCCGCGTTGCGCACGCTAAAACTGTCTTTTTTAGGGCGCGGCGCTTGTATAGCGCGGCTGTTGGAGATGCTCTAATGTAGGAGTATAAACGGTTGAATACGAATCGCAACGGATACGAGTTGCTTATGGAACCATGTCCATAGTCGGGCGGATTCATCGAAACACGAGTACTCAAACGAACCAAAAAAAACTAAAGCATCATCGGTTTGAACATATTGAAAATTGGTAACACTAGCACATATGCCCATACATTGCAACGGGGGAGAAAGTTAATTTGTCCACCATAACATGCACCGGCACTGGTGGTGCGGCAACCTGCTTCATCGGCACACAATGCAACTTCATCTCTTATGGCGCTAATTCTATCCTGAATAAGTTGGCCTCTCCCATCGGTC
Source organism: Secale cereale (assembly GCA_902687465.1). NCBI lineage: Eukaryota > Viridiplantae > Streptophyta > Magnoliopsida > Poales > Poaceae > Secale > Secale cereale. The sequence continues at coordinate 828,567,730 of LR738710.1, read as the reverse complement.
GATGAAGCTTGGACAACGAAGACATACAACAAAGAAAATTGGTTGTTTTGCTTTTGGGACCCCAAATTCACAGCTGACTGTAGCACGAGCTTCAACAACCTTTGTAAGAGAAAGAAGTGCATCATGTGAAGGTTAACTTCGACGGTGCCTTTGATGAAAATACATGTGCAGGGGGCTGGGGTTATGTGGTCCGTGATCAGGCTGGTGATTTTATCGCTGCTGGTGCGGGCAAGTCTGTGAACCTGAAATGTGCTTTGCAATCTGAATCTGTTGCCTGCCTTGCTGCCCAGATCAGGATTGGGGCAAATCGAATCATCTTCGAGTTTGACTCCTCAACCCTCATTCATGCTTTGAAGAGCAACGATTATGACAAGGCAACCATTGGTGTGTTGGCGAAGGAAGCTAGAAGCCAATGCATTTTAAACTTTGATTCCTATGCATTTTCTTTTAGCCGACGCACTTGTAACTCTGTAGCCCATGAGCTTGCCAAGCTGGGCGTTCATTCTGGGTCTGATGACTCCTTCTGGGCGGCCTCTGCCCCCAACTGCATTGTAAAACTATTAGCCAGTGACATTGCTGTGCTTGAAGTTTAATGGAATTTCCATTTTCCCGTAAAAAAATGGTATATCGTACTATTATGACTAAACACTAGTGGTTGAGGGATGTCATTGTGGGCCACTTGAGAGGAAGTTGTGGACACCTCACCTTCATCTCGAAATTATTTAAAAAAAACATTGTCGACATCACATCCATCTCAAAAAGAAAAGGGAAAAACCTAAAAAAAACTTTTCTCGAAAAGAACAAGAAAAAAAGTCTCGCTTCCATTTAAAAACTATAAAAAGAATTAAAAACTTCCTCACCGTGACCAACCAACATGCGCCATGTGGCGTAACTAGTTGGTCACCATTCTACCGCTTCTGAATGGATTTAATTATATGGGTGGACAATTAGGCTAGCTATAAGTGACATGACAACACCATAGCCGGCTCTTGGCTATACTAGTCATTTTTTTATCGGTATACTAGTCATCTCTTATTGAATAAGGAGACAGATCCTCTTCGTCCATTTTTCTCGGACCTCTATATTACACACTCACGTGACCCCTTAGTTTGCTCCATCATGACCGGACCCCGGCGAGGGTGCTGTGGCAGCCAGCCTGCGGATCTCGACGTCATGGCGCCAGCACGTGTGTTGTGCGGCGGCAGGTGGCAAGGGTGTGGTCGAGTGGTGCATGACAGAGCGGGTGCACGCACTACAACACGCTACTCGGCGTGCCGGGGGGGGGCGGGGGGGAGGGGTGCTGCGTGTCGAAGCGGTGTGCGGTGGCCAAGGTGAGCCGACTGCTCGCAACGTCCGCCGATGTCGATGTGTGGCAAATTTTTGTGTTTTGACCTTTTTTTCATTTTATTTCAACATCTGACCCCTGTTTCAAAAAAAAATCGGGATCTGACCCTTTTGCCTACCGCTAGAGCCTCTTGCGGTAGCCACAGACGTCCTACCACTAGGGGTTCCGGCGGTAGGCGTCGGCACGCCGTTAGATGGGTTGACGGCCTGGCTGACGTGGAAAAGGGTCCTACCGCCAGAGCACATGGCGGTAGGGTACTAGAACCTACCGCCAGAGGCCCTGTCGGTAGGGTCCTGTGTGGTGGATAAGGTGGGGAGGGGCTGGTTTGTGGGCCCCACCACCACTCTTCTTCCCCACTCACCTTCTTCCCTGAGCTCAGCTCCTCTCCCCCTCCTCCCACTCACAAACCCCCTAGATCCCCTCCATTTGCTTGAGATTTCATCGGTGGATCCGGAGCATTTTCATCACCCAAGGTACCTCCCCCATCCCCCTCCTTTTGATTGGTTGAGATCATGTATGTTGGTCATTTTGTTACAAATCTAGTTCATGTGTTTGTTGTGGTGGAATCAATGTATATGATGCATTTAGGGTAATAATGTTTGTGCTTTGACAATGTATTATGTAACTACCATTGTTTGGGGTAATAAGAAGTAGCATTTAGCTTTTTGTTATGGTTAGGTTTAATGTCATGGTTAGGGTCAAGGTTATGGTTAGGTTTATGCTTAAATATTTGTCTATAATGACCTTTTTGGCAAGAAACGGTTAGGATTTTTGCCTTGGGTGACCGTTATAGTAATCCTCGACTTGTAGGATGGCATCGATCATCTTTGTTGAGACTTCTGCGGAGGCAGCGGCGAAGCATGAACGTGCGGTCAATGAGGCAAAAATGGACACGTGGGTCCAAGCCGTCGATGCGTTGAACGCGGCTTGTAGATACTTTTCAAAGTACTATGTGTCCAAGTGCAAGGATCGGCTTTTGAAGTTGTACGAGGCTAAGGAGAGATTGATAAATAAGCTCAAGAAGGACGAGCAATTTCATCGCCGTGCTCTTGCAAGGCAAATTGCATTGTGTGGAACAAGGGATAAAGTGCGTGAGATGGACTTGAAAAATCCTGACCAGATCATTGACTAACCAGTTAGGCAACCGCCATCGCCGATAGCTAGTCGGGCTTCTCGTTGGGCTTGGGTTCGTGAAAGAAATGATGTCACTTGTTGAAACCCGGGACAGTACGACAAAGATGTCGTGTTGATGGTCGAATAAAGGTGGTTGAACAATGCTAGTGTCGGCAGTGTTATTTGCACCATAATGGCATGTACCCTTATCATTTATGTAACTTATGTCATTTGAACTTATAATTTGGTTGCAAACCCTAGTTCATTATTTTGGTGTTCTCAAATCAATTACTATGATCCATTCCGGGTTATGTTTGTGATGAACATTCAAGTACATAATAATCCTTCCGTATATTAATGTAGGATGGACGTTCAATCCATGAATATGAAGATAGCGTGTGAGAAGCTCATGTCAGAGCGACATCGTTGCTTGAAGAGGGAATGTGAAGCATGGTTGAAGAGTTGTGATGAGGCAAATGCGGCCATGAAGGATTTCAGCAAGTATCACTTCATCGAGGAACCTTCTGATGCTAGGAAGAAAAAAGCTTTCCGAAAGCTTGTGAAAGAAAAAGAGAGGATTCTTGAGGAGGTGCAAGACCGGGAATATGCTTGCAGACACTCTTTGGCAATTGAGATTGCGTTCACCGCCAGCAAAGAAGAATTCCTTGAGATGGACTTGAGGAAACCCGGCCAGGTCATAGGATGGGAAAACAAACAAGGCGTGTCAGAGAATCCGGCCCGCCGTGCTGCATGGGCCTGGTTGCGCGAAACGAATGGTGTGTTGGGTCATTGGGCAGGATCCACCGACTTTCAACTGAAGCATAATGAAGCGCGTGAGGAACAAGTTGAACGTTGATAAGTATGAGACTTATGTTACCTGTTTAGAAAATGCGCCGTCGAGCTTGAGCTATTAGTTTAAACCGATGTCATTCGAACCGGGTCATGTTTTAATTAATTTCAACATGTGTTATTCGTGGATGTAATGAACTATGTTGAGTTGAGTTATGTATGTGATTGCTAGTTGATCATTCTAATATTTGAGTTGGTATATTTTTAGATTTGGCCTTAAATGAGGGGAAGAACAGAGGTGGCGCTCTGTTTTTAACCCTACCGCCACACCCCTTGGCGGTAGGGTGCTGAAACCTACCGCCAACTCCCATGGCGGTAGGGTGGTGGGACAGGGATGTTTCAGTAATGTAACGAGGAAAATAAACCTTGGCGGTAGGGTCACCCTACCGCCAAGTGCTGTGGCGGTAGGATCAACCTACCGCCAGCTCCCATGGCGGTAGGGTGGTGGCACAGGGATGTTTTGGTACTGTAACGAGGAAAAAAACCCCCTTGGCGGTAGGATCACCCTACCGCCAGCTCCCATGGCGGTAAGCACATGGATGTTTCCGTATTGTAACGAGGAAAAAATCCCCCTTGGCGGTAGGGTCACCCTTACCGCCACTGGGTCTGGCGGTAGGGTACTAAAGCCTACCGCCAAGGCCGGTGGCAGTAGGGGTAAAACCATACAAACAGAGCCTTCCTCTGTTTTCCCTCTTCACAGCACAACACAACAGTTTTTACATAAGAATCATGACAAATCACAGAATATGCTGACAAACTGAAGTTCTCACGACACCTTTCAAACTTCTCCACACCAAATTCAATACAAATGGAAAATTCATTCACGACAAGTTCACGACACATGGCTTCTTGCCTTAGTACTACATAGTTCATGATAAATTTGGCATGGCTTCATCCGGTTACATGACGAGTCCACCAAAGCGAAGGCTTTACTGAGTCATACGGGGCCATTTCCCTTCTTGTCACGTGCCTCATCCTCCTCTTGTGCCTTGCGAGATTTTGCAAGCTTTCTTGCCCTCTCCTCCTCACGAGCAAGCTTCTCTTGGTGTGCCCTCTCCTCCTCTCGTTTCTTCCTCTCCAACCTCTCCTTCTGATAACGCTCCTCCTCCAAACCTCTTCGAAACGATTCCTTGAACCACCGTTGGCGCCTAAGACGGTCTTTATATTGGTCCTTTTTGACATCTTCTGGCACTTCATGATCTATCCATGTGAAGTATTTGCATAGAGGAGGAGGTGACTGCATACACAAAATTCATCAGTACTCTCACAAATTTAAAAGCAACATGTTATTTTAAGACATACTGGCGGTAGGTCATAGGCGTTAGTTGGAAGTGCACGATCATGGGATAGTTGGGGCATACAAAATATCTCCGTCCCTCCGTCCATGACTTCTTTCGGTCGGTGGAAACTTTCACCTTGCAAACATCTCCACACCAACATGATGGGATTTTCACATCTTTCTCCTTCACCTTGTCCAAAGAACGTTCTCCCACTTGGTTGGCATGTCTTCTTGGTTAGCACACGGTGGCCTCGTCATGGAACCGGATGAAGCCATGCCTACAACAAATAAAGATGTTAAGTCAAAATATGAAACATTGACATGTAAAGAGGCAAATATATCAACACATGAACATATTAAAAATAGTACAATTCACATTATTTCAACCATCCAGATTGAGCAACATGTCGATAGGCCTTCCCCCATCAACCCGACGTGTCCTAGAACCACCCGATCCACGGCCACGGCCCCCTCCAATGCTAGTTCTTCCACCACGGCCACGGCCCCCTCCAATGCTAGTTCTTCCTTCACGGCCACGGCCATGGCCACCTCCAAGGCTAGTCCTCCGTCCACGTGTTTGACTAGTGCCCGTGTTGGTTCTAGGTTTCTTGCATGTCCTAACATTGTTATCTGTGTCGTTGCATTCTCCACAATTGTTGTTCTCCGGTGCCTCCATGAAATGACCGCTACCAAATTGCTTCATTCCCGTGTATCCCGCTAGATCATCCATGTCACTCCGTAATCTCTTCTTTCTTCTTCTTCCCCTCATAGGCACCATGAGTGCGGGATCTGGCACAATGTCTGGCCCAACATACTCAAGCCACTGTGAGGCATCAAGAAAAGGATTGAACCGAGGCGCCCACGTCAACCTTGTTCGTTCCAATGTGAACTCGTGCAACCGCACCGTTGTGCCATCGGATATGGGCAAGTTTCTCGCCCGTGTTGCGGTCATCAAATGCGAGCAAGGCCAATGATACTTGTGTGGTCTCTCACACTGGCACCAACGGTTTTTTAGGCGCACCTCGTAAGCAACTCCACCATAAGACCTACCGTCCCTTGTTGTCCCACCCGGCTCATCGATTTGATAGATCATTTCTTTTTCATTATATGTGATCACTTGTTGTTTGGAAGACTTGCGCGCTTGATGCAAAAACCAATCCTGAACCTTGAATGGATAGTCCATCTTTTCGCCAATCCACTTGGCCGTGCTTTTAGATTGCTTTAGGAAGTACTCGTTGAGCTTGATGAAAGTGTACTTGAGTATTGCAGTCACCGGCAAGGAACGGACACCCTTCAACACGTTGTTGAAGCATTCCACCATGTTGCTTGTCATGTCCCCCTATTGCATACCTCCTTCATCGTAAGCGCGTGACCACTTTTCTTTATCCGGCTCGTGCCGAAGCAAGAATTCTTTCCCCCCTATGTTCTTCTCCAAAGCCTTGAGGAGTTTATCATATCGGCTATTGAATGTGGTGGTGTTGAATGCAACGCAAACAAGGGTAAGGTCTTTGCAAAACTACTTGCTCTTGCATGCCCGGTAAAAGTTTGCAACAAAGTGTCTCATGCACCAACGGTGTTGAAGCTTTGGAAAACCGGGATGTTGACACACGAATACGTCACGTGTACCCTCGATGCCGGGGGTGATGCACCGCAGCTCACGTCGAAGGAGACCCGACCAACAGCGCGATACGCAAGATAGTCGACGGGCGCTTTTGCGCACCCAAAAACCCCACACCCCCGGGAGGGACCCCGTCAGGGAGTGCGGCAGCTATGGGCTGCCCTAGGTCGATTCGCTCGCCCCTAGAGCCTCGAGATTCGCAGCTCTCAAACACGAAGAACAACGAAGAACGAGAGAAAAACGGTGGAGGGATAAAACGTAGACTGGAAAAAGTAGTATATTGATGTGTTCGATTGTGTGTTGTCTAATCGGCCATCACCCCCAACATATATAAGAGGCGGCTGGACTTCCTGTACAAGCAAAGAATTCATCTAGGCTTTCCTTACAAAAAATTACACCAATTCACGTCCTAGAGTCCTAATTCTATTCCAACTCGGATTCAGTCTGAATCTGGCCCATCTTCCGTCTTCCTCCTTGCGCGGGCCGCCGAGCTTGCATACGATCTCCGATCAAGACGGCCCAAATATCAAAATTGTGCGCCTCGACGAGACCAACAATTCTCATGTTGATAAATTTTTTCAAATAAGGCCATCTTGAATACTTTTTGAGGTCATCTTTACCTTCCAGTTGGACTTGTTCTTACAGCAGACTGGATTATCCGAGTCTCGTAGTGAATTTGCATGCCATATACTATCTCTGATGATGATGACTTCAAAACCAAATTTCACCGTTTTTACGATATGCACAACTTCTGTATTGAACACTTCTCCATCCGAGATCATCTTGATAAACTCTTGGGCACATGTTCAGTTTCACTCGGATTCGAGCTCATCCACTCAGATATTAGAGTCTTTCACTCAAATGGTCCGACTGGACTTTTTCACTTGGATGTTAGAATCTTTCACTCGGAAGACAATCATTCACTCGGATGATGACCACATTTTCAGTCGGAAGACAATCTTTTACTCGATCGGCAAGCTTTCATTCCGATGGTAATCTCTTCACTCGGTTGACTATATTTTCACTCGGAAGACAATCTTTTACTCGATCGGTAAGTTTTCACTCGGATGATAAGCTTTTCACTCGGACGGCAAACTTTTACTCTATCGGTAAGTTTTCACTCGGATGGTAAACTTTTCACTCGGATTTCCCGACTGAAAATACTGTCTGATCTTGATTTGCCTCTCTAGGTTGCATACGACCTTGGATTGAGATGAATTTTATATGAAATCAATCGGCTTGACCAGACAAAACTTTTTTGTGTTGAAGGTTTCTCGATTCAAGGCCGTCTTGATGGCCGAATTACTCGCGCAGCCTATCAGACAAGTGTTTGTCACCTCGCGCCATATATCCATTTAGGTTCGGTCTGCAGTGTATTGCCTCTAACTTTCGCATACAAACTCGGATGGAGATGATTTCTATATCAAAATCGATTTCCTCGACGAGACAAAGACAATTACTTTAGAGTGCTCCTTCACCCGAGGTCGTCTTGAAGGCGTGATTGGCCAAAAACCATTCGGAACATTGAATTATTCCACTCGGAGTATAGTTTCGGTCCCTAAGATAAGGTCGAATGATGATAACCGAAACATCAAAGTTGTTCCACTCGGCAACGTGAATCTTTTCATGCTGAAAACCCTTTCACTCGAGACCATCTTCATTGCTTTATGTATCCTGCCAAAATCAGGTGTCAACACATGCCCTCCTGTTTTTCGGCAAAGCTTGCATGCCGAAAAATAATATGCATGGTTTTTGTTTTAAGGACGATGTCAACACTCCATCGGCCATTTGTATTTCTCAGGGCGATATTTATGCATCGGCCATGTTTGTGCTAAGGGCGATAGTCGTATATCGGCCATTGCCTACTTAGGCTTCTTGCCACACACTCGGGTGGTATTTCTTCAAGTACTTGCCATTGAGAGCTCGAGGTAACAATGTCCCTTGTACGGATTCCACCAAATATGAGTTTCCAGGAACTATTCTTGTAATCCTAAAAGGACCTTCCCAACTTGGAGACCACTTCCCGATTTTTCTATCTCTCAAACCAATCGGTAGAATCACTTTCCACACGAGATCACCAACTTGAAAATTCTTCAACTTAACTTTCTTATTGTAAGCTCTTGCCACCCTCAACTTGTCTCTCTCTATGGATTTTAAAGCAGCCAAACGTTTATCGGCAACCTCATCAATACTGTCCATCATCAAGTTATAAAAATCTATTGCCGATAAATCATTCTGTTTGGCTATTCTTAAGGCACTCAAATTTTACTTCCACTGGTAAAACAGCTTCTTGACCATACACTAGCTCATATGGAGTCACCTTCGTTGCACCATGCCTTGAGATTCTATGTGCCCACAAAGCTTCAGACAACAACTCATGCCATCTCCTTGGAGTATCCTCAATCTTCTTCTTGATGAGTTTGATTAAAATTTTATTGCTAGACTCAGCTTGTCAATTAGCTTGGGCATAATACGGAGAGGAATTGAGCAACTTTATGTTATAAGATTCGGCAAACTCTCTGACTTGGTGTGACATGAAAGATGAACCTTGATTTGTAGTTAACGTTTGAGGAATACCGAATCTATGAATAATGTGCTCAGTTATGAATTGAATTACCTTCGTATGTGTCATGTTCTTGAGAGGTACTGCTTCAGACTATTTAGTGAAATAATCGGTTGCCACCAATACAAACCGATGCCCCTTCGAGTAAGATGGATGAATTTATCCAATAAAGTCTAAACCCCATCCTCTGAAAGGCCACGGCTTGATAATATGATGTAACATAGTAGCAGGAGCTAATTGAATATCATCAAATTTTTGACAAGCTTCACACCCTTTATAATATCTGAAGCAATCATTAATCATAGTCGGCCAATAAAACCCAGCACGTCGCAGTAACCACTTCATCTTGGGAGCCGACTGATGAGCGCCACAAATTCCTTCATGTACCTCTCCCATAGCAACTCTTGACTGGTCTTCATCGAAGCACTTTAGAAGAACATCATCGACTGTTCAGCGATAAAGACCATCATCTCCCATTGTATACCTGAAAGCCATACGCCAAACAGGCCTGTCCACCCTTTCACTCAAATTGCATAAGTAATCAATGATGGGCTTCCTCCAGTCGGGATCGTCACCTGCACTAGACTTTTTGTTAGTGGCCGAACCAATGGGTTCAAGTTCGGCCTCTCCCATATTGGCAAGACAAGACATCGGTCTTTGAGAGATATGAAACATGCCATGATCAACATGATATCCAGATGCTTGTTGTGACAACTCATTTGCTTTCCAATTATCATGCCTAGATATATGAGCAATGCTAAAACAATCCAAAGTAGAAATTATATCTAAACATTTATCAAGATAAACATTAAGTGATTCGTCCAAACACTGAAAGACTTCGGATATTTGTTGCGAATCACCATAAGCCTCAATATGTGTAACACCTATAGCAATTAACATCTCTAGGCCGAATAACAAAGCTTCATATTCGGCCTGATTATTTGTGCAAAAGTATTCTAAGCGGCACGAGGCTTCGAAAATAGCACCATGATGAGATATATAAACAATACCAACACCTTGGCCATTGCTACAAACTGAACCATCAAAATATAATCTCCAAGGTACTAGCGGAACAAGGTTTATACCAACATCATGTTTGTCATTAATCCAATGCTCAACAATAAAATTAGCAACGATTTGGCCTTTCATGGATTTTAGAGACTCATAAGCCAAATCATACTTAATCAAAGCATAAGCCCACTTGCCAATTCTACCACTAAGAATTGGCATATGCAACATGTATTTAATGACATCGGTTTGACAAGCTACTATGCAAGCACTCGGCACTAAATAATGTCTCAATTTTGTGCAAGCATAATATAAGCATATACATAGTTTTTCAATAAATGTATACCTTGTCTCAGCGTCCAATAAGCGTCTGCTCAATTATGTAATAGCATGCTCTTTTCCTTCGGTTTCTTGAGTCAAAACAGCACCGATAACACCCTCTTCCGCTGCAATGTAAAGCTTAAAGGGCTCCTTATGCTTGGATGCTTTCATCACCGGAGGAGTGCACAAATAATTCTTGATCATATCAAAGGCTTCTTGCTGTTTTGCCCCCCATGTGAAATCAACATCATTCTTTAACTGAAGGATAGGAGTAAATGCATCAACTTTCCCTAACAGATTAGCTATGAATCTTCTCAAATAATTGACCTTGCCAAGGAACTTTTGCATATCTTTCTTGCACGTTGGAGCTTCCACTTTCTGTATAGCTTCTATCTTTTTGGGATCAATCTCTATGCCATCTTCATGAATAATGAAACCCAAAAACTTACCAGCTGACACGCCGAATGCACACTTCAAGGGATTCATCTTCAGTCCATACTTTTTTGATTCTTTCAAAAGCTAAACGCAAACCGGCCACATGAGATTCGAAAGCATCCAATTTGACAACAATATCATCAATATAACCTTCAAGTATGACACCGAGTAAATCATGAAAAATCAAATTCATAGCCCTTTGATATGTGGCGCCAACATTTTTTTATCCGAATGTCATCACTGTCCATTCGAATAAACCAAGGAAACCAGGGCATCGGAAGGCCGTTTTGGACATGTCCTCTTCGGCCATAAAAATCTGATTATACCCCGCATTACCATCAAGGAAGCTAATGACTTTATGTCCAGTAGCATCATTAATAAGCATATCGGCTATTGGCATGGGATACTAATCTTTTGAAGGAAATATGCCCTAGAGGCAATAATAAAGATGTTATTTGTATTTCCTTATATCATGATAAATGTCTTTTATTCATGCTAGAATTGTATTAACCGGAAACTTAGTACATGTGTGGATACATAGACAAAACAGTATGTCCCTAGTATGCCTCTACTAGACTAGCTCATTGATCAAAGATGGTTATGTTTCCTAGCCATAGACATGAGTTGTCATTTGATCAACGGGATCACATCATTAGGAGAATGATGTGATGGACAAGACCCATCTGTTAGCATAGCACTATGATCGTTTAGTTTTACTGATATTGCTTTCTTCATGACTTATACATGTTCCTATGACTATGAGATTATGCAACTCCCGAATACCGTAGGAACACCTTGTGTGCTATCAAACGTCGCAACGTAACTGGGTGATCATAAAGATGCTCTACAGGTGTCTCCGAAAGTATTCGTGGTGTTGGCATAGATCAAGATTAGGATTTGTCACTCCGAGTGTCGGAGAGGTATCTCTGGGCCCTCTCGGTAACACACATCATAATAAGCCTTGCAAGCAAAAGACTAATGAGTTAGTCACGAGATGATGTGTTACGGAACGAGTAAAGAGACTTGCCGGCAACGAGATTGAACTAGGTATAAAGATACCGACGATCGAATCTCGGGCAAGTAACATACCGTTTGACAAAAGGAACAACGTATGTTGTTATGCGGTTCTGACCGATAAAAGATCTTCGTAGAATATGTAGGAGCCAATATGAACATCCAGGTTCCGCTATTGGTTATTGACCGGAGATGAGTCTCGGTCATGTCTACATAGTTCTCGAACCCGTAGGGTCCGCACGCTTAACGTTTGATGACGATCGGTATTATGAGTTTATGAGTTTTGATGTACCGAAGGTAGTTGGAGTCCCGGATGAGATCACGGACATGACGAGGAGTCTCGGAATGTCCGAGACATAAAGATTGATATATTGGACGACTATATTCGGACACCGGAAGTGTTCCGGAAAAGTTTCGGATTTAACGGGATTGCCGGAGGGGGTTACCGGAACCCCCTACGAGGGGGGATGGTCCATAGTGGGCCTTAAGGGAAAGAGAGAGGCAGCCCATAGGGCTGGCTGGCGCCCCACCTAGGGTTCCTAGTTGGACTAGGATTGGGGGGGGGGGCGCCACCTCTCCTTTTTCCTTTCCCTCTCTTCCTTCTTTTGGTGATTCCTACTAGGAATAGGATTGCAATCCTATTCCTAGTAGGATTGCGACCCTAGCCGCACCAAACAAGGGCCGGCCGGCCTCCCCCCTTGCTCCTTTATATACGGGGGCAGGGGGGCACCCAAAGACACACAAGTTGAATTGTTTTAGCCGTGTGCGGTGCCCCCCTCCACAGAAACACACCTCGGTCATACCGTTGCAGTGCTTAGGCGAAGCCCTGCACCGGTGAATACATCATATCCGTCACCACGCCGTCGTGCTGACGAAACTCTCCCGTGAAGCTCAACTGGATCAAGAGCTCGTGGGACGTCATCAAGCTGAACGTGTGCTGAACGCGGAGGTGCCGTACGTTCGGTGCTTGATCGGTTGGATCGCGAAGAAGTTCGACAACATCAACCGCGTCACTCTCGGTCTACGAGGGTACGTAGACACACTCTCCCCTCTCGTTGTTATGCATCTAGTAGATAGATCTTGCGTGATCGTAGGAAAATTTTAAAATACTACGTTCACCAACATCTTTAGGTGTAGCCCTATTCAAATCTCTGAAATCAATGCATACCCTTAATTTGCTGGACCCTTTTTTCTCCACTAGGACAATGTTAGAAATCCACTCGGCATACCTGCAAGGTCGAATAAAATTAGCTTTAAGCAGTCGACCGATCTCTTCCTTGATCTAGTCATATGTTTTTGGATTAAACTTTTTGGCCGATTGTTTATATGGTCTAAAACCAGCCTTTATAGGTAACCGATGCTCCACTAGCTCTCGGCTTAAACCTGGCATCTCATGATATTCCCATGCAAAGCAACAAACATATTCTTTCAATAGCTCGATTAACTTAGCTTTACAATCAGCTTTCAAATTTTTGTTTACAAACGTCGGTCGAGTGACTGAACCATCTCCAATATCTATCTCTTCTAATGGATCGGCCAATGTAAAACTTTGTCCAAGTTTATCCATGTCATCTAATTCCTCTATAGATTCATACATATCGTTCTCGCTGGACCGATATTTTACAAGACGATTTTGTAACCACTCGGAACTAGAATCCATTTAAACATATCATACCTTGGAGTCGACTGCATTCAGTCGGCTTTAAAGAAACGGGCACGAAACCATTCTTGGTCGCGCTGAGAAAATCAAACTCTGACAAGTCACGTCCCATCAAGCAAGTAGCATTAGGATGTTGCCAATCCACCGATGCCTCGGCCAAAGCAACACAGGCCGAGTTATCCGCATAAATGACTTCCACTTCATCATCAACCCAGTGGATCAAAAACGGGTGCATGGTGGATGGCACACACTGGTTTGCATGAACCCAATCACGCCTAGTATGACGTTATAGTTACCTTGCACCTCTGCGACAAAGAATGCAGTAGCCAAAGTTTTGCTTCCGACTGTAAGTTCCACATACATCACACCTTTGGCTTCAGTTTTATCTTTGCCTTCAAATCCATTGAGCACCATATTCATCTTTATCAACTCATCATCGGGCAAACCAATTTCTTGAAGACCGAATAGGCCATAAGATTTACCACAACACCACCATCAACAAGCATCCGAGTGAGAGGTGATCCATTGATATGCCCTCTGAGGTACAATGGTTTCAGATGCGTTACTGGGTCTTTTGGCTTCTCAAATATTGCATTTTTAGGGCCAAAATCCAGCTGACCCACCTCCCCTTCCTCATCTACATCACGAAACTCAGCAGGCAAGTAATAATCCATATTGATATCCATATCTTCATGAACCGGCGTCGACTCATAATCTAACATATCATCCTCTTCCTCAGGTGCATCCACCGATTCTGAAATCTGTCTGAGTGAAGGAGAAGTAAGAAGTGTCGCATACGATGTGATAGCTATTGCATCGTCCTTCTTCGGTGATGTAGGTACTGCTGTGATAGATGTATAAGCTGTTGTATCTTGTATTTGTTTGGGCCTCCACACTTGTTTTGCTGGAACCATGGGTTGAGTGTCATTGAACGACTTATCACTTTGCCTCTCGGCCTCCTGTTCTGCCATCTCTTGACTCCTTAACCTCTGTAGTTTCCTCTTTTGTGTCTTTGTTAGCCCTGGAGGACACCACTTCGACTGAGTATATTTAGGATCTCTCGCCTTTACTAGGCTGGTACATGCTTCATGATCATTAGCCGAGTGCTTTGGCGCCATAGAAAGTATCGGCTCCGTCAAGTGGTTATGCACAATCGGCTGTTGTACGGGGAATGTTTTCGCGCCCAAGATAAGAGAGTCGACATCCATTTTCTCTTTGCCTTTTCCTGACTCGACTGCTGCAACACTTGGTGTCTTAACATGCCATTCTTTTTGACTTCCCTGATGCATGAAATTTCCACTCGGGCAAACCTTTTTATTCGGATGGAATCCACTCAGATGGAATTCACTCGGATGAAATCTACCTGGCCACATTTTTTCACTTGGATAGCTTTTACCTGGGTGCATTATCACACTAGGATAGTTTCCATTCGGCCACATATTTTGACCAACCGACTGATAACCATCGATGTTCAGTCGACCATTGTATGAGTAGTCGAGTCGATCCCAAACAGGTTGCCTTTGTTCTTCGTGAAATGGTGCCCTTGGTCCAGCCGGCGTCATATACCACCTAAACATATCAGCTGGTGGTGACCTTGGTCGCTTTAGGTCTGATGGCCGGTTAAAGCTAGAACCAGCCGACTGATTGGCATACTTGGACATTAACATATCAAAAGTTGGCTTGATCCGCTTACGCTGCACTTTAGCCTCATTCCTCTTCCACTTGCCAACCTCTGGACTCTTGGGCTTAACAAATTTAACACGAGCATTTTCTTGCACTTGTGGTTGCCCCCCGAGTGTAGGATTCTTGATGGTGATCTTGATTATTTCCTTGCCATCGGGTTGCTTGTCAAGCACAATCCGCCTTCCCAAGATCTTGTCACCCTCCTTGTCTTTCCTGGGCTCACCGATAATGACATTAGCTTTATTAGCAGATTCGGCCATCTCCGGCCGAATGAGTAGCTTCTTCCCCTCCAAATCCATGGTATTCATTGGAAAGGGGTGCTTATCAACTTGCATCTTAGAAAAGTTCAATCGTCCGTCATTAATGGCCGATTGTATCTGTCACCGAAAAACATTGCAATCGTTAGTAGCATGAGAAAAAGAATTATGATACTTGCAATAAGCGCGTCGTTTTAGCTCTTCAAACGGCAGTAAAATGTGAGATATTCTAATAATTTTGGCTTGCATCAAAGCATCAAATATTTTATCGCACTTGGCAATGTTAAAAGTAAATTTCATCTCTTCATCACGATTCTTATGAATCGGTTTCAGATCATTGCAAGTGAATGGTTTGGCCTTAGATGGCCAAACAAATTCAGTAGCATAAATATCACCCTCATCGTCCGAGTGATCACTATCATACTCAACCATATTCATCTTTGGACGATCAACTTTATACCTATGCACTTCTTTGAGATGTTTCCTTCGGCTTTCCTGAGCCAAAGCCCTTTGTAAGACTTGGTTAATATTTAAGAACTCATAACCTTCTAGCTTTTCTCTAATGGGAGTCCTTAAACCACTCAGCACTAGGTCTGCCAAGTCTCTCTCGGTTATCACCAAACTATAACAACGGTTTTTTGTTTCTCTGAATCTCTTGACATAACCGGAGACCGATTCATCATGATTTTATTTAACCGATGTCAGATGTGACAACTTGAGTTCATTATCGCCGCTATAAAAGTGATCATGAAATTTCTGCTCTAGCTGCGACCAAACCCGAATGGAACCATGTGGTAAAGAAGAAAACCATGAAAATGCGGTACCAGTTAATGATAAAGAAAACAAACACACTTTCAATTCATTCAATGAGCCTGCCTCACCCAATTGTGCTAAATATTGACTAACATGCTCCCATGTGGTTTTTGTACCTTCTCCATTAAACTTAACAAAATCTGGAATTTTATATCCTGGAGGGCACTGGATGGCATTGAAGTACTCGGGGTACGGCTTTTGGTAAATCCGATTCCGAGGTAACTCAACTCCAAAATTCTCTCGAAGCATCTTAGCCATCTCCTCTCTAAGATTAGCTAGACCATCATCCATAGTGGACAATGAAGCTTGTGGCAGTGACATAGGAGGAGTAGGGTTACTAGCGGTGGGTAGGAATTGAGGCATGTATGTCGACCCATAACTTGGTAGTGGTCGAGTGGTTGTAGCTGTAGGTAGGGTTTGGTTCGGCGTTGCCACAGAACCTGGCATGTTCATAATAGGATTAATGGGTGCAGCCACAATCTGATTTGTTTGTGTAAGATAATAAGTCATCGGCATGTGATACGTCTCCAACGTATCTATACTTTTTGATTGTTTCATGCTATTATTTATGATGTTTTAGATGTTTAATGGGCTTTGTCATACACTTTTATATTATTTTTGGGACTAACCTACTAACCCAAAGGCCCAGTCCAGATTGTTGTTTTTTGCCTGTTTCAGGGTTGTACAGAAAAGGGATTGATCCAAACGGAATGAAACCTTCGGGAGAGATATTTTTGGAGAAAATCACGCACGGGAGACTTGAGAACCACGGAGTAGGGCATACGTGGTGCCCACGAGGGTGGGCCCCCCTATAGGGCGCCCCCGCCTCGTCGGCCCCACGTTTGGCCCCAGGTGCCCTTCTTCCTCCTATATATGCCTATGTACCCCAAAAACATCAGACGAACAGAGAAAACCCTAGTTCCAGCGCCATAACCTTCTGTTCCCGTGAGATCCCATCTTGGGGCCTGTTCCGGAGCTCCGCCGGAGGGGGGATCTACCATGGAGTGCTTCTACATCATCATTATCGCCTCACCATGAGTTGTGAGTAGTTTTCCACAGACCTTCGGGTCCATAGCTAGTATCTAGATGGCTTCTTCTCTCTCTTTGGATCTCAATACAAAGTTCTCCTCGGTCTTCGAGGAGATCTATTCGATGTAATCTCTTTTTGCGGTCTGTTTGTCGAGATCCGATGAATTGTGGGTTTATGATCAAGATTATCTATGAGAAATATTTGGTTCTTCTCTGAACTCTTTATGCATGATTATAATATCGTTGCAAGTCTCTTCGAATTATTGGTTTGGTTTGGCCTACTAGATCTATAGTTCTTGCAATGGGAGAAGTGCTTGGCTTTGGGTTCAATCTTGCGGTGTCCTTTCCCAGTGACAGTAGGGGCAGCATGACACGTATTGTATTGTTTCCATCGAGGATAAAAAGATGGGGTTTATATCACTAAGTTTGAGTTTATCCCGCTACATCATGTTATCTTGCTTAAGGCGTTACTCTGTTCTTATGAACTCAATAAACTAGATGCATGCTGGATAGCGGTCGATGTGTGGAGTAATAATAGTAGATGCAGAATCGTTTCGGTCTACTTGTCTCGGACGTGATGCCTATATATAATGATCATGCCTAGATAGTCTCTTAATTATTCGCTTTTCTATCAATTGCTTGATAGTAATTTGTTTACCCGCCGTAGAATATCGCTATCATGAAGAAGCCACTAGAGAACACTATGGCCCCCGGGTCTATTCTCAACATATCAATCTACAATCTACTTTACTTTTCCGCTTTTACTTTCTGTTCTTATAATAAAAAATACCAAAAATATCAAACTATCATCTCTATCAGATCTCACTTTCGTAAGTGACCATAAAGGGATTGACAACCCCTTATCGTGTTGGCTGCGAAGTTCTTATTTGTTTGTGCAGGTGCGAGGGACTCGCGCATGGTCTCCTACTTGATTGATACTTTGGTTCTCAAAAACTAAGGGAAATACTTATGCCACTGTGCTGCATCTCCCTTTCCTCTTCGAGGGAATACAATGCAAGCTCGAGAAGTAGCAGCATGGGAGGCGCCGATGAAATAGGTAACGTCATATTAGGGTTTTGCACACTAGCAGCTATACCACCATTACCACTAGACGATTGATATATTCTTCTGAGCATTAGTATTTATTTTGTATGAAAGTTTGATAGACTAGATTGTTACCATCAGCAATACGACTCTCAATCTCAGCCCACTGCTCAGGAGAAAAGGTAGTACTCACAGAGGGTTTAACCTGCTCGGCTTGAAGAGGAGGGAACTTGATTTCTTCAATCGGAGTGATGTTTCCTTGGCGATCCTTCTTGAACTTCGCAAGAAACTCCTGTAACTCCTTCTCTTTGCGCGCCTTATTGTACTCCTCATAGATTTGGCGATGATCGGCCGATATCTCATCAAGACTGGGCTTAATGATGTTATCGGCATCTACCTGAGATGGCTTGGGAAGATCAGACATGGTGGATGATGATGATTGACCTTCGATCCCCAGCGGAGTCGCCGAAAAGTGTGTTGACACACGAACACGTCACGTGTACCCTCGATGCCGGGGGTGAAGCACCGCAACTCATGTCGAAGGAGACCCGACCGACATCGCGATACGCAAGACAGTCGACGGGCGCTTTTGCGGACCCGAAAACCCCACACCCCCGGGAGGGACCCCGTCAGGGAGTGCGGCGGCTATGGGCTGCCTAGGTTGATTTTCTCACCCCTAGAGCCTCGAGATTCGCGGCTCTCAAACACGAAGAATAGCGAAGAATGAGAGAAAAACGATGGAGGGATAAAACGTAGACTTGAAAAACTAGTATATTGATTTGTTCGATTGTGTGTTGTCTAATCGGCCATCACCCCCATCATATATAAGAGGCGGATGGACTTCCCGTACAAGTAAAGGATTCATATAGGATTTCCTGACAAAAAATTACACCAATTCACGTCCTAGAGTCCTAATTCTATTCCAACTCGGATTCAGTCTGAATCTAGCCCATCTTCTGTCTTCCTCCTTGCGCGGGCCGCCGAGCTTGCATACGATCTCCTATCAAGACGGCCCAAATATTAAACTTGTGCGCCTCGACGAGACGAACAATTCTCATGTTGATAACTTTTTCAAATAAGGCCATCTTGAATACTTTTTGAGGTCATCTTTACCTTCCAGTTGGACTTGTTCTTGCAGCAGACTGGATTATCCGAGTCTCGTAGTGAGTTTGCATGCCATATACTATCTCTGATCACGATGACTCCAAAACCAAATTTCACCATTTTTACGATACGCACAACTTCTATATTGAACACTTCTCCATCCGAGATCATCTTGATAAACTTTTGGGCACATGTTCAGTTTCACTCGGATTCGAGCTCATCAACTCAGTTATTAGAGTCTTTCACTCGGATGGTCCGACTGAATTTTTTCACTCGGATGTTCGAATCTTTCACTCGGATGACTATATTTTCACTCGGAAGACAATCTTTCACTCGGATGATGACCATATTTTTAGTCGGAAGTCAATCTTTTACTCGATCAGCAAGCTTTCATTCCGATGGTAATCTCTTCACTCGGTTGACTATATTTTCACTCGGAAGACAATCTTTTACTCGATCGGTAAGTTTTCACTCGGATGATAAGATTTTCACTCGGACGGCAAACTTTTACTCGATCGGTAAGTTTTCACTCGGATGGTAAACTTTTCACTCGGATTTCCCGACTGCAAATACAGCCTGATCTTGATTTACCTCTCCAAGTTGCATACGACCTCGGATTGAGATGAAATTTATATGATAATCGATCGGCTCGACGATACGAAACATTTTCGTGTTGAAGGTTTTTCGATTCAACGCCGTCTTGATGGCCAAATTACTCATGCAACCTATCAGACAAGTGTGTGTCACCTCACGCCATATATCCATTTAGGTTCGGTCTGCAGTGTATTGCCTCTAACTTTCACATACGAACTCGGATGGAGATGATTCATATATCATAATCAATTGCCTCGACGAGACGAAGACAATTCCTTTAGAGTGCTCCTTCATCCGAGGTCGTCTTGAAGGAATGATTGGCCAAAAATCATTCGGAACATTGAATTATGCCACTCGGAGTATAGTTTCGGTCCCTAAGATAAGGTCGAATGATGATAACCGAAACATCAAAGTTGTTCCACTCGGCGACGTGAATCTTTTCATGCTAAAAACACTTTCACTCGGGACCATCTTCATTGCTTTATGTATCCTGCCAAAATCAGGTGTCTACACGGGAATATCAACGTCTAGTGCTTTGAGAATCCCATGATGGCGATCCGATATAATGCATACCTCTCGCTTTCCTATCACGTTGGTTCTCACATGCCAAATGAACCACTCCCAATTATCGTCGTGCTCCGAAAGCACCAAGGAAAATGCCACCGGCAACACGTTATTATTTGAAGAGTGGGCAATCGTCACCATCAATGTGCCTTTGTACTTGCCGATCAAGAATGTACCATCTATAGACAAGACCAAGCGACAATACGTGAATGCCTCAATGCATTGTCCAAAGCTCCAAAAGGCACGACGAAACACTCCGTCAGTTGACTCCACCCGATGGCGCATTCCTGGGTTTCGATGAGCAATGGCTGCCAACAATTTGGGCAAAATGTTATATGCGGCCTCATAATCACCATGCAACATCCTAATAGCGTTTGCCTTCGCCATCCATGCCTTCCCATGTTGGGGAACGTAGCAGAATTCAAATTTTTTTCCTACGCTTCACCAAGATCAATCTAAGGAGTCATCTAGCAACGAGCATACTGGAGTGCATCTACATACCCTTTTGTAGATCGCGAGCGGAAGCATTCGAAGGAACGTGGATGAAGTAGTCGTACTCTTCGCTTCTTCGTCACCGATGATCCCAGTGTCGAACGGACGGCATCTCCGCGTTCAACACACGTACGGTACATCAATGTCTCCTCCTTCTTGATCCAGCAAGGGCGGAGGAGAGGTCGTCGGAGATCCAGCAGCACGACGGCGTGGTGGTGGATGCAACAGGAAAACCTGCAGGGCTTCGCCGGCGCCCTACGGAGGAGAAGGAAGTGTGACGGGAGGGGGGAGAGGCGCCAGAGGCTTGAGGTGCGGATGCCCTCTCCCCCCCACTATATATAGGGGCCAAGGGGGGCGCCGGCCCTGGGAGATCTGATCTCCAGGGGGCGGCGGCCAAGGGGGGGGGAAACTTGCCCCCCAAGGCATAGGGGGCGCCCCCTCCCCTTAGGGTTTCAACCCTAGGCGCATGGAGGGGGGCCCATATGGGTGCGCCAGCCCACCAGGGGCTGGCCCCCCTTCCCCTTGCAGCCTAGGGGACCCACCGGGATGGGTGGCCCCACCCGGTGGTCCCTCGGGACCACTCCGGTGACCCCCGGAGTTCACCCGATGGCCGAAACTGGACTTCCTATATATCATTCTTTACCTCCGGACCATTCCGGAACTCCTCATGACGTCCGGGATCTCATCCGGGACTCCGAACAACATTCGGGTTTCCATGTGCATGTATCTCTACAACCCTAGCGTTACCGAACCTTAAGTGTGTAGACCCTACGGGTTCGGGAGACACGTAGACATGACCGAGACGACTCTTCGGTCAATAACCAACAGCGGGATCTGGATACCCATGTTGGTTCCCACGTGTTCCTCGATGATCTTCATCGGATGAACCACTGTGTCAAGGATTCACTCAATCCTGTATGTTATTCCCTTTGTCCATCGGTATGGTACTTGCCCGAGATTCGATCGTCGGTATGCCCGATACCTTGTTCAATCTCGTCATGGCAAGTCTCTTTACTCATTCCGTAATCCATCATCCCATGACTAACTCCTTAGTCACCTTGAGCTCATTTTGATAATGTCTTACCGAGAGGGCCCAGAGGTACTGATAACCCTCAACCGTAAGGGATCGAGATAGTCTTCGCGGGTAAGAATAACCCAATTTATTGATTCGACACACGGGGAGCCAAAGAGTATTTATAAGCTTTAACAGTTGAGTTGTCAATTCAACCGCACCTGAAATATACTAACTTGCAACAAAAGATAAATGGTAACAGTGATATGATAGTGATGATAGTAATAGTAAAAGTAAACAGCAAAAGTAAATAGCAGTAGTAAATAGCAAAAGTAGCAACTAGTGACAAGCAAGGTTTAAAATACTGTAGGCTAGGGAGATGGATGGTCGGGCGTTGCATGGATGAGATAGTTTCTAACTCGGGGCACGGCACACGTAAAGGTAATGATCATCTAGGCAAATATCAAACATTAGGCATGTATTCCGTAGGTAGTTGTACGTGCTTGCAATAAGAACTTGCACAACATCTTTTGTCCTACCATCCCGCTACGAACGGGGCCAAAAGGAACTAATGGATATTAAGGTGCTCCTGTCAAAGAGCACCGGAACAAAGCAATGAACTCAATGGATACATGTAATCCTCAAACTACGGACCATCCCCTTTGGTGTCCCAAGCTGTCACCTTTGGGATCGCCGGTTCCGAACCGTAACAGGTGCATACAACTCATAGATAGGATCAAGAACACAAATATATTCATGCAAACACATATGGTTCAGATCTGAAATCATGGCACTCGGGCCCTAAGTGTCAAGCATTAAGAATAACAAGTTGTAGCAAAGATGATAAACACCATACTAGATGATAGGCAACATGCCCCCAACAATCTGACAAACTATTACATGATCTAACTCATCCAATCCCTACCATCCCCTTCGCCTACAGCAAGGGAATTACTCACACATGAAGGGGGAAGTCATGGAGGGATGATGAAGTGGTGATGATGATGACGATGGCGACGATCTCCCCTCTCCGGAGGCCAAATCAGCCTCCAGATTAGCCCTCCCGAAGAAGAACAGAGGGTGGCGGCGGCTCCGCGACGAAAAACAGCGAAAGGACTTCCGATCTGGGGTTTCTGCCTCTAAGGAAAAAATACGGGCTAAAGTAGGGCACCAGGGGGTGTGGGCCCCACCCAGGCGCCCCCCCGGCACGGCCCAGGGGGGGGGGGGACGCCCACAGGGCGCCTGGGCACCCCCTGGCCCCCTCTGGCCCCACTTCTGGTATTTGGTTTCTTCGGGTGCGTGGATTTTTCGTGATTTTTTGTGGATTTTTCTGAGATAGTTAAAAATCTGTTTTCCTGCACACAAATAAAACATACAGGCAGCTCTGCTGAAAACAGCGTCAGTCCGGGTTAGTTTAGCCCAAATCATGCAAGAATGAGGTCAAAACAATACCAAAAGTGTTTGGAAAAGTAGATACGTTTGAGACGTATCAACTCCCCCAAGCTTAGCATATTGCTTGTCCTCAAGCAATTCAGTTCAATGAACTGGACGCGACAAAGAAAACTTTGACAAACTGTTTTGCTTCATTAGATGTATATAAGCATGTACTACGAAAAGAGTTCAGCAAGTATTAAAACAGTACTTATGAGAACAATGCAAGGAGCAATCCTTCTTTCAAGTGACCAGTCACAAATAATTAAGAGTAAACAATATATTACTGAAAATCAAGACAAGATCACATTGCCCATAGCTTGAGCATATTAAGGTGGTATCTCGCTAGCCCCCATGAGTGAAGCAAAACATAAATGCAGAGACTCCTCCAGAGTTTTAAAGGAGACTAGAACTAAGAATTTCAGAATAAATCATATCACAAGTATGCAGAAGACAATGTAATACTTTGGGACAATGCACATTACACTCAGAATGACAATTATGCTCTCCTAGTCAGTGCTTTGAAGAAAGAAGGTGAGACTCTCGAACCGTGGCTTTTATTGGCAAAGTTGAAAATCCGTGATCGGAAACAAAAACTAAACATGTACCAGAGCTCTTGGTTTTAAAAACAGAAGTAAATATGTTTTGAGAGGTGCATATTTCGTCAACGAATGCTAGCAGATAACCCAATCACTTTTTAAGATAGACAAGTCTCGAGGAACGGCTCCCGCATGAGGACGATCACATCCTCTTAATCTCCTTTGTTTATCACTGCCAAAGTTTTCTGATTTCTCATGAACAAAGCGTGAAGGAGGGTTTGTTTGTTATATTATCTTTCTGGGCCGGGCGCACTCAATGCCAGTTCCTTTTCATATTAGTGGTTCGCACATTATACATGCAATCCAGGGGTGAAACTTGTCCAACTTAAAGAGATCATGAATTAACTACTGCTTCCTCATGAGCTAAAACATAGGCACAAAAAAGGGAAATGCTTTTGATTAATTTCGAGGTGGTACATGAAAGTCTTCGTTAGGGATGGCAGGTAAATACCATGTATAGGAAGGTATAGTGAACTCATATGGCATAACAGGTTTAAAGGTTTTGGATGCACAAGCAGTCATTCCGCTTAGTACGGGTGGAGGTTTAGCAAAAGACTGGGGAGCGACCAACTAGAGAGCAATAACGGTCATAATCATGCAGAGCGACAAAGCAACATTGAATCGGGCATGAAAGTGATATAACTATTCTAAAACTCAAAGATCATCAAGGCAAAGTAGACTTTTTAGTCTTAAACATGTGTAAGCATGTGCCAAGTCAATCCAAAAATTCCCTAAAGGGAAATACCACCTTAGTATACCAGACTATGAACAGTGCAATGCATGTAGATCATTTCAATAACACATTATATATCTAGTTATTCGAGACTAGCCACAAGGAAATCATGAACCACTGGAATAGCATTGTAAACATAGCACTATGTCGCTACAAGCTGGTCTCT
This sequence comes from Secale cereale, assembly GCA_902687465.1. Taxonomy (NCBI): domain Eukaryota; kingdom Viridiplantae; phylum Streptophyta; class Magnoliopsida; order Poales; family Poaceae; genus Secale; species Secale cereale. Next base: position 828,543,004 of record LR738710.1, on the reverse strand, counting down.
AGATCGTAAGTACAGGCATATGTACAAAAGTAGAAACAATAAGAGTTCATACCGGTCTTCCTTGTTGCTTCCTTTCAGTCGATCTTCGTCATTACTGCTTGTCACTTGCACGATCGAACGTAGGAAATATAATCAAATGCCATCACAGACTCGAGCTGATCTCTGAAAACAAAGCAAACTAAAGAGAGAAAGGAAATCTTTTTGGGTTTTTCAAAGGTTGAATAAAAGCAAAAGAAAGAGAAAATCTTTTTGTTGTTTTCGCTAATAGAGGAATAAAGAAGAACGGGTAAAAACTTCGAAAAGATCAAAGTGAATAAGACGGATAATACAATGGAAAAGTGAGAAGGGCACGTACTCCCCCAAGCTTAGGCTTTTGGCCTAAGTTGGTAGCAGCTACTGCCCCCAGGAGCCTCCTGCTCCAGGGGTATGGTGGTGAGACCAAGGGTCGTAGAAGGATGATGGCGCGTACACCGAACTCCTCGGAGTCTCCCACGAGGAAGGTTCCGAGCGCCAAACAGAGGAAGACCCTTCACCAAACTCGGTGGCGGTCTCATCCGGAAAATGTGGTATCTCACCGTGCCTCTCCTCGTCGGCACAACCCTCTCCATGGGGTTATGGAACTGATGCTGGACCATGAACTCATCAAACTGGACAACATCAAAGGACCATCCGTTCCTGCGAGAATAATCAAACAAAAGAGATGCAGGTAGACGGTGTTGGGGAACGTAGTATTTTAAAATTTTCCTACGATCACGCAAGATCTATCTACCAGATGCATAGAAACGAGAGGGGAGAGTGTGTCTACGTACCCTCGTAGACCGGGAGCGGAAGCGTCAAGTGACGCGGTTGATGTTGTCGAACTTCTTCGCGATCCAACCGATCAAGCACCGAACGTACGGCACCTCCGCGTTCAGCACACGTTCAGCTTGATGACGTCCCACGAGCTCTTGATCCAGTTGAGCTTCACGGGAGAGTTTCGTCAGCACGACGGCGTGGTGACGGATATGATGTGTTCACCGGCGCAGGGCTTCGCCTAAGCTCCGCGACGGTACGACCGAGGTGTGATTCTGTGGAGGGGGGCACCGCACACGGCTAAAACAATTCAACTTGTGTGTCTTTGGGTGCCCCCCTGCCCCCATATATAAAGGAGCAAGGGAGGAGGGGCCGGCCAACCTCTATGGTGCGGCTAGGGAGGGGACTCCTACTAGGAATAGGATTGCAATCCTATTCCTAGTAGGATTCACCGAAAGGAAGAAGGGGGAAAGGAATAGGAGAGGTGGCGCCCCCCCAATCCTAGCCCAACTAGGATTCCTAGGTGGGGGCGCCGGCCAGCCCTATGGGCTGCCTCTCTCTCACCCTTTAGGCCCACTATGGACCATCCCCTCTCGTAGGGGGTTCCGGTAACCCCCTCCGGCATTCCCGATAAATCCGAAACTTTTCCGGTATACTTCCGGTGTCCGAATATAGCCGTCCAATATATAAATCTTTATGTCTCGGACATTCCGAGACTCCTCGTCATGTCCGTGATCTCATCCGGGACTCCGAACTACCTTCGGTACATCAATACTCAAAAACTCATAATACCGATCGTCATCAAACGTTAAGCGTGCGGACCCTACGGGTTCGAGAACTATGTAGACATGACCGAGACTCATCTCTGGTCAATAACCAATAGCGGAACCTGGATGTTCATATTGGCTCCTACATATTCTACGAAGATCTTTTATCGGTCAGAACCGCATAACAACATACGTTGTTCCTTTTGTCAAACGGTATGTTACTTGTCCGAGATTCGATCGTCGGTATCT
>LR738710.1:828479814-828541186 GCA_902687465.1 Secale cereale | reverse complement strand
GAACCTGGATGTTCATATTGGCTCCTACATATTCTACGAAGATCTTTTATCGGTCAGAACCGCATAACAACATACGTTGTTCCTTTTGTCAAACGGTATGTTACTTGCCCGAGATTCGATCGTCGGTATCTTTATACCTAGTTCAATCTCGTTGCCGGCAAGTCTCTTTACTCGTTCCGTAACACATCATCTCGTGACTAACTCATTAGTCTTTTGCTTGCAAGGCTTATTATGATGTGTGTTACCGAGAGGGCCCAGAGATACCTCTCCGACACTCGGAGTGACAAATCCTAATCTTGATCTATGCCAACACCACGAATACTTTCGGAGACACCTGTAGAGCATCTTTATGATCACCCAGTTACGTTGCGACGTTTGATAGCACACAAGGTGTTCCTACGGTATTCGGGAGTTGCATAATCTCATAGTCATAGGAACATGTATAAGTCATGAAGAAAGGAATATCAGTTAAACTAAACGATCATAGTGCTATGCTAACGGATGGGTCTTGTCCATCACATCATTCTCCTAATGATGTGATCCCGTTGATCAAATGACAACTCATGTCTATGGCTAGGAAACATAACCATCTTTGATCAATGAGCTAGTCTAGTAGAGGCATACTAGGGACATACTGTTTTGTCTATGTATCCACACATGTACTAAGTTTCCGGTTAATACAATTCTAGCATGAATAAAAGACATTTATCATGATATAAGGAAATACAAATAACATCTTTATTATTGCCTCTAGGGCATATTTCCTTCAGTCTCCCACTTGAACTAGAGTCAATAATCGAGATTACAAAGTGATGATCCTCACACCCATGGAGTCTTGGTGCTGATCATGTTTTGCCCGTGGAAGAGGCTTAGTCAACGGGTCTGCAACATTCAGATCCGTATGTATTTTGCAAATATCTATGTCTCCCTCCTTGACTAGATCGCGGATGGAATTGAAGCGTCTTTTGATGTGCTTTGTTCTCTTGTGAAACCTGGATTCCTTCGCCAAGGCTATGGCTCCAGTGTTGTCACAAAAGATTTTCATTGGACCCGATGCACTAGGTACTACACCTAGATCGGATATGAACTCCTTCATCCAGACTCCTTCATTTGCTGCTTCCGAAGCAGCTATGTATTCCGCTTCACACGTAGATCCCGCCACGATGCTCTGCTTGGAACTGCACCAGCTGACAGCTCCACCGTTCAATAAAAATACATATCCGGTTTGTGACTTTGAGTCATCCGGATCAGTGTCAAAGCTAGAATCGACGTAACCGTTTACGACGAGCTCTTTGTCACCTCCATATACGAGAAACATATCCTTTGTTCTTTTCAGATACTTTAGGATGTTTTTGACCGCTGTCCAGTGATCCACTCCTGGATTACTTTGGTACCTCCCTGCTAGACTTATAGCAAGGCACACATCAGGTCTGGTACACAGCATTGCATACATGATAGATCCTATGGCTGAGGCATAGGGAATGACTTTCATTTTCTCTCTATCTTCTACAGTAGTCGGGCATTGAGTCTTACTCAACTTCATACCTTGTAAAACAGGCAAGAATCCTTTCTTTGACTGATCCATTTTGAACCTTTTCAAAATCTTATCAAGGTATGTGCTTTGTGAAAGTCCAATTAAGCGTCTTGATCTATCTCTATAGATCTTGATGCCTAATATGTAAGCAGCTTCTCCGAGGTCTTTCATTGAAAAACTTTTATTCAAGTATCCTTTTATGCTATCCAGAAATTCTATATCATTTCCAATTAACAATATGTCATCTACATATAATATTAGAAATGCTACAGAGCTCCCACTCACTTTCTTGTAAATACAGGCTTCTCCAAAAGTCTGTATAAAACCATATGCTTTGATCACCTCATCAAAACGTATATTCCAACTCCGAGATGCTTGCACCAGTCCATAGATGGATCGCTGGAGTTTGCATACTTTGTTAGCACCTTTTGGATCGACAAAACCTTCTGGTTGCATCATATACAACTCTTCTTTGAGATATCCATTTAGGAATGCAGTTTTGACATCCATTTGCCAGATTTCATAATCATAAAATGCGGCAATTGCTAACATGATTCGGACAGACTTAAGCATCGCTACAGGTGAGGAAGTCTCATCGTAGTCAACTCCTTGAACTTGTCGAAAACCTTTCGCAACAAGTCGAGCTTTGTAAACAGTAATATTACCGTCTGCGTCGGTCTTCCTCTTGAAGATCCATTTATTTTCGATGGCCTGCCGATCATCGGGCAAGTCAACCAAAGTCCATACTTTGTTCTCATACATGGATCCCATCTCAGATTTCATGGCTTCAAGCCATTTTGCGGAATCTGGGCTCATCATCGCTTCCTCATAGTTCGTAGGTTCATCATGGTCTAGTAACATGATTTCCAGAACTGGGTTGCCGTACCACTCTGGTGCGGAACGTACTCTGGTTGATCTACGACGTTCAGTAGAAACTTGATCTGAAGTTTCATGATCATTATCATCAACTTCCTCACTAATTGGTGTAGGAATCACTGGAACAATTTCCTGTGATGTACTACTTTCCAATATGGGAGAAGGTACAATTACCTTATCAAGTTCTATTTTCCTCCCACTCACTTCTTTCGAGAGAAACTCTTTTTCTAGAAAGGATCCGTTCTTAGCAACGAATATTTTGCCTTCGGATCTGTGATAGAAGGTGTACCCAACAGTCTCTTTTGGGTATCCTATGAAGACACATTTTTTCGACTTGGGATCGAGCTTGAAGTGTTTTCACATAAGCATCGCAGCCCCAAATTTTAAGAAACGACAACTTTGGTTTCTTGCCAAACCATAGTTCATAAGGCGTCGTATCAACGGATTTAGATGGTGCCCTATTTAACGTGAATGCAGCTGTCTCTAAAGCATAACCCCAAAACGATAGTGGTAAATCGATAAGAGACATCATAGATCGCACCATATCTAATAAAGTACGGTTACGACGTTCGGACACACTATTACGTTGTGGTGTTCCAGGTGGCGTGAGTTGTGAAACTATTCCACATTGTTTCAAATGAAGACCAAACTCGTAACTCAAATATTCTCCTCCACGATCAGATCGTAGGAATTTTATTTTCTTGTTACGATGATTCTCTACTTCACTCTGAAATTCTTTGAACTTTTCAAATGTTTCGGACTTGTGTTTCATTAAGTAGATATACCCATATCTGCTCAAATCATCAGTGAAGGTCAGAAAATAACGATACCCACCGCGAGCATCAACACTCATTGGTCCACATACATCAGTATGTATGATTTCCAACAAATTTGTTGCTCGCTCCATAGTTCCGGAGAATGGAGTTTTAGTCATCTTGCCCATGAGGCATGGTTCGCAAGCACCAAGTGATTCATAATCAAGTGATTCCAAAAGTCCATCTTTATGGAGTTTCTTCATGCGTTTTACACCAATATGACCTAAACGGCAGTGCCACAAATAAGTTGCACTATCATTATTAACCTTGCATCTTTTGGTTTCAATATTATGAATATGTGTATTACTACAATCGAGATCCAGTAAGAATAGACCACTCTTTAAGGGTGCATGACCATAAAAGATATTATTCATCAAAATGGAACAACCATTATTCTCTGATTTAAATGAATAACCGTCTCGCAATAAACAAGATCCAGATATAATGTTCATGCTCAACGCTGGCACCAAATAACAATTATTTAGGTCTAAAACTAATCCCGAAGGTAGATGTAGAGGTAGCGTGCCGACGGCGATCACATCGACTTTGGAACCGTTTCCCACGCGCATCGTCACCTCGTCCTTAGCTAATCTTCGTTTAATCCGTAGTCCCTGTTTCGAGTTACAGATATTAGCAACCGAACCGGTATCAAATACCCAGGTACTACTACGAGCATTAGTAAGGTACACATCAATAACATGTATATCACATATACCTTTGTTCATCTTGCCATCCTTCTTATCCGCCAAATACTTGGGGCAGTTCCGCTTCCAGTGTCCAGTCCCCTTGCAGTAGAAGCACTCAGTTTCAGGCTTGGCTCCAGATTTGGGTTTCTTCGTTGAAGTAGCAACTGACTTGCTATTCTTTTTGAAGTTCCCTTTCTTTCCCTTGCCCTTTTTCTTGAAACTAGTGGTCTTGTTAACCATCAACACTTGATGCTCCTTTTTGATTTCTACCTCCGCAGCTTTGAGCATAGCGAAGAGCTCGGGAATTGTCTTTTGCATCCCTTGCATGTTATAGTTCATCACGAAGCCTTTATAGCTTGGTGGCAGTGATTGAAGAACTCTATCAATAACACTATAATCGTCAACCTTGCAACCAAGTTGAGTCATATGATTGTAGTACCCAGACATTCTGAGCAAGTGTTCACTGATAGAACTATTCTCCTCCATTTTGCAGCTGTAGAACTTATTGGAAATCTCATATTTCTCAATTCGGGCATTTGCTTGAAATATTAACTTCAACTCCTGGAACATTTCATATGCTCCATGACGTTCAAAACGTCGTTGAAGTCCCGGTTCTAAGCCGTAAAGCATGGCACACTGAACTATTGTGTAGTCATCAGACCGCGACTGCCAGACGTTCAAAGCGTCTGCATCAGCGGAAGGGGGCTTGTCACCTAGCGGTGCTTCAAGGACATAATTCTTCTGTGCAGCAATGAGGATAATCCTCAGGTTACGGACCCAGTCCGTGTAATTGCTACCATCATCTTTCAACTTAGCTTTCTCTAGGAATGCATTAAAATTCAAAGGAACGGTAGCACGGGCCATTGATCTACAACGACATAGATATGCAAAACTATCAGGACTAAGTTCATGATAAATTAAAGTTCAATTTAATCATATTAATTTAAAGAACTCCAACTTAGATAGACATCCCTCTGGTCATCTAAATGATCACGTGATCCAAATCAACTAAACCATGTCCGATCATCACGTGAGATGGAGTAGTTTTCAATGGTGAACATCTTATGTTGATCATATCTACTATATGATTCACGCTCGACCTTTCGGTCTCCAGTGTTCCGAGGCCATATCTGTATATGCTAGGCTCGTCAAGTTTAACCCGAGTATTCTGCGTGTGCAAAACTGGCTTACACCCGTTGTATTTGAACGTAGAGCTTATCACACCCGATCATCACGTGGTGTCTCGGCACGACGAACTTTCGCAACGGTGCATACTCAGGGAGAACACTTATACCTTGAAATTTAGTAAGGGATCATCTTATAATGCTACCGTCGTTCTAAGCAAAATAAGAAGCATAATAAGATAAACATCACATGCAATCAAAATATGTGACATGATATGGCCATCATCATCTTGTGCTTTTGATCTCCATCTTCAAAGCACCGTCATGATCACCTTCGTCACCGGCTTGACACCTTGAACTTCATCGTAGCATCGTTGTCGTCTCGCCAACTATTGCTTCCACGACTATCGCTACCGCTTAGTGATAAAGTAAAGCAATTACATGGCAATTGCATTTCATACAATAAAGCGACAACCATATGGCTCCTGCCAGTTGCCGATAACTTTACAAAACATGATCATCTCATACAAAACCGTATAACTCATCATGTCTTGACCATATCACATCACAACATGCCCTGCAAAAACAAGTTAGACGTCCTCTACTTTGTTTGTTGCAAGTTTTACGTGGCTGCTACGGGCTTAGCAAGAACCGTTCTTACCTACGCATACAAAACCACAACGATGTTTCGTCAAGTATGTGCTGTTTTAACCTTCACAAGGACCGGGCGTAGCCACACTTGATTCAGCTAAAGTGAGAGAGACAGACACCCGCCAGTCACCTTTAAGCAACGAGTGCTCGTAACGGTGAAACCAGTCTCGCGTAAGCGTACGCGTAATGTCGGTCCGGGACGCTTCATCTCACAATACCGCCGAAGCAAAGTATGACATGCTGGTAAGCAGTATGACTAGTATCGTCCACAATCTCATTGTGTTCTACTCGTGCATATCATCTACGCATAGACCTGGCTCATGATGCCACTGTTGGGGAACGTAGTATTTTAAAATTTTCCTACGATCACGCAAGATCTATCTACCAGATGCATAGCAACGAGAGGGGAGAGTGTGTCTACGTACCCTCGTAGACCGGGAGCGGAAGCGTCAAGTGACGCGGTTGATGTTGTCGAACTTCTTCGCGATCCAACCGATCAAGCACCGAACGTACGGCACCTCCGTGTTCAGCACACGTTAAGCTTGATGACGTCCCACGAGCTCTTGATCTAGTTGAGCTTCACGGGAGAGTTTCGTCAGCACGACGGCGTGGTGACGGATATGATGTGTTCACCGGCGCAGGGCTTCGCCTAAGCTCCGCGACGGTACGACCGAGGTGTGATTCTGTGGAGGGGGGCACCGCACACGGCTAAAACAATTCAACTTGTGTGTCTTTGGGTGCCCCCTGCCCCCGTATATAAAGGAGCAAGGGAGGAGGGGCCGGCCAACCTCTATGGTGCGGCTAGGGAGGGGACTCCTACTAGGAATAGGATTGCAATCCTATTCCTAGTAGGATTCACCGAAAGGAAGAAGGGGGAAAGGAATAGGAGAGGTGGCGCCCCCCCAATCCTAGTCCAACTAGGATTCCTAGGTGGGGGCGCCGGCCAGCCCTATGGGCTGCCTCTCTCTCACCCTTTAGGCCCACTATGGACCATCCCCTCTCGTAGGGGGTTCCGGTAACCCCCTCCGGCATTCCCGATAAATTCGAAACTTTTCCGGTATACTTCCGGTGTCCGAATATAGCCGTCCAATATATCAATCTTTATGTCTCGGACATTCCGAGAATCCTCGTCATGTCCGTGATCTCATCTGGGACTCCGAACTACCTTCGGTACATCAATACTCAAAAACTCATAATACCGATCGTCATCAAACGTTAAGCGTGCGGACCCTACGGGTTCGAGAACTATGTAGACATGACCGAGACTCATCTCTGGTCAATAACCAATAGCGGAACCTGGATGTTCATATTGGCTCCTACATATTCTACGAAGATCTTTTATCGGTCAGAACCGCATAACAACATACGTTGTTCCTTTTGTCAAACGGTATGTTACTTGCCCGAGATTCGATCGTCGGTATCTTTATACCTAGTTCAATCTCGTTGCCGGCAAGTCTCTTTACTCGTTCCGTAACACATCATCTCATGACTAACTCATTAGTCTTTTGCTTGCAAGGCTTATTATGATGTGTGTTACCGAGAGGGCCCAGAGATACCTCTCCGACACTCGGAGTGACAAATCCTAATCTTGATCTATGCCAACACCACGAATACTTTCGGAGACACCTGTAGAGCATCTTTATGATCACCCAGTTACGTTGCGACGTTTGATAGCACACAAGGTGTTCCTACGGTATTCGGGAGTTGCATAATCTCATAGTCATAGGAACATGTATAAGTCATGAAGAAAGCAATAGCAGTTAAACTAAACGATCATAGTGCTATGCTAACGGATGGGTCTTGTCCATCACATCATTCTCCTAATGATGTGATCCCGTTGATCAAATGACAACTCATGTCTATGGCTAGGAAACATAACCATCTTTGATCAATGAGCTAGTCTAGTAGAGGCATACTAGGGACATACTGTTTTGTCTATGTATCCACACATGTACTAAGTTTCCGGTTAATACAATTCTAGCATGAATAAAAGACATTTATCATGATATAAGGAAATACAAATAACATCTTTATTATTGCCTCTAGGGCATATTTCCTTCAGACGGATCTCACGTTCCGCGGTAGTTCCGAAACGCAAGATATAAACAAGGTTATCAAGTTCAGAACCCATGGTAGCAAACTTATGCCTTTTCATAGCAGCAAGATCAAAGCTTAAATAAGTAAAAGGAGTATCATCAGGATGTGGGGTGCCTCCAAGATGCTCTAAGATAAGCGTGGCATAAATGCCACCATATAAGTCCCCCTTGTTACCGTTCATAGCAAGGCGTCGAGCAATTAAGGTACCAATATTATAATCAGACCTCCCTGAGAGGGCTGCTGCCAGGATAGCAATATCTGGAGCAGAAATGTTGCTCGTGTTGTCGCGAGCTAACACCCCTCTAGCAATATAATATGCAAAATACCTGAGGTGAGGAAACAAGATACTGGAGATCTTCGACCGATGAATATCCCTCGTACCCATGCTGCAGAGGGAGTTGATGACGGTTTTCAGCTCGGAGGGCTGAGTGGACATCCTTGCCGTCCTCCCAACGTTCGGCACACCTATTACTTCACAAAAATTTCCCAAAGTCATGGTGATAAGATCATTATAAATTTTAAACTCAATAGCACCTGATTCAGGATTATATCTAAAACTGTTAATGAAAATGGAGGTGAGTTTTTTATACTGAGTAACACGGCTGGTGACGAGCCGTGTCAAACCTGCATTAGCACAAAGATTATAAAACTCATCCTTGATTCCCGCAGCTTCCATGAATTCGTCACATGGATATGTCATCGCACGTGCTGGACTTGTATCTTCCAACAACTCCAGGGGCACATGATCTTTATTATAGCTCACCCTGGCAGTCGTTGGTGAAGCTGCGGCCCTAGTGACTCGATCGGAGTGTGCGGGCCTCCTCTTCTCAAGCCATCCTTTTGCCCTTCCTAATAAACTCATTTCTGAAATTTTTTACAATTCACAAAAACGAGGATTAAAACAAAGTGAGCTAAGGCAAACTACTCAACTCACTTGCCAAGGCATAGACTTGCATCAAAACTTGGAAAATAATTTTCTACACATGCATGCAAGCTCATCTCTACAGCACCAAGAACTACTAAATACTCACAAATGAGGCCACCAATCAAAAATCTAATTGGAGGAGTGGAGGAGTCACATACCAGGGAGTATTTGCTCAAAATTTCAGCTCAGATGATGGGCTGTAGAGAGAGATCGAAGAATCGCCCCCAAGAATAGCAAGAATAAGAAGAACACGACCAGAACTCAGGTTTCTGGAAAAAGAGAGAGGGGGGGAAGAAGAAGTACCTGGAGGGTGGTCCCGTGGGCCCCAGGCGCCCTGTGGGCGCGGCCAGGGGCTGGGCCGCGCCAGCTGGCCGCCTGGGCCACTGGTAGCCCCCCTGGCTGGCCCCAGGACTTTCCGGGTCTCTCTCGTTGTGGAAATTTTTAATATAATTTTTCTGGAATTTTTCTGAAAACTTCACTGTTGAAATTTGTTCGAAGTTCAAAAAGCTGCGAAACTCTCTGAAAACTTGAAGTAGTTAGTAGTATTGTGAAGCTTCAAAAACATAGATACTTGGTACAGCAAGTAGGACAATACTAAAAACAAATGAAAATATAGAAAGCTCAACTTTTTATCCATATAAAACACGTTCACTAGTAAGGTTGATCAAGTCTTACCAACAAACAAGCGATATATAGAGCAAAAAGTATCACCTCCTACAAAGTAATCACTGAACTTTTACCTTGATGGACATTGTCCCTACCATGATAGTTTTGTATTTGTGAGGCACATGTAGTGGACAATCCCATTCTCCAATTTTCACGGTCTCGATATTCTCTATAGAGTTGAGGGCATGCCTCCTGTCGGTCTTCTTCGGAAAATATACCGTGTGTTCTTTATCATTCACATGAAAGGTAACATTCCCTTTATTGCAATCAATAATAGCACCTGCGGTGTTAAGGAAAGGTCTACCAAGAATAATGGACATGCTCCCATCCTCGGGCATGTCAAGCACAACAAAATCAGTAAGAATTAAACAATTAGCAACTTCAACTGGAACATCCTCACAAATACCTATCGGAACAGCGGTTGACTTGTCAGCCATCTGAAGGGAGATATCTGTAGGAATTAGTTTCTCTAAACAGAGCCTCTCGTAAAGAGAGAGAGGCATAACACTCACTCCCGCTCCAAGATCACATAAAGCAGTTTTGACATAATTATTCTTTATGGAGCAAGGAATGGTGGGTATACCTGGATCACCGAGCTTCGCAGGAATCTTTCCACTGAAAGAATAGTTGGCAAGCATAGTAGATATTGCATCATTAGGAACTTTTCTTTTGTTGGTGACAATATCTTTCATATATTTTGAATAAGGAAGTAACTTAATAGCATCAGTCAAAGGGATTTGAAGAAAAAGAGGTTTAATCCATTCACAAAACTTATTATAATGCTCTTCTTCTTTAGATTTGATGGACTTACCTGGAAAGGGCATGGGTTTCTGTACCCGTGGTTCTTTCTCCTTCCCATGTTTTCTTGCGATGAAGTCTTCTTTAGTGTACCTCTTACGTTTGTCAGGTGCTTCTTCTTCTCGAACTTCAGGTGGATCATTCTTCTCATTATTATTACCTTCAGGTTCAGCACCGTCTTCAGTCTCAGCATCGGAGATAGATACACTGTTGGGATCAATAGCTGGCTCATCATCTGCAATAGGATCATTAGAATTGTCAGTCTCTTTATGTTTCTTTTTCTTATTTGGAGAGACAACAATTTCTTCTTCCTGCATTTGAGAATCTTGCTCGATTCTCTTCGGATGTCCCTCTGGATAAAGAGGATCTTGAGTACTAGTTCCTCCTCGGGTCTTAATCCCAAAAGCCTGCAATTTATCTTGTTTGGCATTGTTAGCAAGCAAATCTCTTTGCACATTAGAAATTTGATCAAGCTGAGTTTGAACCATATGAAAATGCTTCACAAGACATTGAACATCATTAACTGTTCTATCTAAAACACCAAGCAACTTTTTGATAGCAAGGGAATTATCATGCAACTGACTTTCTATCCTCTCATTAAAATGATTCTGTTTCATAATAAAATTATCAAACTCAGGAGGTCTACCATGAGGGATGTCACTTGCGTTGAAATCTGAAAGAGAGTGTACCTCTACCATAGGAGGGTGAGTGGTAGGCTCACACAGCTTCTCAATAGGGGGTAGATTCTTCACATCTTCAGTTTTAATACCTTTCTCTTTAATAGACTTCTTTGCTTCTCGCATATCCTCGGGGCTTAGAACAAACATGCCCCTCTTCTTTGTTGGTGGAGGTGGTTCAGGGACGGACCAATCTTCATGGTTCTTGGCAATTCTGCCCATTAAATCTTCCGCATCGTCCGGTGTTATTTTCCTGAAAACACAACCAGCACAACTGTCCAGATAGGACCTAGATTCATTAGTTAAACCAGCATAGAATATATCAATTAATTCATTCTTAGGAACTCCATGTCCTGGTCTAGCCTGAATCAAACTACAGTACCTCCCCCAAGCTTTAGGGAGGGACTCATCCTGCAACTGTTTAAAGTTATAAATTCTTTGTAAAGCAGCATGTTGCATATGAGCAGGAAAGTACTTATTAACAAAAGAGTGAGCTAAGTCCTGAGGACTCTTAATAGAACCGCATGGGAGTGAATCATACCATGCTTTAGCACCTTCCTTCAACGAGAAAGGAAGAAGCTTGGTCACATAAAAGTAGCGTATCTTCTCATCTGTGGTAAACAGGCTACCTAGTTCACCAAGTTTAGTCAGGTGTGCAATAGCATCATCATTTTCTCTGCCATAAAAGGGGTCAGCTTCAACCATAGGTATAAGTGAAAGATCAACAGAGAAATCAAAATCAGGATCATCAATGCATATAGGGGATGTAGCAAACTCAGGATTAGGAACGGTTTTGTTTTTCAAAGAGTGTTTTTCAAATATTTTCTTAATAGTTTCAGGGTCGGAGCCGGCAAACTCTGTCAGTTCCTTGCATAAATCTTCATCAAGTATATAGTAATCATCATCAAGGAGCCTCTCCTGGAGTTTACTCAATTCAGGAAAATCATAAGTTTCACCAATAGGGTAGGGAGTAACAGGAAGTTCAATTCCATATTTTTCAGCAGCAGCAGTAATTTGTTTCTCGAGAGCATAACCAAGCGAACTAATATCATCATCAAAAGTAGTAGAAGCATCATCAAGAGTATCAGACATAGTGACATATTCAGTAGGAGCATCATGTGGTGGTGGTGAGGCAAACTTACTCATAACAGAAGGTGAATCAAGTGTAGCACTAGTGCTCAGAGCAGTACCTCTTCTTGTAGTGGACCGTAAGATCGGAACCTTGGGGTCTCCTTTCTTACCCATAGTGAATAAAGTGCAGGAGGTAGGATACCTCAAGTAGACTTGTAAATATTGCTATGCTCCCCGGCAACGGTGCCAGAAAATGGTACTTGATAACCCTCAACCGTAAGGGGTCGAGATAGTCTTCGCGGGTAAGAATAACCCAATTTATTGATTCGACACAAGGGGAGCCAAAGAGTATTTATAAGCTTTAACAGTTGAGTTGTCAATTCAACCGCACCCGAAATATACTAACTTGCAACAAAAGATAAGTGGTAATAGTGATATGATAGTGATGATAGTAATAGTAAAAGTAAACAGCAAAAGTAAATAGCAGTAGTAAATAGCAAAAGTAGCAACTAGTGACAAGCAAGGTTTAAAATACTGTAGGATAGGGAGATGGATGGTCGGGCGTTGCATGGATGAGATAGTTTCTAACTCGGGGCACGGCACACGGAAAGGTAATGATCATCTAGGCAAATATCAAACATTAGGCATGTATCCCGTAGGTAGTTGTACGTGCTTGCAATAAGAACTTGCACAACATCTTTTGTCCTACCATCCCGCTACGAACGGGGCCAAAAGGAACTAATGGATATTAAGGTGCTCCTGTCAAAGAGCACCGGAACAAAGCAATGAACTCAATGGATACATGTAATCCTCAAACTACGGACCATCCCCTTTGGTGTCCCAAGCTGTCACCTTTGGGATCGCCGGTTCCGAACCGTAACAGGTGCATACAACTCATAGATAGGATCAAGAACACAAATATATTCATGCAAACACATATGGTTCAGATCTGAAATCATGGCACTCGGGCCCTAAGTGTCAAGCATTAAGAATAACAAGTTGTAGCAAAGATGATAAACACCATACTAGATGATAGGCAACATGCCCCCAACAATCTGACAAACTATTACATGATCTAACTCATCCAATCCCTACCATCCCCTTTGCCTACAGCAAGGGAATTACTCACACATGAAGGGGGAAGTCATGGAGGGATGATGAAGTGGGAAGTCATGGAGGGATGATGAAGGGGGAAGTCATGGAGGGATGACGATGGCGACGATCTCCCCTCTCCGGAGGCCAAATCAGCCTCCAGATTAGCCCTCCCGAAGAAGAACAGAGGGTGGCGGCGGCTCCGCGACGAAAAACAGCGAAAGGACTTCCGATCTGGGGTTTCTGCCTCGGAGGAAAAAATACGGGCTAAAGTAGGGCACCAGGGGGTGTGGGCCCCACCCAGGCGCCCCCCCGGCGCGGCCCAGGGGGGGGGGGCGCCCACAGGGCGCCTGGGCACCCCCTGGCCCCACTTCTAGTATTTGGTTTCTTCGGGTGTGTGGATTTTTCGTGGATTTTTCTGAGATAGTTAAAAATCCGTTTTCCTGCACACAAATACAACATACAGGCAGCTCTGCTGAAAACAACATCAGTCCGGGTTAGTTTAGCCCAAATCATGCAAGAATGAGGTCAAAACAATATCAAAAGTGTTTGGAAAAGTAGATACGTTTGAGACGTATCAGGTACCTCTCCGTCATACGGAGTGACAATATCCCAGTCTCGGTTCGTACCAACTCAACAGACACTTTCGGAGATACCCGTTGCGTACCTTTATAGCCACCCAGTTACGTTGTGACGTTTGGCACACCCAAAGTATTCCTACGGTATCCGGGAGTTGCACAACCTCATGGTCTAAGGAATAAATACTTGACACCGAAAAGCTTATGCATTACGAACTATACGATCTCGTGCTAGGCTCAGAATTGGGTCTTGTCCATCACATCATTCTCCTAATGATGTGATCCCGTTATCACTGACATCCTATGTCCATGGTCAGGAAACCGTGACCATCTGTTGATCAACGAGCTAGTAACTAGAGGCTTACTAGGGACTCATTGTGGTCTATGTATTCACACATGTATCGATGTTTCCGTACAATACAATTCAAGCATGAATAAAAGACAATTATCATGAGCAAGGAAATATAATAATAATACTTTTATTATTGCCTCTAGGGCATATTTCCAACAGTCTC
Source organism: Secale cereale (assembly GCA_902687465.1). Lineage (NCBI taxonomy): Eukaryota > Viridiplantae > Streptophyta > Magnoliopsida > Poales > Poaceae > Secale > Secale cereale. The sequence goes on along the minus strand of LR738710.1, from coordinate 828,527,081 downwards.
CCACTTGCACTAGAGTCAATAATCTAGTTACATTGTGATGAATCGAACACCCATAGAATTCTGGTGTTGATCATGTTTTGCCCGTGGAAGAGGTGTAGTCAACGGGTCTGCAACATTCAGATCCGTATGCACTTTACAAATATCTATGTCTCCATCTTGAACATAATTCTGGATGGAGTTGAAACGGTGCTTGATGTGCTTGGTCCTCTTGTGAAACCTGGGCTCCTTGGTAATCGCAATAGCTCCAGTGTTGTCACAAAAGAGAGTCATCGGGCTTGACGCGCTTGGAATGACTCCTAAGTCGGTGATGAACTCCTTCATCCAGACTCATTCTTGCGCTGCTTCGCAAGCAGCTATGTACTCCGCTTCACATGTAGAATGCGCCATGACGCTCTGCTTGCAACTGCACCAGCTGACTGCTCCACCATTCAAAATATACATGTATCCGGTTTGTGACTTCGAGTCATCCAGATCTGTGTCGAAGCTAGCATCGACGTAACCCTTTACGACGAGCTCTTCGTCACCTGCATAAATGAGAAACATACCCTTAGTCCTCTTCAGGTACTTTAGGATGTTCTTAACCGCTGTCCAGTGTTCCATACCAGGATCACTTTGGTACCTCCCTACCAAACTTATGGCAAGGTTCACATCAGGTCTGGTACACAGCATGGCATACATGATAGAACCTATGGCTGAGGCATAGGGAATGACACTCATCTTTTCTCTATCTTCCAACGTGGTCGGCGACTGAGCCTTGCTCAATCTCATACCTTGCAAAACAGGCAAGAACCCTTTCTTGGACTGATCCATATTGAACTTCTTCGATATCTTGTCAAGGTATGTGCTTTGTGAAAGACCAATGAGGCGTCTTGATCTATCTCTATAGATTTTGATGCCTAATATATAAGCAGCTTCTCCAAGGTCCTTCATTGAAAAACTCTTATTCAAGTAGGCCTTTACACTTTCCAAGAATTCTATATCATTTCCCATCAGCAATATGTCATCCACATATAATATGAGAAATGCTACAGAGCTCCCACTCACTTTCTTGTAGATACAGGCTTCTCCATAAGTCTGTATAAAGCCAAACGCTTTGATCACATCATTAAAGCGAATATTCCAACTCCGAGATGCTTGCACCAGCCCGTAAATCGAGCGCTGGAGCTTGCATACCTTGTCAGCATGCATCATATACAACTATTCCTTGAGGAAGCCATTAAGGAATGTCGTTTTGACATCCATTTGCCATATCTCATAATCATAGAATGCGGCAATAGCTAACATGATTCTGACTGACTTCAGCATCGCTACAGGAGAGAAAGTCTCGTCGTAGTCAATCCCTTGAACTTGTCGATAACCCTTAGCGACAAGCCGAGCCTTATAGATGGTCACATTACCATCCGCGTCTGTCTTCTTCTTAAATATCCATTTATTTTCTGTGGTGTGCCTATCATCAGGCAAGTCCACCAAAGTCCATACTTTGTTTCATACATGGATTCTATCTCGGATTTCATGGCTTGAAGCCATTTATTGGAATCCGGGCCCGCCATCACTTCTTCAAAGTTCGAAGGTTCACCATTGTCTAACAACATGATTTCCAAGACAGGGTTGCCGTACCACTCTGGTGCGGAACGTGCCCTTGTGGACCTTCGAAGTTCAGTAGTAACTTGATATGTTTCTTCATGATCATCATCATTAACTTCCTCCCTTGTCGGTGCAGGCACCTTGGGAACAATTTCCTGCGCTGCGCTACTTTCCGGTTCAGGAGGGGTGACTGTCACCTCATCAAGTTCTACTTTCCTCCCACTCACTTCTTTCGAGAGAAACTCTTTCTCTAGAAGGATCCATTCTTAGCAACAAAGACATTGCCTTCGGATCTGTGATAGAAGGTGTACCCAATCGTTTCCTTTGGGTATCCTATGAAGACGCATTTTTCCGATTTGGGTTCGAGCTTCTCAGGTTGAAGTTTCTTGACATAGGCATCGCAACCCCAAACTTTTAGAAACGACAACTTAGGTTTCTTGCCAAACCAAAGTTCATACGGTGTCGTCTCAACTTATTTCGACGGAGCCCTATTTAAAGTGAATGCGGCAGTCTCTAAAGCATAACCCCAAAAGGATAGCGGTAAGTCGGTGAGAGACATCATAGATCGCACCATGTCCAACAGAGTACGATTTCGACGTTCGGACACACCGTTACGCTGAGTTGTTCCGGGTGGTCTCAATTGTGAAACAATTCCACAGTTCCTAAGGTGCGTGCCAAATTCATGACTTAAATATTCACCCCCACGATCCGATCGTAAGAACTTTATTTTTCTGTCACGTTGATTCTCAACCTCATTCTGAAATTCCTTGAACTTTTCAAAGGTCTCAGACTTGTGTTTCATCAAATAGATATACCCATATCTACTCAAGTCATCTGTGAGGGTGAGAACATAACGATAGCCTCCGCGAGCCTCAGCACTCATTGGACCGCACACATCGGTATGTATGATTTCCAATAAGTTGGTTGCTCGCTCCATTGTTCCGGAGAACGGAGTCTTGGTCATCTTGCCCAAAAGGCATGGTTCGCACGTGTCAAATGATTCATAATCAAGAGACTCCAGAAGTCCATCAGCATGAAGCTTCTTCATACGTTTGACACCAATATGACCAAGGCGGCAATGCCACAAGTATGTGGGACTACCATTATCAACTTTACATCTTTTGGCATTCACACTATGAATATGTGTATCATCATGATCGAGATTCATCAAAAATAAACCATTAGCAGCGGGGCATGACCATAAAACATATCTCTCAAATAAATAGAACAACCATTATTCTCAGATTTAAATGAGTAGCCATCTCGCATAAGACGAGATCCAGATACAATGTTCATGCTCAAAGCTGGTACTAAATAACAATTATTAAGGTTTAAAACTAATCCCGAGGGTAGATGTAGAGGCAGCGTGCCGACGGCGATCACATCGACCTTGGAACCATTCCCGACGCGCATCGTCACCTCGTCCTTCGCCAGTCTCCGCTTATTCCGCAACTCCTGCTTAGAGTTACAAATATGAGCAACTGCACCGGTATCGAATACCCAGGAGCTACTACGAGCGCTGGTAAGGTACACATCAATAACATGTATATCACATATACCTTTGACGTTGCCGACCTTCTTGTCCGCTAAGTATTTGGGGCAGTTCCGCTTCCAGTGACCCGTTCCCTTGCAATAAAAGCACTCAGTCTCAGGCTTGGGTCCATACTTTGGCTTCTTCCCGGCAACTGGCTTACCGGGCGCGGCAACTCCCTTGCCATCCTTCTTGAAGTTCTTCTTACCCTTGCCCTTCTTGAACTTAGTGGTTTTATTGACCATCAACACTTGATGCTCTTTCTTGATCTCCACCTCCGCTGATTTTAGCATTGAATACACCTCGGGAATGGACTTCTCCATCCCCTGCATATTGAAGTTCAACACGAAGCTCTTGTAGCTTGGTGGGAGTGACTGGAGGATTCTGTCAACGACCGCTTCGTCTGGGAGATTCATTCCCAACTGAGACAAGCGGTTGTGCAACCCAGAAATCTTGAGGATGTGCTCACTTACAGAACTGTTTTCCTCCATCTTACAGCTGTAGAATGCGTTGGAGACATCATATCTCTCAACTCGGGCATGAGCCTGGAAAACCATTTTCAGCTCTTGGAACATCTCATATGCCCCGTGGTGCTCAAAACGCTTTTGGAGCCCCGATTCTAAGCTGTGGAGCATGCCGCACTGAACCAGGGAGTAATCATCACAACGCGACTGCCAAGCGTTCATAACGTCTTGGTTTGCCGGGGCGGGAGCGTCACCTAGCGGTGCTTCTAGGACATAAGTTTTCTTGGCAGCTATGAGGATGATCCTCAGGTTACGAACCCAGTCCGTGTAGTTGCTACCATCGTCTTTCAGCTTGGATTTCTCTAGGAAAGCGTTGACATTTTGGGTGACATGAGCATGGGCCATTTGATCTACAAGACATATTGTAAAGAATTTAGATAAGTTCATGATAATTAAGTTCATCTTAATCAAATTTTAATGAACTCCCACTCAGATTGACATCTCTCTAGTCATCTAAGTGATACATGATCCGAATCGACTAGCCCGTGTCCGATCATCACATGAGACGGACTAGTCATCAACGGTGAACATCTTCATGTTGATCGTATCTTCTATATGGCTCATGTTCGACCTTTCGGTCTTCCGTGTTCCGAGGCCATGTCTGTACATGCTAGGCTCGTCAAGTGAACCCTAAGTGTATTGCGTGTGTAAATCTGCTTACACCCGTTGTATGCGAACGTTAGAACCTATCACACCCGATCATCACGTGGTGCTTCGGAACAACGATCCTTAGCAACGGTGCACAGTTAGGGGGAACACAATTCTTGAAATTTTTAGTGAGAGATCATCTTATTTACTACCGTCGTTCTAAGTAAACAAGATGCATAAACATGATAAACATCACATGCAATCAATTAAAGTGACATGATATGGCCAATATCATCTTGCTCCTTCGATCTCCATCTTCGGGGCACCATGATTATCTTTGTCACCGGGTCGACACCATGATCTCCATCATCATGATCTCCATCACCGTGTCTTCATGAAGTCGTCACGCCAACTATTACTTCTACTACTATGGCTAACGTTTAGCAATAAAGTAAAGTAATTACATGGCGTTATTCTGTGACACGCAGGTCATACAATAATTAAGACAACTCCTATGGCTCCTGCCGGTTGTCAAATTCATCGACATGCAAGTCATGATTCCCTATTACGAGAACATGATCACTCTCATACATCACATATATCATTCATCACATCTTCTTGGCCATACCACATCACATAGCACATGCTGTAAGAACAAGTTAGACGACCTCTAATTGTTGTTGCAAGTTTTACATGGCTTGTATAGGTTTTCTAGCAAGAACGTTTCTTACCTATGCCAAAACCACAACGTGATTCGTCAATTTCTATTTACCCTTCATAAGGACCTTGTTCATCGAATCCGATCCGACTAAAGTGGGAGAGACAGACACCCGCCAGCCATCTTATGTATCTAGTGCATGTCTGTCGGTGGAACCAGTCTCACGTAAGCGTACGTGTAAGGTCGGTCCAGGCCGCTTCATCCCACAATACCGCCGAATCAAGATTAGACTAGTAACGGCAAGAAAATTGAGCAAACTCAATGCCCACAACTTGATTGTGTTCTACTCGTGCAAGATGCTACGCAAAGACCTAGCTCAGATGCCACTGTTGGGGAACGTAGCAGAATTCAAAAAATTTCCTACGCTTCACCAAGATCAATCTAAGGAGTCATCTAGCAACGAGCATACTGGAGTGCATCTACATACCCTTTTGTAGATCGCGAGCGGAAGCGTTTGAAGGAATGTGGATGAAGTAGTTGTACTCTTCGCGTTCTTCGTCACCGATGATCCCAGCGCCGAACGGACGGCACCTCCGCGTTCAACACACGTACGGTACAACAACGTCTCCTCCTTCTTGATCCAGCAAGGGCGGAGGAGAGGTCGTCGGAGATCCAGCAGCACGACGGCGTGGTGGTGGATGCAACAGGAAAACCTGCAGGGCTTCGCCGGCGCCCTGCGGAGGAGAAGGAAGTGTGACGGGAGGGGGGAGAGGCGCCAGAGGCTTGGGGTGCGGCTGCCCTCTCCACCCCCCACTATATATAGGGGCCAAGGGGGGGCGCCGGCCCTGGGAGATCTGATCTCCAGGGGGGGCGGCGGCCAAGGGGGGAAACTTGCCCCCCAAGGCATAGGGGGCGCCCCCTCCCCTTAGGGTTTCAACCCTAGGCGCATAGAGGGGGGCCCATATGGGTGCGCCAGCCCACCAGGGGCTGGCCCCCCTTCCCCTTGCGGCCTAGGGGACCCACCGGGATGGGTGGCCCCACCCGGTGGTCCCCCGGGACCCCTCCGGTGGTCCCGGGACACTCCCGGTGACCCCCGGAGTTCACCCGATGGCCGAAACTGGACTTCCTATATATCATTCTTTACCTCCGGACCATTCCGGAACTCCTCGTGACGTCCGGGATCTCATCCAGGACTCCGAACAACATTCGGGTTTCCATGTGCATGTATCTCTACAACCCTAGCGTTACCGAACCTTAAGTGTGTAGACCCTACGGGTTCGGGAGACACGCAGACATGACCGAGACGACTCTCCGGTCAATAACCAACAGCGGGATCTGGATACCCATGTTGGTTCCCACGTGTTCCTCGATGATCTTCATCGGATGAACCACTGTGTCAAGGATTCACTCAATCCCGTATGTTATTCCCTTTGTCCATCGGTACGGTACTTGCCCGAGATTCGATCGTCGGTATGCCCGATACCTTGTTCAATCTCGTAATGGCAAGTCTCTTTACTCGTTCCGTAATCCATCATCCCGTGACTAACTCCTTAGTCACCTTGAGCTCATTATGATGATGTCTTACTGAGAGGGCCCAGAGGTACCTCTCCGTCATACGGAGTGACAATATCCCAGTCTCGGTTCGTACCAACTCAACAGACACTTTCGGAGATACCCGTTGCGTACCTTTATAGCCACCCAGTTACGTTGTGACGTTTGGCACACCCAAAGTATTCCTACGGTATCCGGGAGTTGCACAACCTCATGGTCTAAGGAATAAATACTTGACACTGAAAAGCTTATGCATTACGAACTATACGATCTCGTGCTAGGCTCAGAATTGGGTCTTGTCCATCACATCATTCTCCTAATGATGTGATCCCGTTATCACTGACATCCTATGTCCATGGTCAGGAAACCGTGACCATCTGTTGATCAACGAGCTATTAACTAGAGGCTTACTAGGGACTCATTGTGGTCTATGTATTCACACATGTATCGATGTTTCCGTAAAATACAATTCAAGCATGAATAAAAGACAATTATCATGAACAAGGAAATATAATAATAATACTTTTATTATTGCCTCTAGGGCATATTTCCAACATCCCATACTTGATCGGTTATTCGAAAAGTTCCTCAATCGAAGACATGAGAAACTTGACCTTCACAGTTGGATCATGTGCTATTTGAATCAACAATTTGTAACCTAGATACTCAGACGTCAGTTGACGGTGTCCTTTGCTTCGGTCGCTTGTCCGGGGGTACGCACGTGTGAGTGCCAACATGACTCTTCAACACCCATTGCCTGGTTTCTTTTATTTTTCTACCGCGACCATCCATTTGCAACCTTCTTGATCACATTTCACCGTGTACCGAACTTTTTGATTTGAATGACCAACAACAAATGGCCTATGGTTCCTAATGGCATAGTCACACAAACATATCTTGAACTCTACCAAGGAACCAAACTTGATGCCTTTCTTCAAATGAGCATTCTCATCCTCATTTTCTGGTCGAGGATCACTGAATTTGGTGCACTGTGTTGGCTCAGACAACCGGAATCTCAGCCCACCGTCAACAACGGCATTATCCGCAAGACTCACATCCCTAAACAATGGCGGCCCTCTCTCCTTGCCGGTCACCTTCTTGTAGATTTCATTTTCTTACGGAGTCAACCCATCCTCATCCAATTCTTCCTCCGGACCCTCGTCATCCGAGTTATACCCACACATACGGTTATAAGGGAGGGCATGGTCCATGTCTTGTTGCCGCACAATCACATCCAAGTTACCAATTGGATTGTAATGGATCTCTTCATTCTCCGAGTAAGCATCCTCTTGAGCAACAATAGCATCATCATCAACATGACCACAAGCATCTTCTTCAACATGAGGAATAGCATCATGATGGAGTACTATGGCGCTAGCATTAACATGATCTTCATTGGGTTGGCTACTTGGTGGTTGGCTAGAACAATTGGGGACATACACCTCAGCACTATCATCATGTATTGGGGACGATGCATTGCGGTTGAGATCAATTTGCAAGGGAGGAGGAGGATCAACTTTTGTGGCAAAGATCTCAAGAGACTTGTCTTGTGATGCGTCGACTTTTTCCTTGTACACATTCTAATGCAATTGGGAGGTGATTGGCATACTCTTTAATCGAGACTTTACTCCCAATCCAATGTCATACCTCCCAATAAGCTTAACCTCGGCATTTGGGTCATTCCAATGTAAGACACTTCTCACTTTAACTACAAGATCATCAACGCTTGGACTTGTGTCAAAAACCATAGCCTCTTCCCCTTCATCGTCATTTCGAAGCATAAATGTCGACTTGTCCAAATAATGAACATTTACGAGCTTATGCATCTAAGAAATTGGAAACAATATAATCAATCCATATATGTCATCCAACCAACTCAAATGGACAAATAAACTAATATTTGCACAAATTGGACAAATAACTACTATTCATACTCAAGTTAACCTAACCATTAACCCTAACCCCCAACATAACCACTATAACCCTAACCCCCAACATAACCCCCAACATAAACACCATAACCCTAACCCTAACCATAACACTAACCCCTAACATAACCATAATACTAGCCATAAATGCATCATAAATGCATCATAAATGCACACAACAAGATCAACACCTAGGGTTTGCAATAAATTGACCAAACCAACACAAACCACAGTTCTCAACCAATCAAAAGGAGGGGGATGGGGGAGGTACCTTGGGTGATGAAAATGCTCCGGATCCACCAGTGAAATCTCAAGCAAATGGAGGGGATCTAGGGCGTTGTGAGGGGAAGAGAGGGGGAGAGGAGCTGAGCACGGGGAAGAAGATGAGTGGGGAAGAAGAGTGGTGGTGGGGCCCACAAACCAGCCCCTCCCCACCTTATCCACCACAAAGGACCCTACCGCTAGGGCCTCTGGCGGTAGGTTCTAGTACCCTACCGCCATGGGCTTGTTGGGGAACGTAGTATTTTAAAATTTTCCTACGATCACACAAGATCTATCTACCAGATGCATAGCAACGAGAGGGGAGAGTGTGTCTACGTACCCTCGTAGACCGAAAGCGGAAGCGTTAGAACAACGCGGTTGATGTAGTCGTACGTCTTCACGGCCCGACCGATCAAGCACCGAAACTATGGCACCTCCGAGTTCTAGCACACGTTCAGCACGATGACGTCCCTCGAACTCCGATCCAGTCGAGTGTCGAGGGAGAGTTCCATCAGCACGACGGTGTGGTGACGATCTTGATGTTCTACCGTCGCAGGGCTTCGCCTAAGCACCACTATAATATTATCGAGGAGAACTATGGTGGAGGGGGGCACCGCACACGGCTAAGAGATCAAGAGATCAGTTGTTGTGTCTAGAGGTGCCCCCTTGCCCCCGTATATAAAGGAGGGAGGGAGAGGCCGGCCCTAGAGGGGGCGCGCCAAGTGTGGGGAGTCCTACTAGGACTCCCAAGTCCTTGTAGGATTCCCCTTTCCATTCCGGAGTAGGAGACAAGGAAAGAGGGGGAGACGGAGAAGGAAAAGGGGCTGCACCCCTTGTCCAATTCGTACCAGAAGGGGGGCGCGCCTCCTTCCTTTTGGCCTCTCTCTTCTATTCCCATAACTCCCCGGTACTCCGAAAATACCCGAATCACTCGGAACCTTTCCAATGTCCGAATATAGTCATCCAATATATCGATTTTTACGTCTCAACCATTTCGAGACTCCTCGTCATGTCCCTGATCTCATTCGGGACTCCGAACTCCTTCGGTACATCAAAACTCATAAACTCATAATAAAACTGTCATCGAAACCTTAAGCGTGCGGACCCTACGGGTTCGAGAACTATGTAGACATGACCGAGACACGTCTCCGGTCAATAACCAATAGCGGAACCTGGATGCTCATATTGGTTCCCACATATTCTACGAATATCTTTATCGGTCAAACCGCATAACAACATACGTTGTTCCCTTTGTCATCGGTATGTTACTTGCCCGAGATTCGATCGTCGGTATCTCAATACCTAGTTGAATCTCGTTACCGGCAAGTCTCTTTACTCGTTCCGTAATACATCATCCCGCAACTAACTCATTAGCTGCAATGCTTGCAAGGCTTACAGTGATGTGCATTACCGAGTGGGCCCAGAGATACCTCTCCGACAATCGGAGTGACAAATCCTAATCTCGAAATACGCCAACCCAACAAGTACCTTCGGAGACACCTGTAGAGTAATCACCCAGTTACGTTGTGACGTTTGGTAGCACACAAAGTGTTCCTCCGGTATTCGGGAGTTGCATAATCTCATAGTCATAGGAACATGTATAAGTCATGAAGAAAGCAATAGCAGTAAAACTTAAACGATCATAGTGCTAAGCTAATGGATGGGTCTTGTCCATCACATCATTCTCCTAATGATGTGATCCCGTTGATCAAATGACAACTCATTTCTATGGCTAGGAAACATAACCATCTTTGATCAATGAGCTAGTCTAGTAGAGGCATTCTAGGGACACTCTGTTTTGTCTATGTATTCACACATGTACTAAGTTTCCGATTAATACAATTCTAGCATGAATAATAAACATTTATCATGATATAAGGAAATAAATAATAACTTATTATTGCCTCTTGGGCATATTTCCTTCAGTCTCCCACTTGCACTAGAGTCAATAATCTAGATCACATCACCATGTGATTAACACCAATAGTTCACATCGCCATGTGACTAACACCCATAGTTCTCATCGCCATGTGACCAATACCCAAAGGGTTTACTAGAGTCAACAATCTAGTTCACATCCTCATGTGATTAACACCCAAAGAGTACTAAGGTGTGATCATGTTTTGCTTCATGAGAGAAGTTTAGTCAGCGGGTCTGTTACATTCAGATCCGTATGTATTTTGCAAATTTCTATGTCTACAATGCTCTGCATGGAGCTACTCTAGCTAATTGCTCCCACTTTTAATACGCATCCAGATTGATACTTAGAGTCATCTGGATTAGTGTAAAGCTTGCATCGGCGTAACTCTTTACGACGAACTCTTTATCACCTCCATAATCGAGAAACATTTCCTTAGCCATCCAGTAACTAAGGATAATTTTGACCGCTGTCCAGTGATCTACTCCTGGATCACTTTTGTACCTTCTTGCCAAAATCATGGTAAGGTACACAACAAGTTTGGTACACAGCATGGCATACTTTATAGAACCTATGACTGAGGCATAGGGAATGACTTTCATTATTTCTCTATCTTTTGCCGAGGTCGGGCTTTGAGTCTTACTCAACTTCATACCTTACAACTCAGGCAAGAACTCCTTCTCTGACTGATCCATTTTGAACTGCTTCAAAAACTTGTCAAGGTATGTATTTATTGAAAAAATTTATCAAGCATCTCGATCTATCTCTATAGATCTTGAGGCTCAATATGTAAGCAGCTTTACCGAGGTTTTTCTTTGAAAAAAAAACTCCTTTCAAACACTCCTTTATGCTTTCCAGAATATTTCTACATCATTTCTGATCAACAATATGTCATTCACATACACTTATCAGAAAGGCTATAGTGCTCCTACTCACTTTATTGTAAATACAGGCTTCACCGCAAGTCTGTATAAATCTATATGCTTTGATCAACTTATCAAAGCGTATATTCCAACTCTGAGATGCTTGCACCAGTCCATAGATGGATCGCTGGAGCTTGCACACTTTGTCAGCACCTTTTGGATCGACAAAACCTTCTGGTTGCATCATATACAACTCTTCTTTAAGATATCCATTCAGGAATGCAGTTTTGACATCCATTTGCCAGATTTCATAATCATAAAATGCGGCCATTGCTAACATGATTCAGACAGACTTAAGCATCGCTACGGGTGAGAAAATCTCATCGTAGTCAACTCCTTGAACTTGTCGAAAACCTTTCACAACAAGTCGAGCTTTGTAAACAGTAACATTACTGTCAGCGTCGGTCTTCCTCTTTTAGATCCATTTATTTTCGATGGCTTCCGATCATCGGGCAAGTAAACCAAAGTCCACACTTTGTTCTCATACATGGATCCCATCTCAAATTTCATGGCCTGAAGCCATTTTGCGGAATCTGGGCTCATCATTGCTTCCTCATAGTTTGTAGGTTCATCATGGTCTAGTAACATGACTTCCAGAACCGGGTTGCCGTACCACTCTGGCGCGGAACGTACTCTGGTTGATCTACGAGTTCAGTAGTAACTTGATCCAAAGTTTCATGATCATCATCATTAGCTTCCTCACTAATTGTTGTAGGAATCACTGAAACTAGTTTCTGTGATGTACTACTTTCCAATTCGGGAGAAGGTACAATTACCTCATCAAGTTCCACTTTCCTCCCACTCACTTCTTTTGAGAGAAACTCCTTCTCTAGAAAGGATCCGTTCTTAGCAACGAATATCTTGCCTTCGGATCTGTGATAGAAGGTGTACCCAACAGTCTCCTTTGGGTATCCTATGAAGACACATTTCTCCGACTTGGGTTCGAGCTTATCAGGTTGAAGCTTATTCACATAAGCATCGCAGCCCCAAACTTCAAGAAACGACAACTTTGGTTTCTTGCCAAACCACAGTTCATAAGGTGTCGTCTCAACGGATTTAGATATTGCCCTATTGAACGTGAATGCAGCTGTCTCTGATGCATAACCCAAAACGATAGTGGTAAATCGGTAAGAGACATCATAGATCGCACCATATCTAATAAAGTACGGTTACAACGTTCGGACACACCATTACTCTGTGGTGTTCCGGGTGGTGTGAGTTGTGAAACTATTCCACATTATTTCAAATGAAGACCAAACTCGTAACTCAAATATTCACCTCCACGATCAGATCGTAGGAACTTTATTTTCTTGTTACGATGATTCTCTACTTCACTCTGAAATTCTTTGAACTTTTCAAATGTTTCAGACTTGTGTTTCATTAAGTAGATATACCCATATCTGCTCAAATCATCAGTGAAGGTCAGAAAATAATGATACTCGCCGCGAGCCTTAACACTCATCGGTCCACATACATCAGTATGTATGATTTCCAATAAATCAGTTGCTTGCTCCATTGTTCCAGAGAATGGAGTTTTAGTCATCTTGCCCATGAGGCATGGTTCGCAAGCACCAAGTGATTTATAATCAAGTGATTCCAAAAGTCCATCACTATGGAGTTTCTTCATGCGCTTTACACCAATATGACCTAAACGGCAGTGCCACAAATAATTTGCACTATCATTATTAACCTTGCATCTTTTGGCTTCAATAGTATGAATATGTGTATCACTACGATCGAGATCCAACAAACTATTTTTCATTGGGTGTATGACCATCGAAGGCTTTATTCATGTAAACAGAATAACAATTATTCTATGACTTTAAATGAATAACCGTATTGCAACAAACATGATCAAATCATATTCATGCTCAACGCAAATGCCAAATAACATTTATTTATGTTCTACACTAATTCCGAAAGTATAGGGAGTGTGCGATGATGATCATATCAATCTTGGAACCACTTCCAACACACATCGTCACTTCACCTTTAACTAGTCTCTCTTCATTCCGCAACTCTCGTTTCGAGTTACTAACTTTAGCAACTAAACCGGTATCAAATACCCAGGGGTTGCTATGAACACTAGTAAAGTACACATCAATAATCTGTATATCAAAATATACCGTTGTTCACTTTGCCATCCTTCTTATCCGCCAAGTATCTAGGGCAGTTCCACTTCTAGTGACTATTTCCTTTGCAGTAGAAGCACTTAGTTTTAGGCTTGAGTTTAGCTTTGGGTTTCTTCATGGAAGTGAAAACTTGCTTGTCATTCTTCTTGAAGTTCCCCTTCTATCCCTTTGCCCTTTACTTGAAACAAGTGGTCTTGTTAACCATCAACACTTGATGTTCTTTCTTGATTTCTACCTTCGCTGATTTCAGCATCGCGAAGAGCTCGGGAATTACTTTCGTCATCCCTTGCATATTATAGTTCATCACGAAGTTCTACTAACTTGGTGATAGTGACTAGATAACTTTGTCAATTACTATCTTATCTGGAAGATTAACTCCCACTTGATTCAAGCAATTGTAGTACCCAGACAATCTGAGCACATGCTCACTGGTTGATCTATTCTTCTCCATCTTGTAGGCAATGTACTGTCAGAGGTCTTATACCTCTCGACATGGGCATGAGTATGAAATACTAATTTCAACTCTTGGAACATCTCATATGCTCCGTGGCGTTCAAAACGTTTTTGAAGTCCCGGTTATAAGCCGTAAAGCATGGCGCACTAAACTATCAAGTAGTCATCATACCGAGCTTGTCAAACGTTCATAACATTTGTATCTGCTCCTGCAATAGGTTCGTCACCTAGCGGTGCATCAAGGACATAATACTTCTGTGCAGCAATGAGGATAATCCTCAGATCACGGACCTAGTCCGCATCATTGCTACTAACATCTTTCAACTTATATTTCTCTAGGAACATATAAAATAAACGGGGAGCTATATCGCGAGCTATTGATCTACAACACAGATATGCTAATACTACCAGGACTAAGTTCATGATAAATTAAAGTTCAATTAATCATATTACTTGAAGAACTCCCACTTAGATAGACATCCCTCTAGTCATCTAAATGATCACGTGATCCAAATCAACTAAACCATGTCCGATCATCACGTGAGATGGAGTAGTTTTCAATGGTGAACATCTTATGTTGATCATATCTACTATATGGTTCACGCTCGACCTTTCGGTCTCCAGTGTTCCGAGGCCATATCTGCATATGCTAGGCTCGTCAAGTTTAACCCGAGTATTCTGCATGTGCAAAACTGGCTTACACCCGTTGTATTTGAACGTAGAGCTTATCACACCCGATCATCACGCGGTGTCTCGGCACGACGAACTTTCGCAACGGTGCATACTCAGGGAGAACACTTATACCTTGAAATTTTGTAAGGGATCATCTTATAATGCTACCGCCGTACTAAGCAAAATAAGAAGCATAATAAGATGAACATCACATGCAATCAAAATATGTGACATGATATGGCCATCATCATCTTGTGCTTTTGATCTCCATCTCCAAAGCACCGTCATGATCACCTTCGTCACCGGCGTGACACCTTGATCTCCATCGTAGCATCGTTGTCGTCTTGCCAACTATTGCTTCTACGACTATCGCTACCTCTTAGTGATAAAGTAAAGCAATTACATGGCGATTGCATTTCATACAATAAAGCGACAACCATATGGCTCCTGCCAGTTGCCGATAACTTTACAAAACATGATCATCTCATACAAAACCGTATAACTCATCATGTCCTGACCATATCACATCACAACATGCCCTGCAAAAACAAGTTAGACGTCCTCTACTTTGTTGTTGCAAGTTTTACGTGGCTGCTACGGGCTTAGCAAGAACCGTTCTTACCTACGCATACAAAGGCACAACGATATTTCATCAAGTATGTGTTGTTTTAACCTTCACAAGGACCGGGCGTAGCCACACTTGATTCAACTAAAGTTGGAGAAACTGACACCCGCCAGCCACCTGTGTGCGAAGCACGTCGGTAGAACCAGTCTCGCGTAAGCGTACGCGTAATGTCGGTCCTGGCCGCTTCATCCAACAATACCGCCGAATCAAAGTATGACATGCTGGTAAGCAGTATGACTAGTATCGTCCACAACTCACTTGTGTTCTACTCGTGCATATCATCTACGCATAGACCTGGCTCTTGATGCCACTGTTGGGGAACGTAGTATTTTAAAATTTTCCTACGATCATGCAAGATCTATCTACCAGATGCATAGCAACGAGAGGGGAGAGTGTGTCTACGTACCCTCGTAGACCGAAAGCGGAAGCGTTAGAACAACGCGGTTGATGTAGTCGTACGTCTTCATGGCCCGGCCGATCAAGCACCGAAACTACGGCACCTCCGAGTTCTAGCACACGTTCAGCTCGATGACGTTCCTCGAACTCCGATCCAGCCGAGTGTCGAGGGAGAGTTCCGTCAGCACGACGGCGTGGTCACGATCTTGATGTTCTACCGTTGCAGGGCTTCGCCTAAGCACCGATATAATATTATCGAGGAGAACTATGGTGGAGGGGGGCATCGCACACGGCTAAGAGATCAAGAGATCAATTGTTGTGTCTAGAGGTGCCCCCTTGCCCCTGTATATAAAGGAGGGAGGGAGAGACCGACCCTAGAGGGGGCGCGCCAAGTGTGGGGAGTCCTACTAGGACTCCCAAGCCCTAGTAGGATTCCCCTTTCCTTTCCGGAGTAGGAGATAAGGAAAGAGGGGGAGAGGGAGAAGGAAAAGGGGGCTGCACCCCTTGTCCAATTCGGACCAGAAGGGGGGCGCGCGCCTCCTTCCTTTTGGCCTCTCTCTTCTATTCCCGTAACTCCCCGGTACTCCGAAAATACCCGAATCACTCGGAACCTTTCCGATGTCCGAATATAGTCATCCAATATATCGATTTTTACGTCTCGACCATTTCGAGACTCCTCGTCATGTCCCTGATCTCATCCGGGACTCCGAACTCCTTCGGTACATCAAAACTCATAAACTCATAATAAAACTGTCATCGAAACCTTAAGCGTGCGGACCCTACTGGTTCGAGAACTATGTAGACATGACCGATACACGTCTCCGGTCAATAACCAATAGCGGAACCTGGATACTCATATTGGTTCCCACATATTCTACGAATATCTTTATCGGTCAAACCGCATAACAACATACGTTGTTCCCTTTGTCATCGGTATGTTACTTGCCCGAGATTCGATCGTCGGTATCTCAATACCTAGTTGAATCTCGTTACCGGCAAGTCTCTTTACTTGTTCCGTAATACATCATCCCGTAACTAACTCATTAGCTGCAATGCTTGCAAGGCTTATAGTGATGTGCATTACCGAGTGGGCCCAGAGATACCTCTCCGACAATCGGAGTGACAAATCCTAATCTCGAAATACGCCAATCCAACAAGTACCTTCGGAGACACCTGTAGAGTACCTTTATAATCACCCAGTTACGTTGTGACGTTTGGTAGCACACAAAGTGTTCCTCCAGTATTCGGGTGTTGCATAATCTCATAGTCATAGGAACATGTATAAGTAATGAAGAAAGCAATAGCAGTAAAACTTAAACGATCATAGTGCTAAGCTAACGGATGGGTCTTATCCATCACATCATTCTCCTAATGATGTGATCCCGTTGATCAAATGACAACTCATGTCTATGGCTAGGAAACATAACCATCTTTGATCAATGAGCTAGTCTAGTAGAGGCATACTAGGGACACTCTGTTTTGTCTATGTATTCACACATGTACTAAGTTTCCGGTTAATACAATTCTAGCATGAATAATAAACATTTATCATGATATAAGGAAATAAATAATAACATTATTATTGCCTCTAGGGCATATTTCCTTCAGGGCTCTGGCGGTAGGACCCTTTTCCACGTAAGCCTGGCCGTCAGCCCAGCTAACGGCGTGCTGCCGCCTATCGCCGGACCCTCTGGCGGTAGGACGTCTATGGCTACCGCCAGGGGCTCTGGCGGTAGGCAAAAGGGACAGATCCCGATTTTTTTCAAAACGGGGGTCAGATGTCGAAATAAAATAAAAAGGGTCAAAACACGAAAATTTGCCTCGATGTGTTCTGATGTGGCAAAGCTCCAGCCTCGGGCTATTGGCACAATCGCTTCCGTTGTTGACATTGCTCCTAGGGTGCGGCTGGACCTTGAGGCGACTGTGGCGTCGCTCAAGCCCTCGTTTCGTTTTTTTGCGCTGATATAAGAGTTTTATTCCATAGGCATAGGCACTACTAGGGAAAACCTTATACACATAATCTTAGCAGCAATGCGGTACAAAAAGAGGCGCTACTGCTAATTTTCAAGAGCGTGGGTTCAAAAATGGCGCTACTGCTACCGGGTTAGCTGTAGCGCGGCCTAGTGGAACCGTGCTGCTAGTAAAATCCATCGGCAGTACCCACCAACCTAGGTTTAGTAGCAGCGCGCTGCCGCGACACGCGCTACTGCTAACGTAATAGTAGTAGCGCACTTTTTCCTTAGTTGTTGCTGCTAATTTTGAAACTGGCCAGATGGCGGGCCCGGCTTAGCAGTAGCGCATGCGCGGAAACCGCGCTGCTAATACTCTCTTAGCAGTAGCGTGCTTTACAGCCTGCGCTACTGCTAAGGCGCAGCATAATACCACCTTTCCCCCCTCCTCCCCCCATCTCCTCTCTTCCTCACTTTCCCCTACCTCCTCACCCCTCATTGCTGCTTGCTTAATACTTCTCCCTCCATTACTCTCCCTCTTCTACCTACCTTTCTCTCTCTTTATTACTCCTAGCTAACTCCACCGCCTCCATTAATGCATCTCCTTCTCATTTTCCTCCCCCTCCACTAATTGAAGTTGTCTCCTCCCAAATTAGCTAGCTAGGTAGATGTAGCATTTAGTGAAGTGACCTATGTGCTCCTAACTAGATCTAGATTTGTCAAGAAGACCTTTGTCCACTTTTAATCTCCCTACATATGCATCATCATCTCCACCGTGTGCTTGATTTTGAGACGCGAGGTGATTAAAAACTCATGCTTTTGCAAGAATGGAAATATGTGTATGTGTGTGCGATATGATAATTGGATGATATGATGAAATTTGTGTGTGGCATGAGTTGACGCCGAATTGTGCTTTCGAGTTGCCTATGTTTTGCCGAATTGTTGATTTATTTCCGTTTCGGCGAATTCCAGGCAAACTCTAGATCTATATGTCCTATTTTTAGGGAAGGTCATGCCGAATTTTTGTATAACTTTGATGCATGCACGCGTTTTTATAAGCAATTTGTTTATTATTATCGTGCAGACGTTCATGATGGTCAGTGGAACGATGGTTGACAGGTGGTTGCGGTCGGCGGTGCAGGACATGAAAGAAAATAACCTGACAGAGGTTTTATGTCCGTGTCGAAAATGCAAAGGAATAGTTTGGCTCGACCCCTATGACGATGGTCGCGTCGAAGCGCACCTGCTCATGACTGGATTCAATTTCATGGATGGCTATACTCGGTGGATAATTGAATATGAGGATGATGATGGAGAGGACGCCAACGGGGCAGGCAATGACGACACGGGGCAAGACGAAGAGATGAACGACAATGGCGGCGGGGAAGAGGCCGGACATGGCGGCGGAGAAGGGGCCGGACATGTCGAAGGAGAAGGGGCCGGACATGGTGGCGGAGAGAATGTGGACTCCACGCGGCAGAGTTCATTGGTACTAAGTTCAATCGTGCGGGACCCTCATGTTCAAGCACTGCTTAGCAAGGAGACGAGTATTCAGAGATCTGCTTCTAGAGAGGAGGCTAAGCTGCAGCAACTGGTGGTAGACTTGAACACTCCATTGTATGATGGTTGCAATCCTGAGGTGACCCGCTTGAGTTTCACGCTCCAACTCCTGAAGACGAAGGCTAAAAACAAATGGACCGACACTAGCCTCGATGAGAATCTCAAGTACCTAAAGGATGTTCTTCCCGCGGGAAATCTATGTCCCACTCCTGAAGGGACTCAACCACGGATCCAGATCTGAATCTTGAGGGGGATCCTAATCGTCCAAATCTGGGAGAGTGGCTCCGGGCCAGGGGTGGGAATGATGGCACAGTAGAGTGATTCCATGGAAAAGCGACCGCTACTATCAAGACTCCATGACGTCACATCAGGCTCTAAGCTCGGGGAGTGGGTGCAAAGCCACACACACTCGAACAGACCGTCCCATGCTGCAAGCTCCAGGGGGCCAAAGGTGCGTCGGAAAGCGATGATCCCTAAGTCAATAAGGGCATCCACAATAGAAATATGGGGGCGTGAATATGGAGAAAATCTTAGAAACCCGGCCGTGAAGGGTTGGGTACCCGCCCAGCTATCAAACCAAAAAATGGTTGGCTATCCGAACCCAACCTAGATCGAAGAGCCGATGCGGAGGACTGGAAGGAGCTAGATAACAGATTGCCAGAATTGGGATCCACCGGAGCGCTGGCAGAACGCCAAAGGTTGACCATGAAGGTACTTTGCTCGAATAATGTCCAACCAGAGGCCGCCCTCGTTGTTGCTAATTCGCCAAAGCCATTTGGTCAACATGGTGATGTTCATACGCTTAGTGGACATAATCCCAAGACTGCCCTGGTCCTTGGGTTTACATATCTCAGTCTGTTGCACCATATGGTAGTTCTGCTTATCCCCATCGCCGGCCCAGAAGAATTTGGACTGGATATTGGTGATACTATGGTGGAGGGATCGTGCAGACTATAGAAGGTCATGATAAACATGAGCAGACTTGATAAGGACGAGTTAATCAACATCATCCGCATAGCCTTTGATAGCCACCTACCCTTCCAAGGCTCGACTCTGTGTTGCATCTTGGAGACCACCGGTCGAAGATCAGCAACAGAGAGTCTCGAGTCACTAATGGGTACAACCAAGTTGGAAGTTGGGAAGGCCCCCAGGGGGATAGTTCAGGTGGTCGGTAATGAGGATACACTCCTCTGAATACCCCAACACCATCACTTCACTCTTGTGAAAGTTGATGGTCAGCCCTGACATCTACTGGAAGCAGAGGAGAAGGAACTTGAGGTTCAAAATGTCAAGGGACGAGCCTTCCACCATTATGATCATGTCATCGATATATTGAAGAAAGGGGACCCCCAACATCGGGAACCGGGTGGGGAACAATACATGGATATGGCCGGCGACTATCGCTCAAAGTTTTGGATTTCGTTTTGCAAAATATACCGTCCCCTGACGAAATTGGCGAAATTCGTTTTTTTGGATTTTTTTCGGAAAATTCCGGACGAAAAGGACCATTGAAATTTTGAATTCTTGAACGAAAAGTGAGCGAATTTTGAACGAAAAATGACCGAAATTGTCCAAAAAGTTCAAAATCCCGCAGATACTGTAATAAAGCAGAGCAAGGCTGAACAACAATGATCCACTGATTGATAGTACACACGTGGATCAGAAATTGTTAAACTAGATGGAAAATCAAAGTGTCCGATGTGCCGAGGCAAGCGCTCACGTTGCTTCATCTGCTTCAGTTCCGGCTGCCTGAACGAGAGCACTCGTGGCCCAGGCACCAGCGCGTCGCGCCGTGGAAGAGAGACAACGCATCAGGCGCGAGGACGATGGGCTCCAGCACGAGGCAGCGGCACGAGCAGATCGAGCACGAGGAAGGACGGCGGCGCGAGCAGATCGAGCGCGAGGACCGCGGCGGCGCGAGCAGATCGAGCGCGAGGACAGCGGCGGCGCGAGACGGGGAATTTGACGTTTCTCTAGGGCTTGAGGCTCTGTTCAGGCCTTTTATATCACCAGCAGACCAACGCTGATCGGGCCAGAGGCTGTGTTGGGCCCAAAATTCAAATAGGGCCGAAAATTTTGGGTCGGCAAACAAGTATACCGGGCCTCAACGAGATGGGCGGATTTCGGCCGAAATTCGTTTTTTTCGGACGAAATCCAAAACTCTGCTATCGCTGCATCAAAGATAGCGGCCATGGCGTCGACAACCATGCTAAACAAGAATGGGGAGAATGGATCATCATGTTTCACCCCACGGAACATAGGGAAGAAGAGCCCACCTCGCCATTAATGTTAACCATTGTGCGACCACTAAAGATCAGCTACATGACCCTAGTCACCCAATGGTTGTCGGAGCTTTTCCGAAGCAGAACTTCTCGTAGGAAAGGCTAGTGCACTGTGTCGTAGGTCGTATGAAAGTCGATCTTAAGAAAGACCACCTTCTAGAGCTTGGCCTTCACCTCGTGTAGCACCTCAAGGAACACGAGGACCCAATCTAGGATTAAGCGCCCCTAGATGAATGCCGATTGATTAGGATGAGTCAACCGATTCGCTAGTGGTGCTGCCCTATTGGCGTGCACCTTGGCCAGGATACGGTAGATCACGTTAATAACCATGATCGGCCAAAACTGGTAAATTTCTGAGGCTCCAGGGACCCTGGGAATTATTGAGATAATCCCATAGTTAAGTCGAGATAAATCAAGAACCCCACAAAAAACTTCTAGAACATAGCCATGACCTCCGCTTTGATGGACGTCCAGAATACCTGGAAGAATCGCACAGGGAGACCGTCAGGCCCGGGAGCCGAATAGGGATTCATGCCTCGAATAGCAAGCAAGACTCCCTCCTCCAAGAAGGGGGCAAGAAGAGATGCATTCTCTGCATCTATCACTTGTCCGAGGCCCGCCTAGATATCGTCCGCAAGAGCCGCTCTGCCTGGGACCGAGGGGGGGGGCATTAGGTGCTTGTAGAAGCTGTCAATATGGGCGCAGATATCTCTTGGGTCCTGGATAAGTTGGTCAACCTCCCAAAGCAGAGGGATGGTGTTCCTACGTCGTCGTCCATTTTCTATGGCCTAAAAGTATGTCGTGTTTGCGTCCCCTTTGAGGATCCACCATTGTGTACCATGCTAATAGCATTCCTCATTGGCGAAGATATACATCAGCTCCTATTCCGGGGCGTATCGGAGATGCTAATCATCAGGGGAGAGGCTGGAAGCATTGGCGTGGATGTCAAGGTTTTGAATAGCGACGAGAATCCTTTCTTTCGGTCGCGAAGGTCACGACCCAGGTTGGCCCCCCACCCCTTCATAAATTATCTCGCCCGCCTGGCCCCATGGTGCCAAGCATCAATGTCATGGAGCAGTGAGCTCTACTCTAGCCTCAGCTCACCGAGCGCGCACCGCCAAAATAAACTCTCGCTGGTTTAGCCGGAATGATTCAAAGCGGAACCGAGGTGGTAATCACAAAATTTTTACGAGGACAACTTCAATAATCACAATGGAAAATAGGCACATTACATCATCGTGAATCCAATAGTGTTTTTTTTTCTAGAATACGCACGAGTGTGTGTATCATGCATTAAAGGGACGGAAAAAGGGCGAAGACAGCCCATCCACCAAGTTTACAATGTGTTACACCGCGGGAAACATATCCACATACATCCACCCACAAGACCTAAACTATGTGTTGCTTGCATCCACCTGTCTCCCTACTGCCACAAAGAAACTAGTACAATTGCCTCAAAAGAGACCGTCAGTCTTTCATGCTCGTCCTTCCGCCTTAATTTGACGGATCACCGTACTCGCCGAAGGGGTAGCACCATAAAAAACAACATCGTTTCTTTGTTTCCATAGCATCCAAAAGGCAAGTGCTAGCAACGTTCTCACATCGTTTGCTTCCATGCTACGATCATGGCATGCATTGCACCATTCAACCATGGAGCTGTTAGCAGTCGGTATCCACTATGGATGATCAAGGGCGGTCACAAACTGTCCTCGTGAGGACGCAAGAGAGCAGGATATGATTTATGGTCTCCTGATGTTGATCACAGAATGGGCATGCTGCTTGGTGCGGTAGGCCATGCCTCGCCTAGAGATCCAATGTCCGTCGTCTATTTCGTGCCGCCAGCCATGAGAAGAACCTACATTGAAGTGGCGCTTTGGACTTCCATGTTGTTAGCGCATATGGAGCCACCTCTCTGCCCCAGAATTTGGCAACGTAGGCCGAGCTCGCCGAGTATTGCCATTGTCCTCCCATGCCCACTTGAGACTGTCTTGAGTTGTCGGTTGTAGTTGAAGTGGCAGCACTCAATTCCACACATACCAGAAATCCTGTAGAATGAGTGGCGAGATGTTAGGCCCTCCCAATGCTCCACCTTGTACAGATGCTAAGGTTGCCATGTAGGCAAAAAATCTGATGTGGCAAGGTAATAAAGAGGAGAGAGGTGAGTATGGTGACCCAGGAAGAACCTATGCCAAGCACGAGAACCTAGGCAAAAACAATTAAATGAAAGCAACCCACCAATGCATGGAATAGTTTAGTTGCTAAAGCATTAAATGAGGGGAGCTTAGCACCAACAAATGAAGCACCTATGCATTGTGGACATTAGTTGCTAAATTTTTTAATGTGCTTAGCACCTCATCTAAGCACCAATGCATTGGAAGTAGCCTTAGGGCCAACATCAGCAGCCCAAGTCCCATCATAAATGGGCTCATGCACAGTTCTTTTAGCACGGCATCTCGGCTTGATCTGGGCATACAAATTCGGCGCGATATCATGTATCATGCTCCCCTCGAGCCAGCGATCTTCCCAAAAAGAGTTGACCGTCCATCTCCCACAATGGGAAACCGCGGCTGCTCGATAGTTTTACCTTGACTGCTAATTCACTCCACAGCCGTGAAGGATCCGTTCGCTTAAGCCATGGCTAGCGTGGTGAATCAAATAGTGTTAGCATGAGAACTCATTATAAATCAGCATTACAAATTTACGTTCTAATAAATTTCACCGTGGCAACTTCATTATAATCACAATGAAAAATACGTATATTACATCATGGTGAGTCCACAAGTATTAACATGGAAAAATCATTATAATCAGCATGGCATTTATTCTTTTTCAAAATAAATGTTATCATGGTAAGTCATAATGTTGCAATGATAGTCATTGCCATCAATTAGAGTACAAAAATTCTAAATTTGCCATGACATAAACCGTTTCCACATTTTCCCATGAATTACTCACCATGTGGTTTCCAAAATTTCCATGATTTTGTTTAGTTTTTGCCATGTTGTCTTGCCTGGGGGTATATGGAAATTTACAAAATGCAAATTGTAAAATCATGGATAAAATTTAGACAACAAGAAATTTTAAAGTTGCCATGTGACGCCTTTTATAATTTTTATACATTTTTTCATTGGACTAATATAATTTTTCTGCACTTGTCATGCCAAATAGAGCATTTTTTATAATCTCCATGTCAATATACTATGTTCTTTAGAATTTTCCATCAATTAGAGAACAAAAATTCTAAATTTCCCCTGACATAATTTGTTCTACATGTTCCATAAAATAGAGATAATTTTTTATAGCCATGGATAATTTAGATACCATTTCCATGAATTAGAGATCGTTTGCCATGTCAATGTACTATTTTCATAGCATTTTTCTCTTCAAATTTTCCATTTGAATGTAATATGTTCTTTCTAAATTCGCCATCAATTAGAGAACAAAAAAAAAATCTAAATTTATCATGACATAAATTTGTCTACATTTGCCATGAATTAGAGATTGTTTAATTTGATAGATCATGGCATATTGCTGTGAACTGGAGATCGTTTGTCATGGCAATGTACTATGTTCTCTAAATCTGCCATATATTAGAGATCTCTATATTTGCCATTCACAAATAATCTCTAATTCATAACATTTTCTATATTTTCCATGAATTAGAGATCGTTTACTTTCATAGACCATGGCAAATTGCTATGAATTAGATATAGTTTGCCATGTCAATGTACTATTATGATCTCTACTTTTCTTCATATCATTTTTATTTATTTTCCATGTCAATGTCTTTCTGGATTTTCCATGAATTAGGGAACAAAAATTCTAGATTTTCCATATCTTATATTTTATATGCATCTTCGAGCACTTGTCCTTATGTTGACATTTCCATAATCTCTTAAAGTCTCATTGTAAAAGAGAAAAAGTGCATGCCCACTTGGACATTTGTAGGAAAGAAAGAAAAACAAGACATTTGTTACCTTTTGCAGTCGCACCCACGCATGAATGTACTTTACCTTTTTGGTATATATCTAAAAAAAACTGTCTTGACCATCAGGAAAATAATCATAATATGTTTGAAATGTAGGACTGATATTAGGCAAAAAGCAGGGAACATGTACATCTCACCTTCACAGCGGCCCTTGCCCATCTGGTTTTACATAAGAAAAAATGCTGGATGAATGGCGAATTGTTCAGGAGTTCAACTACTATGGTATACCAGAATACAAGTCCAAGTAGAAACAGCATCAGGAACTTAACTATACACACAGAAAAATCAGACAAGACCGCTGACTAGTCTAAGTACAAATATACCCCCTCTTCCCGAAATACGTGTTGATGGCTTTAGTTTAAATTAAACTTGAAAATTTAAACTAAAGCCACGACACTTGTTTCGGAACAAAGGGAGTACTTCAGAAGAAATAGCCTAAGAGTTACCGTAAATACACATATAGTTGGAGATAACATAAGTTATGTCGATACAAAATACTCCCTCCGTTCCTAAATATAAGTCTTTTTAAATATTCCAATATGGACTACATACGGAACAAAATGAGTGAACCTACATTCTAAAATATGTCTATATACATCCGTATGTAATTTGTAGTGGAATCTCTAAAAAGACTTACATTTAGGAACGGAGGGAGTAGTTGGATAACATAACTTGTCGTGCATACACAACTTACATAGCTAATTGATACAGAAACACAAAGGATAATTCACCATACCAAATAGCTAATTAACTCTCGCTTCATATATAGTACCTCCTAGCCCCGTGATTGGATGCACCGATGGTGAAGATAAGGGGTACCACGTAGCCTGAGCTACAAAGAAACTTTGTGCACCTTCAGTTGGTGTCTGCCTCGACGAGCACCCAGCCCCGTGATGTGATATGATCCTTTTCAGTGACCATACGGGACCAAGCAACGGTCATCTCCACCTCGACGCCGCTAAGCTTACATGTCGTCACACGAGCGTTGAAATATTCGGGTGCCAAGCACACCCGAGTTTCTGAATCGATATCACCAGACGCAGAGTAAGTCTGCAAGACAACTTTGAGGCTGCCTTGAATTTCCACAGAAACAACCTGCCTTGAGATGAGAAGGTAACCAGCCGAAGCCATAGGCATTGCTCTACGGCGAGAATCAACCAGCACCACTTCCCCCGGTTGGTCATCATGAATGGTAGTGACTTGACCATCGATGATCTCGACTGATACCGATGGTGCTAAGCAAACAACTCTACCTCCATATTTGGAAGGCCATGGCCCCCCTTTGACACGGACACCCAAGATAGTGGCCTGGACCGTTTGCCGAATGACCTCCAAACTCAACTCCGCTGTGCAAAGGAAGTTCTCAAAGCTAATGGTACCCTTTCTTCCATGGTAGCGTTGCATTCGAGTGATCAATGCTCTATCTTGAGACGTTGTGCTGCCTCTTAGTTTCAGCTGGATTTCGAAGATAACACCGTCTTGAAACACAATTGCACGAGAGGGGCCAGTCAAGCGCAAATAAGGATGCTGCAAACACACATTAGCCACTGATTGATCAACGAGAGGGCCAAGGTAACGCGTATACGCAAAAGTACATGAAGAGCAAAGGTAGTGCACGTACGTCTTTCTCGACTCTCTGGCACTCGTTCCGGTCACGAGTAAACAGAAGGTTACGGTTGTGATCCACGGTGTCTCGGGCAGCAACCATGCCGTACACAGGCAAGGGCCATTCCAATCCACCTTTTATTTCCGCGAGTTTGATGGAGAGGATCTGCAGGGTGGGCGGGAATCCAGTGACGTGTGAATGGGTACCAGGTAGCAAGTGCGTGAACTGTGTGGAGCTCAGTGTCGCTGTATTGCATCCAATCAAGGGAAATTAAGTTGTGTTAGGGATCTTTCTAACATGAACAAGTAGTCAGGTACTCCATCTGTAAAGAAATATAAAAACATTTAGATCACCACTAACCTAAATGTTCTTATATTTCTTCATGAGAAATTGCAAAAAGCCACCACATTTGGGGACGCTGAAACAGAAAACCATCACCTTTCGTTTTTTCAAAACCACCACGTTTGCGCTGACAGTTTTCAAAAAACGCTGATCGAGCGTTTTGCCGCGTCTGAGTGGAAAACTGACCGGTTGGGCCCGCTGTTAGACGCCACGTGGACAGGGGGAGACGACGCCCGTCACGCGCGCCGTTAGACGACGTCGCACAAGATCTAACGAGCCGGCCCGACCCAGCCATACCCGTTCGTCCATTCCCCCCTCTCTCGCCTTTGCCTCTGCTTGCGGCGCGCAACCCCGCCTCCGTCGTCCATTCTTTGCCACCGGCCGCCGCAACGATGGTGTCCTGGATAGCAGCGAAGACTCTGTGTCCCCCCTCATCAACTTGCACTCGGACGAGACCTACGTGAGTATCATTTCTCTTTGACTTAGGGTTAGGGTTTTCTTCGATTTGAGCTATGTTTTCACGGATTTGATTTGGGATTTGAGCATTGTTGCATTTTTGTAGATCGTACAGACCACTGTTGACCCAGAGTGGTGCGGCATTGTTGCCGTAGAACCGATGTGCTGTCACAACCTTCCGGTTCATAGGGTTGTTGTGTTCCAAGGAATCAACACTGGCTGTAGGTTTTATGGATGCGGTAATGAGGTTAGTGGCAGGTCCTCTCTGCTAGTCATAGATTATACAGATCCTTTGTTTGGTGCTTAGTGAACTGGTTTTTTTTGCCTGTTAACTGAATATAGATGTGTATATAGTTTTGTGAAGATGTTGTATTATCTGGTGTTTTGAGGAAAGAATGTGTCAGGTTTAATCAATGCTTATCTGAATGTGTCAGTTGTTAAATGAGCTAAGTTAACTGAATATATGTAGATGTTAACTGAATATATGTAGCTGTTAACTGAACATATGTAGTTGTTAACCGAATATAGGTGTTAACTGACTTGTCTAAATCTGTGGTCCTGCAGTTAACTTTGGTTTTGTCTGAATTATTATAGGAAGGTGACAATTGTGGTATGGTTCAATTGATTAACCCAGAATGGCCAAAACCAATGAAAAATGCACTTCGCAAACTTTGGGATATGTATGAGCATAGTAGCAAAGACAATGATGCTAAAGAAAAGCTCATACTCAAGCTGGGAGAAGAGAAGAAGCTAATCCAAGAGAAGCACCACAACCACATCAAAGAAACAAGCAATTTTTTGCAACAATTCACAGGAATGTGATTAGGGAGAACTATCAAAAGATCATGAGGGAAAAAAAATGCCATGCTATATTTTTGATTTATATGGTCCATTGTTCAAAAAAATCATAAAAATGACATGCCAATGAAAAACTAAATTGCAATGCCAATTAAAAGTTGACATCCTCTTAGTAATAAACTGACATCCTCTTAATAATAAAAATGCATGCTCTCAAATAATAAAACTATCATCCTGTTAATAATAAAACTTCCATCCTCCTAAAAATAAAATTGACATGTTATTAGTAATAAAAATATCATGCTCTTAATAATAAAACTGTTAACCTCTTAACAAAAAATGTCATGTTATTAATGATAAAAATGGCATGTTCTTTTTTTACATCAAAAAATGACATGTTCTTAACAATAAAAGTTGTCATCCTCTTAATAATATACATGTTATTAATTATTAAAAGGTCGTGTTCTTATTAATAAATTGCCATATGAGAAAGTAAGAAGACAATGCCAAAATTGCCATGAATAAGTGATAAAATTTCCCAAAGCTTGCCATGAGGCATTACAAAAAGACCTAAAAATTGCCATGTTTGGAAAAAAATGGCATGGTTTAAAATTAAAAAGAATTTCCATGCTACCTATAAATAAAAATGCATATGGGAAGTTTAGAAAATATGCCCTCTTTAAAAATAGGGATTTTTTGCTTTTTTTTTCAAAGATGGAAAAAATTGGGATCTCCAGGAAAGAAATCAACTGAAAAATCGAATTAAAAATGTCTTTAAAATACATATAGCAGTTTAAACGCAAGTCAGAACCCCTCACTTTTGTCGAGTGATAAGCGCCCCTGCCCCTTACGCAGGAGGTCGCCCGCTCCTTGGGCACCTTGATACTGCATTTTTTTAGAGACAAAAAAAAAAGAGAACGTTCGTCGGGAAACGGGAATCAGCGAGCAGCGAGCAGCTGATCTATATGGCATCGGCCTCCTCCTGGCTAACGTTCGCCAGATATCATTTACGTAAAAAAAACTTGTGAGAGCAGCAAACAAGCAACAAATCTTAATTCCTTGAACAGTGTGTTGTACTGAATCTGGCAGGCATCGCAACAATATAACTGATGCTCCCCAACCTAGAAACACGAATGTCGTGAATTGAGTCTATTGGGAGGTTCACTGACCTTCAATAACATGTTCCATAAAGATAGGTTGTAGGTGTAACTATTGCTATTCGAAACTGTGCATATGTGTGTTACTGCACACAAATAAACCTATAAGAACAGCCTAATGTATCCGAGAACCGATGCTTGACCTCTAATCCATTTCACAGAAGTTCTCACCCAGAGTCATCCTTGCTCTTTGTTTTGACAATCTCAGGGTCGACAGTGTGCTGCTTGCATCCTCTGGGGCCATAGTGCTCCGAGATCTTCCGCACCACCTTCCGACACAGAGCACAGTAATGAGCCTGACATGCCGGGCACAAGATGTGGTTGTTGTTTCCCATCTGCTCATATCAGATACAGTGAAATATTCCCCAACATCAGATGGAAAATTGATGAATAATCCATTTGATATCTGAAAGCCACAACAACATTACCTTGGGATATGGTCGGTGGCATTTCGGGCATGGATACTGTCTGGAGCTGACGGCCAGACTCAGTACTCTTCTTTGTTCAATCGGTACCGGCTCCACTTTAATAAAATCAACTGCCCTTTCATTCTCTGGCCTACGATAGGCATAGTCGAAGAGATTGCCACAGTTCCTGCAAACCATGTGGTCGCAGCCGGACACACGTGAGATGGCGATACCACAATGCGGACATGGAACACAAGAACGGAGCACTTCCTTGATGCTGCGTATTTCATTCGCCAAGTTAATTCTCTTTCTCCTTTCAATGTACACCTTTGAACGTTCCTGTACAAAACAAACATCACATTGATAATTGTGACCTCACTGCGTTGATCAACCAGATTTAAAAGAACGGTAACCTGATTTAAAAGAATGTATTCCTCAGAAAGGAAGAGGAGTGTATGAAAAATTACTTCATCAAAATATACTTTTAGTGCCCTTTCTCCATAATAAATCAAAATAAATAAGTTCTATGAGGATAGAATTCGGTAGGGAGACCTGTAGGATAAATTTTCCATGTGGAGCACTTCACTATGGCACATGATTTAATTCTGAACACTAAAGTTTAGAGAATCTATTTCATACTAAATTCTAAAGAACCAAGTTAGTTTTTTCTTCTATGAAATATATCTAATAACTTTTTTGACATCCCCAAGTCCTCGTGTTCATAACAATGCTGGAAACTAGACTTGGCTCTGATAGTGAACATTCACAACCACTCCCTCCGATCTGTCATGGTTTTAGTTCAAACGTCACTTATCACAAACAAGAGAATCTGTAGTGTTTAGTTGGATATTAAGTAAAGCATAAGCTGGTAGATCTGTTCGCTACCTGTAAGGCGAGAAGTTTTTCTT
The DNA here is from genome assembly GCA_902687465.1 of Secale cereale. Taxonomy (NCBI): domain Eukaryota; kingdom Viridiplantae; phylum Streptophyta; class Magnoliopsida; order Poales; family Poaceae; genus Secale; species Secale cereale. The sequence goes on along the minus strand of LR738710.1, from coordinate 828,495,884 downwards.
CTGGGGTAGGAACAATGCATTCCCTCCCTATGTGACAAGGATCACTACAGCGGGGGCAGAAGTGCAAGGCGCATTTGGAGCACAGGGCGACGTCCTCGTCTGCCAGGCAAGCTATTCCACATCTTGGACAGTAAGCTACATCGGCCATTGAATCAAGAGCCTTCTGAAGTATCAACCTGTCCCACCGTTCAAAATCTGCATCCCCTAACAACCTCCTCAATAGATTGGGAGGAATAACCCCTCCACACTTGCCATCAGGGCACACCAAGTTGAGTACTGTTCCTTCCTTGACATGAATCCTTGAGTATGTCTCCATGCACCTCTGGCAAAAGTAATGCTGGCATGGTAGCTTTATGAAATCAACGCCTGAGGGTAATCAAAGGACACAGATTTAGTTCTTAAAAGATCCAGTCTCCTGACATGATGGAACTTAGATTGCCCATGATTAATTGATTATTACCCAAGAGTGCCGCATAGGCACTACATTTATTCATTAATATACTCCCTCCGTCCTTGAAAGAGCGTATTTCCCATGGTATTTCCAACTTTATTGGAAAGTCAAACTTTTTAATGTTTGACTGTATTTATACAATAATACACCAACATTTATGCCATCAAATTAGTAGCGTTATTCATGATAAATATATTTTCATCATATACCTATTTGGTTTCACAAACATTAATATATTTTTGCACAAACTCGGTCAAACTTTAAGATAGTTTGATCCTCCAACAATTTTGGAAGTACACTCTTTCAAGGACGGAGGGAGTACATAGTTAGTACGTGATATGTGTTTCTTTTTCATGTTTAAATTGTTCTGTTAACTGATTCGAATTCGAGCAAATATACTAATTCTTGTTATGTAAGTTATTACAACTTAATCTGTGTATATACCGCCAAGGCTTATTTTCTTTTCAAAATCGCGACAAATTTTGGCTTGAATTCGTGCTCATTAAATCATGGAGCCCCAGTTAAGTCCTGAAAATGTATTATGTGCAGAACACAGTATATTCAGACGAAAAATTAGAGATAATAATGCAGAGTACAGTTCAAGAAATGAGCCCCAGCAAGAGTACCCGAGATCAGCTAGAGCATTCAAGTTACCTGTGTACTCACTGAAGCAAATCATGCAGGTATAAAGACCACCAAGAAAGGATTCATGACACTGTTCCTCATTGTAGTTGATCAACCGTTCAACAACAGACCCTACAGACACAATCTCTTGAACAACCCGAACATCCACAGGACCCACCATACTATCATCAGGCTGTTGTATGACTAATCCATCACCAAAACCAAGACGAGAAAGCATAGAGCTCTGCAGCCATTGCACCCACTCATAAACAACTTCCTGTCCAGGTTGTTGTGCCCAGATTGAGTCAAGCATGTGACAAAGGGAGGAAACCTTCAGATTATCCAACCATTGTACACCAAGAGTAAAGTATGGAGGGCGATGGCTTGGGTACGATGGAGGCATGAGACATGTCAGAGATAGTGGAGCCAAGTGCTGGACACTAAAGTTTTCAAGGACCTGGCTCTTTGGGTCATCATCATCAACACCCTGGAATGGTTCCACGGATACACTGATACCATCTGGAATTTCACAATGCACCTGAATCTGCAAATAATTGAAAATGGAAAAACAAGTATCATGATTTTTGTGTGTCGTCAATAGTTACTGATTCCTGGGAGACTGTGGACCAATTAAAAAGGTTTTACCTGGAAAGACGGCGGTCCAGCCTTTTCAGAAAAAATGCAGATCTTGTCTCCAAAAATTGCCTCCAGAGCTAACATCTAAGAAACAAATAAGATAACAGAGAATAAGATTACCTAAGCATTTACTCTTTGGAATTCACCATAATTTTTTTACATCCAAGTTTGCGACGATCAATGTTCATCCTCTGTATCTGAACACAGATTGTTTGGCATAAGAAAATTTATGTCCTTTTTGTCTTGAAGAGAAGAGTACTCCTATCCTCTGTAGTAAATTAACTTGCTTATGAAGGCATTCACATATTGTTTGTTAACCAATGTCAGAGCTCCCTCCGTTCTGATATCCTGCATGCCAGAAACCTGGAAGCGCCACTCCGATTCTGAAACCAATTTTTTCTAGACATATGCATTCAGTTTGTGGCCTATTTAGGTGAATGGCAGAGCAGCCAAGTACTTGGATCTTACAGTCAAGTCGCAGCTTATTACAAATCACAACCTGTGCATGACACAAGAGGACCACAAAAACTGAATGGATGTTCCTGTTTTTCTGCTCAGCTACAGCGAAGTTGAACTACACTGAACTTTTTCTGCGACCTCTATCTTCCACTGTTAGGGTTTGCGGTCTGAAATTACACAAGATCATTGGAAATTTTGTGCGCGATTTGGGGTACTCAGTGGACGCCGCGACCAGGAAAGGGGTTTGCAGTGCCAAATTGGCCCAAGGGTTTATCTGTAACGAGGTTTAGGGCGAGGCACGGAGTTTCAGGAGGGGGTACCTCGTCTTGCTGGAGCTGGTCGTTGGAGCGCAGCTGCTCGTCCGACAGATCGGGCTCGCCTCCCTCCTCGCGAGCCCGCAGCGCCATCTCGCCGAGCATCCTCACCGCTTCCGGCGAGAGGTCGTGGTCGCGGTGAGCGCTCTCCATCCAGGGCTCTGCTGCGGGTTCGTTGTTGGCCGCGACTTGCGACGCCACGCGTACGGGAAAATTTAGAGCATCTAAATCCGACTCAAACGCGTGCGGACATGTCTGGACATGTCCGCGTACAGTAACAAATCAGGATTTAAATATTTAATCTTACAATCAGATATCTCAAATTAGAAAACGCAAATTCATACTATTACATGCAACGTAAACTGATGTTTAAGTGAAGCGTGTACGGAAAAAATTTAAAGCATCTACATCGGACACGGCTAATCCGATCCCTCAAACGCCCGCGGACGCGTCTGGACCCATCCGCGTACAGTAACAAATCACGACTTAAATATTCAATTCTACCACCGGATATCTCAAATTAGATAACTCAAATTCATACTATTACATGCAACATGAACCGATGTTTAAGCGGAGATCGTCCGACTCCGCCGTGCCCATGACCGGTAACCGACTGCGCTCCCCAGAGTGTTGGTCTGGTCGCCGACAAGGTAGAGTGGTACATGGGACACGAGCCGGCTCACGGGACTCAAGGTGCCGCCGTCTCTCGATCATGCCCTAGTCTTCCTCGTCAAAGCCCGGAACCCGGACGGTGCTGGTGGACGTCAGATCCATAATGGATCCGTCCTAGACTAGCCAACAACATCCAGCACGACGCGGTTGTGGCGCTCGGAGTGGTGCACTATATGGGGCGTCGGAGAATGCAACTCCGCCTCGCTAGCTTCCACCGTCGCGAGGGCTGCCGCCGCCTCCCGCTCCCACTACCTCACACGACAGGCACGTCGCGCCATCTTTGCACATCGGATGCCGCTCTGATACGTCTTCAATATATCTATATTTTTTTATTGTTACATGCTATTATATTATCAATCTTAGATATTTTGTATACATTTAGAAGCAACTTTACATCATTTTTTGGGACTAACCTATTAACTTAGTGCCCAGTGTCAGTTGTTGTTTTTTGCTAGTTTTTTACTTTGCAGAATATCAATATCAAAAGAAGACTAAATGCCATGAAACTTTTTGGAGATTTTTTTTCTGGTGATAAGAGACCCTGAAGCTTCTGGAGGCCACGAGAAGAGGATCTTGGGGCCCACTAGGCACTAGGGTGCGCTAGGGGCCTCTGGCGCGCCCTGGTGGGTAGTGGGGCCCACGGGCACCGTCTGGACCTACCTCCGCCTATATAAATACTCTAAAATCCCAAACCCTGGGGGAGTCGACAAAATACTTTGCTGGCGCTCTGCCGGAGGGGGAAACGATCACGGAGGGGTTCTTCATCATCCTTGCTGCCCCTTCAATGATGCGTGAGTAGTTTACCATAGATTTACGTGTTCGTAGTCAGTAGCTACATGGCTTCTTCTCTCTTTTTGATTTTCAATACAATGTTCTCCTCGATGTTCTTGGAGATTTATTTGATGTAACACCTTTTTCGATGTGTTTGTAGGGATTCAATGAATTGTGAGTTTATGATCAGATCTATACATGAATATTATTTGAGTTTTCCCTGAACTCTTTTATGCATGATTGTTATAGCCTCGTATTTCTCCTCCGATTTATTGGTTTAGTTTGCCCAACTAGATTGATTTTTCTTGCCATGGAAAGAGGTGCTTTGTGATGGGTTCGGTCTTGCGGTGCTCAATCTCAGTGACAGAAAGAGGCATGACATGCATGTATCATTTCTATTAAGGGTAAAAAAAAGATGGGGTTTCTTCATGCGTGAGTTTATCTTGTCTACATTATGTCAGCTTGCTTAAGGCATTACTTCATTCTTTCATGAACTTAATACACTAGATGCATGCTGGACAGTGTGGTCAATGTGTGGAGTAATAGTAGTAGATGCAGGCATGAGCCGGTCTACTAATCTTGGACGTGATGCCTACATACATGATCATTGACTTCGATATCGTCATAATTATTTGCTTTTCCATCAATCGCCCAATAGTAAAAAAATTACCCACCTTATGCTATTTTACTGAGAGAAGTCTCTAGTGAAAACTACGGCCCCCGGAACTATTTTCTATCATATATTAAAACCAAAAATAACTTGCTGCAAAATTCTTTTATTTATTTTATTTTGTATTTTGTTAGATCTATTTATCAAAACCCATACAATTTAATCTTTCTATATACCGTTGAGGGATTGACAACCCCTCTACGCGTCGGGTTGCAACTATTTGTTGTTTGTGTGCATGTGTTGTTTACATAGTGTTGCTTGGTTATCATAATGGATTGATAACCTTGGTTTCATAAATGAGGGAAATACTTCTCTCTAATGTACTGCATCGTCCCCTCCTCTTCGGGGAAATCCCAACGCAGCTCACAAGTAGTAGGAAGAATTTCTTAGGTCGTTGCCAGGGGGACATCATCAACATCTATCAAGTACCTATGCATAAACTTTCATCTTCTTGCATTTACTTTATTTGCCATTTGCGTCTTGGTTTTTATCTTCCCCACTTCTAAAAAGTTTTTACAAAAATACAAAAATATTTTCCGTTTGCTTTTTTTTCTTGTTTGATCTTTTGTTTGCTTATTTTCGAAGCTAACATCATGAGTAACTTTGGTATGGCAGAAGCAGATGATGGCAGAACTCCTAAGATAGGCAGTTCTGCTATTCTTGATGCTAAAACTTTTACTTTGGGGCAAGGGAATATTATAGGAAAAAGTGTCAGCCAAGAATTCTTTAATTGCATCGGAACTTTGACGTGTGATGATGTTCCTATACTTAAAAGAACTAAAACTTATGCAAAAGCTATATGCTCTTGTTCTTAAACTTTCATGAAGATAATTGGATATTATAAACTTGACTCCTTGAAATAGTTTTGCGATATGGAGATAGTGATATGTGAGTCATGTTGATGAGTAATTGTGCTTTAGTAAGAATATTGGTGTTAATGTTTATGATTCCCTATGCATGCACATAAAGTCAAGAGTTATGCAACGAAATTATATCCTACTTGTGGTGCATTATTCAGTGTTAATTATGTTCAATGCTCGTTTATGACTGTTTTTGTTTTTTGATTGGTTGCTTCTCAGTTTATTTGATAGCCTTCCCTTGTACTAGGCGGGAATACTGTTTGTGCATCCAATTCCTTAAACCAAAGTTGTGCCAAATGAGTCCACCATACCTACCTATATGCGGTATTTGCATGTCGTTCCAAGTAAATTTCTATGTGCCAACTCTAATTTTCAAAATGAATTTCTTTTGTGCGTGTTCGTGCCGCTCATGAAGCGACAGAGGGTGGCCAATATTTTCCATACTAGGTATTTTATTCTCACGACGAGTGTTTATTCACTTGTCGTTGCACGAGAGTGTGGCAGGCAATAGGGATGCCCAGTCCCGAAATGAAAAAAAAAATACTATGATAATAAATTCCTTGGAAAGTGTTGGTATGGAAGGCACCCGTGGATATGGCTAGCCATGGATTGTGAAATAATGGTGGAAAGGAAAAAAAACTTTATTTTCTGTTTGGGAACCGCCTATGATTTATCTAGCATGGAAGATATTGGGAATTCTCAGTTGTTTTTATTGACAGGAAAAACATGCCTCCCAAAACAATTTAATCTCTCAATTTAAGCTATGAGCTCTGGCACCTCTAAAAGTCGCTACTTCCCTCTGCGAAGGCCCTATCTATTTACTTCAATTTTTATTTTTATTGAGTCTCCATCTTCTCTTATAAAAGCACCAACTAGGGAACACTATTGTCATACATGTGTATTGGATGTAGTTCATATTTGGATGTGTTTCATGAATGGATCAATGATTGAGCATAATGGACTAGGTATAACTTTCTTTAGCATTTATATTTTGAAAGACACAGTTGCTTGTTCATATGCTTGAGTATTGATGTCTTCATGTGTAGGGTCAAAAGTATGTCTAGAGGGGGGTGATTAGACTACTTGACCAAATAAAAAGTTAGCATTTTCCCAATTTTATGTTTTGACAGTTTTAGCAATTTAGCACAAGTCAAGCAATCAACCTACACATGCAATTCTAATAGTATAGCATCGGAATGTAAATCATTGCATATGAAGGAAACAGGAGGGGTTTGGAGAGTGCAAACACAAGTGTAGACACGAATGTTTTTGGCGTGGTTCCGATAGGTGGTGCCATTGTACATCCACGTTGATGGAGACTTCAACCCACGAAGGGTAATGGCTGCGCGAGTCCACGGAGGGCTCCACCCACAATGGGTCCACGAAGAAGCAACCTTGTCTATCCTACCATGGCCATCGCCCATGAAGGACTTGCCTCACTAGGGTAGATCTTCACGAAGTAGGCGATCTCCTTGCCCGTTGCTACTTCTCGAGCTTGCGTTGTATTCCCTCGAAGAGGAAAGGGTGATGCAGCACAGTAGCGTAAGTATTTCCCTCAGTTTTTGAGAACCAACGTATCAATCCAGTAGGAGACTACGCGCGAGTCCCTCACACCAGCACAAACAAATAGGAACTTCGCAGCCAACGCGGTAAAAGGGGTTGTCAATCCCTTCTCGGTTACTTACGAGAGTGAGATCTGATAGATATTATAATAAATATTTTTAGTATTTTTGTATAGAAACAGAAAGTAAATAAAGCAAAGTAAAGTAGATGGAAGATTAATAAGATGAGAATAACCCAGGGGCCATAGGTTTCACTAGTGGCTTCTCTCATGATAGCAGAATTCTACGGTGGGTGAACAAATTACTATCGAGCAATTGATAGAAAAGCGCATAGTTATGAGAATATCTAGGCATGATCATTATATATAGGCATCACGTCCGTGATAAGTAGACCGAACCGATTCTGCATCTACTACTATTACTCCACACATCGACCGCTATCCAGCATGCATCTAGAGTATTAAGTTCATAAGAACAGAGTAACGCCTTAAGCAAGATGACATGATGTAGAGGGATAAACTCAAGCAATATGATATAAACCCCATCTTTTTATCCTCGATGGCAACAATACTATACGTGCCTTGCTGGCCCTGCTGTCACTGGGAAAGGACACCGCAAGATTGAACCCAAAGCCAAGCACTTCTCCCATTGCAAGAACTATAGATCTAGTAGGCCAAACCAAACCAATAATTCGAAGAGACTTGCATGGATATTATAATCATACATAAAAGATTTCAGAAAAGAATCAAATATTGTTCATAGATAATCTTGATCATAAACCCACAATTCATCGGATCTCGACAAACCCACTGCAAAAAGATTACATCGAATAGATCTCCCCGAAGATCGAGGAGAACTTTGTATTGAGATCCAAAAAGATAGAAGAAGCCATCTAGCTAGTAACTATGGACCCGAAGGTCTGTGGTAAACTACTCACATCTCATCGGAGGAGCTATGGTGTTGATGTAGAAGCCCTCCGTGATCGATCCCCCTCCGGTGGAGCTCCGAAACAGGCCCCAAGATGGGATCTCACGGGAACTGAAGGTTGCGGCGGTGGAATTAGGGTTTTGTCTATTGCCTCGATGTTTTCAGGGTATGAGAGTATATATAGGCTGAAGAGGGGCATCGGGGGAGCAACAGGTGGCCCACGAGGGTGGGGCGCGCCTACCCACCCCCCCTCCCGGGCGCGCCCCTGCCCTCGTTGCCACCACTTTCGCTCCCTGGTGTGTACTACAAGTCTCCTGCGTTTATATTGTTCCAAAAATAACTCTCCCAAAGGTTTCATTCCGTTTGGACTCCGTTTCATATTCCTTTTCTTTGAAACACTGAAATAGGCACACAAAAAACATCAATCTGCACTGGGCCTTGGGTTAGTAGGTTAGTCCCAAAAATAATATAAAAATGTATAATAAAGCCCATTAAAAACCCAAAACAGAATATATAATAGCATGGAACAATAAAAAATTATAGATACGTTGGAGACGTATCACCCATTCAAACTCCTTGGTTCAACTCCACAATCTTGTCGGAGGCTCCCAAGTGACACCTAGCCAATCTAGGAGACACCACTCTCCAAAAGGTACTAGATGGTGTGTTGATGATGAACTCCTTGCTCTTGTGCTTCAAATGATAGTCTCCCCAACACTCAACTCTCTCTCACAGATTTGGATATGGTGGAAAGAAGATTTGAGTGGAAAGCAACTTGGGGGAGGCTAGAGATCAAGATTCATATGATAGGATTGGAATATCTTGGTCTCAACACATGAGTAGGTGGTTCTCTTTGAGAAAATGAGTAATGGAAGTGTAGGCTTGTTCTGATGCCTCTCTTCACTAATGAAGAGTGGGTGGAGGGGTATATATATAGCCTCCACACAAAATCTAACCATTACACACAATTTACCAAACTCGGTGGGACCGAATCATGAAACTCGGTCGGACCGATTCAGTTCAAAATGTGAATGTTAGGCTTTTTGGTGGGACCGATATGATCAACTCGGTGGGACCGATTTCTTTAGGATTAGGGCATAACGTAATCTGGGTGATACCGATCACATCAACTCGGTGAGATCGATTTCTATAATAGGCAAACAGAGAGTTGGTCAGGCAAACTCGGTGAGACCGAAATGTTATGAAAGGGAAACAGAGAGTTTGCATTGCGAACTCGATGGGACCGATCGCTCACTCCGGTTAGACCGAAATGTTATGAAAGGAAATAGAGAGTCTGCAATCCCATCTCGGTGAGACCGAGATCCCTATCGATGAGACCAAACTGATTAGGGTTTCTGGCTATGGCTATGTCAACTAAACTCGGTGGCGCCGGATAGATAAAATCGGTGGGGCCAAGTTTGACTTTTGGTTTGGGACATATGTGGATATGAGAAAGTGGTTGAGGGCTTTTGGAGCATATCACTAAGCACTTTGAGCAAGCAAGCCATTAAGCAACACCTCATCCCCTTTTAATAGTATTGGCTTTTCCTATGGACTCAATGTGATCTTGGATCACTAAAATGAAAATGTAGAGTCTTGAACTTGAGCCAATATGTGTCCTTAGCATTTTGAGGGGTCCACATTCCTAGTCCATGCCATGTCAATCATTGAACTTTTTGAAATGATCATCTTGAAAGAGCATTAGTTCAGTGAGTTGGGAGTTTTTGTGTTTGCACTGAAAACCTGGAGGCACTACTTATATGGTTCTAAGTGCACACTGTACAGCGACCACAAGAGTCTCAAATATATCTTTACACATAAAGAGTTGAACATGAGGCAGAGGAGGTGGCTGGAACTAATCAAGGATTATGATCTGACAATTAACTACCATCCTGGTAAAGGAAATGTAGTGGCAGATGCACTTAGTAGAAAGAAGCAATGCAACCACATATCAATTGAAGGGTATGGCAAAGAGCTACTGCAGGATCTTGCAAAGATGGGAATAGAGCTGAGAGATGCCACTTCTAGTGGTAATATAGCAGCCATGACATTTCACCCGACATTGCTAGATCAGATTAAGGAAAAGCAAGCAATGGATGCATTCATCAAGGAGGAAACGAGAAGAATTTAAGCGGGACAACCTTCACAATTCAGGTTGGACCAGGAAGGAGTTCTTTGGAATCTTAGCAGGATCTGTGTGCCAGATGATCTACATATCAAGGAAATTATTTTGCATGAAGCTCATGACACTTTATACACTATCCATCCTGGGACCACGAAGATGTATAAGGATGTGAAGGGAAATTTTTGGTGGCCTGGCATGAAGAGGGAAATCGCAGAATATGTCAGCAAGCGACACTTGTCAGAGGGTAAAAGTGGAACATCAAAGGCCTGCCGGGTTATTAAAGCCACTAGAGACACCAGATTGGAAATGGGAAGATCTTTGTATGGATTTTATTAATGGTTTGCCTATGACACCAAAGAAGAAGGATGCCATATGGGTTGTGGTCGACCGACTCACTAAGTCATTACACTTCATTGCTACAAATAAGAAATATTCCTTCGATAAGTTGGCTGAACTTTACTTAGAGAGGATAGTTGCCCTCCATGGTGTGCCAAAGACCATAACATCTGACCGAGGTTCCATGTTTACATCAAGCTTTTGGAAGAGCCTACAAAAGTCTCTTGAAACTGAGCTCCACTTTAGCAGGGCTTATCATCCCCAAACCGATGGCCAGACAGAGCGGCTACCTTGCTGCACTTATTGTTACTATTGCTACTTATCACTTGTTACAAATTATCTCGCTATCAAACAACGTGTTACCACAATTTCAGTGCTTGCAGAAATTACCTTAATGAAAACCGCTTGTCATTCCCTTCTACTGCTCGTTGGGTTCGATACTCTTACTTATCGAAAGGACTGTGATTGGTTCCCTATTGAAAGAACATGCGGTGCCCCCATGTTTGGTTTTGGTAATTGATGGCAATCTCTATGGACTAATGGTTGCCTTGAGTTATATTTGAAGGGTTTGTCCATAGGCTTTTCTTGGAGTCCATTTGTTGGTTTCAAGGAGAGTTTGTGATGACCAAGGTGATACTAAGGAATGATCCAAAGATTGGTCTTGTGGGTGTTGAGCTTATTGCAAGCATGTCTTGAAGAAGAAGAGTGTGTGATCATTCATGTTTACCTTCAAGACATCATCCAAATGAAGAGAGTTGGAAGATTCAAGGTTGATCAAGACTAAGTCAAAGAATGAATCAAGTTGATCAAAACACAAAGTGTAGAAGATGTACCGAGAGGGATCAAGAAATCCCATGGTATGGTAAGCATTGTCAATCACGCTTTGTGTACTAACCCATGGTCTTCGTGAGAGTTCTTTGTGGGGTTAGGTTGCGGTGTGCAAGTTCAAGTGGAGCATCACGAAGAGATCAAGTGCTTGAAGCTTGCCATCCATTGTGGTGACAATGGACTTGTGAAAATATGCCGAAGAGTGGCTCACCCATAGTGGAGTATGGGGGAGCAATCTACTAGTCTTCACCGAGACAACGCAATCAAGAAAGATGGTCCAACTTGAGGGAGTCAAGATCTTCATCAGCCAACTCAAGTGGACTATGTGCAAGGCAAAGGTTTGCCCTTGATAAATTTTCTATTTTACCGGTCTCATGGTGGTAGTTGGGAGACCGGGTTATAGGATTGATTGTCGTACTATCAAGGGGGGCTCTCAATGAGTAGCTTGATCGTATCGTTCGTAGAGAGATCAAACCATTGTAGGCTTGCATCATCCTTCTTGGTTCTTGTTTGGTTCTTCTCCTTGTGAGATTTGGAGCTTATGGTCATCTTGATGACAAGCTCGAGTTCATCGAAAACGGAGTTCACATCCATCTTCTATGATGTTTTCGATGTTGGAGGTTTTGCCGGTTCATCTCTGATGGAGGAGTCATTCCTCCATATCTTAGGCATACCTCCCTGCCTCTACTTACTATAACAGTTGTTTTGATGCTTCACATCTTCCCCTATCCAACAAGCTTGAGTTTGCTCAATACGGAGCTCATTTGCAGAAGTTATGGCAGTTTTGGTTTTATTGTTGCTCCTGCGGTAGTACCGCTCGGCCAGAGCGGTAGTACCGCTTATAGCCACAAGCGGTAGTACCGCTGGTTCACAGCGGTAGTACCGCCCATGGCTATATGCGGTGGTACCGCTCCGGTTCCGTTCTAGTGCCGCCTCGATTCGAGACCGACGCTTCTCGTATCGGGTTGGGCGGCAGTAGGCGCTGTAGTACCGCTTATAAGCGGTAGTACCGCCCTACCACCGCTTCTAGTACCGCTCCGGGGCTCTTTCTCTTTGTTATTCTCTCGTTGGCGCTGTGTGAGGTCCTAGCGGTAGTACCGCTGGGCCGAGCGGCAGTACCGCTGTGGCCAACGGTAGTACCGCTCCTTAGAAGTGGTAGTATCGCCCGCTGCGGGCTGGTTGGTGGGGATAACGGTTGGATTTTTCCCCACCTATAAAAGGGGGTCTTCTTCCCCAATGAACCTTATCCTTTGAGCTCGTGTTCTTCCCCCATTGTTGACCTTCTTCGAGCTTGCTATCTCTTAATCCCTCCATGGATTCTTGTTAGTTTTGGGGGGAAAAGAGAGAGGAGATCTAGATCCACACTTCCACCAATCACTTTCTCCTCTTTGTGAGGGGAACCCTTTGGATCTAGTTCTTGGAGTTCTTGGTGTTCTCCTTCTTGTTCTTCCTCTCTTTTCCCTCCCTAGCATTAGTTGCTTTGGTGGGATTTGAGAGAGAAGGACTTGGGCACTCCGTGTGCCCTTGCCATTGCATTTGGTGCATCGGTTTGAGTTCTCCACGGTGATACGTGGAAGTGAAGTTTGAGAAGCTTATTACTCTTGGGTGTTTGGGCACCCTAGAGCTTGTTCCTCTTGGGTGCCTCGGCGCCCTAGACGGTTGGTGTTGTTCGGAGCTCAATCATTGTGGTGTAAAGCTCTGGGCAAGCGTCGAGGTCTCTAATTAGGTTGTGGAGATTGCCCCGAGCAATTTGACGGGTACCGGTGACCGCCCCCAAAGGTTGCCAAAGTGTACGGGTTCGATGACCGCCCCCAAGGGTTGCCATTTGTACGGCTTCGGTGATCGCCCTCAAGGGTCCCTTAGTGGAATGACGGCATCTTGCATTGTGCGAGGGCGTGAGGAGATTACGGTGGCCCTAGTGGCTTCTTGGGGAGCATTGTGCCTCCACACCGCTCCAAACGGAGATTAGCATCCGCAAGGGTGTGAACTTCGGGATACATCGTCGTCTCTGCGTGCCTCAGTTATCTCTTACCCGAGCCCTTTACTTATGCACTATACTTTGTGATAGCCATATTGTTTCTTGTCATATATCTTGCTATCACCTAGTTGTTTATCTTGCTTAGCATAAGTTGTTGGTGCACATAGGTGAGCCTAGTTGTTGTAGGTTTTGTGCTTGACAAATTAACCGCAAGGTTTATTCCGCATTTGTTCAAGCCTAAACCGTAATTATTTTAAAGCGCCTATTCACCCCCCTCTAGGCGACATCCACGATCTTTCACCTATATTTGTGGGTCACCATTTACCTACCTCCACCTCTATAAATACTCCGACATCCAAAAAACCCTAGGGGAGTCGACAAAATACTTTTCCCGACATCGTAAGTTCCAGAACCATGAGATCCAATCTAGAGGCCTTTTTTGGCACTCAGCCGTAGGGGGAAACAATCACGAAGGGGTTCTTTATCATCCTTGCTGCCCTTCCGATGATGTGTGTGTAGTTTATCACAGACCTACGGATTCGTGGTTAGTAGCTAGATGGCTTCTTCTCTCTTTTTGATCTTTAATACAATGTTCTCATCGATGTTCTTGGAGATATATTTGATGTAATGAATTTTTGCAGTGTGTTTATAGGGACCCAATGAATTGTGAGTTTATGATCAGATCTATCCATGAATATTATTTGAGTTTTCTTTAAACTCTTTTATGCATGATTGTTATAGCCTTGTATTTCTTCTCCAATTTATTGGTTTAGTTTGCCCAACTAGATTGATTTTTCTTGCCATGGAAAGAGGTTCTTTGTGATGGGTTCATCTTGAGGTGCTCAATCTCAGTGACAGAAAGAGACATGACACACATGTATGGTTGCTATTAAGGGTAAAAAGGATGGGGTTTCTTCATATGTGAGTTTATCTTGTCTACATCATGTCATCTTGCTTAAGACATTACTCCGTTCTTTCATGAACTCAATAAACTAGATACATGCTAGATAGGGGTCAATGTGTGCAGTAATAGTAGTAGATGCAGGTAGGAGTCGGTCTACTAACCTTGGATATCATCATAATTAGTTGCTTTTCTATCAATTGCCCAACGGTAATTTGTTAACCCACCGTATGCTATTTTCTCGAGAGAAGCCTCTACTGAAAACTAAGGCCCCGGGGTCTATTTTCTATCATATATTAAAACCAAAAATATTTTGCTGCAATTTTCTTTTATTTATTTTATTTTCTATTTTGTGTTTGATCTATTTACGAAAACCCATACAATTCAATCTTTCTCAATATCATTGAGGGGTTGACAACCCCTCTACGCGTTGGGTTGCGAGTATTTGTTGTTTGTGTGCAGGTGTTGTTTACATAGTGTTTCTTGGTTCTCCTACGGGATTGATAACCTTGGTTTCATAACTGAGGAAAATACTCATCTCCATTGTACTGCATCATACCCTCCTCTTCGGGGAAATCCCAACGCAGCTCACAAGTAGCAGGAAGAATTACTAGCGCCGTTTCTCGGGAGACATCATCAACATCTATCAAGTACCTACGCACAAAATTTCATCTCGTTGCATTTACTTTATTTGCCATTTGCCTCTCGTTTTCATCTCCCCCACTTCTAATAAGTTTTTACAAAAATACAAAAATATTTCGGTTTTCCTTTTTTGTTTGATCTTTTGTTTGCTTGTTTTTGAAGCTATCATCATGAGTAACTTTGGTATGGCAGAAAGATATGATGGCAGAACTGCTAAGATTGGAAGTTCTACTAATCTTGATGCTCAAACTATTGTTTTGGGGCAAGGTAATGTTATAGGAAAATGTGTCATCCAAGAATTCTTTAATTGCATCAGAACTTTGACTTGTGATGATGTTCCTATACTTAATGGAACTAAAACTTATGCAGAAGCTTTTTCCGCTCTTGTTAATAAACTTGGGAGAAGATTTAATCGCACTCATCATACTTTGTAAATATTGTTTTATGAGTTGCTACCGCGTTCAGATGTCAGACAGGCCGCACTACCTCTAGTGAGGCAGCGATGGCACACCTATCGCCGGATCCATGCGCCATTTGGGAAGATGCAATGGATTCTCCGCGGAAAGAGTCCGAGCACTGCCTCTTATAGGGCTCGACCCAAGAGCGGCAAAGCGCAAGATGAACGGCCATCTCCTCCTTGGGGCCGCATGGGATGAACTCGGATTTGACAGACCTAGAGTTGTAGGACTCGAATCTGTTGCCCGTCATGCCGGAGAAGGACAGAGAACGCCGGACGGGAGCTTGGGTGGCGAAGGGTAGTGGAGTGAAGTGGCTAGGGTTTGATCCGGAGAGTGGATGGGGAGAAATATATGTGGGTCAGGTGGGCCAGCATGGGTCGGGGACGACATGGTGGACGCGCCTGGGCGCCCCCATATCTGCCCTAGATTTGGGCTGGATATGAGGGGCGTCGGTCAGCCCAGGCATGTTAGGCTTGTTTTAGGTGCCCGTCTGGGTAGATTTTTTCTGACCAGTCAATCATTGGGCCGTCGACCAGGCATTTGAGACGGGTTTAGGGCGCCCAGCTGTAGATGCGCTTAGCAGCGAGACAATGATGTAGACTGCTAATCCAAAGTGCAGACTGACTGACCCCTGGTACAGTTAAGCTAGACGCATATCTATCACCCAAAGATGCATGTTGCTCGTCTGAAAAGAGTTTCTACTAGGCGTGATCACTGCAACAAGGAATTTTTCAATCATCTCACAAGGTGAACTACGCTACAACAACAACAACAACACACACACACAGAGAGAGAGAGAGAGAGAGAGAGAAAGAGAGAGAGAGAGAGAGAGAGAGAGAGAGAGAGAGAGAGAGAG
>LR738710.1:828445025-828479275 GCA_902687465.1 Secale cereale | reverse complement strand
CCCAGCCCCGACACGACACCCCGACACCCGACCCCGACCCC
The DNA here is from genome assembly GCA_902687465.1 of Secale cereale. Classification (NCBI taxonomy): domain Eukaryota; kingdom Viridiplantae; phylum Streptophyta; class Magnoliopsida; order Poales; family Poaceae; genus Secale; species Secale cereale. Next base: position 828,479,234 of record LR738710.1, on the reverse strand, counting down.
TGACACCTCCCGAAAAGGTGTTCTTTGGCCTTCCAGAGGCCGACGGGGTCATATATTTGTGAATTGTTAGTTAGGTCATATATTTTTATGTTGTACTTAATGATGATACACTTAAGTGATATACATATTATTATTCATCTCGATATTTTTTTCTGTTGTACTAATTTCGTTTATTCTTTGTCATGGCAGGCGTTGAAAGATGGTGGGCGCTGGTCGAGAGCGCGCCGAGGCCCCTTCTTCGTCGGCGCGTGGTGTGAGGTCTTCCATTCCACACATACCTCTCCGCCGAGCGTTGCTGGACAATATGGCGACACCGCCGGGCCCTTCTTCATCGACCGCGGTGCCCAGCTGGGGACGAGGTAAGAAGAAGAGAGGAGGTGGAGCACGTGGTCGCGGGAGAGGAGGTAGGGTGACTGCTGCGGCGCCTTCCTCGCCGCCACCCCCAACTGTTTCACCCGAGCACGTGACTGCTAGGGTGGACTCATCCGAGGAGGAGGCTACACGGACTCCGGTCCACGAGCCTCCGGTCCACGGGTCTTTGGCCCACGAGCCTCGGGTCGACGGGCCTTTGGCCCACGAGAGTTCGGCCCATGAGACCCCGGAGGAGCACACGTCCGTATGGGGTACCTGGCCGGTTCACCCCGAGGAGCCGAGTGGCCATGCTAATGATGACGGGGAGCCGACTGATGAGGAGGAGGGGGGCAACGTCTACCAGCGTGGTTGTACACGGCTCCCGTCCGTGCCGGCGACCCGCGAGCAGAGGTGGTTGATTTACCCTGATGGGGAGAGGTAAGTGCATTTAATCTTTTTGTACCTTCTGCATTCGCGTTTATTGAAATAACTAATGCGTTGGCCTTGTCATGCTGCAGGGGTTGGGACCACCATGAAAGTGTCCGCCGGCCCAACTCCGTCCTTGGAGTTTTTTGTCGGCAAAACTTCCCGGGGTTTGTCACGTTGCCTGGTGAGGGTCGGCTTCCAGAGCTTGGATTGAGTTGGGAACACTACTTGGCTGCCCCGGCCCCGCCGGGTGAGATTATCGACGGTGTCTTGTTCAAGACGAGGGCAGACGTGGTGATCACAAAGTTCTGGGTAATTTCTCCTTTACACAATTAAAAATCTTCAACTAGCTAGTTATTAATTGTACTAATCAATATTGTCTCATTTGATTGCAGACATTCTATAGGTGTGAGGAGGGATACGAGGAGGAAGCGGCCCATGTTATCGATAACGTCTGCAAGCGCCTACTACTGAACTTACAGCACGAGGCTCGGGTACAGGATGTTCGAGACTACTACGCCGGGCGTGGTATCAAGAAGCCCAAGCAGGCGTGCCGTGATAAGTTCTTGAGTAAGGAGAAGTACATGAAGGTAATTCTTAAGGCCTTGTACTTACTTCCTTCATTTAGTAATTCATAGCCGTAGCGCTCAAATTTCTATTTGCTAACTTAGGCCCCTCCGAGATGGTGTGCGGATCAGATGGATTGTTGGGAGGTGTTGGTCAATGTGTGGTGCTCAAAAGAATGGCGGGCCACCCACAACGAGGCCAAGGACAAACATGCCCAAATGGAAGGTGTGCCACACCATCAAGGCAGATCCAACTTATTTCAGTACGGGCGGAACCGGGTATGTGGTTTGCTTCATGATTCATGCAATTCATTCATCATGCTAGCTTTAGCCCTTTAATTACTAATTTACTTTGTTTATCTCTTTCAGGCACACTACAATAAGGCGGATAAGGTGCCAGAGGTGTACGACCTGTATGCCATGGCCCACATTGGCCCTTACAAGAAAGTCAAGGCATTCTCTGTGTCTGACCTCGATGATCCACTGAACTTCACCAACATCTCTGCCCACGACAAGCTCGTGCAATATAGAGATCAGGGGAAGGCGAGGAAAGGGGATGACTTTAACCCGAGCAAGGGTCCCATTGATACAGAGCTGCTGATGATATCTAGTGGCGGGAGGTCCCATGGCTCCATAGCCATGGGAGATGGACTTGTCCGTTGTCCTAACACTCTCCCGGAGATCAAGGCGCACCAATCGAGCTCCGCTCCTGAGATGAGGCCTCGTGAACGGCCAGTCCAACTCGCCATCAAGGTTAGTTATACGTACTCAGCTATCTTTCTCCATTACATTGTGTGCGCTTCCATCAATGATTACAAATGGTCATGTGAGTGGTGTTGCAGGTTTCTATACAGAGTGAGAGATATAGAACGGATAAACTTCTGGCAGAGGCAGCGGAGAGGCAGCGGGAGTTGGAGGAGAAGACGACAAAGATGTTGGAGGAGGAGAGGGCACAGAATGACATGCAGGCAAGGGCCATGTACGAGCTCCTTGTGGTAAGTTTCTTCTGCAGATTACTTGCTAGTCTTAACATTTGAGTCTCATTACTAACTAGTATGACTCTGTTATCAAAACCAAATGTGCAGTCTGTGTGCGAGAAGTTCGGTCAGACCGCTCCGCCGATGCCAGTGATTGCTCCTGGGAGCACGGTGAGTTTAATTTGAATGGACATTACTTGCTAGTCTTAACATTTGAGTGTCATAATGCTAACGAGACATTGGAAATGATCTTTGGTGCAGCTTAACTCCAGAAACGCGTCGCATGATCCTTCTCCAGCTACCGGCACGAGCCAGCCCGCTCCTACACCTCCCTGATCACGGTAAGTTTCTCTAGTGTTTTGCTTAACAAATGCATAAAGACCTAGACTTAGCTTTATTTCCTCCAATATGCTTACCATAATGACCTAGAGTTAGCTTCTTTTCCTCCAAAATGACTTAATAAGCTTATTGACCTCATAAACCATCCATTTTACCTAAGTTAGCTCTAATACGATCTGTACTTAGCTTACTTATGTCAAAAATTGCATAATTAGCTTAGTTAGCTCATAAACGATCCATTTTACCTAAGTTAGCTCTAAAATGACCCATTTTACCTTAGTTAGCTTATAAATGATCCAGTTTATCCAAGTTAGCTCTAAAATGACCCATTTTACCTAGATTAGCTCCTAAATGATCCATTTTACCTACGTTAGCTTTAAAATGACCCATTTCACCTAGGTTAGCTCCAAAATGACCCATTTCACCTCGGTTAGCGCCAAAATGACCCATTTTACCTAGGTTAGCTCCAAAATGACCCATCTTACCTAGGTTAGCTTATAAATTACCCATTTCACCTAGGTTAGCTCCAAAATGACCCATCTTACCTAGGTTAGCTTATAAATGATCCAGTTTATCCAAGTTAGCTCTAAAATGACCCAATTTACCTAGAGTAGCTCCTAAACGATCCATTTCACCTAACTTAGCTAAAAACGATCCATTTCACCTAAATTAGCTCTTAAATGATCCATTTGACCTAAGTTAGCTAAAAAACGATCCATTTCACCTTAGTTAGCTCATAAATGACCCATTTCAACTAAGTTAGCTCATAAATGATCCATTTCACCTAAGTTAGCTAAAAAACGATCCATTTCACCTTAGTTAGCTCATAAACGACCCATTTCAACTTAGTTAGCTCATATATGATCCATTTCAACTTAGTTAGCTCATAAATGACATATACTTCTTGTTCTTGTCTTCTTCTTGTTCTAATCTTCTTCTTGTTCTAGTCTTCTTCTTGTTCTAGTCACCTATTTCTAACTTTCTTATTTGCCATTTTGCAGATTTCATTCACTTCATGGAAGCTAGCTTGCTATGATGGAGTGCTTGGTTTTTCTTTGATGAAACTTTGCATTGTATCTAGCTTGCTATGATGGAACTTGCTATCTTGATGAAACTTTGCATTGTAATATGTATATGGATGGAACAATGTGTATGGATGGAACTTGCTTCTGTATGAATGGATGAAACTTATGTGCTGGATATGTGATATGATTGCTGTTAAATAGCCCTGTGAAATATATCTATATATGTCATATATATTTGCTGTGAAAATTGTTGGATTAAAAAAAAACAGAAAAAAGAGCCAATATGCAGGCTCTTTGCCGTCGGCCACCGACGGCAAAGGGTCCTTTGCCATCAGCAGCGGACGGCAAAGAGGCCATGTGGCAGGCAACTGTGCCTCCTGGGAGGCTGACCAATTTGGTCAGTTTCCCTACAGTGGTGATGGCAAAGGCTTTGCCGTCAGCGGCAGACGGCAAAGGCATGCCGTTAACCACCTAACGGAGTAACATCACATTTATTGCCGTCTGCTTTCTTTGCCGTCCGCTGCTGATGGCAAAGGACCCTTTGCCGTCAGCCGTCCGAAGTAGACGGCGCAGTAGATGTTTGCCGGACCTTACTTTGCCGGGGCCTTATGCCGTCCGCGGTGGACGGCAAAGACCTTTGCCGTCCGCCGTTCATTCCTTTGCCGTCTGCCGTGGCAGATGGCAAATTACCTGTTTCCTGTAGTGATAGATCGCTACAACAACACATAGAGAAAGTAGAGCAAAGTTGTGCTACTGTGCCGGTCGACATGTCGAGTTGTCCCATAGATGGATAAAAGGGGCGACTGCCCCGGGTCCCAAGAGGGAAGGGCCCCACACAAATTAAACTAGTAAACACTATATAATTATACATTACATCTAAAATATTATTAAATGCATAAAATAGAGACTTAATTTGAACGAGCAGAAATATGCAACACATCCTAGTAGTTTATACCACTCGGAGGAAAACCAATCCAACTAGCAATGTTGAGTTTAAATATGTTAGTCTCCCTTTATGATGAATGTCTTATTATCACAATGAAATTTATGATAACAAGATTTGAATGTTTAAACCAATGCACAATTTTTCATCTAAGAAACTGGTAGGAAATCTCATTTGCACCAAATCAAGCCAATTGAATCTAGATGAGCATGTCAGATAACCAAATCTTGCACAAAAGTACAATCTACATGTTTGGTCTTTCGATGGTTCTAGAGAAGATTGCTTATTTACCATTGACAAGCTTGGTCAGTGCTCATTTAGCATTGAACAAACCAACATTGCTCTTGTACCGCTTACAAGCTTGTTATGTTGCTAATTTTCCATCAACCGTTAACTTGGTGTGAACCACTTCTGTTAAAGTAAGCAAAATGACGATTTTGTCTTCGATGGCAAATGAGAAACCTTACCTATTGTTCCCTTAAACCATGTTGAACCACTTATCTTTTCAAATTATCATAACATATTGATATTACATATTTCTGTAAAAATAGAATTGGCAGCACCTTTCTTGTAATTTTAGATCAAACAAATTATTAGAACAATATAATATTTTCATCATAACACATAACAAGGATAAAAGGTAGCACCTTGCTGGAGCTAGCTTTGCATGACAATAACATCTTTCTCAAAAAAATGGCAACACCTTTTTTGTAATTTCAGGATCAAACAGGAATAAGTGTGACAACAATATATTTGCATCATAACACATAACAAGGATAGTAAACAGATCTTGAAATAGACATGGTACTCATAGTTCAGTACAAGAAATTGAAGTGCACAAAAGAGACCAATGTCCGGTACAAGAAAACAAGACCACAAATGTCATAGAAATAAAGAAGTTCACACTTTTAGTTTTTTCTTGCTACGAGTGGCCATAGCAAGGTTGTTTGGTTGCCTTTTTCTTGCTTTGAGTGGCCATTGCGGGGCTTTCTGCTGTAGCTAGGATCACCTTTGCCTTCGATTTGCCCTTGCGTCACTTTGGTGTTGACGCAATTTCCATTGAGGTGCTCTCAATTTGGTTTGAACCAGATTTTGACCTAAATTAACAATTCATGTTTAAATAGATGATATGATTGCAAAAGAGAAGCACAACATAACCTTGAAAACTAAGGTATCATTTATCTCACAGATTTCGATGATGTAGTCTTAGATGATGTTGACTTGACCACATCTACTTCACTTGGGTTGCTAGTTGAACATGGAAGGGGTGGCGTTGGTTGGGTACCTTCGATTGCTTGAATATTAGCGTCACCAGTCCTTGTTGTAACTTTGGATTTATTTCTTTTTTCCCTACGTCAGTGGTTTGCTGGTCGCATGGCCTTTGAGAAGAAAGGTTACTCCATAAAAATGTAAGTTCCATGTATTACAATTCAAAAACATTTGCTACAGTGTCAAATTTCACGCACACAACTTCCTTACTGAATAACGTTCATTACTTCACACAATGAATTGCCAAAGATAAAACTGGGCTCTCACTTGTTACAATTAGGTAAACATACAACTGTGCTACTTCTCGAGCTTGCGTTGTATTCCCTCGAAGAGGAAAGGGTGATGCAGCATAGTAGCGTAAGTATTTCCCTTAGTTTTTGAGAACCAAGGTATCAATCCAGTAGGAGACCACGCGTGAGTCCCTCACACCTGCACAAACAAATAAGAACTTCGCAGCCAACGCGATAAGGGGTTGTCAATCCCTTTATGGTCACTTACGGAAGTGAGATCTGATAGATAGGATAGTTTGATATTTTTGGTATTTTGGATATAAGAACAGAAAGTAAAAACAACAAAGTAAACTAGATTGTAGATTGATATATTGAGAATAGACCCGGGGGCCATAGGTTTCACTAGGGCTTCTCTCATGATAGTAGAATTCTACGGTGGGTGAACAAATTACTGTCGAGTAATTGATAGAAAAGCGAATAATTATGAGAATATCTAGGCATGATCATTATATATAGGCATCACGTCCATGAAAAGTAGATCGAAACGATTCTGCATCTACTACTATTACTCCACACATCGACAGCTATCCAGCATGCATCTAGAGTATTAAATTCATAAGAACAGAGTAATGCTTTAAGCAAGATGACATGATGTAGAGGGATAAACTCAAGCAATATGATATAAACCCCATCTTTTTATCATCGATGACAACAATACAATACGTGCCTTGCTGCCCCTGGTGTTAGTGGGAAAAGACACCGGAAGATTGAACCCAAAGCCAAGTACTTCTCCCATTGCAAGAACTATAGATCTAGTAGGCCAAGCCAAACCAATAATTCGAAGAGACTTGCAAGGATATTATAATCATACATAAAAGAATTCAGAAAAGAACCAAATATTTCTCAAAGATAATCTTGTTCATAAACCCACAATTCATCAGGTCTCGACAAACACACCGCAAAAAGATTACATCGAATAGATCTCCTCGAAGACCGAGGAGAAATTGGTATTGAGATCCAGAAAGAGAGAAGAAGCCATCTAGGTACTAACTATGGACCCGAAGGTCTGTGGTAAACTACTCACAACTCATGGTGAGGCAATGTTGTTGATGTAGAAGCACTCTGTGGAAGATCCCCCCTCCGGCGGAGCTCCGGAACAGGCCCCAAGATGGGATCTCACTGGAACAGAAGGTTGCGGCGGTGGTATTAGGGTTTTCTCTGTTGCTTCGATGTTTTCAGGGTACATGGGTATATATAGGAGGAAGGAGGGCATTACGGGAGCCAGAGGGGGCCCGCGAGGGTGGCGGGCGCGCCCTGGACCTTCGTGGCCGCCTCCCTCGTTCCCTCGCATGTACTCCAAGTCTTCTGTGTTGATATTGTTCCAAAAATAATTCTTGCGAAGGTTTCATTCCGTTTCGACTCCGTTTAATATTCTTTTTCTAAGAAACCCTGAAATAGGCAAAAACAGCAATCTGGACCGGGCCTTTGGATTAATAGGTTAGTCCCAAAAATAATATAAAAGTGTATAACAAAGCTCATTAAACATCCGAAACATCATATATAATAGCATGGAACAATAAAAAATTATAGATATGTTGGAGACGTATCAAGCATCCCCAAGCTTAATTCATGCTCGTCCTCGAGTAGGTAAATGATAAAAACAGAATTTTTGATGTGGAATGCTAACCAACATAATTTTCAATGTAATTTCTTTATTGTGGCATGAATGTTCAGATCCGCAAGATTTAAGACAAAAGTCTATATTGACATAAGAAATAATAATACTTCAAGCATACTAACAAAGCAATCATGTCTTCTCAAAATAACATGGCTAAAGAAAGTTATCCCTACAAAATCATATAGTCTGGCTATGCTCCCTCTTCATCACACAAAATATTCATATCATGCACAACCCCGGTTTCAGCCAAGCAATTGTTTTCATACTCATTTTTTTCAAACCTTTCAACTTTCACGCAATACATGAGCGTGAGCCATGGATATAGCACTATAGGTGGAATAGAGTGTTGGTTGTGGAGAAGAAAAAAAAGAGGAAGATAGTCTCACATCAACTAGGCGTATCAATGGGCTATGGAGATGCCCATCAATAGATATCAATGTGAGTAAGTAGGGAGTGCCATGCAACGGATGCACTAGAGCTATAAATGTATGAAAGCTCAACAAAAGAAACTAAGTGGGTGTGCATCCAACTTGCTTGCTCACGAAGACCTAGGGCATTTGAGGAAGCTGCTACTTCTTGAGCTTGCGTTGTATTCCCTCGAAGAGGAAAGGGAGATGCAGCACAGTAGCGTAAGTATTTCCCTCAGTTTTTGAGAACCAAGGTATCAATCCAGTAGGAGACCACGCGCCAGTCCCTCGCACCTGCACAAACTAATAAGAACTTTGCAACCAACGCGATAAGGGGTTGTCAATCCCTTTACGGTCACTTACGAAAGTGAGATATGATAGAGATGATAGTTTATATTTTTGTTATTTTTAGTTTATAAGAACAGCAAATAAAAGCGATAAAAGTAAAGTAGATGTAGATTGATATGTTGAGAATAGACCCCGGGGCCATAGTTTTCTCTAGTGGCTTCTCTCATGATAGCGATATTCTACGGCGGGTAAACAAATTACTGTCGAGCAATTCATAGAAAAGCGAACAATTATGAGACTATCTTGGCATGATCATTGTATATAGGCATCACGTCCGAGACAACTAGACCGACTCCTCCCTGCATCTACTACTTTTACTCCACACATCGACCGCTATCCAGCATGCATCTAGTGTATTGAGTTCATAAGAACAGAGTAACGCCTTAAGCAAGATGACATGATGTAGAGGGATAAACTCAAGCAATATGATATAAACCCCATCTTTTTATCCTCGATGGCAACAATATAATACGTTCCTTGCTGCCCCTACTTTCACTGGGAAAGGACACCGCAAGATTGAACCCAAAGCCAAGCACTTCTCCCATTGCAAGAACTATAGATCTAGTAGGCCAAACCAAACCAATAATTTGAAGAGACTTGCAAGGATATTATGAGCACACATAAAAAGTTCAGAGAAGAACCAAATATCTTTCATAGATAACCTTGATCATAAACTCACAATTCATCGGATCTCGACAAACACACCGCAAAAAGAGATTACATCGAATAGATCTCCTCGAAGACCGAGGAGAACTTTGTATTGAGATCCAGAGAGAGAGAAGAAGCCATCTAGATACTAGCTATGGACCCGAAGGTCTGTAGTAAACTACTCACAACTCATGGTGAGGGCGATGATGATGATGATGATGATGAACTCCGTGATGGATCCCCCTCCGGTGGAGAGGTTCCAAGATGGGATCTCCATGGGAACAGAAGGTACGGCGGTGGAATTAGGGTTTTCTCTCTGTTCACGGAGGTTTTGGGGTACGTAGACTTATATAGGAAGAAGGAGGGCACCGAGGGACGCTCGAGGGGGCCACGAGGCAGGGGCGCGCCCTGGGAAGTGGGGCGCGCCCCCACCCTCGTGGGCCACCTCTTGATCCCCTGACGTGGTTCTTAAGCTCCGCGTGCGTGATTTTCTCCAAAAATATATGTCGCGAAGGTTTCATTCCGTTTGGACTCCGTTTGATATTCTTTTTCTGCGAAACCCTGAAACAGGCAAAAAACAGCAATCTGGACTAGGCCTTTGGGTTAGTAGGTTAGTCCCAAAAATGGTATAAAAGTGTATGATAAAGCCCATTATACATCCAAGACTTCATAAATAATAGCATGGAACAATCAAAAATTATAGATACGTTGGAGACGTATCAAGCATCCCCAAGCTTAATTCCTGCTCGTCCTCGAGTAGGTAAATGATAAAGAAATAATAGTTTATGTGGAAAGCTAGCCCCAAGATTTGTGGGACCTTACCGTGTTTTGGAACGCATGGGAGAGGTTGCCTATAAGTTGGAGCTGCCCGAAGGATTGTCAGGAGTGCACGATGTATTCCACGTTTCGCAGCTTAAGAAGTGCCATGCGGAGATGACCGATATCCCGCTTAGAGACACAGTACCCCTGGAAGCAATTCAGTTGGATAGTGATCTGACTTACGAGGAGAAGCTTGTTAAGATTCTCGAATTTTTGAGCAGAGTCACCCGCAGTAAGGTTATCATGTTTGTAAAGTTCAGTGGAGTCACCACACCGAGGAAGAAGCCACCTGGGAACGAGAACAAGATCTACGCAAGGACCACCCACACCTGTTCTCTAGCCAAGTCGAATCTCGAGGAGGAGATTCATTCTAAGGGGGGTAGGTTTGTAAAATCCCAAATTTTCAATTTGGAATGTTATACATAGATCATATTTGCATTCCATATTTCTTTGCATTTTGTGCGTGGCGATCCTCGAAATTCTAAGGAACTCAAGGACCTACGGAGAGAGTTGGGAATTCCACCGTTTTGTATTTGAGTTTACTCGAATACCGGTGCGAGGATAGTGTTGGTTTTAATCATTTTTCTCTCCTAAATCTATTTCTAAATAAAATATATGAGCGGAGATAATATGACTTCTCTAAAATAACAAAAATATTGGAGGAAAATATGAAAATCACTTTTGGTATTTTTTGGATTTATTTGCGAAGGAAAAATACGCGTTTTTCAAAATTGCATTTATGTCCGGGAAAAAGGTTCACTTTGTCCTACGTCAGGACTCGGTTTAAAAAAACGAAACCGCCTTTGGGCCGTGTTCGGCCAGGATTCCTCTGGCCAGGGCCTTTATAAGCCGAGGCCCGCTAGCCGCCAGCCCCGCGCCCCGAAAACCCTAGTGCCGCCGCCGCCGCGCCCGCGGCGCCACCGCACCCCACCGCCCGCACCGCCGGAGCCGCCGCACCCCGCCGCCGCGCTAGCCGCCGCCCCACCGCCGCACCCCGCCGGACTCGCCGCCGCCGCCCGCCAGACCTTCGCCGGAGCCGCCGCCGCCGTCTTCTCCGTAGTAGCCGCCGCCATCGGTTTTTCTCTAAAAGCCGATTGGCTTTTTTAGGAAACCCTAGATTCGTTTTTTTGTTTATATCGGCTTTTTTCCGGTTTAGGTATTTAGCGGACGTTCGTTCGTACGTTCGCTTTAAAGAAATTGTTCGCCTGTTAGCCGCAGACAGCGAACGTTCGTTCGTTAGCCTGTTCATCAGTTTTCTTTTTCGGGGTATTTATCCGCGATTATTTTCGATCGTGATTTCTGCCCTGATCTTGTTTTTCGTTTTTCTTTTCGCTCGAGAGTCGGAATCAGGTGATTCAAAATCCCAGATCTTCATCTCGACGCCCTCTTTCCGTTTAACCAACTTGAATCAAGTTTTGGCTACTGTAAAATTTGACCCTAGATCAAACTAGTAATCAGATCTCGTTCTTTCGCAGTTTGAGTTTAGTTGCTTCTTTCAATTTCATTCTTTTTGCAAACCGGAGTTCTTAAGTTGAACTTTATGGTTAGATCTAGTCTTTTGGAGTTTTGTTTGTGCATCATTGATTGATTGCTTATGTATGCTATTGTTTTCTTGCGATAGAATACCCGGACTGTGAAGCGTGCTACAACGAGTCTTTAGGTTTTGCGAATCGTCAGCAAGGCAAGTAACAATTTGATCATACCCTTTTATTACCTAGTTTTCATGCATTAGATCAAACCCTCACACATTGCATGAGTAGGATCTCTTAACTTGTGGGACTTGGGAGTAGATTGAGGTAGAACCTATTACCTGCAATTTTTTCAAACCCCTGGGAGATACTTCTACATTTACCCAGGTTGCCATGATATGCGTAGACGTGGTTTGGGTTTGAGTGAAATCCATGACAGATGTGAGATGTTAATTCATGGTTCAACTTAAGGTGGCTACTTGAATACACATCTGGGTGGATTGGTTGTAGGGCACCTGGAGAATCCAGTGTTGTCCTAGGAAATCCCGGGGTTCCGTGTGATTGTCCTATGGAATGACACCCAGTCTCAAAGGGATCATAAAACTATTCATGCTAGAAACTTCCGTGTGCAGCCACAATGCCAATATGCGCTCTGGCATAGTATGAGTAAGTTGTGTGACCTCTTTCAGTGGTGGACTAGCAGATGTAGGGGAAAGTAGGTCTACGGGTCCACCCGGGGTAAAGAGTGGATGCTTCTGAAAGACTGTGCCTCGGTCATCCGTTTCTCAAACACCATGCAGTGCGAGAAATCCAACGGAGGAGATCGAGTCTTGTGGGAAAAGTGCACAAACCTCTGCAGAGTGTACAAACTGATCATGATTAGCCGTGTCCCCGGTTATGGACAACTTGAGTATCTGGTACTTGAATTATTGGTTGATCTCATCACTCTAAAATTTAATTTGTTGGGTTTAATGATTACTTTAATTTGGGATTGAGTTGGAGGTACCTTCTCAATGATGTTTCAACTACCATGATAGTTAAAATAAAAGTTATTCCTTTGTTGTAGGGAAAAATTGGCTTTACGCAAAAACTTTAACCATAGAGCCTCCACCAGCCAAATATGCATATAGTGTAGCCTTTATTTCAGTTACTTGCATCTTCTGTGTTATCTTGCCAGCATATTCCATGTGCTGGCCCGTTTCGGGCTGCAACATATTACGTTGCAGACTTTTCAGACGAGGAGTAAGACGTTCTAGGTCGTTTGTCATGCACTCAGCTATGCGTTGGAGTTGATGGACTCACTTATCTTCCAAGCCTTCCGCTGTTATTTTATTAGATGGCCTTAAGCCACAGACTTTTGTAATAAGTTCTCTTTGGAGACATTCGATGTAATAAGTGTGTGATTGCCACTCTGTTATAAATCCTTCAAGTACTGTGTGTGTCAGCATTACCGATCCAGGGATGACACGGAAACACAGAGACTTCGGTCCCTTCGGATCGTGGTTGCTACAAGATGGTATCAGAGCCCACGCTGAATGTAGGACACGACCACTAAGATAAACCCTAGGTCACTCTTCTCTACTCATTTCTGACTCCTCTCCATTTTCTACTTCTTTAGGATGGTGGACCCAAGGAAAAAGTTCACGCAACCGGATGAAGACACGCCTTTTGGACGACACTTGAAGGAAGTCACTAGGTACCTAAACATAGGAATATCAAGCTTTACCGGGACTTACACCGCCACTTTACCAGAAGAGGAGCGATGGAGCATTCAAGTTCAAATTCCCGGAAGAACCTTCGCACCATCCACTGAGCCAATAGAGTTTTCTTTTGATGGGCCAACCTGGAGTCTAGGCAAGAGTATGGCAGCCACATCACCATGGGAAGGATCAGAGAAGTCTACAAGCAGGAGCTGAAGAACACCATCTACCAGATTTGTGGACGCCGAGATGAGCGTTGGGACATGATCAGCACCCGGAAGGATATGTCCATTGCAGCGTTCATCCAGGAGTTAAACCAGCACATTCGACGACAGGAGCATCAGATGTGCGCTGGGATGATAGATTTGAAGAAGGCACTAAATAGGAATTTGGAGCTAGAAGAAGAACTTAAGTCTACTCGTGACGGATACGAGGAGGAGATGCTGATACTAGTGGAGAAGAATGATGATTTGACAAGGAAGCTAGGAGTATTAATGGGAGATCCAGCACCAGGAGGTGAAGAAGATGAAGAAGAACCCAAGGAGATTTGATCTGAAGATTACATCATTATAGACGACACGGATTCAGACCCCGATGATAGTGAAGATGAAGACTATGAAGATGAAGCTGGAGCAGACATCATGGAATCTTCCGCCGATCAATATTTCGAGATGACCACCCTATGACTAGTAGTTTCCCCCCACAAAGCAGCATCTAGAGCACTTTTGTAACGTTAGTTAGATCTTGTAAGACCTTGCTTGAAATTGATTGGTGTGATATGTTTGTGTTTGTCTCATGTGTATATGGGTAGTGATTTTCCCTTAGACCTCAATCCTATTCTAATCTCTTCCCCCTACACCCATCAGATGCCTCCAAGACGTGAGCCCGGATATGAGTTTCCCCCTGAGCTCACCCAGTTGATCTAGCAGCAGAACACTTTGATGCAACTTCTTGTCCAAAACACTCAGAACAACCAGAACAACAACAACAACCCTCCACCACCACCCGTGGACAACCTGACACGTTTCTTAAGGTTGCAACCACCGGTCTTTGCTAGCAACATTGAACCAATAGTTGCTGATGACTGGCTACGCAAGATTGGAAGGGATTTGACCACCGCCAATTGCTCGGATGCTGAGAAAGTGCGATTTCCCGCACACCAGTTGTCTGGACCAGCCGCAGCATGGTGGGAGAATTACACAGACACCTTCCCTATAGCCAATGTCACCTGGGAGCAGTTTCAGCAAGCATTCCGTACCGCCCATGTCTTGACTGGAGTTATGAGCATGAAGAAGCGGGAGTTTCGCAACTTGCGCCAAGGAAATCGTACTGTGGCTCAGTACGTAGATGAGTTTAGTACCCTATCTCGTTATGCCCCGGATGATGTGGCCACAGATGCCGCTAAGCAGGAGAGATTTATGGAAGGGCTGAATGATGAGATGAGCGTATAGTTGATGGTGGCAACTTTCAACAACTACCAGGAGTTGGTAGATAAAGCTCTTATGATTGAAGGGAAGCAGCAGCAGATTGAAAGCCGCAAGAGGAAGTATGGACAAGGAAGGAATAATTCTGGAGCCCAACAGAAGCCCCGATTCACTCCGAATTCGGGAGGATACACCCATAACAATGGAAGTCACAACCACACTGGAGGAAGTTCCGACAACCACAATGGCTCTAAGAATGGGAATGGAGCAAACAATACCCAGAGTCACTCTACCCCATCCACACCCGCTAAGAAGAATTTCAGCCATATCACTTGTTTCAAGTGCGGGAAGAATGGACACTATGCCACTGACTGCCCTGAAGCCAAGAATGGGAATGGCATGGAAGCGCCGAGAAGAAGCCCAACCCGTTCAACAAAGGACAAGTGAACCACGTGAACGTGGAGGAGGTTGAAGAGGAGCCAGATGTAGTAATCGGTAAGTTTTTGGTTAAGTCATTTACCGCAGTAGTTCTTTTCGATATGGGTGCATCGCATTCATACATTTCAAGGGGATTCGTAAATAGACATAAGTTGTCCACTAGAGTCCTCATGGCCCCCATGATAGTAACTTCACCTGGAGCGGAATATATGGCAAATCAAGGATGTTTTCAGATGGCATTGACCATTGGACGCCACGTTTTCCCCTCAGACCTAATAGTTTTGGAGTCACAAGGATTGGATGTGATATTAGGTATGGATTGGCCATCGAAGTACGGAGGTAACATTGATTGTTCCAGCAAGTCTATTTTGCTCACCACCCCGGAGGGAAAAAGGATTAAGTATGTATCTAGGCATTCGCCTATAAGGACACAAGTACATTCTCTCACGGGAGTTGTTCAGGAGGAAGTGCCGGTAGTAAAGGAATATCTGGATGTGTTTCTAGAGGAGTTACCAGGCATGCCACCGGATAGGGATATTGAGTTTGATTGAGCTGTTGCCTGGCACCGGACCAATATCTAAGAGACCGTATCGGATGCTAGCGAATGATCTGGAGGAGATCAAGAAGCAGATTAAGGAGTTATTGGAGAAAGGATTTATTCGCCGAAGTTCATCACCTTGGGGAGCCCTAGTGCTTTTGGTCGAGAAGAAGGATGGATCTTTAAGAATGGTCGTTGATTATCGTGCACTGAATGAAGTGACTAATAAGAATAAGTACCCGATGCCGATGATCAATGATTTTTTCGACCAACTCCAGGGAGCGAAAGTATTCTCCAAGATAGATCTATGATCTAGATACGACCAGTTGAAGATCCGAGAGAAGGATATACCTAAGACAGCCTTCACCACAAGGTACGGGCTATATGAGTATACAGTTATGTCATTTGGATTGACTAACACCCCTGCCTATTTCATGAGCATGATGAACAAGGTGTTCATGGAGTTCTTGGATAAGTTTGTCGTGGTATTCATTGATGATATTTTGGTGTACTCGAAGGATGAAGAGGAACATGCAGAGCATTTGCGTTTGGTATTGGAGAAACTCAGAGAACATCAGCTATACGCTAAGTTTAGCAAATGCGAGTTTTGGTTGAAGGAAGTTGGATTCCTAGGGCATGTTATATCGGGAGAGGGTATAGCAGTGGACCCCGTCAAAGTGCAGGCAGTCACTGAATGGTTGGCACCCACTTCAGTTGGAGTGATCTGTAGTTTTCTTGGACTCGCGGGATACTACCGGAGATTCATAGAAAATTTCTCCAAGATTGCTAAGCCAATGACGACATTTTTGAAGAATGAGACAAAGTTCGATTGGACTGAAGAGTGTGAAGAAAGTTTCCAGGAGTTGAAGAAACGGTTGACGACAGCCCCAGTGCTGATATTGCCAGATATACGCAAAGATTTCCAAGTGTACTGCGATGCTTCACTGTTAGGACTTGGAGGAGTACTCATGCAAGATGGAAGAGTCGTTTCTTATGCATCTCGTCAACTGCGACCGCACGAGTTGAATTACACGACACATGATCTGGAGTTAGCAGCTGTAGTGCATGCACTCAAAACTTGGAGACATTTCCTTATTGGAAATCGTTGTGATGTGTACACGGATACAAAGAGTTTGAAGTACATTTTCACTCAGAAGGAGCTGAACCTCAGACAGAGGAGATGGTTGGAGCTCATCAAGGATTATGATATGAAGCTACACTATCACCTCGGAAAGGCCAATGTTATTGCAGACGCTCTAAGCCGGAAGAGTTATGCGAACACCCTAGTAAAAGGGGAATTGCCACAAGAGTTAGCGGAAGATATCAGGGAGCTTTGATTCGAGATAGTTCCTTGAGGTTTTGTCGCAACGTTGGAGGTTCAGTCTACATTGCTAGGAAAGATACGCGAAGCCAAAAAGGAGGATAGAGAGATTGCCGAGATAAAGAAAAGGATGAGTGAAGGAAAAGCCAAATGATTTCGTGAGGATGAGCACGACACCCTGTGGTTTGAGGATCAAATCTATGTGCCCAACAACCCGGAGATCAAGAAGTTGATACTGCAGGAAGCACACGATTCGCCATACTCGATACACCCCGGAAACACCAAGATGTATTTGGATTTGAAGGAACGTTTCTGGTGGACGGGAATGAAGAAGGATATTGCCGAGTACGTAGCCGTATGTGACGTATGCCAGAGAGTAAAAGAAGAGCATCAGAAGCCAGCAGGATTGCTACAGCCTATGCCGATACCCGAATGGAAGTGGGAGAAGCTTGGCATGGACTCGAAGTGCAAGGAGATAGCTTACGAAATCGGAGACAGAGCATACCTGAGAGTATCGCCTCTGCGAGGAGTTAAACATTTCGGAGTTAAGGGAAAGTTAGCCCCGAGATTTGTGGGACCTTACCATGTTTTGGAACGCATGGGAGAGGTTGCCTATAAGTTGGAGCTGCCCGAAGGATTGTCAGGAGTGCACGATGTATTCCACATTTCGCAGCTTAAGAAGTGCCATGCGGAGATGGCCGATATCCCGCTTAGAGACACAGTACCCCTAGAAGCAATTCAGTTGGATAGTGATCTGACTTATGAGGAAAAGCCTGTTAAGATTCTCGAATTTTCGAGCAGAGTCACCCGCAGTAAGGTTATCATGTTTTGTAAAGTTCAGTGGAGTCACCACACCGAGGAAGAAGCCACCTGGGAACGAGAAGATGATCTACGCAAGGACCACCCACACCTGTTCTCTAGCCAAGTCGAATCTCGAGGAGGAGATTCATTCTAAGGGGGGTAGGTTTGTAACACCCCAAATTTTCAATTTGGAATGTTATACATAGATCATATTTGCATTGCATATTTCTTTGCATTTTGCGCGTGGCGATCCTCGAAATTCTAAGCAACTCAAGGACCTACGGAGAGAGTTGGGAATTCCACCGTTTTGTATTTGAGTTTACTCGAATACCGGTGCGAGGATAGTGTTGGTTTTAATTATTTTTCTCTCCTAAAATTATTTCTAAATAAAATATATGAGCGGAGACAATATGACTTCTCTAAAAAACAGAAATATTTGAGGAAAAATATTAAAATCACTTTTGGTATTTTTTGGATTTATTTGCGATTTTATTTGCATAGGAAAAATACGAATTTTTCAAAATTGCATTTATGTCCAGGAAAAATGTTCACTTTGTCCTATATATTATTAGAGGACGGTGAAAATTTATTTCGGGATTTTTGCAGTCCGTTTAGTATTTCTTTTGTTAGTTTTACTACGTCAGGACTCGGTTTAAAAAAAACGAAACCGCCTTTGGGCCGTGTTCGGCCAGGACTCCTCTGGCCAGGGCCTTTATAAGCCGAGGCCCGCCAGCTGCCAGCCCCGCGCCCCGAAAACCCTAGCGCCGCCGCCGCCGCCCGCCGCCGTGCCCGCGCCGCCGCACCCCGCCGCCCGCGCCGCCAGAGTAGCCGCACCCCGCCGCCCCGCCGCCGCACCCCGCCCGCCGGACCTTCGCCGGAGCCACCGCCGCCGTCTTCTCCGAGGTAGCCGCCGCCGTAGGTTTTTCTCTAAAAGCTGATCGGTTTTTTTAGGAAACCCTAGATTCATTTTTTTGTTTAGATCGGTTTTTTCCGGTTTAGTTATTTAGCGGACGTTCGTCCGTACGTTCGTTTTAACGAACGTTGTTTGCCCGTTAGCCGCAGAAAGCAAACGTTCGTTCGTTAGCCTGTTCGTCAGTTTTCTTTTTCGGGGTATTTATCCGCGATTATTTTCGATCACGATTTCTGCCCTGATCTTGTTTTTCGTTTTTCTTTTCGCTCGAGAGTCGGAATCAGGTGATTCGAAATCCCAGATCTTCGTCTTGACTCCCTCTTTCCGTTTAACCAACTTGAATCAAGTTTTGGCTACTGTAAAATTTGACCCTAGATCAAACTAGTAATCGGATCTCGTTTCTTTTGCAGTTTGAGTTTAGTTGCTTCTTTCGATTTGATTCTTTTTGCAAACCGGAGTTCTTAAGTTGAACTTTCTGGTTAGATCTAGTCTTTTGGAGTTTTGTCTGTGCATCATTGATTGATTGCTTATGTATGCTATTGTTTGCTTGCGATAGAATACCCGGACTGTGAAGCGCGCTACTACGAGTCTTTAGGTTTTGCGAATCGTCAGCAAGGCAAGTAAACATTTGATCATACCCTTTTATTACCCAGTTTTTATGCATTAGATCAAACCCTCACACATTGCATGAGTAGGATCTCTTAACTTGTGGGACTGGGGAGTAGATTGAGGTAGAACCTATTACGTGCATTATTTTCAAACCCTTGGGAGATACTTCTACGTTTGCTCAGGTTGCCATGCTATGCGTAGACGTGGATTGGGTTTGAGTGAAATCCATGATACATGTGAGATGTTAATTAATGGTTCAACTTAAGGTGGCTACTTGAATACACATCTGGGTGGATTGGTTGCAGGGCACCTGGAGAATCCAGTGTTGTCCTAGGAAATCCCGGGGTTCCGTGTGATTGTCCTATGGAATGCCACCCAGGCTCAAAGGGATCATATAACTATTCATGCTACAAACTTCTGTTTGCAGCCACAATGCCAATATGGGCACTGGCATAGTATGAGTAAGTTGTGTGAGCTCTTTCAGTGGTGGACTAGTAGATGTAGGGGAAAGTAGGTGTACGGGATCACCCGGGGTAAAGAGTGAATGCTTCTGAAAGACTGTGTCTCGGTCATCCGTTTATCAAACACCATGCAGTGCGATAAATCCAACGGAGGAGATTGAGTCTTGTGGGAAAAGCGCACAAACCTCTGCAGAGTGTACAAACTGATCATGATTAGCCGTGTCCCCGGTTATGGACAACTTGAGTATCTGGTACTTGAATTATTGGTTGATCTCATCAGTCTAAAGTTTAATTTGTTGGGTTTAATGATTCCTTCAATTTGGGATTGAGTTGGAGGTACCTTCTCAATGATGTTTTAACTACCATGATAGTTAAAATAAAAGTTATTCCTTTGTTGTAGGGAAAAATTGGCTTTACGCAAAAACTTTAACCATAGAGCCTCCACCAGCCAAATATGCATATAGTGTAGCCTTTATTTCAGTTACTTGCATCTTTTGTGTTATCTTGCCAGCATATTCCATGCGCTAACCCGTTTCGGGCTGCAGCATATTACATTGCAGACTTTTCAGACGAGGAGTAAGACGTTCTAGGTCGTTTGTCATGCATTTAGCTATGCCGTTGGAGTTGATGGACTCACTTATCTTCTAAGCCTTCCGCTGTTATTTTATTAGATGGCCTTAAGCCACAGACTTTTGTAATAAGTTCTCTTTGGAGACATTCGATGTAATAAGTGTGTGATTGCCACTCTGTTATAAATCCTTCAAGTACTGTGTATGTCAGCATTACCGATCCAGGGATGACACGGAAACATAGAGACTTCGGTCCATTCGGATCGTGGTCACTACAGAACCCAAAGCCAAGCACTTCTCCCATTGCAAGAACTATAGATCTAGTAGGCCAAACCAAACCAATAATTCGAAGAGACTTGTAAGGATATTATGAGCACACATAAAAAGTTCAGAGAAGAACCAAATATCTTTCATAGATAACCTTGATCATAAACTCACAATTCATCGGATCTCGATAAACACACCGCAAAAAGAGATTACATCGAATAGATCTCCTCGAAGACCGAGGAGAAATTTGTATTGAGATCTAGACAGAGAGAAGAAGCCATCTAGATACCAGCTATGGACCCGAAGGTCTGTAATAAACTACTCACAACTCATGGTGAGGGCGATGATGATGATGAAGAAGAACTCCTTGATGGATCCCCCTCCGGTGGAGCTCCGGAATAGGTTCCAAGATGGGATCTCCACGGGAACAGAATGTACGGTGGTGGAATTAGGGTTTTCTTTCTTTCACGGAGGTTTTGGGGTATGTCGACTTATATAGGAAGAAGGAGGGCACCGGGGGACGCTCGAGGGGGTCACGAGGCAGGGGGCGCACCCTGGGAAGGGGGGCGCGCCCCCACCCTTGTGGGCCACCTCTTGATCCCCTGACGTGGTTCTCAAACTCCGCGTGCGTGATTTTCTCCAAAAATATCTCTTGCGTAGGTTTCATTCTGTTTGGACTCCGTTTGATATTCTTTTTCTACGAAACCCTGAAACAGGCAAAAAAACAGCAATCTGGACTGGGCCTTTGGGTTAGTAGGTTAGTCCCAAAAATGATGTAAAAGTGTATGATAAAGCCCATTAAACAACCAAGACTTCATAAATAATAGCATGGAACAATAAAAAATTATAAATACGTTGGAGACGTATCAGAAGCCCGTCGTTGGAATATACAAGACAAGTTCTATAACGAAAATTCCCACTAGTATATGAAAGTGACTAAACAAGAGACTCTCTATCATGAAGATCATGGTGCTACTTTGAAGCACAAGTGTGGAAAAGGATAGTAGCATTGTCCCTTCTCTCTTTTCTTTCATTTTTTTGGAGGGGCTTTCTCTCTTTTTTTAGCCCCTCTCTATATTTTTTGGGCCATCTCTTTTTTTTGGCCTTTCCTCACATAGGACAATGCTCTAATAATGAAGATCATCACACTTTAATTGATTTTAGAACTCAATATTACAACTCGAAGCTAGAACAAAGTATGACTCTATATGAATGCCTCCGGCGGTGTACCGGGATGAGTGATGAATCAAGAGTGACATGTATGAAAAAATTATGCAAGGTGGCTTTGCCACAAATATGATGTCAACTACATGATCATGCATGTTAATATGACAATATGAAGCGTGTCATATGAACGGAACGGTGGAAAGTTGCATGGCAATATATCTCGGAATGGCTATGGAAATGCCATGATAGGTAGTTATGGTGGCTGTTTTGAGGAAGGTATATGGTGGGTGTATGGTACCGGCAAGAATTGCGCGGTACAAGAGAGGCTAGCAATGGTGGAAGGGTGAGAGTGCGTATAATCCATGGACTCAACATTAGTCATAAAGAACTCGTATACTTATTGCAAAAATTTACGAGTCATCAAAACAAAGCAATCAACGCATGCTCCTAGGGGGGAGGTTGGTAGGAGTTAACCATCGCGCGCCCCCGACCTCCACACAAAGGATGACACTCAACAAATACCTCATGCTCTAACTTCGTCACATAGTGGTTCACCATACGTGCATGCTACGGGTGTTGGGGAACGTAGTATTTTAAAATTTTCCTACAATCACACAAGATCTATCTACCAGATGCATAGCAACGAGAGGGGAGAGTGTGTCTACGTACCCTTGTAGACCGAAAGCGGAAGCGTCAAGTGACGCGGTTCATGTAGTCGAACTTCTTTGCGATTCAACCGATCAAGCACCGAACGTACGGCACCTCCGTGTTCAGCACACGTTCAGCTTGATGACGTCCCACGAGCTCTTGATCCAGTTGAGTTTCACGGGAAAGTTTCGTCAGCATGACGGCATGGTGACGGATATGATGAAGTTACCGGCGCAGGGCTTCGCCTAAGCACTGCAACGGTATGACTGAGGTGTGTTTCTGTGGAGGGGGGCACCGCACACGGCTAGAGAGATTAACTTGTGTGTCTAGAGGTGCCCCCTGCCCCCGTATATAAAGGAGCAAGGGGGAGGCCGGCCGGCCCTCCTATGGCGCGCCAAGAGGAGCAATCCTACTAGGAATAGGATTGCAATCCTATTCCTAGTAGGAAACACCAAGAGCGAGAGAGGGGAAAGGAAAGAGAGGGAGAGGGAGAGGGAAAGAGGGGCCGCACCCGCCTCCCCTATTCCAATTTGGACTGCCCCTTGGGAGGGGGCGCGCCACCTCCTGACTGCTGCCCTCTTTCTCCCCAAAGGCCCACTAGGGCCCAACTTTCCCCCGGGGGGTTCCGGTAACCCCCCCGGCACTCCGGTTAATTCCGAAACTTTCCAACACACTTCCGGTGTCCGAATATAGTCGTACAATATATCAATCTTTACATCTCGGACATTCCGAGACTCCTCGTCATGTCCGTGATCTTATCCGGGACTCCGAACTACCTTCGGAACATCAAAACTCATAAACTCATAATACCGATTGTCATCAAACGTTAAGCGTGCGGACCCTACGGGTTCGAGAACTATGTAGACATGACCGAGACTCATCTCCTGTCAATAAGCAATAGCAGAACCTGGATGCTCATATTGGCTCGTACATATTCTATGAATATCTCATCGGTCAAACCGCATAACAACATACGTTGTTCCCTGTCATCGGTATGTTACTTGCCCGAGATTCGATCGTTTGTATCTCAGTACCTAGTTCAATCTCGTTACCGGCAAGTCTCTTTACTCGTTCTGTAATACATCATCTCGTGACTAACTCATTAGTCATTTGCTTGCAAGGCTTATTATGATGTGTATTACCGAGAGGGCCCACAGATACCTCTCCGACACTCGGAGTGGCAAATCCTATTCTTGATCTATGCCAACACCACGAACACCTTCGGAGACACCTGTAGAGTATCTTTATAATCATCCAGTTACGTTGTGACGTTTGATAGCACACAAGGTGTTCCTCTGGTATTCGGGAGTTGCATAATCTCATAGTCATAGGAACATGTATAAGTCATGAAGAAAGCAATAGCAGTAAAACTAAACGATCATAGTGCTAAGCTAACGGATGGGTCTTATCCATCACATCATTCTCCTAATGATGTGATCCTGTTGATCAAATGACAACTCATGTCTATGGCTAGGAAACATAACCATCTTTGATCAATGAGCTAGTCTAGTAGAGGCATACTAGGGACATACTGTTTTGTCTATGTATTCACACATGTACTAAGTTTCCGGTTAATACAATTCTAGCATGAATAAAAGACATTTATCATGATATAAGGAAATACAAATAACATCTTTATTATTGCCTCTAGGGCATATTTCCTTCAGTCTCCCACTTGAACTAGAGTCAATAATCTAGTACTAAGTAATGACCCTAACACCCATGGAGTCTTGGTGCTGATCATGTTTTGCCCGTGGAAGAGGCTTAGTCAACGGGTCTGCAACATTTAGATCCGCATGTATCTTGCAAATCTCTATATCTCCCTCCTTGACTAGATCGCGGATGGAATTGAAGCGTCTTTTCATGTGCTTTGTTCTCTTGTGAAACCTGGATTCCTTCGCCAAGGCTATTGCTCCAGTGTTGTCACAAAAGATTTTCATTGGACCCGATGCACTAGGTATAACACCTAGATCAGATATGAACTCTTTCATCCAGACTCCTTCATTTGCTGCTTCCGAAGCAGCTATGTATTCCGCTTCACACGTAGATCCCGCCACGACGCTCTGCTTGGAACTGCACCAACTGACAGCTCCACCGTTTCATAAAAATACATATCCGGTTTGTGACTTAGAGGCATCCGGATCAGTGTCAAAGCTAGAATCGACGTAACCGTTTACGACGAGCTCTTTGTCACCTCCATACACGAGAAACATATCCTTTGTCCTTTTCAGGTATTTTAGGATGTTCTTGACCGTTTTTCAGTGATCCACTCCTGGATTACTTTGGTACCTCCCTGCTTGACTTCTAGCAAGGCACACATCAGGTCTGGTACACAACATTGCATAAATGATAGATCCTATGGCTGAGGCATAGGGAATGACTTTCATTTTCTCTCTATCTTCTGAAGTGGTCGGGCATTGAGTCTTACTCAACTTCACACCTTGTAACACAGGCAAGAACCCTTTCTTTGACTGATCCATTTTGAACTTCTTCGAAACTTTATCAAGGTATGTGTTTTGTGAAAGTCCAATTAAATGTCTTCATCTATCTCTATAGATCTTGATGCCTAATATGTAAGCAACTTCACCGAGGTCTTTCATTAAAAAATTCTTATTCAAGTATCCTTTTATGCTATCCAGAAATTCTATATCATTTCCAATGAACAATTTGTCATCCACATATAATACCAGAAATGCTACAGAGCTCCCACTCACTTTCTTGTAAATACAAGCTTCTCCAAAAGTCTGTATAAAACCATATGCTTTGATTACCTCATCAAAGCGTATATTCCAACTCCGAGATGCTTGCACCAGTCCACAGATGGATCGCTGGAGCTTGCACTCTTTGTTAGCACCTTTTGCATCGACAAAACCTTCTGGTTGCATCATATACAACTCTTCTTTGAGATATCCATTCAGGAATGCAGTTTTGACATCCATTTGCCAGATTTCATAATCATAAAATGCGGCAATTGCTAACATGATTCGGACAGACTTAAGCATCGCTACGGGTGAGAAAGTCTCATCGTAGTCAACTCCTTGAACTTGTCGAAACCCTTTCGCAACAAGTCGAGGTTTGTAAACAGTAACATTACCGTCTGCGTCTGTCTTCCTCTTGAAGATCCATTTATTTTCGATGGCTTGCCGATCATCGGGAAAGTCAACCAAAGTTCACACTTTGTTCTCATACATGGATTCCATCTCAGATTTCATGGCCTCAAGCCATTTTGCGGAATCTGGGCTCATCATCGCTTCCTCATAGTTCGGAGGTTCATCATGGTCTAGTAACATGACTTCCGGAACTGGGTTACCGTACCACTCAGGTGCGGAATGTACTCTGGTTGATCTACGAAGTTCAGCAGAAACTTGATCTGAAGTTTCATGATCATCATCATTAGCTTCCTCACTAATTGGTGCAGGAATCACTGGAACTAGTTTCTGTGATGTACTACTTTCCAATTCGGGAGAAGGTACAATTACCTCATCAAGTTCCAATTTCCTCCCACTCACTTCTTTCGAGAGAAACTCCTTCTCTAGAAAATATCCATTCTTAGCAACGAATATCTTGCTTTCGGATCTGTGATAGAAGGTGTACCCAACAGTCTCTTTTGGGTATCCTATGAAGACACATTTCTCCGACTTGAGTTCGAGCTTATCAGGTTGAAGCTTTTTCACATAAGCATTGCAGCCCCAAACTTTAAGAAACGACAACTTTGGATTCTTGACAAACCACAGTTCATAAGGCGTCGTCTCAACGGATTTAGATGGTGCCCTATTTAACGTGAATGCAACTGTCTCTAAAGCATAACCCCAAAACGATAGTGGTAAATCGGTAAGAGACATCATAGACCGTACCATATCCAATAAAGTTCGGTTACGACGTTCGGACAGACCATTATGCTGTGGTGTTCCGGGTGGTGTGAGTTGTGAAACTATTCCACATTGTTTCAAATGAAGACCAAACTCGTAACTCAAATATTCGCCTCCATGATCAAATCGTAGAAACTTTATTTTCTTGTTACGATGATTCTCTACTTCACTCTGAAATTCTTTGAACTTTTCAAATGTTTCAGACTTGTGCTTCATTAAGTAGATATACACATATCTGCTCAAATCATCAGTGAAGGTCAGAAAATAATGATACCTGCCGCGAGCTTCAACACTCATTGGTCCACATACATCAGTATGTACGATTTCCAACAAATCTGTTGCTCGCTCCACAGTTCCGGACAACGGAGTTTTAGTCATCTTTCCCATAAGGCATGGTTCGCAAGCACCAAGTGATTCATAATCAAGTGATTCCAAAAGTCCCTCACTATGGAGTTTCTTCATGCGCTTTACACCAATATGACCTAAACAGCAGTGCCACAAATAAGTTGCACTATCATTATTAACTTTACATCTTTTGGCTTCAATATTATGAATATGTGTATTACTACAATCAATATCCAACAAGAATAGACCACTCTTCAAGGGTGCATGACCATAAAAGATATTATTCATAAAAATAGAACAACCATTATTCTCTGATTTAAATGAATAACCGTCTAGCAACAAACAAGATCCAGATATAATGTTCATGCTTAACGCTGGCACCAAATAACAATTATTTAGGTCTAAAACTAATCCCGATGGTAGATGTAGAGGTAGCGTGCCGACGGCGATCACATCGACTTTGGAACCATTTCCCACGCGCATCGTTACCTTGTCCATAGCCAATCTTTGTTTAATCCATAGTCCCTGTTTCTAGTTACAAATATTAGCAACTGAACCAGTATCAAATACCCAGGTACTACTACGAGCATTAGTAAGGTACACATCAATAACATGTATATCACATATACCTTTGTTCACCTTGCCATCTTTCATATCCGCCAAATACTTGGGGCAGTTCCGTTTCCAGTGTCCAGTCCCTTTGCAGTAGAAGCACTCAGTTTCAGGCTTGGCTCCAGACTTGGGTTTCTTCACGGGAGTAGCCACTGTCTTTCTATTCTTCTTGAAGTTCCCCTTCTTTCCCTTGCCCTTTTTCTTGAAACTAGTGGTCTTGTTAACCATCAACACTTGATGCTCCGTTTTGATTTCTACCTCCGTAGCCTTGAGCATAGCGAAGAGCTCGGGAATTGTCTTCTGCATCCCTTGCATATTATAGTTCATCACGAAGCCTTTATAGCTTGGTGTCAGTGATTGAAGAACTATATCAATAACACTATCCTCGTCAACTTTGCAACCAAGTTGAGTCATATGATTGTAGTACCCAGACATTCTGAGCAAGTGTTCACTGATAGAACTATTCTCCTCCATCTTGAAGCTGTAGAACTTATTGGAAATCTCATATTTCTCAATCCAGGCATTTGCTTGAAATATTAACTTCAACTCCTGGAACATCTCGTAAGGTCCATGGCGTTCAAAACGTCGTTGAAGTCCCGGTTCTAAGCCGTAAAGCATGGCACACTGAACTATCGTGTAGTCATCAGACCGCGTCTGCCAGACATTCAAAGCGTCCACATTAGCGGGAGGGGGCTTGTCACCTAGCGGTGCTTCAAGGACATAATTCTTCTGTGCAGCAATGAGGATAATCCTCAAGTTACGGACCCAGTCTGTGTAATTGCTACCATCATCTTTCAACTTAGCTTTGTTTAGGAATGCATTAAAATTCAAAGGAACGGTAGCACGGGCCATTGATCTACAACAACATAGATATGCAAAAACTATCAGGACAAAGTTCATGATAAATTAAAGTTCAATTAATCATATTACTTAGAGAACTCCCACTTAGATAGACATCCTTCCGGTCATCTAAATGATCACGTGATCCAAATCAACTAAACCTTGTCCGATCATCACGTGAGATGGAGTAGTTTCAATGGTGAACATCTTATGTTGATCATATCTACTATATGATTCACACTCGACCTTTCGGTGTCCAGTGTTCCGAGGCCATATCTGCATATGCTAGGCTCGTCAAGTTTAACCTGAGTATTCTGCGTGTGTAAAACTGGCTTACACCCGTTGTATTTGAATGTAGAGCTTATCACACCCGATCATCACGTGGTGTCTCGGCACGACGAACTTTCGCAACGGTGCACACTCAGGGAGAACACTTATACCTTGAAATTTTGTAAGGGATCATCTTATAATGCTACCGCCGTACTAAGCAAAATAAGAAGCATAATAAGATAAACATCACATGCAATCAAAATATGTGACATGATATGGCCATCATCATCTTGTGCTTTTGATGTCCATCTTCAAAGCAACATAATGATCACCTTCAACAACGGCGCGACACCTTGATCTCCATCGTAGCATCGTTGTCGTCTCACCAACTATTGCTTCCACGACTATCGCTACCGCTTAATGATAAAGTAAAGCAATTACATGGCAACTGTACTTCATACAATAAAGCGACAACCATATGGCTCCTGCCAGTTACCGATAACTTTACAAAACATGATCATCTCATACAATAACGTATAACTCATCATGTCTTGACCATATCACATCACAACATGCCCTGCAAAAACAAGTTAGACGTTCTCTACTTTGTTTTTGCAAGTTTTACGTGGCTGCTATGGGCTTAGCAAGAACCGTTCTTACCTACGCATACAAAACCCACAACGATTTTTCGTCAAGTATGTGATGTTTTAACCTTCACAAGGACCGGGCGTAGCCACACTTGATTCAGCTAAAGTGAGAGAGACAGGCACCCGCCAGTCCCCTTTAAGCAACGAGTAATCATAACGGTGAAACCAGTCTCGCGTAAGCGTACGCATAATGTCGGTCCAGGCCGCTTCATCTCACAATACCGCCGAAACAAAGTATGACATGCTGGTAAGCAGTATGACTAGTATTGTCCACAACTCATTGTGTTCTACTCGTGCATATCATCTACGCATAGACCTGGCTCATGATGCCACTGTTGGGGAACATAGTATTTTAAAATTTGCCTACAATCACGCAAGATCTATCTACCAGATGCATAGCAACGAGAGGGGAGAGTGTGTGTATGTACCCTTGTATACCGAAAGCAGAAGCATCAAGTGACATGGTTGATGTAGTCGAACTTCTTTGCGATTCAACCGATCAAGCACCGAACGTACGGCACCTTCGCGTTCAGCACACGGTCAGCTTGATGTTGTCCCACGAGCTCTTGATCCAGGTTAGCTTCACAGGAGAGTTTCGTCAGCACGCCAGTGTGGTGACGGATATGATGAAGTTACTGGCGCAGGGCTTCGCCTAAGCACTGCAACGGTATGATTGAGGTGTGTTTCTGTGGAGGGGGGCACCGCACACGGTTGGAGAGATCAACTTGTGTGTCTAGAGGTGCCCCCTGCCCTCGTATATAAAGGAGCAAGGGGGGAGGCCGGCCGGCCCTCCTATGGCGCGCCAAGAGGAGCAATCCTACTAGGAATAGGATTGCAATCCTATTCCTAGTAGGAATCACCACGAGGGAGAGAGAGGAAAGGAAAGAAAGGGAGAGGGAGAGGGAGAGGGAAAGAGGGGCCGCGCCCCTTCCCTAGTCCAATTCGGACTGCCCCTTGGGAGGGGGCGCACCACCTCCTGGCTGATGCCCTCTTTCTCCCCAAAGGCCCACTAGGGCCCAACTTTCCCCGGGGGGTTCCGGTAACCCCCACCCCCCCGCCACTCCGGTTAATTCCGAAACTTTCCAGAACACTTCCTGTGTCCGAATATAGTCGTCCAATATATCAATCTTTACGTCTCGGACATTCCGAGACTCGTCGTCATGTCCGTGATCTTATCCGGGAGTCTGAACTACCTTCGGTACATCAAAACTCATAAACTCATAATACCGATCGTCATCAAACGTTAAGCGTGCGGACCCTACGGGTTCGAGAACTATGTAGACATGACCGAGACTCATCTCCTGTCAATAACCAATAGCGGAACCTGGATGCTCATATTGGCTCCTACATATTCTACAAAGATCTTTATCGGTCAAACCACATAACAACATACGTTGGTCCCTTTGTCATCGGTATGTTACTTGCCCGAGATTCGATCGTCGGTATCTCAATACCTAGTTCAATCACGTTACCGGCAAGTATCTTTACTCGTTCTATAATACATCATCTCGTGACTAACTCATTAGTCATTTGCTTGCAAGGCTTATTATTGTAGCGACCAGACCTCAAACAGTCTGATCTCTTTGCATTAGTGTCATCCCTGGATCAGTAATGCTAACACGCACAGTACTTGAAGGATTTATAACAGAGTAGCAATCACACACTTATTACATCGAAAGTTCAAAAAAAAAGAACTTATTACAATAAAAGTGGCTTAAGGCCATCTAATAACGATAACAGCGGAAGGCTTGGAAGATAAGTGAGTCCATCAACTCCAACGGCATCACTGAGTATAGAACCACGACCTAAAAGCACCTTACTCGTCGTCTGAAAAGTCTGCAACATGAACATTGCAGCCCGAAAATGGGTCAGCACATGGAATATGCTGGCAAAGTAACACATAGGGAGTAATGAAAGAATAAATCTATACTACATGCATATATGGTTGTTGGAAAGCTCTATGGTTACAGTTTTTGCATAAAGCCAATTTTTCCCTACTGCAAAGGAATAGATTTTTATTTAACTATCATGGTAGTTGAAACATCATTGAGAAGGTACCTCCAACTCAAACCCAATTAAAGTAATCATTAACCCAACAAATTAGTTCTTAGAGTGATGACATACACATGATAATCCAAGTACTAGATACTCAATACATCCATAACCGGCGACACGGCTAATCATGATTAGTTTGTACACGCTGCAGAGGTTTGTGCACTTTTCCCCACAAGACCCGATCTCCTCCGTTGGGATTCTCACACTTCATGTTGTTTGAGAAACAGATGACTGATTCGTCCAAAACGTATCTATAATTTCTGCTTGCTCCATGCCTCTTTTGTGTGATATTGCTATGATATTTATACACTTCCATACACTTTTGATCATATTTGGACTAACCTATTAACTCAGTGCACCCCAGTGCCAGTTTCTGTTTTCTGCTGTTTTTGTATTTCAGGTTTTCCCATCACGTAAACTGCCAGAAAAATCCCGGAAAAATTATATAAAAAATCAGCGTTACGGAAGCTTCCACACAGCCGAAGTAGGGCCGGAGGGGGCCACCAGGGCTCCTCCTGGCCGCGCCGGGGGGGGGGGCGCCTGGGCCCCCAGGCCTCCGCTGATGCCCCCCTTTGGCATATATTTAACACGCGTCCCGAAACCCTCGAGACGGGAACCCTTTTTCGCGATCTCATCTCTGTTCCGCTGCCGCCATGCTTCCAAGATCGGGAGCACCAGGAGAACTCTTCCCGGCACCCTGCCGGAGGGGAGGATCACCACCGGGAGCCTCTCCACCACCATGGACGCCTCCCGGATGAGTTGTGAGTAGTCTCCCTTGGACCATGGGTCCATGACCAGTAGCTATGTGATGTTCTCCTCCCCTTCTTGTGCTTCACTAATTAGACCTCGTGAGCTGCCCTACATGATCGAGACACATATGTAATCCTTATGCTGTTGCTATGTTGAGTTTGCTGGGATCCGATGGATTGTGAGATTATGTTCAGATTGTGTTTGAGTAATATATTTGATTTACCTCTTTTATATTTATGTTCTTAAGTAATTCTTGCATGTTCTCCGTTGCTATTTATTGCTTTGGCCAAGTAGTAGGTAGTGACTCCAAGAGGGGACGTTATGCTTGATTGTGGGTTCATGCTCCTCGATGACTAGCTTGAGTGACAGAAACATGAGTCTAGGGGATGTGCTGTTGCCACAAGGGGGAAAACAACGGTGCTTGTGCCCGCGGGTGCAAGGATTGTTTACTTTACGCAAAGTTCTTTTAATGTAGTTGTCTGTTGCTTTGAGTTTACACTATGGGTGGGACTCGCAACTTAATACCAGCGAGATGTTCTGGATAGATATCTCAAGGTGGATGATTAGTAGTAGATGCAGATGGATTTCGGTCTACTTGCCTTGGCGTACCGCCCATGCTTTGAACCTCTACCTTTCTTGCAACATAGTTAGCATTGGTTTGCGCACATAATTCTGTCAATTGCCCAGCTGTAATTCGTTTACCTCACATAGCTGTTTTATCGTCTTTTGGGAGAGAGACATCACTAGTGAACATCATGGGACCCCGGTCCATATTACCATCACTGATCACATCCGCTATTTACTTTCTGCTTTTACATACTAGTTACAGTTTTACCTATCACTATTATCTCTTGCGTTTGACCCTTTGTAAACGACAAGGCCGGAGGGATTGACAACCTCTCTGTACTCGTTGGGAGCAAAGTTATTTGTATCTGTGTGCAGGTCCAAGTTGATTGCTAATATCTGGCACCGTTAGCAGTTGACACCTTCTTGTTGAAAATAGGAGTCTCAGGGGAAATCGATCCTTGGTATCTTTGCCAAGGGAAAACTACCGCTACACTGCATCTCAAACCTTCCACTTGGGGTAACCAACGAGGGGCGAGAAGCCATCAACGACCGAGACATAGTTTTTCATAAGCGCTAGCACCGTACGATAGGGTGGACCGTACCAACCTACATCCCCTACATTTGCTAGTCCACCAGTGTAAGAGTTCGCATGACTTGGTCAACTATGCTAGAGCCCATAATAGCTTGTGGCTGCACACGGAAGTTTCTAGTATGAAGTACCTCATGATCCCTTTGAGCCTGGGTGGCGGTCCATAATGAAAACAAGCAATCGCTGGAATACCTAGGTGCCTCAATCCACCCAGATGTGTGTTTAAGTTGCCACCTTAAGTAAAACCATTAATTTAACAAAGTCACATCTGTCATGGATACACTCACCCAATCCACGTCTACTAGCATAGCATGGCAGAAAGCAAACGTAGAAGTAATTCCCAAGAGTTTGATAATAAAATAGGTAATAGGTACTACCTCATCTACTTCCCAGAACCCACATATTAATCAAGTCCTAGTCATGCAAGTGTTTGAGGATATAACTAATGCAACGAAAACTGGGTATTGGAAAGTATGATCAAAGTGTTACTTGCCTTGCTGATGATCCGCGAAACCTAGAGATTCAAAGTAGCAAGCGGCGCACTCCGGGTACTCTATCGCAAACAAACAAGCATACAATAAGTACTCATCTAATGCATGGGTAAGACTCAAATAAGAGATCTAACCAGAAAGTTCAACTTAAGAACTCCAGTTGGCAAAAGAAACAAATCAAACGAAGCAACGAAAGTCAAACGGCGAAAGAACCAACTTTGTTTACTAATCTGGACCTAAGTCCAAATTTTAGAGAATCAAAAACTTGGTTGACTAGGTTAAACGGCAAGAGGGTTTCGAGATGAAACTCCAGGCGCTTGAATCGCCTGATTCCGATAAACGAGCGAAAAGTTAAACTAGAACGAAAATCGGATCAGAAATCGCAATCAGATAATAACCGTGAAAATCCGAGAAAAGAAAAACTGGCAAACAGCTTAACGGACACACGTCCGTTAACTGAAACTAAACGACGAAGTCGTTCGTTAAAACGAACGAACGGGCGAACGCTCGCTAAACAGCTAAACCAAAAAAAAACAATCTAATAAAAAACGAACTAGGTTTTTTTTTTCAAAAAAAAACGGATCGGCTTTCTACCGAAAACCGGCGGCTCGGCGCGGCTACCTCGTTGGACTCCGGCGGCTCGGGGCTCCGGCGGTGGGTGGCGTCGGCGACGACAGGCGGCGGTGGCGGCGGGGCTGCAAGCGGCGACGGCGGCAGCTGCAAGCGACGGCGGCGGGCTGCTGCTGCGGCGGGAGGCGAGGCGGGGCGAGCCGACGGGGTGAGGCGGAGGGTGGCGGCGGGCGGTATTTATTGAGGGGGGGGGGGC
>LR738710.1:828334742-828444773 GCA_902687465.1 Secale cereale | reverse complement strand
CGGCGGCGGCGGCGGGTCGGACTCCCGCGGGGGAAGGCGGTGGGCGGCACGGCCTGGCCTGGCTCGGCTGGGCCTTCGGCCCAGTCGGGCGCGGGATTTTTTATTTAAAAAAAAAACAAAACCGCCGAATCATGGAAAATTTCTAGAAAATAAAATAAAATTCTAAAAATGTCAAAACGAATTTTCATCGTCTAAATAAAATATTTAGAACAAGATCAACGTTTTTCTTGGCCGTAAATGCATTTTTTGAAAACGTGCAATTTTTCCTAAATTCAAATAAAATAGCAAAAACTCCAAAATAACATTATTTGATTTTTTTATTAAATCCTCAGTATTTCTTTATTTTGGGAGAGTCATTTTACTCACTCTCTCATATTTTCATTTTAGAAATACTTGAAGATAAAATAAATAAAATCAATGATCCTATTTTCAAAATTTCAGAAAACTCAAATATGAAAATAACGAAATCCCCAACTCTCTCCGAGGGTCCTTGAGTTGCGTAGAATTTCTAGGATCTACCAAAAGCAAGAAAATATGATATGCATTGATGATCTAGTGTATAACATTCCAAATTGAAAATTTGGGATGTTAGAAACCTACCCCCCTTAAGATGAATCTCGCCCTCGAGATTCGGGTTGGCTAGAAAATAGGTGAGGGTGGTCCTTCTGCAAATCTTCCTCTCGCTCTCAGGTGGCTTCATCCTCGGTGTGGTGGCTCCACTAAACTTTGCAAAACTTGATAACCTTGCTGCGGGTGACTCGGCTGGCATACTCAAGTATCTTGACTGGTTTTTCCTCATAGGTCAAATCACTGTCCAACTGAATCGCTTCCAGCGGCACTGTATCCCTCAGCGGTATCTCAGCCATCTCAGGGTGGCACTTCTCCAACTGGGAAACGTGGAATACATCGTGAACTCCTGTCAATCCTTCGGGCAATTCCAACTTGTAGGCTACTTCTCCCATACGCTCCAAAACTTTGTATGGTCCTACAAAACATGGCGCTAACTTTCCCTTAACTCCAAAACGCTTAACTCCTCGAAGTGGAGATACTCGAAGATAAACGAGGTCCCCGACTTCGTAAACTGACTCTTTGCATTTTGAATCTGTGTAGCTCTTCTGCCTGGACTAGGCTACCTTGAGCCTATCGCGAATCAATTTTACCTTCTGTTGAGACTCCTTAATCAAATCTGGTCCAAACAATTGGCGGTCTCCAACTTCATCCCAAGACAATGGTGTCCTGCACCTCCTTCCGTACAAGGCTTCGAAAGGTGCCAACTTCAAACTGGATTGATAACTGTTGTTGTAAGGGAACTCTGCATAAGGCAAATTGTCGTCCCAACTAGATCCATAATCTAGCGCACAAGCTCTCAGCATATCCTCCAAAATATGATTGACTCTCTCGGTCTGTCCATCTGTCTGCGGATGAAAAGCTGTACTGAACTCTAGCCTGGTACCCAAAGTTTCGTGTAACTGATTCCAGAACTTTGAGGTAAACTGGGTTCCTCTATCTGATACGATGCTCCTCAAAACTCCATGCAGGCATACAATCCTGGTCATGTATATCTTTGGCAACTTTGCACTGGTGTAAGTAGTCTTCACTGGGATGAAATGAGCTACCTTCGTCAAACGATCGACTACAACCCAAATCGAGTCATAACATGAATGAGTTCTGGGTAATCCCGTAATAAAATACATGCCTAGCTTATCCCACTTCCATTCGGGTATTGGCAATGGTTGTAACAATCCTGCCGGCTTTTGATGCTCTGCCTTCACTCTCTGACATACATCACAAACTGCTACATACTCCGCAATAGCCTTCTTCATTCCAGTCCACCAGAAAGTATCCTTCAAGTCCAAGTACATCTTGGTATTTTCTGGGTGAATCAAATATAGTGAATCACGGGCCTCTTGCAGAATCAACTTCCTGATCTCCGGGTCGTTAGGCATGGTTCTCAAGCACCAAGTGATTCATAATCAAGTGATTCCAAAAGTCCATCACTATGGAGTTTCTTCATGCGCTTTACACCAATATGACCTAAACGACAATGCCACAAATAAGTTGCACTATCATTATTAACTTTACATCTTTTGGCTTCAATATTATGAATATGTGTATCACTACAATCGATATCCAACAAGAATAGACCACTCTTCAAGGGTGCATGACCATAAAAGATATTATTCATAAAAATAGAACAACCATTATTCTCTGATTTAAATGAATAACCATCTCGCAACAAACAAGATCCATATATAATGTTCATGCTTAACGTGGCAGCAAATAACAATTATTTAGGTCTAAAACTAATCCCGGTGGTAGATGTAGAGGTAGCGTGCCGACGGCGATCACATCGACTTTTGAACCATTTCCCACGCGCATCGTCACCTCGTCCTTAGCCAATCTTCTTTTAATCCGTAGTCCCTGTTTCAAGTTACTAATATTTGCAACCGAACCGGTATCAAATACCCAGGTACTACTACGAGCATTAGTAAGGTACACATCAATAACATGTATATCACATATACCTTTCTTCACCTTGCCATCCTTCTTATCCGCCAAATACTTGGGGCAGTTTCGCTTCCAGTGTCCAGTCCCTTTGAAGTAGAAGCACTTAGTTTCAGGCTTGGCTCCAGACTTGGGTTTCTTCGCGGGAGTAGCAACTGTCTTGCTATTCTTCTTGAAGTTCCCCTTCTTTCCCTTGCCCTTTTTCTTGAAACTAGTGGTCTTGTTAACCATCAACACTTGATGCTCCTTTTTGATTTCTACCTCCGCAGCCTTGAGCATAGTGAAGTGCTAGGGAATTGTCTTTTGCATCCCTTCCATATTATAGTTCATCACGAAGCCTTTATAGCTTGGTGGCAGTGATTGAAGAACTCTATCAATAACACTATCCTCGTCAACTTTGCAACCAAGTTGAGTCATATGATTGTAGTACCCAGACATTCTGAGCAAGTTTTCACTGGTAGAACTATTCTCCTCCATCTTGCAGCTGTAGAACTTATTGGAAATCTCATATTTCTCAATCCGGGCATTTGCTTGAAATATTAACTTCAACTCCTGGAACATCTCGTATGGTCCATGACATTCAAAACGTCGTTGAAGTCCCGGTTCTAAGCCGTAAAGCATGGCACACTGAACTATCGTGTAGTCATCAGACCGCGTCTGCCAGACGTTCAAAGTGTCCACATTAGCGGGAGGGGGCTTGTCACCTAGCGGTGCTATAAGGACATAATTCTTCTATGCAGCAATGAGGATAATCCTCAAGTTACGGACCCAGTCCGTGTAATTGCTACCATCATATTTCAACTTAGCTTTCTCTAGGAATGCATTAAAATTCAAAGGAACGGTAGCACGGGCCATTGATCTACAACAACATAGATATGCAAAAACTATCAGGACTAAGTTCATGATAAATTAAAGTTCAATTAATCATATTACTTAAAGAACTCCCACTTAGATAGACATCCCTCCGGTCTTCTAAATGATCACGTGATCCAGATCAACTAAACCATGTCCGATCATTACGTGAGATGGAGTAGTTTCAATGGTGAACATCTTATGTTGATCATATCTACTATATGATTCACGCTCGACCTTTCCGTCTCCAGTGTTCCGAGGCCATATCTGCATATGCTAGGCTCGTCAAGTTTAACCTGAGTATTCTGCGTGTGTAAAACTGGCTTACACCCGTTGTATTTGAATGTAGAGCTTATCACACCCGATCATCTCGTCGTGTCTCGGCACGACGAACTTTCGCAATGGTGCACACTCAGGGAGAACACTTATACCTTGAAATTTTGTAAGGGATCATCATATCATGCTACCGCCGTACTAAGCAAAATAAGAAGCATAATAAGATAAACATCACATGCAATCAAAATATGTGACATGATATGGCCAACATAATCTTGTGCTTTTGATGTCCATCTTCAAAGCACCGTCGTGATCACCTTCGTCAACGGCGCGACACCTTCATCTCCATCGTAGCATCGTTGTTGTCTCGCCAACTATTGCTTCCACGACTATCGCTATCGCTTAGTGATAAAGTAAAGCAATTACATGGCAATTGTACTTCGTACAATAAAGCGACAACCATATGGCTCCTGCCAGTTACCGATAACTTACAAAACATGATCATCGCATACAATAACGTATAACTCATCATGTCTTGACCATATCACATCACAACATGCGCTGCAAAAACAAGTTAGACGTTCTCTACTTTGTTGTTGCAAGTTTTACGTGGCTGCTACGGGCTTAGCAAGAACCGTTCTTACCTACGCATACAAAAATCACAATGATTTTTCGTCAAGTATGTGATGTTTTAACCTTCACAAGGACCGGGCGTAGCCACAGTTCATTCAGCTAAAGTGAGAGAGACAGGCACCCGCCAGTCACCTTTAAGCAACGAGTAATCATAACGGTGAAACCAGTCTCGCGTAAGCGTACGCGTAATGTCGGTCCAGGCCGCTTCATCTCACAATACCGCCGAAACAAAGTATGACATGGTGGTAAGCAGTATGACTAGTATCGTCCACAACTCATTGTGTTCTACTCGTGCATATTATCTACGCATAGACCTGGCTCATGATGCCACTATTGGGGAAGGTAGTATTTTAAAATTTGCCTACAATCACGCAAGATCTATCTACCAGATGCATAGCAACAAGAGGGGAGAGTGTGTGTACGTACCCTTGTATACCGAAAGCAGAAGCGTCAAGTGACGCGGTTGATGTAGTCGAACTTCTTTGCGATTCAACCGATCAAGCACCGAACGTACGGCACCTCCGCGTTCAGCACACGTTCAGCTTGATGACGTCCCACGAGCTCTTTATCTAGTTGAGCTTCACAGGAGAGTTTCGTCAGGACGACGGCATGGTGACGGATATGATGAAGTTACCGGCACAGGGCTTCGCCTAAGCACTGCAACGGTATGACTGAGGTGTGTTTCTGTGGAGGGGGGCACCGCACACGGCTGGAGAGATCAACTTGTGTGTCTAGAGGTGCCCCCTGCCCCCGTATATAAAGGAGCAAGGGGGAGGCCGGCCGGCCCTCCTATGGCGCGCCAGGAGGAGCAATCCTACTAGGAATAGGATTGCAATCCTATTCCTAGTAGGAATCACCACGAGGGAGAGAGGGGAAAGGAAAGAGAGGGAAAGGGAGAGGGAGAGGGAAAGAGGGGCCGCGCCCCTCCCCTAGTCCAGTTCGGACTGCCTCTTGGGAGGGGGCGCGCCACGTCCTGGCTGCTGCCCTCTTTCTCCCCATAGGCCCACTAGGGCCCAACTTTCCCCGGGGGGTTCCGGTAACCCCCCCGGCACTCCGGTTAATTCCGAAACTTTCTAGAACACTTTCGGTGTCCGAATATAGTCGTCCAATATATCAATCTTTACGTCTCGAACATTCCGAGACTCGTCGTCATGTCCATGATCTTATCCGGGACTCCGAACTACCTTCGGTACATCAAAACTCATAAACTCATAATATCGATCGTCATCAAACGTTATGTGTGCGGACCCTACGAGTTCGAGAACTATGTAGACATGACCGAGACTCATCTCCTGTCAATAACCAATAGTGGAACCTGGATGCTCATATTGGCTCCTACATATTCTATGAAGATCTTTATCGGTCAAACCGCATAACAACATACGTTGTTCCCTTTGTCATCGGTATGTTACTTGCCTGAGATTCGATCGTCGGTATCTCAATACCTAGTTCAATCTCATTACCGGCAAGTATCTTTACTCGTTCTATAATACATCATCTCGTGACTAACTCATTAGTCATTTGCTTGCAAGGCTTATTATTGTAGCGACCAGACCTCAAACAGTCTGATCTCTGTGCATCAGTGTCATCCCTGGATCAATAATGCTCACACGCACAGTACTTGAAGGATTTATAACAGAGTAGCAATCACACACTTGTTACATCAAAAGTTCAAAAAAAGAACTTATTACAATAAAAGTGGCTTAAGGCCATCTAATAACGATAACATCGGAAGGCTTGGAAGATAAGTGAGTCCATCAACTCCAATGGCATCACTGAGTATAGAACCACGACCTAAAGCACCTTACTTATCGTCTGAAAAGTCTGCAACATGAACGTTGCAGCCCGAAAATGGGTCAGCACATGGAATATGCTGGCAAAGTAACACATAGAGAGTAATGAAAGAATAAAGCTATACTACATGCATATATGGTTGGTGGAAAGCTCTATGGTTACAGTTTTTGCATAAAGCCAATTTTTCCCTACTGCAAAGGAATAGATTTTTATTTAATTATCATGGTAGTTGAAACATCATTGAGAAGGTACCTCCAACTCAAACCAAATTAAAGTAATCATTAACCCAACAAATTAGTTCTTAGAGTGATGAGATACACATGGTAATCCAAGTACTAGATACTCAATACGTCCATAACCGGGGACACGGCTAATCATGATTAGTTTGTACACTCTGTAGAGGTTTGTGCACTTTTCCCCACAAGACCCGATCTCCTCCGTTGGGATTCTCGCACTTCATGTTGTTTGAGAAACGGATGACCGAGACATAGTTTTTCAGAAGCGCTAGCACCTTACGATCGGGTGGACCGTACCAACCTACATCCCCTACATCTGCTAGTCCACCACTATAAGAGTTCGCACGACTTAATCAACTATGCTAGAGTCCATAATAGCTTGTGGC
Organism: Secale cereale; assembly: GCA_902687465.1. Taxonomy (NCBI): domain Eukaryota; kingdom Viridiplantae; phylum Streptophyta; class Magnoliopsida; order Poales; family Poaceae; genus Secale; species Secale cereale. Next base: position 828,438,091 of record LR738710.1, on the reverse strand, counting down.
TGCACACGGAAGTTTCTAGTATGAAGTACCTCATGATCCCCTTGAGCCTGGGTGGCGGTCCATAATGAAAAGAGGCAATCGCTGGAATACCCAGGTGCCTCAATCCACCCAGATGTGTGTTTAAGTTGCCACCTTAAGTAAAACCATTAATTTAACAAGGTCACATCTGTCATGGATACACTCACCCAATCCACGTCTACTAGCATAGCATGGCCGAAAGCAAACGTAGAAGTAACTCCCAAGGGTTTGATAATAAAATAGGCAATGGGTACTACGTCATCTACTTCCCAGAACCCACATATTAATCAAGTCCTAGTCATGCAAGTGTTTGAGGATATAACTAATGCAATGAAAACAGGGTATTGGATAGTATGATCAAAGTGTTACTTGCCTTGCTGATGATCCGCGAAACCTAGAGATTCAAAGTAGCAAGCGGTGCACTCCGGGTACTCTATCGCAAACAAACAAGCATACAATAAGTACTCATCTAAAGCACGGGTAAGACTCAAATAAGAGATCTGACCAAAAAGTTCAACTTAAGAACTCCGGTTGGCAAAATAAACAAACCAAACGAAGACGAAAGAACCAACTTTGTTTACTAATCTGGACCTAAGTCCAAATTTTACAGAATCAAAAACTCGGTTGACTAGGTTAAACAGCAAGAGGGTTTCGAGACGAAACTCCAAGCGCTTGAATCGCCTAATTCCGATAAACGAGCGAAAAGTTAAACTAGAACGAAAATCGGATCAGAAATCATGATCAGATAATTACCGCGAAAATCCGAGGAAAGAAAAACTGACGAACAGCTTAACGGACACACGTTCGTTAACTGAAACTAAACGACGAATTCGTTCGTTAAAACGAACGAACGGGCGAACGCTCGCTAAACAGCTAAACCGAAAAAAACGATCTAATAAAAAAACGAACTAGTTATTTTTTCAAAAAAAAGGATCGGCTTTCTTCCGAAAACCGGCGGCTCGGCGCGGCTACCTCGTCGGACTCCGGCGGCTCGGGGCTCTGGCGGTGGGTGGCATTGGCGGCGGGCGGCGCGGCGTCGGCGGCGGCAGGCGGCGGTGGCGGCGAGGCTGCAAGCGGCGACGGCGGCGGCTGCAAGCGATGGCGGCGGGCTACTGCTGCGGCGGGAGGTGAGGCGGGGCGAGGTGACGGGGTGAGGCGGAGGGCGGCGGCGGGCGGTATTTATTGAGGGGTCGGCTGCGGTATCTTGGGGAAGGGGACGCCGGCTCGGCCTCGGGAGGCGTGCCCCGGCCGGACTCGGCGACGGCGGCGGGTCGGACTCCCGCGGGGGAAGGCGGTTTGCGGCGCGGGCCTGGCCTGGCTCGGTTGGGCCTTCGGCCCAGTCGGGCGCGGGATTTTTTATTTAAAAAACAAAACAAAACCGCCGAATCTTGGAAAATTTCTAGAAAATAAAATAAAAATCTAAAAATGCCAAAACAAATTTTCATCGTCTAAATAAAATATTTAGAACAAGATGAACGTTTTTCTTGGCCCTAAATGCATTTTTGAAAATGTGCAATTTTTCCTAAATTCAAATAAAATAGCAAAAACTCCAAAATAGAACTTATTTGATTTTTTGTATTAAATCCTCAGTATTTCTTTATTTTGGGAGAGTCATTTTACTCCCTCTCTCATATTTTCATTTTAGAAATATTTGAAGATAAAATAAATAAAATCAATGATCCTATTTTCAAAATTTCAGAAAACTCAAATATGAAAATAACGAAATCCCCAACTCTCTCCGAGGGTCCTTGAGTTGCGTAGAATTTCTAGGATCTACCAAAAGTAAGAAAATATGATATGCATTGATGATCTAGTGTATAACAATCCAAATTGAAAATTTGGGATGTTACAAACCTATCCCCCTTAAGATGAATCTCGCCCTCGAGATTCAGGTTGGCTAGAAAATAGGTGAGGGTGGTCCTTCTGCGGATCTTCCTCTCGCTCCCAGGTGGCTTCATCCTCGGTGTGGTGGCTCCACTAAACTTTGCAAAACATGATAACCTTGCTGCGGGTGACTCGGCTGGCATACTCAAGAATCTTGACTGGTTTTTCCTCATAGGTCAAATCACTGTCCAACTGAATCGCTTCCAGCGGCACTGTATCCCTCAGCGGTATCTCAGCCATCTCAGCGTGGCACTTCTTCAACTGGGAAACGTGGAATACATCGTGAACTCCAGTCAATCCTTCGGGCAATTCCAACTTGTAGGCTACTTCTCCCATACGCTCCAAAACTTTGTATGGTCCTACAAAACGTGGCGCTAACTTTCCCTTAACTCCAAAATGCTTAACTCCTCGAAGTGGAGATACTCGAAGATAAACGCGGTCCCCGATTTCGTAAACTGACTCTTTGCATTTTGAATCTGCGTAGCTCTTCTGCCTGGACTGGGCTACCTTGACCCTATCGCGAATCAATTTTACCTTCTGTTCAGACTCCTTAATCAAATCTGGTCCAAACAATTGGCAGTCTCCAACTTCATCCCAAGACAATGGTGTCCTACACCTCCTTCCGTACAAGGCTTCGAAAGGGGCCATCTTCAAACTGGATTGATAATTGTTGTTGTATGAGAACTCTGCATAAGGCAAATTGTCGTCCCAACTAGATCCATAATCTAGCGCACAAGCTCTCAGCATATCCTCCAAAATCTGATTGAGTCTCTCGGTCTGTCCATCTGTCTTTGGATGAAAAGCTGTACTGAACTCTAGCCTGGTACCCAAAGTTTCGTGTAACTGATTCCAGAACTTTGAGGTAAACTGGGTTCCTCTATCTGATAGGATGCTCCTCGGAACTCCATGCAGGCATACAATCCTGGTCATGTATATCTTTGGCAACTTTGCACTGGTGTAAGTAGTCTTCACTGGGATGAAATGAGCTACCTTCGTCAAACGATTGACTACAACCCAAATCGAGTCATAACCTGAACGAATTCTGGGTAATCCCGTAATAAAATCCATGAATAGCTTATCCCACTTCCATTCGGGTATTGGCAATGGTTGTAACAATCCTGCCGGCTTTTGATGTTCTGCCTTCACTCTCTGACATACATCACAAACTGCTACATACTCCGCAATATCCTTCTTCATTCCAGTCCACCAGAAAGTATCCTTCAAGTCCAAGTACATCTTGGTATTTCCTAGGTGAATCGAATATGGTGAATCATGGGCCTCTTGCAGAATCAACTTCCTGATCTCCGGATCGTTAGGCATGGTTCGCAAGCACCAAGTGATTCATAATCAAGTGATTCCAAAAGTCCGTCACTATGGAGTTTCTTCATGCGCTTTACACCAATATGACCTAAACGGCAGTGCCACAAATAAGTTGCACTATCATTATTAACTTTACATCTTTTGGCTTCAATATTATGAATATGTGTATCACTACAATCGAGATCCTACAAGAATAGACCACTCTTCAAGGGTGCATGACCATAAAAGATATTATTCATAAAAATAAAACAACCATTATTCTCTGGTTTAAATGAATAACCGTCTCGCAACAAACAAGATCCAGATATAATGTTCATGCTTAACGCTGGCACCAAATAACAATTATTTAGGTCTAAAACTAATCCCGGTGGTAGATGTAGAGGTAGCGTGCCGACGGCGATCACATCGACTTTGGAACCATTTCCCACGCGCATCGTCACCTCGTCCTTAGCCAATCTTCGTTTAATCCGTAGTCCCTGTTTCGAGTTACAAATATTAGCAACCGAACCGGTATCAAATACCCAGGTACTACTACGAGCATTAGTAAGGTACACATCAATAACAAGTATATCACATATACCTTTGTTCACCTTGCCATCCTTCTTATCCGCCAAAATACTTGGGGCAGTTCCGCTTCCAGTGTCCAGTCCCTTTGCAGTAGAAGCACTCAGTTTCAGGCTTGGCTCCAAACTTGGGTTTCTTCGCGGGAGTAGCAACTGTCTTGCTATTCTTCTTGAAGTTCCCCTTCTTTCGCTTGCCCTTTTTCTTGAAACTAGTGGTCTTGTTAACCATCAACACTTGATGCTCCTTTTTGATTTCTACCTCCGCAGCCTTGAGCATAGCGAAGAGCTAGGGAATTGTCTTCTGCATCCCTTGCATATTATAGTTCATCACAGAGCCTTTATAGCTTGGTGGCAATGATTAAAGAACTCTATCAATAACACTATCCTCGTCAACTTTGCAACCAAGTTGAGTCATATGATTGTAGTACCCAGACATTCTGAGCAAGTGTTCACTGATAGAACTATTCTCCTCCATCTTGCAGCTGTAGAACTTATTGGAAATCTCATATTTCTCAATCCGGGCGTTTGCTTGAAATATTAACTTCAACTCCTGGAACATCTCGTATGGTCCATGACGTTCAAAACGTCGTTGAAGTCCTGGTTCTAAGCCGTAAAGCATGGCACACTGAACTATCGTGTAGTCATCAGACCGCGTCTGCCAGACATTCAAAGCGTCCACATTAGCGGGAGGGGGCTTGTCACCTAGCGGTGCTTCAAGGACATAATTCTTCTGTGCAGCAATGAGGATAATCCTCAAGTTACGGACCCAGTCCGTGTAATTGCTACCATCATCTTTCAACTTAGCTTTCTCTAGGAATGCATTAAAATTATAAGGAACGGTAGCACGGGCCATTGATCTACAACAACATAGATATGCAAAAACTATCAGGACAAAGTTCATGATAAATTAATGTTCAATTAATCATATTACTTAAAGAACTCCCACTTAGATAGACATCCCTCCGATCATCTAAATGATCACGTGATCCAAATCAACTAAACCATGTCCGATCATCACGTGAGATGGAGTAGTTTCAATGGTGAACATCTTATGTTGATCATATCTACTATATGATTCACACTCGACCTTTCGGTCTCCAGTGTTCCGAGGCCATATATGCATATGCTAGGCTCGTCAAGTTTAACCTGAGTATTCTGTGTGTGTAAAACTGGCTTACACCCGTTGTATTTGAACGTAGAGCTTATCATACCCGATCATCACGTGGTGTCTCGGCACGACGAACTTTCGCAATGGTGCACACTCAGGGAGAACACTTATACCTTGAAATTTTGTAAGGGATCATCTTATAATGCTACCGCCGTACTAAGCAAAATAAGAAGCATAATAAGATAAACATCACATGCAATCAAAATATGTGACATGATATGGCCATCATCATCTTGTGCTTTTGATCTCCATCTTCAAAGCACCGCCATGATCAACTTCGTCATCGGCGCCACACCTTGATCTCCATCATAGCATCGTTGTCGTCTCGCCAACTATTGCTTCCACGAATATCGCTACCGCTTAGTGATAAAGTAAAGCAATTACATGGCGACTGTACTTCATACAATAAAGAGACAACCATATGGCTCCTGCCAGTTGCCGATAACTGTACAAAACATGATCATCTCATACAATAACGTATAACTCATCATGTCTTGACAATATCACATCACAACATGCCCTGCAAAAACAAGTTAGATGTGCTCTACTTTGTTGTTGCAAGTTTTACTTGGCTGCTATGGGCTTAGCAAGAACCGTTCTTACCTACGCATACAAAAACCACAACGATTTTTCGTCAAGTATGTGTTGTTTTAACCTTCACAAGGACCGGGCGTAGCCACACTTGATTCAGCTAAAGTGAGAGAGACAGACACTCGCCAGTCACCTTTAAGCAACGAGTGCTCATAACGGTGAAACCAGTATCGCGTAAGCGTACGCATAATGTCGGTCCAGCCGCTTCATCTCACAATACAACCGAAACAAAGTATGACATGCTGGTAAGCAGTATGACTAGTATCGTCCACAACTCATTGTGTTCTACTCGTGCATATCATCTACACATAGACCTGGCTCATGATGCCACTGTTGGGGAACGTAGTATTTAAAAAAAAATTATACAATCACGCAAGATCTATCTACCAGATGCATAGCAACGAGAGGGGAGAGTGTGTCTACGTACCCTTGTAGACCGAAAGTGGAAGCGTCAAGTGACGCGGTTGATGTAGTCGAACTTCTTTGCGATTCAACCGATCAAGCACAGAACATACGACACCTCCACGTTTAGCACACGTTTAGCTTGATGACGTCCCACGAGCTCTTGATCCAGTTGAGCTTCACGGGGAGTTTCATCAGCACGATGGCGTGGTGACGGATATGATGAAGTTATCGGCGCAGGGCTTCGCCTAAGCACTGCAACGGTATGACTGAGGTGTGTTTCTGTGGAGGTGGGCACTGCACACGGCTGGAGAGATCAACATGTGTGTCAAGAGGTGCCCCCCCCCGCCCCAGTATATAAAGGAGCAAGTGGGGAGGCCGGCCGGCCCTCCTATGGCGCGCCAAGAGGAGCAATCCTACTAGGAATAGGATTGCAATCCTATTCCTAGTAGGAATCACCAAGAGGGAGAGAGGGGAAAGCAAAGAGAGGGAAAGAGGGATTGCGCCCCCTCCCCTAGTACAATTCGGACTGCCCCTTGGGAGGGGGTGCGCCACCTCCTGGCTGCTGCCCTCTTTCTCCCCAAAGGCCCACTAGGGCCCAACTTTCCCCAGGAACCCCCCCCCCGACACTCCAGTTAATTCCGAAACTTTCCAGAACACTTCCGGTGTCCGAATATAGTCGTCCAATATATCAATCTTTATGTATCAGACATTCCGAGACTCGTCGTCATGTCCGTGATCTTATCCGGGACTCCGAACTACCTTCGGTACATCAAAACTCATAAACTCATAATACCGATCGTCATCAAACGTTAAGCGTGCGGACCCTACGGGTTCGAGAACTATGTAGACATGACCGAGACTCATCTCCTGTCAATAACCAATAGCGGAACCTAGATGCTCATATTGGCTCCTACATATTCTACGAATATCTTTATCGGTCAAACCGCATAACAACATACATTGTTCCCTTTGTCATCGCTATGTTCCTTGCCCGAGATTCGATCGTCGGTATCTCAATACCTAGTTCAATCTCGTTACTGGCAAGTCTCTTCACTTGTTCTGTAATACATCATCTCATGACTAACTCATTAGTCATTTGCTTGCAGGGCTTATTATGATGTGTATTACCGAGAGGGCCCAGAGATACCTCTCCGACACTCGGAGTGACAAATCCTATTCTTGATCTATGCCAACACCCCGAACACCTTCGGAGACACCTGTAGAGTATCTTTATAATCCCCTAGTTACGTTGTGACGTTTGATAGCACACAAGGTGTTCCTCTGGTATTCGGGAGTTGCATAATCTCATAGTCATAGGAACATGTATAAGTCATGAAGAAAGCAATAGCAATAAAACTAAACGATCATAGTGCTAAGCTAACGATGGGTCTTATCCATCACATCATTCTCCTAATGATGTGATCCCATTGATCAAATGACAACTCATGTCTATGGCTAGGAAACATAACCATCTTTGATCAATGAGCTAGTCTAGTAGAGGCATACTAGGGACATACTGTTTTGTCTATGTATTCACACATGTACTAAGTTTCTGGTTAATACAATTCTAGCATGAATAAAAGACATTTATCATGATATAACGAAATACAAATAACATCTTTATTATTGCCTCTAGGGGATATTTCCTTCAACGGGAATCACAAACTTTAACACAAGTATTTCTCAAATTTATAATTACTCTACTAGCATGACTCTAATATCACTATCCTCATATATCAAAACAATCATCAAGTATCAAACTTCTCATCATATTCAATGCACTTTGTATGGAAGTTTTTACTACATTCATCTTCGATGCCTATCATATTAGGACTAGTTTTATAACCAAATCACATTACCATGCTGCTCTAAAAGACTCTTAAAAGGATATAAGTGAAGCATGAGATATCAACAGTTCCTACAAAATAAAATCACCACCGTGCTCTAAAAGATATAAGTGAAGCACTAGAGCAAAACTATTTAACTCAAAAGATATAAGTGAAGCACATAGAATGTTCTAACAAATTCTAGACCATTTTTATCTCTCTCAAAAAGGTGTGTCCAGCAAGGATGATTATGGCAAACTAACAAGCAAAGACTCAAATCATACATGACGCTCCAAGCAAAACACATATCATGTGGTGAATAAAAATATAGTCCCGAGTATAGTTACCGATAGATGAAGACGAAAGAGGGGATGCCTTCCCGGGGCATCCCCAGGCTTAGGCTTTGAATTTTACCTTGGGGTGCCTTGGTAATCCCCAAGCTTAGGCTCTTGCCACTCTTTGTTCCATAGTCCATCAAAGCCATACTCAAAACTTGAAAACTTCACAACATAAAACTTAGCTAAAAATCTCGTGACCTCCGTTAGTATAAGAAAATAAACCACCACTCAAAGGTACTGTAATGAACTCATTCTTTGTTTATATTGGTGTTAAACCTATTGTATTCCAACTTCTATATGATTCATACCTCCCAATACTACTCATAGATTCATCAAAATAAGCTAACAACACACGAAAAACAGAATCTGTCAAAAACAGAAAAGTCTGTAGTAATCTGTAACTTTCGAAAGCTTCTGTAACTCTAAAAAAAATTAAATAAATTGGTAAACGTGAGGAATTTGTCTATTAATCATCTGCAAAAATAATCAACTAAATAGCACTCTCCAGTAAAATCTGGTGACTATTCTCGTGAGCGCTAACGTTTCTGTTTTTTACAGCAAGATCATATAAACTTCACACAAGTCTTCCCAAAGGTTTCACTTGGCACAAACACTAATTAAAACACAAAACCACATCTAAACAGAAGCTAGATGCAATATTCATTCCTAAACAGAAGCCAAAAAAAATTGGGTTGCCTCCCAACAAGCGCTATCGTTTAACGCCCCTAGCTAGGCACGATACAAGAATCGATCTAGGTATTGCCATCTTTGGAAGGCAATCCATAAGTGGCTCTCATAATGGACTCATAAGGTAATTTGATTTTCTTTCTAGGATAGTGTTCCATGCCTTTCCTTAATGTAAATTGGAATCTAATATTTCCTTCCTTCGTATCAATAATTGCACCAATCGTTCTAAGAAAAGGTCTACCAAGAATAATAGGACATGAAGGGTTGCAATCTATATCAAGAACAATGAAATCTACGGGCACATAATTCCTATTGGCAACAATAAGAACATCATTAATCCTTCCCATAGGTTTCTTAATAGTAGAATCTGCAAGATGCAAATTTAAAGAACAATCATCAAGCTCATGGAAACCTAACAAATCACACAAAGTTTTTGGGATAGTGGAAACACTTGCACCCAAGTCACACAAAGCGAAGAATTCATGATCCTTAATTTTAATTTTAATAGTAGGTTCTCATTCATCATAAAGCTTTCTAGGGATAGAAACTTCTAGCTCAAGTTTTTCTTCATAAGATTGCATCAAAGCATCAACTATGTGTTTGGTAAAAGCTTTATTTTGACTATAAGCATGCGGAGAATTTAGTATGGATTGCAACAAGGAAATACAATCAATCAAAGAGCATTTATAATAATTGAATCCCTTGAAATCCAAAGTAGTGGGTTCATCACTATGCAAAGTTTTAATCTCTTCAATCCCACTTTAAAAAAAAATTAGCATCAAGATCTAAAAACTCTGAATCATTGGGACGCCTTTTAATTAAAGTAGAGTCATCTCCAGTCCCATCTTTATCAAGATTCATACTAGAAAACAAGGATCTAATAGTAGATACATCAATAACTTTCAGATCCTCATCTTTATTTTCATGATAACTAGAAGAACACGCTTTTATAAAACACTCTTTTTTAGCACGCATCCTAGCGGTTCTTTCTTTGCATTCATCAATGGAAATTCTCATGGCTTTGAGAGACTCATTGATATGATGCTTAGGTGGAATAGATCTAAGTTCCAAAGAATCAACATCAAGAGTAATCCTATCCACGCTTCTAGCCAACTTGTCAATCTTAAGCAATTTTTCTTCAAGCAAAGCATTGAAATTCTTTTGCAAATTCATAAACTCTTTAACACTAGTTTCAATTTCAGAAGGCATCTTGCGAAAATTTCCATAAGAGTTATTGTAGGAATTACCATAATTATTCGAGGAATTACTAGGAAAAGGCCTAGGATTAAAGTTTCATCTATAAGCATTGTTACCAAAATTATTCCTACCAACAAAATTCACATCCAAAGATTCATTATTATTTTCAATCAACGTGGATAAAGGCATATCATTAGGATCAGAAAAAGCACTCTTAGTAGCAAATAATTTCATAAGTTCATCCATCTTTCCACTCAAAACACTAATGTCTTCAATAGCATGCACTTTTTTACTAGTAGAACTTTCGGTGTGCCATTGAGAATAATTAACCATAATAGTATATAGGAGTTTGGTAGCTTCTCCTAAGGTAGTTTCCACGAAAGTGCCTCCTGCGGCCGAATCTAAAAGATTTCTAGAAGAAAAATTCAAGCCAGCATAAAAGTTTTGTATAATCATCCATAAGTTCAAACCATGTGTAGGGCAATTACGTATCATTAATTTCATCCTGTCCCAAGCTTGTGCAACATGCTCATGATCTAGTTGCTTAAAATTCATAATATCGTTTCTAAGAGAGATGATCTTAGCAAGAGGGAAATACTTAGAGATAAAAGCATCTTTGCACTTATTCCACGAATCAATACTATTTCTAGGTAAAGAGAAAAACCAAGTTTTAGCATGATCTCTAAGTGAAAACGAAAATAACTTCAATTTAACAATATCATTATCCGTATCCCTCTTCTTTTGCATATCACACAAATCAAAAAAGTTGTTTAGATGGGTAGCGGCATATTCACTAGGAAGGCCGGAAAATTGATCTTTCATGACAAGATTCAACAGAGCAGCATTGATCTCACAAGATTCAGCATCGGTAATAGGAGCAATTGGAGTGCTAATAAAATCATTATTGTTGGTATTGGAGAAGTCACACAATTTGGTATTGTTCTGAGCCATAGTGACAAGCAAGCAATCCAACACACATGCAAACAAGAGGCAAGCGAACGGTAAACACACTACAAAAAGAAGGGCAAATAAAACGGCAAGGGTGAAGCGGGGGAGAGGAAAACGAGATGCAAATAAATGTAATGCGAAGGATAAGGGATTGTGATAGGTACTTGGTATATGACTTTTGCGTAAGCCTCCCCGGCAACAGCGCCAGAAATTCTTCTTGCTACTTATCGAGCTTGCGTTGTATTCCCTCGAAGGAGAAAGGGTGATGCAGCACATTAGCGTAAGTATTTCCCTCAGTTTTTGAGAACCAAGGTATCAATCCAGTAGGAGACCACGCGCGAGTCCCTTGCACCTGCACAAACAAATAAGAACTTCGCAGCAAACTCGATAAGGGGTTGTCAATCCCTTTACGGTCACTTACGAAAGTGAGATCTAATAGATAGGATAGTTTGATATTTTTGGTATTTTGGATATAAGAACAGAAAGTAAAAACAGCAAAGTAAAGTAGATTCTAGATTGATATGTTGAGAATAGACGCAGGGGGCCATAGGTTTCACTAGTGGCTTCTCTCATGATAGCAGAATTCTACGGTGGGTGAACAAATTACCGTCGAGCAATTGATAGTAAAGCGAATAATTATGAGAATATCTAGGCATGATCATTATATATAGGCATCACGTCCGTGACAACTAGATCGAAACGATTGTGCATCTACTACTATTACTCCACACGTCGACCGCTATCCAGCATGCATCTAGAGTATTAAGTTCATAAGAACAGAGTAATAATTTAAGCAAGATGACATGATGTAGAGGGATAAACTCAAGCAATATGATATAAAAACCCCATCTTTTTATCCTCGATGGCAACAATACAATACGTGCCTTGTTGCCCCTGCTGTCACTGGGAAAGGACACTGCAAGATTGAACCCAAAGCCAAGCACTTCTCCCATTGCAAGAACTATACATCTAGTAGGCCAAACCAAACCAATAATTCGAAGATACTTGCAAGGATATTATAATAATACATAAAAGAATTCAAAAAAGAACCAAATATTTCTCAACGATAATCTTGATCATAAACCCACAATTCATCGGATCTCGACAAACACACCGCAAAAAGATTACATCGAATAGATCTCCTCAAAGACCGAGGAGAACTTCGTCTTGAGATCCATAAAGAGAAAAGAAGCCATCTAGGTACTAACTATGGACCCGAAGGTCTGTGGTAAATGATGACCCACAAGTATAGGGGATCTATCGTAGTCCTTTCGATAAGTAAGAGTGTCAAACCCAATGAGGAGCAGAAGGAAATGATAGGCAGTTTTTAGTAAGGTATTTTCTGCAAGCACTAAAATTATAGGTAACAGATAGTTTTGTGATTAGGTTATTGGTAGCAAGTGACAAAAGGTAAAAGTAAATAAGCTGCAGCAAGGTGGCCCAATCCTTTTTGTAGCAAAGGACAAGCCTGGACAAACTCTTATATGAAGGAAAGCGCTCCCGAGTACACATGGGAATTATCATCAAGCTAGTTTTCATCACGATCATCTGATTCTCGTTCGGTACATTGATAATTTGGTATGTGGGTGGACCGGTGCTTGGGTGTTGTCCTTACTTGCACAAGCCTCCCACTTATGATTAACCTCTAATGCAAGCATCCGCAACTACAAAAGAAGTATTAAGGTAAACCTAACCATAGCATGAAACAAGTGGATCCAAATCAACACCTTACGAAGCAACGCATAAACTAGGGTTTAAGCTTCTGTCACTCTAGCAACCCATCATCTACTTATTACTTCCCAATGCCTTCCACTAGGCCCAAATAATGGTGAAGTGTCATGTAGTCGACGTTCACATGACACCACTAGAGGAGAGACAACAAACATCTCATCAAAATATCGAACGAAGACCAAATTCACATGACTACTGTCAGGGATATGGTTAATAGGTATAAACCGGATATTGTAAACCGGCTTAGATATATCGTACTTGGTTTATTATTTTTTAGTAGAGATTACGGCCCATGAGATTTCAAGGCCCATGTATAGAAATACGGTTTGTAAACCGCCAAAGGGATGTAACTTGAGAGATAAGGAAGGAAGAGCAGAGACCGAGGCGGACACGATTATGAGCCGGCCTCGGGACTCTGTAAACCGGACCAGGCGTCACCTCTATATAAAGGGACGACCCGGTACCGGTTCAGGGACAAGCAACAATCGATCCGTCGAGACGCAGGCAAGCGATTCCGCTCCCTGTAAACCGACGCCCAAGCAATACCAAACCAACTAGACGTAGGCTTTTACCTTCTCGAAGGGGCCGAACTAGTATAAAACCCTTTGTGTCCTTTGTGTGCCATGAACCCTTTCAAGCTAACCCGTGCGATGGTTCCATCATCAAGTCCGCTAAACCGGACATCTGCCGTGTTAATTCCACGACAGTTGGCGCCCACCGTGGGGCCTGCGCACGATGTTTTCGAGTTCTTGGAAGGCGGCCTCAAGGGGTTAAAGGGCTATGCAGTCGGACGGATGACCAAGAGTCGTCGCGGCCGGATCTACATCGACGACGCAAGTTGGGGACCGGAGGCCGATTCGATCGAATACGGGTACCGGGTCCCCTTCGGCAGCATCCAAGTCTTCATCGGCAAAATCGGTGGACCGAGACCTGAGCCGGACACCTTACCCAACATCGTCGAGCCGGCTCAGCGTGCGAGGTCGACCCGGATTCAACCTGCCATGAAGCATGTGTTCGTTGGAGCGATTCACGGAGGACAAGCTGAGGACGGGTCGGAATCTGATGGTGCAACCGTCGTCTATTCAGATGACGAATCTTCGTCCGGGGAAACTGAATCTCTGTATCAGTTGCGGGACGGCCGGTCTGAGGGTGAGTCCGATGGAAACAGTATTCCGGACCCCTCCGACCCACCAAACCGGGTGGCGGTTTTCATGGCCGGTTCACAACCCCCGACGAACGGAACAACAGCGGAGGCTGGCGCAGGGGGAAGCGGTTCAAATCCCTCCGTTACTGCGGTTCTATCCACCTTGATGGAGGAGTTCGCAGCTAAGGCAGTAGAGGTCGTAGCTCCAGCAGACAAGGCGCAACATGATGCAGTGCTTCTTCAGTTGAAGGCCCGGATCGATCAGTTAAAGGAGGATTTAAAGGCAGAAGGAGAGATGCTAGCCATAAGACAAGCGGAGTTGGATGAACAAGCTTTTCACTTAAGGATGGAACAGGCTTCCATGGAAGGGGTAAGAGGACGAAAATATCGATCCCGCCTGCCGCCGGGTTACGAATCTGCGAATTTGTTCAGAACACCGGGGGCTGGGGCCAGTAACAATCCGATCTTAAACCGGAGAAGCCCACCGGCTCGAGAGGAACCGGTTCAGCAACCCGCCGCAGAGCGGGAGCGACGGATTACATCGGCGCCTTATGTTCCGGTCCCCCCGGGGCACTATTCAAACCCTGTGGATAATATCGCTGCAGCGGCAGCACGGTTGGCTGCTTTACCTGTGGAAGAAACATCCCCTGTAGCGATAGAGGCGCGCAGGGCCCAGAGGTTACGCAATACGGCGTTAATACAGCAGCAAGCGTACTCTCACAGCAGGGAAAGGTTGCATTCAACACCACGTCCCAACCGAAGTTACTCTAGACATTGGGAGGAGCCCGAAGTGTCTAGCAGCGAACGGAAGAGACATCAGCACAGGCAAGATAATCCGGCAAGGGCAGAGATGCCAGCCCCAGATCGAAACCGGCCTAGATCGGAGGCCATGGAGGAGATCCGCCAGTCGACGCCGGTTCACACCGGCACTACGGGGACAGGAGCGACAGCGAGCGGTTTTGGGATACAGTGTCTTGTCCCGGCCCTGCGGAGCGTTAAGTTGCCCAAGGATTTCAAAGGACCTCGCAAGGTGCCTAATTACACAGCCGATTTACCGCCCGAGGCTTGGGTGGAAAGCTACGAGATGGCCATGGAGATGCTGGACGTGGATGAATCGGCTTGTGCCAAATATTTCACTATGATGCTTGAAGGAACGGACCGGACTTGGCTAAAGGGACTTCCTCCGAATTCCATCGGGTCATGGGGGGAGCTGCGCAGCCAGTTCATCAAAAATTTTAAGGATACGTGCAAGCAACCTATGTCGGTGATAGATTTAGCAGCGTGCGTGCAAGGAGAGCAGGAGTCTACAGCAGCTTGGGTACGCAGAGTGGCAGAGATCTTGCACTCCTCAAACGGCATTAATCCGAGCACAGCAATTGTAACATTGGAGAACAATTGCCGGTTTGAATCTTTGAAATTAAAACTCGGACGGCTCAAACGGGAGTGCAATGACATGGGGACTTTGATGAGCGCCTTGGTGAAGTATGGAGACTCAGATAATACCAAGTACCCGGAGCCGGAAGGAGATAAAGCGGGAAAGACCAGCAAGACTAGCAAACCGGCAACAGCTAATCCGATCACTTCAGGTCTTTTGGGCAAACGGAAACCGGAAAGCAGCTCCGATTTTGTGGCTAATACACAGGTTCAAGGCGGTTTTCAGGGTAATCAGCAAGGTCCCACTCGCCAAGCCGGTGGAGGAAATCCGGGTTGGGAGCAGGATTTGGATCAACCCTGTATAAAGCATAGCGGGAGAAAGGGGCCTGCACGGCACACTGCAAGAGAATGTCTGAACCCCATGATAGCAGGGAACGGCCGTTTTAATCCTCATAGCCGGCCCCCGAATGGCGGTTCAGGGCTCGGGTTTTATGGCCCGGGTTATCAAGGGAACAATTCCGGTTCAGGATATAGGGGCAACAGCGGTTATCAAGGGAACAATGGTGGTTATCAATCCCGACCAGGCGGCCAAGGTGGTCAAGGAAACTATAATGGTCAAGGAAGCCAATCATATTATCAAGGTGGTTATCAGAGTCAGGGAAATCAGTCGTATCATCAAGGTGGTTACAACAATCAGAATAATCAGCAGCAGGGCCAAGGGAGTCACAATAACCAAGGAAATCAGCAGCAGCAGCGTCCGCAGCAACAACAGCAATCCGGGTACCAGAGTAATCCAAAGGAGTTGAGCAGCGGTCAATATCATGTTTTCACCACCAGTTTATGCAAGAGAGACCAGAAGGTTTTAAAGCGGACTGTTAATGCGGTAGAACCGGCGACGCCGCAGTTTCTACGATGGTCAGAGCAGCCCATTGTTTGGAGCAGGGAGGACCACCCGTTACGGGTAGATAATCCGGGACATTTAGCCTTGGTGGTGGCACCTCAGGTGGGAGGATACAGGTTCACTAAAGTCCTCATGGATGGAGGTAGCAGTATCAATATATTATATTACGAGACTTTCCGTCGTATGAGTCTGACAGATAAACAGTTAAGGACATCAAACACAGTGTTTCACGGGGTGGTCCCAGGTAAGTCAGCTTATCCAGTTGGTAAGATTGACTTAGAAGTTACCTTTGGGGATGAGCATGATTCTAGATCGGAGATGATCACCTTTGAAGTTGTCAAAATCAAAAGTCCGTATCATGCTTTGTTTGGGAGGACGGTTTATGCTAAATTTATGGCTAGGCCATGTTATGTTTATCTGCAGCTCAAGATGCCGGGTCATAAAGGCACGATTACGGTGCACGGCAGTCGTAAGATAGCAGTGGAATGTGAAGAAGGTGATGCAGCTTATGCAGAAGCGGTATGTGCCGCGGAAGAGTTAAAATTTTATAAGGATAATGTTGATCCGGCAGACATGACTCCGCTGAAGAAGCCAACCACTGAGCATGATCCGGCTTTGAAGTTCAAATCAGCGGAAGAGACTAAGCAGGTCGATTTTGTGCCCGGAGATTCATCTAAGCAATTCACCATCAGTGCTAACTTGGATCCTAAATAGGAAAGCGCGCTCATCGAGTTCATCCGTGAGAACCGGGATATCTTTGCATGGAAGCCCTCTGACATGCCAGGTATACCGAGGGAACTCGCTGAGCACAAGTTAAATATTGATCCGAAGTTTAAACCGGTAAAGCAGTATCTGCGCCGCTTCAACGAAGAGAGGCGCAAGGCTATAGGAGAAGAAGTGGCTAGGCTTTTGGCGGCAGGGTTCATAGTAGAAGTGTTTCATCCGGAATGGTTGGCTAATCCGGTGCTAGTTCTAAAGAAGAATGGGAAGTGGAGGATGTGTGTGGACTACACAGATCTCAATAAAGCTTGCCCAACTGATCCTTTTGCTCTACCTCGCATTGATCAGCTTATTGATGCTACAGCAGGGTGTGAGCGGCTGAGCTTTCTGGATGCGTACTCAGGCTATCACCAGATCAAAATGACAGTTGAAGACCAAGAGAAGACGGCATTCATAACCCCTTTTGGTGCTTTTTGCTATGTGTCTATGCCTTTTGGGCTCAAGTGTGCGCAGGCAACTTATCAGCGTTGTGTTCAGAATTGTTTGAAAGGGCAGATAGGAAGGAACGTACATGCTTACGTGGATGACATTGTGGTTAAGTCAAAGGAGGAGAGGACAATGATAGAAGATCTCAGAGAAACCTTTGATAATCTTCGGGCTTACAGGATGATGCTTAATCCGGAGAAATGTGCTTTTGGTGTCCCGGCTGGTAAGCTTTTGGGATTCCTGGTCTCAAACCGGGGAATAGAAGCCAACCCGGAGAAGATCAAGGCCATCACATCTTTGACGAAACCGGCTTGCATTAATGATGTTCAGCGCATAGCTGGCCGGATCACGGCGTTGAGCCGGTTCATCAGTCGCTTAGGAGAAAAGGCGATCCCGCTTTATCAAATGTTGAAGAAAACAGACCGGTTCATTTGGAGTGATGAAGCGAATACAGCGTTTGAGAATCTGAAACAGCAACTAGCGAAGCCGCCGGTTTTAGCCGCCCCTATTGACAAGGAGCCTTTGCTACTATATGTTGCTGCAAACACACGGGCAGTTAGCGTTGCAATTGTGGTTGAGCGCAAGGAAGCAGGGAAAGAATATCCGGTTCAGCGTCCGGTTTACTATGTGAGTGAAGTACTCATCAAGTCCAAGCAAAGATATCCTCATTGGCAGAAATTGGTGTATGGGGTGTTCATGGCGAACCGGAAGTTGAAGCATTATTTCCAAGGGCATCCGATAACTGTGGTTAGCTTAGCTCCGTTGGGAGATATAATCCAGAATAGAGAAGCAACAGGCAGAATAGCCAAGTGGGCAATTGAGCTCAGTCCACATGAATTGAAATATGTACCACGTACTGCTATCAAATCTCAGGCACTGGTGGACTTCATCAACGACTGGACAGAATTACAGACCCCGGAGGAGAAGCCGGATCTCACTTATTGGACGATTCACTTCGACGGTTCGAAGCAGTTGGAGGGCTCAGGGGCCGGAGTGGTTCTAACTTCCCCCAGAGGTGATAAGTTTTGTTATGTCCTCCGGTTGTTATTTCCTTGTACTAATAATGCAGCAGAATATGAAGCACTACTTCATGGTTTGCGGTTGGCAAAGGAGATGAATTTAAGCCGGGTTAAGTGCCTGGGCGACTCAGACCTAGTGGCACAGCAAGTTTCGGGCAAGTGGGATTCAAGGGATCCCCTCATGGCGGCTTATCGGCGAGAGGTTGAAGCGGTGGCAGGTTACTTCAAAGGGTATCAGGTGGAACATATAGACCGGCGGAAGAACGAAGCAGCTGACGCTTTAAGCCGGCTAGGGTCGCAACGTAAACCGGTACCACCAAACACCTTTTTGGATGAGTTGCACAATCCTTCGGTTCAAGTACCTTCAGAGGACGATCTGGCTGTTCCGGACCCAGAGGCACAGTTGGTTGCGGCAACCCATGTTATTCCGGACTGGACGTTACCTTATTTGCTATATTTAAGCCGGGGAGAATTGCCAGAGGACGAAGATGAAGCACGGCAGATAATCCGGCGTTCCAAGTCTATGACAATTGCAAACGGGGAACTGCATCATCGTAGCACCTCTGGAGTATTTCAACGGTGTGTTTCAGCTGAGGAAGGTTGTGAGATTCTAAGGGAGATTCATGAAGGGGATTGCGGTCATCATGCCGGATCAAAATCTTTAGTAGCTAAGGCTTTCCGGCATGGCTTTTATTGGTTAACCGCACATGCAGATGCAGCAGACCTGGTCCGCAAGTGTGACGCTTGTCAGAAGTTCTCAAGACGTGCCCTTGTTCCGGCACAAGAACTCCGGATGATACCAATAACTTGGCCCTTTGCAACTTGGGGGCTTGACATGGTGGGTCCTTTCAAGAGATCCCAAGATCAGAAAACTCATCTACTGGTGGCAGTGGATAAGTTTACAAAGTGGGTTGAAGCGGAACCTATAAGCAAGTGTGATGCGGCAACGGCGGTTAAGTTCATCAAAAAGGTAATATTCCGGTTTGGTTTTCCACACAGCATCATCACAGATAACGGCACCAATTTATCTCAGGGCGAGATGGAAGAATTCTGTCAACGAGAACATATTCGTTTGGACGTATCTTCTGTAGCTCACCCCCAATCCAATGGTCAAGCAGAAAGGGCAAATCAGGAGATTTTGCGTGGAATCAAGCCCCGGCTTATGACACCTCTGCAGAGAACCCCAGGATGTTGGGTTGAGGAATTATCGTCTGTCCTTTGGAGCATTAACACTACACCAAACCGATCTACGGGTTATACACCTTTCTTCATGGTTTATGGTGCAGAAGCAGTTCTTCCAAGTGACATACGCCATGATTCCCCAAGAGTGGCGGCCTATGTAGAAGCCATCAATGAGGAGTCAAGACAAGATAGTTTGGATCGGTTGGATGAAGAGCGTGACATAGCTGCAGCACGGTCGGCGATTTATCAGCAAGACCTGCGCAGATATCACAGCCGCCGGATCAGAACCGGGACATTCCAGGAGGGTGACTTGGTACTCCGGCTTATCCAAGATCAAACAGACATGCACAAGCTATCCCCGCCATGGGAAGGGCCCTTTGTGATCAGCAAAAATTTACACAACGGGTCATACTATTTGGTGGACATTCGAGAGCACAAAGATTCACGGACATCAGAAGAGAAGACGAAAAGGCCATGGAACATTGCTCATCTACGGCCGTATTACACTTGAGTCATAGGCTCCCATGTATCCTATGTATATATTATGAATAATGAATAAACCGGCACCCTCGGTAAACCGGGGGCTCAGCCATTTTTCCACATACATCAAATTTGCGGCAAATATCCATGTCAGTTTGTTATCAAAGAAACATATTTCAATATTAGCTGGTTTCTAGAAACTAATCTTTACAGGGTATGTGAAGGAGCGGTAGAACTCACAGGAACAAAAGATCATGTCCGGTTCAGGAAGAGAAAAGCCCTATATAAAGAAAAAGGAAAAAGAGGAATATCAGCAGCCCCTGGGGACAGTGGTTCGCCCACACCCCCTTGAATGGCTATGTTACCAATATTTGGGTTCCCTGAACAGTGGGTACGCCCACATTCAAATGATGGCCCGGCCCCTGGGGACAGTGGTTCGCCCACACCCCCTTGAATGGCTATGTTACCAATATTTGGGTTCCCTGAACAGTGGGTACGCCCACATTCAAATGATGGCCCGGCCCCTGGGGACAGTGGTTCGCCCACACCCCCTTGAATGGCTATGTTACCAATATTTGGGTTCCCTGAACAGTGGGTACGCCCACATTCAAATGATGGCCCGGCCCCTGGGGACAGTGGTTCGCCCATACCCCCTTGAATGGCTATGTTACAAATATTTGGGTTCCCTAAACTGTGGGGACGCCCACGTTTAAATGATGGCCCGGCCCCTGGGGACAGTGGTTCGCCCACACCCCCTTGAATGGCTATGATATGAGTTTTTGGGCTCCCTGAACAGTTGCTACGCCCACGTTCAAATGATGACCCGGCCCCTGGGGACAGTCGGGTTCGCCCACACCCCCTTGAATGGCTATGTTATGAGTTTTTCTGATGTGTTTCTTGATGTTTTTGTGTTTCATAACCTTTTTAACTAAGAGGAAGAGCTCTAGGAGTTGAATGACTATCTAGTGTTATAAATCTGGGTCATGAACACCAGAGAGAGTTAAACCGGCGTTCATTGTAACCCGGTTCGACTTCATGATGAGCTGACAATTAGCAGCACGCGATCAGATACAAGTTACAAATTGCTGAACCAAGAAAAGAAAGATTCATGGACAAGTTAAGACTGAAGAGTTTCAAGGGCTTATTAGAATTGATGAAGACTGATTAAGGTAATTTTAAACATCCTACCGGTTTAAGGTATTCTGGCTACATGCAATTCTGCTATCACAGCTATTTGTTAAAGATATGCTTATTGGTTATACCAAGAGAACAAGTTAATCCGTCCAGTGGTAAAACCACTAGGACATATTTTTCATCCTTTTTATGGACAGAGCAAGGAATCCGCATCAATCAACAAGTCAGCAAACGAGTACTTTATAAAGTCCAAAAGCCGGATCACAGTGCATTAAGTTTCAGCTAAACCTATTACAAGGCATAAAAGCCAAATAGTTGGAAGCATTGTTTATGGAATAACAATTATGATTACAGCAGTAACGTTCAAGATTCTGCTTCTCCTTGCCGAGATGATTGGCCACCACCTTGTTCCGGAACATCTTCCTCCTCGTGAAGCGGCGGGAAATCTGGTGCACGCCAATCAATCTTGGCCAAGGCACGGAAATATACTTCATCGTTGATCAACTCAGCAGGATCAATATCAGGAGCAAAAGTGTGAGGACGAACCGGCGGAGTTAAGTTTGCAACATCGTAAACCGGTCGTTCCACACGCTCGTTTTGCAGGTCATATGCTGGATGGTATCGAGACAAGTCAGCTTCCATCGCAATCTTGCTAGCAAGTGGACGCATTTCCTTTGTCAGAGCGTAGAGATCCTTCTCATCAAATGCTGAACCGTCTTCCTTGGTATCAGGGAACCCGGTTAACACTTCTGCCGGATCAATATCTGGAACCCAAGCTTTAGCCCTGGTAAGGGCCAGAACAGCACCTCCTCGAGCAGCCGATTTCTTCACCTCCTCAAGACGAGTTGGCAGAATCGACAAACTATTCAAAGTAGCCTTGATGGTTGAAGGAGCCGGTTTACCAAAGGAAGTAGCGCTGATAATCCTTTGTGCTCCAGAGTATAATTGTTCAACCAAGGTATAGCAAGCCTTTAGTTTCTTCCGAACATCATCCCCAAGATGGGAGACGCGGCGTCCTACATACAACAATGAAAGTTAAACCGGTACAGGTCACAGATTGCAAACATAACAGACAATAATTCAGGTTATGCTTACCAAAGATAGCAGAAGTCATCAAATCAAGTTGACACTTCAACCCGGTCAATTCTTCAGTAACCGGGTTAAGTGCTCCTTCCGCATCCTGAACACGCTTTTCAAGATCCTTTCTCTGGACTTCAAAAGTAGTCCGTTCCTCATCAAAGAACTTCTTTAAATCTTCAGCAGTCTTTAAACTTACTTGAAGATCTTTCTTTGCCTTTGAAGCGGCTGACTCAGTCTCTATAAGCCGGCTTCGAAGTTCACTGATTTCTACAGCATTCCGGTTCAGCTCAGCCTGTAAACAAAAGTTCAAAAAGAAGGTTAGAAATTACAAAGTCTCAAGCACACAACCAAGTTGTCTACTTGACACTTGGGGGCTAATGGCAGTTGAAGTAAGACAGCAAGGATAAATTGAGAATACAAGTCTCAAGCACACAACGAAGTTGTATACTTGACACTTGGGGGCTAATGGCAGTTGAAGCGACGCATTAAGCAACAATTCTTTTTACAAGTATCAACTACATAACCAAGTTATCTACTTGATACTTGGGGGCTAATGTATGGATCAGCAATTCAAAACTACAAAGTTCCGGCTTACCTTCAATAAAGCAGATAAACCGGAACTTGGGGGCTATTATAAGATAAAGAGGCGTGGAAAAAAGACAAAGTCAAAGAAGAAAACTTACTTCATATTTTTCCCTCATCAGGTTTACGAGGCTGGCTTCATAATCCCGGCTACTATGGAGCCGGTTCAGATATCCGGAATAGATGTCCTGAGCACATACTTGAGAGACTGGAGATATCAGTACTCCACTTCCCCTTCTCCTGAGTCACCTTTTCCGCTTTAGCTGTATGTTTGGCTAAAACGGTGGGTTCGGCTGGCGCAACATAAGCAGAGCCAGTAACCACGACATCAGGGGAAGTGGGTGCATTGGGAGGAGAAGCTTCAGTTTGAGCCGGATTAGGAGACGCCGGGTTAACTTGAGGAGAATTAACCCGGGCCGGACTTGGTGGGTCTTGGATGTCATCAGCAGCAGGTGTATCAAGAGCGGGTTCGTCAACCGGAGCAGCTGGAGTACCTTCAGGAGGAACGGCGGTAGACGGATCAATCGCCGGTTCATCAGTAGAAGGATCAGCAACAGGCTTCTTAGCCTTGGCTCTTTTGCTGGGTTTCGGTTTGCTGGAAAAACAAGCAAAAATAAATTAACATTATAATAAAAGGGGGGATCATGAACCGGAAGAAGTAAAGAGAATTACCCCGGGACAGTCTTCAAAGGTGGAAGCTGTGTAGCGGTTGATTCGCCAGAAGAAGACAGTGGAGTTTCCTGATAATCAGGATCAGTCGGTTTAAGTGGTTTTCTGATAAGACCGGCCTTGGGGTGAAGAAGAGTTGGAGAGAGCATCACCTCAGCGCGGCGTTTTCGAGCCGGAGTTAACGAAATTCCAGAGGACTCCACTGCCAAGCCGCTATGGCGAGTGGTCCGGCGCAAAGCTTCGTGCTGTTGTTTCTTCAAAGTAAAATTGGGATCCAACTTAGCATAAGGATGAGAAAATTGATACTTTCTAACAGTCCGACGGCTCTTTTGAGGAGGGGGTTCTGAATCGGAAGAAATAAGGGTTACCTCAATCTCCGCCGGGTTATCACCTTCGAGTGGATCCTGTGAAAAGGGCATCATTAGAGATATGAACAAGTATATAAAGGCAAAATGTAAACCGGAGTAAGGCGTACCTCGGAGTCCGGATCATCATCCTCAGAAGGAGAACCGGCATCAACGGCTGCTTTCCTTTTCTTATTTGCAGGAGTTTTTCGGCGAGCTTGCCTTGCAGGTTTTTCCTGAGGTTTCCTCCTCCAGAAAGGATCATCAGCCTAAATGAAAAAAGCAAAGGCAAGTAAAAGACGGTTCAAAGAGGACGGTTTATAAAGTACAAATTAAAGACACTTACTTCAGGCAGCTTATTTTTCTTGAAGTATGGGGCCAAGCCAACTCTAGTGCAGTCTGTTAGAGCAGGATTGACAATCTTCTTGGCCGATTCAATTACTTCCGATTCAGACAACTTCTCCTTAGAAAACCTCTGAGGATCATCCGATTTACCAGAATAATTGCACATCAAATCAGGGCGCCGGCTTAAGGGAAGGATACTCCATGATAACCAGCAGCGAAGGAAATCAGTGCCGATCAGGCCATTGGCCATGAAAGCTCTCAGCTTGGAGAGTTGAGGAGAAAACTGGATCCGTTCAGCAGCACTTAATCGTTGCGGCAAGGGGTGATTTGCCGGGATACGAGTTTCACGATAACCCGGCAAAGGGTTTTCACCTTCAGGAGATGTGTCTACGCAGTAAAACCAGGACTTGTTCCAGTCCTTAGGATGAGTGTGCAGGGAGGCGTGAGGAAAAACTGCATCCCTCCTTTTCTGAATGCTAATCCCGCCAAGCTCTTGATGAGGCCCGCTGGTGAACTCAGTACGCCGGTTTGCATGGAAGAAATCCCGGAATAAATCAACTGACGGTTCTTCTTGCAGATAGGCTTCAGAAAACACTTGGAAATCGCAAATATTGGAAACCGAATTTGGTCCGATGTCCTGCGGGTGCAACTGAAAGGTAGCAAGAACGTCCCGGAAAAATTTTGAACCGGGGGGGGAGAAACCTCTGGAGATATGGTCCAGAAATACGATAACTTCCCCGGATCTAGGAGTGGGAGGGCACTCGTTACCCGGGGCACGCCATTTTAGCTCGGCCCGAGGCCCTAAGGTGCCGATGCTCGACAGTTTGACTAAGTCTTCCTCAGTTACGACAGAGCGGACCCAATCACACGAAACATACTGTTTAGCCATTTGAGCAAACTGCTGAAGAAAAGAAGAATACATAAATCGGATTATGAACATGCAACGATCCGGGACTTATACATATTGTGCAGTGGAGAGAACAGAGAACTAGCTGACATAGTTAAACCGGTAATCATAATACAAGTTATATCATTTCCGGTTTAAAATGGCAGTTGAAGAGGAATAGTTAAGTCATTGCATCAGTCTACATCGTTTCCGGTTTATGACATGACGATCTAAACCGGAGCATACTTAGCAGATCTATTGAAGAGAAAAACAGGTTTTCAATGCATTGCTAAGGAGGAATAGATCTGAGCACAATGAGATAAAGAAACGAAAATTACACGGGAAATCTACAGAGGTCCAATTCAGAGCAGATGAGCTTACAGGATGTGCATAAAAATGAGACCTAAAGCAGGCAACAGCAGAAATAAAAACGGCAAGATCTAAAGTACCTGATGCATCTACAGCAGAATAGAAATGGAAGAAGATCAGAAAAGTAAAGATACTACGGAGTTGCAGGTTTCAGAGAAAGAACATTATGAAGCTCGCGGAGAACTCTAATGGCGGAACGAATAAACTATAAGGTCACTATGACAAAGATCTAATCTGATGCTAAGCGAGAGACCTACGGACTAGGGTTTAAAGGTTACTAAGTCTCTATAACAAAGATATCTACAAGGAGACGAAGCTTCATCAGAAGCCCTAATGGCGGAAGAACACCAGCAAGGCAATGGCGGATACAGATCTACAATGGGGAGAATAAACATACCAGGGACAGCGGGAATCGGTGGCGGAGAGGATCTGGACGAGTCAGGTTGATGCAGCGGCCTGAGGAGCTCTTGATCCGACGAGACGATGGCGGCGCTCCGAGCTCGGGATCTAATGGAGTTCTTGCGGGTCAGGTAGCGGAAGGAGGAAGAAGACGCGAGAAGGAAGAATGAGGAGGGGCGGCACTATTTATAGACAGAGAGGCAGATATGAAGCGACAGGTGCGGTAATCAAGGGAGAAAAATCGGATAAAGATCCGTTGAACGCCTCGATTCTCGGGATAACCATTAAAAACAAACTACAGTACAGCTCGCGGCGTTAAATGCGGAGATGATGTCATTGTCAGACTTTAATGATTTTGGAGGATGACGTCAGAGCCGGTTTACAAAAGATGAAGACAGAAGAGAAATTGCAGGAGACGATGGAGACTGATATGAACAAATTCAAATCATTCTGGGGCCTAATGTCAGGGATATGGTTAATAGGTATAAACCGGATATTGTAAACCGGCTTAGATATATCGTACTTGGTTTATTATTTTTTAGTAGAGATTACGGCCCATGAGATTTCAAGGCCCATGTATAGAAATACGGTTTGTAAACCGCCAAAGGGATGTAACTTGAGAGATAAGGAAGGAAGAGCAGAGACCGAGGCGGACACGATTATGAGCCGGCCTCGGGACTCTGTAAACCGGACCAGGCGTCACCTCTATATAAAGGGACGACCCGGTACCGGTTCAGGGACAAGCAACAATCGATCCGTCGAGACGCAGGCAAGCGATTCCGCTCCCTGTAAACCGACGCCCAAGCAATACCAAACCAACTAGACGTAGGCTTTTACCTTCTCGAAGGGGCCGAACTAGTATAAAACCCTTTGTGTCCTTTGTGTGCCATGAACCCTTTCAAGCTAACCCGTGCGATGGTTTCATCATCAAGTCCGCTAAACCGGACATCTGCCGTGTTAATTCCACGACAACTACTAATAGCAAGACTTCTCCCATGTCCTCAGGAACAAAAGTAACTATTCACAAGACATGATATTGTTCATGATCAGAGGGGTATTAATATGCATAATGGATCTAAACATATGAGGTTCCACCAAGTAAACCAACTAGCATCAACTACAAGGAGTAATCAACACTACTAGCAACCCACAGGTACTGTCAGGGATATTACTAGCAGGTATAAACCGGCCAAGAAGGTCCGGATTACACTGACAAAGTTGTATTATTACAAGCCCAGTAGAGTAGGTACAAGAGATTACAGCCCATAGAGGTTTGGGGCCCATGTATAAGGCCCACGATCTGTAAACCGTCGTATCATGTAACTTGGGATGTAAGATAGAAAGAGTAGAGACCGAGGCGGACACGTTTATGAGCCGGCCTTGGGACTCTATAAACCGGACCGGGCGTCGCCTCCTATATAAAGGGACGACCAGGCGACGGTTCAAGGACAAGAAACAACAGCTCGAGACACAGGCAAGCGGATTCGCTCCCTGTTCATCGACGCACAAGCAATACCACACCAAACTAGACGTAGGCTTTTACCTTCATCGAAGGGGCCGAACTAGTATAAAACTCCCTGTGTCCTTTGTCCGCTTTAACCTCTTCAAGATAACCCGTGCGATGGCCTCACATCTAAGTCCCCTAAACCGGACATCTGCCGTGCTAATTCCACGACAGTTGGCGCCCACCGTGGGGCTATTGCACGATGGTTTCGAGTTCTTGAAGGGCAGCTTTGAAGGACTCAAGGGTTACGCAGTTGGCCGGATGACCAAGAGTCGTCGTGGCCGGATCTACATCGACGATGCAGGCTGGGGCCCTGAGGCCGATTCAATCGAATACGGGTACCAGGTCCCCTTCGGCGGCATCCACGTCTTCATTGGCAAGATCGGCGAACCGGGACCTGAGCCGGACGTCTTCCCCAACATCGTTGAGCCGGCTCAGCGTGCGAGATCGGCCCGGGTTCGGCCCGCCGTGAGCCATGTTTTCGTTGGAACCGTGCATTGAGTACAAGCCAAGGACGGATCAGAGTCTGGTGGCGAGACAGTTGTCTATTCTGACGATGAATCTTCATCCGGAGAGACCGAATCTTTGTATATATTGCAGGACGGACGATCTGAGGGTGTGTCCGATGGCGATAGTATTCCGGACCCTTTGATCCGCCAAACCGGGTGGTTGTTTTCATGGCCGGATCACATTCTACACAGCAGCCCTCGGTGACCGGGGCGTTCACTACAGAGGCAGTGGGAACCGGGGCAGGCAACCAAATCCCGTCGCCTTCTGACGTCCTATACACCTTGGTCGAAAATTTGACGACGCTCGCAACAGCTGAAGTGGCCCCTGCCGACAAGGCGCAACATGATGCGGAAATCCTTCAGCTGAAGGGCCGGATTGAGCAAGCTAAACGAGATCTGGATGTGGAGAAAGCCAGGATGGCTACGAGGCAGGCAGAGCTAGACTCCCAAGCTTTCCGGCTCAGGTTGGATCAGAATTCTGCATATGAGGTAATGTACAGAAGACAGCAAACTCGTCTACCGCCGGTTTACGAGGCAAGGAATCTCTTTGGCACACCAGGAGCGGGAGCCAGTAACCACCCAGAGGTCAACCGGGGAGGAGCTCCGGGGACTGGCGCGTCGGTTCAGCCGCCGGCCGCAGAGCGAAACCACCAAGTTGTGCCAACACCGCACGTCCCCACCCCTCCCGACCATTATTCTAACCCGTTGGACAACATTGTCGCCGCCGCTTCACGACTGGCCGCTTTACCCATTGAGGGGACATCCCCCATGGCGATGGAAGCACGCCGGGCTAAGGAGTTGCTGGACACGGCGCTGACACAGCAGCAGGCGTACTCTTATAGTAGGGAGAGGATTCATTCAACCCCCCGCCCAAGTCGGAGTTACACGAGACACTGGGATGAACCGGCTGTATCCAGCAGCGAGCGGAGACGGCACCGTCACAGGCAGGATAATCCGGCAGGGGCAGAAGCACACGCTCAAGAAGCGGTAAACCGGGCTAGACATACTAACCGCGAGGACACCCGTCAAGTGTCGCCGGTTCATCCCGCCACCGCGGAAACGGGAGTCATGGCCAGTTCCTTTGGAGTACAGTGTCTCATCCCCGCTTTACGTAGCGTAAAACTGCCCAAAGACTTCAAAGGCCCGCGCAAGGTACCCAACTACACGGCGGATCTGGCTCCAGAGGCATGAGTCGAAAGTTATGAGATGGCTATGGAGATGCTTGATGTGGATGAAGCGGCATGCGCAAAATACTTCACAATGATGCTTGAGGGGACCGCCCGGACATGGTTGAAGGGTCTGCCACCTAACTCCATCGGATCATGGGGTGAGTTGCATCGCCGGTCTATCAGTAATTTCAAGGACACGTGCAAGCAACCGATGTCTGTGGTGGACTTAGCAGCATGTGTTCAAGGAGAGCAGGAGACCACAAGCAGTTGGGTACGGCGAGCGTCAGAAATCCTGCATTCTTCCAATAGTATCAACCCCGGTACGGCGATTGTAACATTGGAAAACAATTGCCGGTTCGAGCTGCTGAGGTTAAAACTGGGACGGCTCAAGCGCGATTGCAACGACATGGGAGTGCTCATGGGCGCTTTGGTGAAATATGGGGATTCCGATAACACCAAGTACCTAGATGCAGACGAAGACAAGTCCGGGAAGGCGAACAAGGCTGGTAAACCGGCGCAAGCCAATCCGGCAGGTGCGGGTTACAATGGCAAGCGAAAAGCAGAGGGCAGCTCCGACTTTGTGGCCAATACCAACGTTCAGGGAAACGGGCAGCGCCGCAAGGCTAAACCGCCCCCGCGTGGTGAGGGCTATCCTTCAATCTAGATCAACAGCTAAGCGTGCCTTGCCCAAGACACAGTACGGAGGGAAACCTGGCTAAGCATCAGTGGAAGGACTGCCAGATCATGCAGGAGGCCATGAAACAGGCCAGATATAACTATGGACCCCCGGCGGCGGATCAAATTCCGGTTTTCAGGGTCTAGGTTACCAAGGTAACGGTTCCGGACCAGGATATCACAGCGGTAACAATAACTACAACGGCAACAGTCAGCATCAACATAACCAGCAGCATGGTCAGGGTGGTTACAACAACTAAGGCAATCAACAGCGTCAGCAGCAGCAGCAGTCTGGATATCAGAGTAATCCGAAGGAGTTAAGTAGTGGGCAGTATCATGGTTTCACCACAAGTTTGTGCAAACGGGATCAAAAGGTGCTGAAACGGGCAGTACACGCAGTTGAACCGGCAATACCGTGTTTCTTACGTTGGTCTGAGCAACCCATTGTGTGGAGTAGAGAGGATCACCCGCCACGGGTTGATAATCCGGGCCAGTTGGCATTAGTGGTGGCACCACAAGTGGGTAGCTACAAGTTCACAAAGGTACTTATGGACGGCGGCAGTAGCATCAACATCTTGTATTATGAGACTTTCCGACATATGGGGTTGACTGATAAGAAGCTTCGGCAGTCTAACACAGTATTCCATGGAGTGGTGCCAGGTAAATCGGCTTACCCAGTTGGGAAAATTGATCTGGAAGTCACCTTTGGGGATGAGCAGGATTCTAGATTAGAGACAGTGACATTTGAGGTCGTAAAGATCAGGAGCCCATATCATGCTCTGTTTGAGAGACCGGTTTACGCCAAGTTCATGGCTAGACCGTGTTATGTTTATCTGCAACTTAAGATGCCGGGTCACAAGGGAACCATCACGGTTCACGGAAGCCGCAAGATCGCATTGGAATGCGAGGAAGGAGACGCAGCATATGCGGAGGCAGCGTGTGCTATGAAGGAGTTGAAATTCTACAAAGACAATGTTGATCCAGCAGATATGCCCCCGTTAAACAAGCCAACTACAGAGCATGATCCGGCGTTAAAGTTTAAATCGGCGGAAGAGACCAAGCAGGTTGACTTTGTTCCGAGCAATTCATCCAAGCAGTTCACTATCAACGCTAACCTAGACCCCAAATAGGAAGGCACGCTCATCGAGTTCATCCGTGAGAACCGGGATATCTTTTCGTGGAAACCTTCTGACATGCCAGGTATACCGAGGGAACTCGCTGAGCACAGTCTTAATATTGATCCGAAGTTTAAACCAGTCAAGCAGTATTTGCGCCGTTTCAATGAGGAGAGGCGCAAGGCGATAGGTGAAGAAGTGACCAGGCTTTTGGCCACAGGATTCATAGTTGAGGTGTTTCATCTAGAGTGGTTGGCTAATCCGGTGCTGGTATTAAAAAAATGGAACCTGGAGGATGTGTGTAGATTACACAGACTTAAACAAGGCTTGCCCAACTGATCCTTTTGCTCTCCCCCGTATTGATCAGATTATTGATGCTACGGCAGGATGTGAGCGGCTAAGTTTTTTGGATGCATATTCAGGTTATCATCAGATCAAGATGGCAGTTAAGGACCAGGAGAAGACAGCTTTCATAACTCCTTTTGGAGCCTTCTGCTATGTATCCATGCCTTTCGAGCTCAAGAGTGCCCAAGCAACTTATCAGCGTTGCGTGCAGAACAGTATCAAAGGACAGATCGGAAAAAATGTCCATGCTTATGTTGATGACATTGTGGTGAAATCCAGGAAGGAGGAGACGCTGATAGAGGACTTAAAAGAAACCTTTGACAACCTCCGGGTTTATAAGATGATGCTTAATCCAGAGAAGTGTGTTTTCGGTGTTCCAGCGGGTAGGCTCCTTGGATTCTTAGTATCAAACAGAGGGATAGAGGCTAATCCGGAGAAGATCAAGGCTATTACATCCCTGGCTAAACCGGCTTGTATTAATGATGTCCAGTGCGTAGCAGGCCGTATTACAGCGTTGAGCCGACTCATCAGCCGCTTGGGAGAGAAGGCGATCCCGATTTATCAGATGCTGAAAAAGACAGACCGGTTTGTATGGAGCGATGCTGCAAACGCTGCATTCGAGGACTTGAAGCGGCAATTAGCAGAACCGCCAGTTCTTGCTGCCCCTATTGACAAAGAGCCATTGCTGTTATATGTGGCCGCCAATGCTCGTGCAGTTAGCGTGGCAATTGTGGTGGAGCGCAAGGAAGCAGGCAAGGAACATCCGGTTCAGCGCCCGGTTTACTACATCAGCGAGGTTCTTATCGAGTCAAAGCAAAGGTATCCGCACTGGCAGAAGTTGGTGTACGGCGTGTTCATGGCAAACCGGAAGCTGAAGCACTATTTCCAGGGCCACCCAATCACTGTTGTCAGCTCAGCTCCATTGGGGGATATAATCCAGAACAGAGAAGCCACTGGCAGAGTGGCGAAGTGGGCCATTGAGCTTAGCCCACACGGATTGAAGTATGTACCCCGTACTGCTATAAAATCCCAAGCACTGGTAGATTTCATCAATGATTGGACAGAATTGCAAGCACCAGAGGAGAAGCCGGATCATACGTACTGGACTATTCACTTTGACGGTTCAAGGCAACTGGAGGGCTCGGGGGCTGGAGTTGTGTTAACTTCCCCATGAGGTGACAAGTTCTGTTATGTCCTTCGATTAATGTTCCCTTGCACCAACAATGCGGCTGAGTATGAGGCTCTCCTTCACGGTTTACGGATGGCCAAGGAGATGAATTTGAGCCGGGTCAAGTGTTTTGGTGACTCAGATCTAGTGGCACAACAGGTGTCTGGTAAGTGGGACTCTAAAGATCCGCTCATGGCAGCTTACCGGCAAGAAGTTGAAGCGGTTGCAGGGTACTTCAAAGGATATCAGGTGGACCACATAGACCGGCGGAAAAATGAAGCGGCCGATGCATTAAGCCGGCTGGGCTCTCAACGTAAACCGGTTCCACCAAATACCTTCTTGGATGAATTACATAGTTCGTCGGTACAGATACCGTCAGAGGAGGATTTAGTTGTTCCTGATCCGGAAGCACAGCTAGTTGCAGCACTTCATGTCATTCTGGATTGGACACTCCCTTACTTGGCATACCTGAGCCGAGGTGAGTTGCCAGAGGACGAAGTCGAGGCTCGGCAGATAATCCGGCGGTCCAAATCTATGACCATCGTCAATGGAGAACTTCATCACCGCAGTGTCTCGGGGGCTTTTCAGCGATGCGTATCATCAGAAGAAGGTTGTGATATTCTTCAAGAGATACACGAAGGAGATTGTGGTCATCATGCCGGTTCAAAGTCATTGGTAGCTAAAGCTTTTCATCATGGGTTCTACTGGTTAACGGCTCATGCTGATGCAGAGGACCTAGTCAGAAAATGTGATGCTTGCCAGAAATTTTCACGGCGTGCTCATGTTCCGGCACAGGAGCTACGGATGATTCCAATTACTTGGCCGTTTGCAACTTGGGGGCTTGATATGGTTGGACCCTTTAAAAGATCCCAAGATCAGAAAACCCACATGTTGGTAGCAGTGGACAAGTTTACAAAGTGGATTGAGGCAGAGCCTGTCAGTAAGTGTGATGCGGCAACATCGGTTAAGTTCATAAAAAAGGTAATTTTCCGGTTTGGCTTTCCACACAACATCATTACTGATAATGGCACTAACTTATCTAAGGGAGAGATGGAAGAGTTCTGCCAAAGGGAACATATTCGCCTGGATGTATCATCAGTAGCTCACGCTCAGTCCAATGGCCAAGCTGAGAGGGCCAACCAAGAGATCTTGAGAGGCATCAAGCCCCAGCTTATGATTCCTTTGCAAAGAACACCAGGTTGCTGGGTAGATGAGTTACCTTCTATCCTCTGGAGCATCAACACTACACCTAACAGGTCTACAGGTTATACGCCCTTCTTCATGGTATATGGTGCTGAAGCGGTTCTCCCTACTGACGTCCGGCACGACTCACCACGGGTGGCAGCTTATGTTGAAGCGGATAATGAGCAAGCAAGACAAGACAGCTTAGACCGGCTGGATGAGGAACGGGACACGGCAGCAGCACGATCAGCAATTTATCAACAAGACCTGCGCCGATACCATAGCCGCCGGGTTAAGACCAGGACATTCCAAGAGGGGGATCTGGTGCTCCGGCTCATCCAAGACCAGACAGATATGCACAAGTTATCCCCACCTTGGGAAGGACCCTTTGTGGTCAGCAAGAACCTACACAACAGTTCATACTACCTGGTTGACGTTCGAGAGCATAAAGACTCACGTACAGCAGAGGAAGAGACGAAGCGGCCATGGAACATCGCTCTTCTGTGACCTTACTACACTTGAGCCATTGGCTCCGCTTTATGTACCATGTATACACTATGATTAATAAAAAAACCGGCGCCCCCAGTAAACCGGGGAATCAGCCATCTTCTTTGAAAAGAGTATCACATGAGAATTTTTCTGAAAGCTCAGGTGATGTCCATCTAAAGTCTATTTTTCTTGATATATATCATTTTTATCAAGAAAACAATTACTTTGATCCGTATATTTTGACATGCAGGACAATTATTTATTAAAGGGACCAAAGAGAGTTTGTTGCACAGCACAACTCAAACATAGGTACCCGACGAGCACACCAAAGGAGTATCACATGGGAGTTTCTCTGAAAACTTACCATGGCCTCCTAAACCGGCGCCCTTGATACATCAAGGGAAAAGCCATTGACAATCATCGAGTTGATAACCTAAAGACAAGATCCCTTAGAGGTCTTGAAACATTGGGTAGTATCAATGAAAACGTCAAATATGGAGCCTGGCAGCTTGCAAAAAGCCTATGGAGCCTGGCAGCCCGCAAAAAGCCTATGGAGCCTGGCAGCTCGCAAAAAGCCTATGGAGCCTGGCAGCTCGCAAAAAGCCTAGAGCCTAATGGCAGCTCACAAAAAGCCTAGAGCTTAATGGCAGCTCACAAAAAGCCTAGAGCCTAATGGCAGCTCACAAAAAGCCTGGAGCCTGGCAGCTTGCAAAAAGCCTCGAATTAGAGTCTGGCAGCTCACAAAAAGCCTCGAATTTGGAGCCTGACAGCTCGCAAAAAGCCTCGACTACATGGTCTTATTTGCCAAAAATGCTTTTTTTCTATGACTTCCCAATTTTTTTTAAAAACAAGTTTATTGATGTGGGATTGGGCAACTGCAAGGTTGACCATATATCTACAAAGTTAAAAGTCTGGGTCATGAACACCAGCATAAGTTAAAAGTCTAGGTCATGAACACCAGCATGAGTTAAAAGGCTGGGTCATGAACACCAGCATGAGTTAAACCGGCGTTCATTATAACCCGGATCAGCCATCAGGAAAAAGCCAAGTAAGAGAGCCAAGAGCCTCATCAGCACCTACGCTTTCAATTATGCCTACCGGATTAAGGACGTCAGGCGCACTTAATCAGTATATATATATATATATATATATATATATATATATATATATATATATATATATATATATATATATATATATATATATATATATATAAGGAATAACTGTTTATACCAAAGATACATCATACCTCTGTTTATACCAAAGATATATATTGGAGCAGTGTAACGGGTCCGGTGGTAAACCGCCAGGACATCTTTTAGCCTCATTTATGCAAGCACAGATAATATAAACGGATCAAGCATGGCAAAACAGAGGATTAAATTGGCAGATGCCAAGTCAAGCTGTGCCATCCATATTGGGAAAAAGACAATGTTTCAACTATCCTATTACAAGGCACCTACAGGCCCGAATAGATTAAAGTTTTGGCAAAAATATTCAGCAACTACAAATTAAACCAGACGGTTTATGACTCCTCTTCACGCTGTGAAGGCTGAGGGTCAACTTGTTCCGGGTCTTCATCAGCTTCAGGCAATGGCTGGAAACCAGGAGCGCGCCAATCAATCTTGGAGAGTGCACGGAAATACATTTCTTCATCAATAAGATCTGACCGATCAATATCTGGAGCGAAAGTATGGCCACGAACTGGTGGGATCAGATTTTCAGTGTCGTAAACCGGCCGCTCTACCCGCTCATTTTCTAAATCATAGGCCGGATGATACCTTGTCAAATCCGCTTCATCAGCAAGCTTACTGGCAAGCGGGCGCATGTCCTTAGTCAGAGCACGGAGGTCTTCGGCAGAAAAGACTGGCCCGTCCTCTTTGTTGCTGGGATAGCCGTTCATAGCTTCAGTCGGGTCAAAGTCAGGGACCCATGCTTTGGCCCGGGTCAGCGCCATAAGAGAACCAGCCCGTGCAGCAGACTTCTTCACCTCCACCAGACGCATAGGCAAAACAGATAGCTTCTCCAAAGTGGCTTGGATGGTAGTTGGGGCCGGTTTGCTATGGGACATGGCACTAATAACCCTTTGAGCGCCGGAATAAAGCTACTCCACCAGGGTATAAGATGCCTTGAGCTTCTTCCGGACATCATCTCCAAGATGAGTTATGCGCCTCCCTATATACGTTGGCCGAGTTAAACCGGAGCGGAACAAAGATTGCAAGGATGAAAAACATATACGGATGGGTACTCACCGAAGATAGCAGAAGTCATGAGTTATATTTGCTGTCTTAAACCGGTCAACTCATGCGTAACCGGATTAAGAGCAGCTTCAACGTCCTTTGCTCTTTTTTCAAGAGCATTCCTCTGCACTTCCCATGTGGACCGCTCCGCTTCAAAGTCTTTTTTTAATTTCTCCATGTTGGTCAAGGTAAGCACAAGTTCTTCCTTGGCTTTGGCTGAGGCAGTTTCATGAACAGCCAAGCTATTCCGAAGCTCAGTTACCTCTGAAGCCCTCCGGGTCAAGTCAGCCTGCAAGGAAATCAAACGGATTAGAAAGACAGATCAATCAAGTCTCAAGCACATAACAAGTTATGCACTTGACACTTGGGGGCTAGTGTGCAACTGAAGTAAAGAAAGAAATTTTTTTAGACAAGTCCCAAGCACATAAACAAGTTATGCCCTTGGCACTTGGGGGCTAATGTAAATTCATTCTCAGGCATAATGGAAGTCCTGGTCGACCTACAAACGAAGATAAACCGGCACTTGGGGGCTACTATGACATGAATACAGGATTACAAAATTACAAAGCAGAAGTAGAAGTAAAAGGAAAGAAAATCACCTCATATGTATCCTTCATCATATTAACCAATCCGGCTTCATAATCGCGGCTGGTAAAGAGCCGGTTCAGATACCCAGAATGAAGCTCCTGGGCACTCAACTGGGCATAGCTGGATAAGTCTGTGCTCCACTTGCCTTTGTCTTGTTGAAATTTTTCTTCCTTGGTAGTATGTCTGGCTAAGGTGACAGGCTCGGTGGGAGCAGTGAAGCCTAGCCCGGTTATCACAACGTCTGTGGATGAGGCAGCAGTTGGCTGGAGGGGGACAGCAGTAGGCGCCGGACTAATAGGAGCCGGGCTAGCCCGAGGAGGGCTAACCCGTACAGGGCTCGCCGGTTCAGCCGCGTTCTCTGTATTATCACCTCCCGGAGCAGCAATGTCGTCACGATCCATAGGAATAGGGTCATCAAACTGAGCTTCAGGGTTATCTTCTGGAAGGATGGCCGCTTCAGGGTCATCGGCCGGTTCAACAACGGTAGCTTCAGCAGCCACTTTGTTTGCTTTCGCCTTCTTGCTAGGCTTCGGCATTCTGGTAAGAATCAAAAGAACAATGAGAATCATGAAGTTAAAAACATGAAGGTAAACCGGATGTTTGAAAGAAGGACTTACCCAGGCACGGTCTTAAGCACTGGGACCTGCGTAGCAGTTGACTCGCCGGAAGAGGACAGAGGAGCCTCCTGATAGTTAGGATCAGACGGTTTAAGCGGTTTACGTATGAGGCCGACTTTTGGATGAAGGAGAGTTGGAGAAAGTAAAACCTCGGAGCGACGCCTGCGAGCCGGCGTAAGAGGTATTCCGGATGACTCAACCACATGGCCGCTATGGTGCGTGGTCCGGCGTGCTTCATGCTGCTGTTTCTTCAAAAGAAAGTTGGGATCCAATTGAGCATAAGGATGAGAAAATGGATATTTCTGGGACACCCGGCGGACTCTGGAGGGCAACGGTTCTGAATCAGAAGAGAGAGAAATTACCTCAACTCCCGCCGCTTTACTTCCTTCCGCCAGATCCTGCGGAAAGGCATTATTAACATAAATTTAGACAAAGGGAAGTCAAAGGATATAAGGGTTAGTTGGAACCTCAGAGTCCGGATCATCTTCCTCAGGATGTGAACCGGAAGCAGCAACTACCTTCTTCTTCTTAACAGCGTAAGTCTTTTTGCGTGGCTGTTTGGCCGGTTTATCTTGAGATTTCCTCTTCCAGAAGGGATCGTTAGCCTGTGTAGAAGGATAAGTAATGATTTGAAGACAACTGATATGAACGAATTAAAGACAAACATGAAAGGATCAGAAGAGACTTACTGCTGGCGGTTCATTGGTTGCGCAGAACGGAGCTAAGCCAGTTCGGCTGCACTCCTCCAGAGGGATGTTTAGCATCTTCTTCGCGGATTCAGTTACTTCATTGTCAGGAAGCACAATTTTGGTGTGGCGCTGAGGGTCGTCTGGCTTGCCGGAATATTCGCACATCAGGCTTGAGCATCGGCTCAGTGGAAGAATGCTCCAAGAGAGCCAGCAGCGGACGAAGTCAACGCTGGTTAAACCATTTGCCACAAAGGCCCTGAGCTTGGAAACTTGAGGGGCAAACCTGGCCCGGTCTGGGGCACTGAGACGTTGTGGTAGAGGATGGTCTGTTTCCAGGCGATAGGCACGGTAACCCGGCAGCGGGTTCTCTCCTTCAGGTGAAGTGTCCCTACAATAGAACCATGTCTGGTTCCATTCTTTGGGGTGGCTGTGAAGGGCAGCGTGAGGAAAGCTCACATCTTTTCTCTTTTGGATGCTAACGCCACCCAACTCCTGATGCGGCCCGTCAGTAAACTCCGTTCGCCGGTTCAGATAACAAAAGTCTCGGAACAGATCCACTGATGGTTCTTCTTGAAGATATGCTTCTGAGAAGACTTGAAAATTGCAGATGTTCGACATAGAATTCGGGCCTACATCTCGAGGGTGGAGTTGAAAAACGGCTAACACATTCCGGAAGAACTTTGAACCGGGAGGACTGAAACCCCGGGCTAGGTGATCAAAGAAAACAATGATCTCTCCTTCTTGGGGTGTAGGAGTACACTCCTTTCCTGGGGCCCGCCAGTGCAGAACCTCCTTAGGACCCAGAATGCCGGTTGAAGCGGCGTTTATTAAGTCATCCTCAGTGATCCGGGAAGGAGCCCAGTTGCAAGCGACAAATTGCTTGGCCATCGGTTTGGATGAGGAAGTGCTGAAAAGTATAGTGCAAAATCCGGTTTACCAATTGCTAAGGTATAAGCCGGTGCATTCTATAAAGTTATGGGCCTAATTGTCAGTTTAAACAAGGGGCTAATCGTATTACTAATCCGGAAGCAGATATGAGTAAGACAGCTACCGGTTCACGATGATAGGAAAAGAAGAAGCTAAACCGTCAATTACGGGATACAGGCTTACATCTAGACCGTCAATTATGGGATACAGGCTTACATCTAAACCGGTGAGATGAGCTACAGATCTAAAGTATGAAGAAACAGTTTCCACAACAAGCTGAGGTAAACATGGATCTAAGGCATAAGGAAAAAGATGGAATAAATACAAGTTATATCCAGGAAGGGCCGCGGAGTTTCTCTATAGATCGAATTTAAACTGATAAAGCTAGAGGAACTAAGTATATGATGGCGGAGCAGAAGTGCATGGATTCGGGTCGAGTCTAAATAAGTTTGAATCTTCAGTAAGGCTGACCTACGAGGATGAACAACAAAGCTTCGAGGGTTCATGGCGAAGCTACGGAAGAAACCCTAGAGTAAGATCTACGGGGAAGAAGAAGGAATACCTGAAGAAACGGAGGACGGCGACGAAGTACTCTCGAGACGTTCAGGTTGATGCAGCGGCCTGGCTCATGGACAACGGTGAGCTCGAAGAGCGGTGGCGGAGCTTCGAGCGATGGAGACGGAGGAAGAAGAAGGCAGAAGGGGAAAAGAGATGAGCCCCCGCGGTATTTATAAGCCGAAGAGGTAAAAACGGTAAGCGCGGGAATTAAGGAGGCCAAAGATTGGATAAAGATTGAGCTGTCGCCTCGATTTTCGGTGCGGCATTTAAGAAAGGTAACAAACAGATGCGAGCATTAAATGCGGAGATGATGTCACGACGGATTGAGGCGATTCCAGGAGATGACGTCATGGCCGGTTTTTGAAGCAAATAAAGTTGCAGAAAGGAGATTTGCGCAAGACTTGGAAGACTGACATGAACAAGTTCAAATCAATCTGGGGCCTAATGTCAGGGATATTACTAGCAGGTATAAACTGGACAAGAAGGTCCGGATTACACTGACAAAGTTGTATTATTACAAGCCCAGTAGAGTAGGTACAAGAGATTACAGCCCATAG
Source organism: Secale cereale (assembly GCA_902687465.1). Classification (NCBI taxonomy): domain Eukaryota; kingdom Viridiplantae; phylum Streptophyta; class Magnoliopsida; order Poales; family Poaceae; genus Secale; species Secale cereale. The sequence continues at coordinate 828,397,969 of LR738710.1, read as the reverse complement.
AGGTTTGGGGCCCATGTATAAGGCCCATGATCTGTAAACCGTCATATCATGTAACTTGGGATGTAAGATAGAAAGAGTAGAGACCGAGGCAGACACGTTTATGAGCCGGCCTCGGGACTCTATAAACCGGACCGGGCGTCGCCTCCTATATAAAGGGACGACCCGGCGACGGTTCAAGGACAAGAAACAACAGCTCGAGACACAGGCAAGCGGATTCGCTCCCTGTTCATCGACGCACAAGCAATACCACACCAAACTACACGGAGGCTTTTACCTTCATCGAAGGGGCCGAACTAGTATAAAACTCCCTGTGTCCTTTGTCCGCTTTAACCTCTTCAAGATAACCCGCACGATGGCCTCACACCTAAGTCCCCTAAACCGGACATCTGCCGTGCTAATTCCACGATAGGTACCAATCTGAGGTTTGGGTACAAAGATTGGATACAAGAGATGAACTAGGGTTTGAGAGGAGATGGTTATGGTGAAGATGTTGATGAAGATAGCCCTCCCCAAGATGGAAGAGTTGTTGGTGATGACGGTGGTGACGATTGCCCCCTCAAGAAGGGAAGTATCCCCGGTAGAACAGCTCTGTCGGAGCCCTAGATTGGTTTCCGCCTCGAGACGGCGGCGTCTGGTCCTGAAAGCCTCCTTCTGATTTTTTCTAGGTCAAAACACCTCATATAGGAGAAGATGGGCATCGGGGGGCCTTCGGGAGGCCCACAAGACAAGGGCGCGCCCAGAGAGGGGGGTGCGTCCCCCACCCTCGTGGACAGCCGGTGGCCCCCCTCGTGATCTTCTTTCGCCAGATATATATTTTTATTTTCTGAAACGTAGTTCTGTGGAGTTTCGGGGCTTTTGGAGTTGTGCATAATAGGTTTCCAAAGTTTGCTCCTTTTCCAGCCCAGAATTCTAGCTGTCGGCTTTCTCCCTCTTCATGCAAACCTTCTAAAATAAGAGAGACAAGGCATAAGTATTGTGACATAACGTGTAATAACATCCCATAATGCAATAAATATCAACATATAAGCATGATGCAAAATGGACGTATCAAATCCCCCAAGCTTCACCTCGCTTGTCCTCAAGCGAAAGCCGATATCGAAAAATATGTCCACATGTTTAGAGATAGAGGTGTCGATAAAAACAAAATATGGACATGAGGGCATCATGATCATTCTTATAACAGCAACATATATATAGTCATATGATTCTTATTTTAAAGTAACAATTCATTCACCATATCAAGCATGAGTCATAAACTTCATTGAAAACTAACAAACTTTGATCTCAGTCATTGAAGTAATTGCAATTTATCGTAACATCGGAAAGAGTCAATGTAAGAGCTTTTCATCAAGCCTACATACTCAACTATCATATAGTCTTTCACAATTGCTCACACTCACGCAATACTTATGTTTATGGAGTTTTAATCGGACACAGATAAAGATAGGGGCTTATGGTATTGCCTCCCAACCTTTTACCTCAAGGGTAATGTCAACAGTAATAGATCATGAAAACTTACATCCAAGTGGGTATATATGTCAGGATCTTTCCAACACCATGTGCTTGCCAAAGGATAAAATGTAAAAAGGAAAGGTGAATTTCACCTTGACTCTTAAAATGCAAGAATAATAGATAGGCCCTTCGCAGAGGGAAGCAGAGGTTGTCATGTGTTTTTATGGTTGGATGCACAAAGCCTTAGCACAGAAGAACGTCACTTTATATTGCCACTTGTGATAAGGACCTTTATTATGCAGTCCGTCGCTTTTATTACTTCCATATCACAAGATCATATAAAGCTAATTTCCTCCACACTAATAAATCATACATATTTTAACAAGTTTGCAACATGACAACTTACTTGGAAGGATCTTACTCAATCCATAGGTAGGTATGGTGGACTCTCATGGCAAAACTGGGTTTAAGGATGCATGGAAGCACATGTAGTATCTCTACTTGGGGCGAGGAGTTTTGGCTAGCATGAGGGGGAAAGGCAAGCTCATTGGATGATCCATGACAATATACTTTATTTCAGATATAAGAAGACATAACCCATTATGTTGTCTTCCTTGTCCAACATCACTCTTTAGCATGTCATATTTTAATGAGTGCTCACAATCAAAAAAGATGTCCAAGATAGTATATTTGTATGTGAAGCCTCTCTTCTTTTATTACTTCCTATTAATTGCAATGATGACCAAAACTATGTTTGTCAACTCCCAACAACTTTTATTCATCATACTCTTTATATGTGAAGTCATTACTTCCCATAAGATGAATATGATCTCTTGGATACTCTTTATGTTTTCTTTCTTTTTATCATGACCACAGTGAGAAAACCAAGCCCTTGACTCAACACTAATCTTTATTATATAGCTCATGGACTCGATTACAAAGGGTAAAGATCATAAAGCAAAAACTCACAACTAGATCATGCTAACTTTATTCTACTAGATCAAGATACTACCAAAAGGATCGAACTAAGAAAAACGGTAAAGATAGGAGTGATGGTGATACGATACAGGGGTCACTCCCCCAAGCTTGGCAGTTGCCAAGAGGAGTGCCCATACCCATATGATTATGTCTCCTTCTTCGGGGGTGGTGGTGATGACTTCTTCCTCAGCTTGCGCTTAAGGACAGAATTTTGCTCCTTTAGATCATTGATCTCTTGCTCAAGATTCAATATCTTCTTGCATAGTGCATGCTTGTTTTCCTACAAGAGGTTATAAGGGATAAATTCGACCTTAGGTTTCTTTACTCTTTCGGGGAGGCTTGACTTTTGAACTCCACATGCATATCCCCCGGTTGAGGTAGTGGGACTTCGTCTTCGTCTGAGCTGGTCCAATCCTTCCCCTTGGGATCGTGGTCCTCTTCTTCCTCCGTGGTCCAACCATAATGCTCCCAGTCCCCATAGACCTCAGGGACAGCAAGGGAATCAGCTACATAGCTTTCTCCCTCTGAATCCTGGGATGACATGTTGCTTTTAGCTGCGACAGAAACAGCTCGAAACGAAAACAGAGGATTTTTGCGTGATACAGAGGTCAAAACCTTCGGGAGTATATATAATGAATTTTTACCGACCAAAATGAGTAACACACAAGAAATCGGAGTCCGGGAGGCACACGAGCTGCCCACGAGGCAGGGGGCGCGCCCTTCACCCTCATGGACGGCTCGTGTCTCTTCCGGACTGCTACTTATTTTTCTATTTTTCTAAATATTCCAAAACGGAGAAAAATTGCCTTTAGAAGTGTTTTGGAGTTGGTTTACTTACCGTATCACATACCTCTTCCTTTTCGGAGGCTGAATCGTTCTGGAAAGTGTCCCTTATGTATTCCTCCGGGGTTACAGTTTCAATAACATTGGTTTCAACATTTATAGGATTACCTGAAATATAATGTTTGATTCTTTGATCGTTCACCACCTTCGGATTTGTGCCTTCGAAGTTGTTGATTTTTATGGCACCGGAACGATAGACCTCCTCGATAACATAAGGTCCTTCCCACTTGGAGAGAAGTTTTCCTACAAAAAATCTTAAACAAGAGTTGTATAGCAAGACATAATCACCTACGTTAAACTCACGCTTTTGTATCCTTTTCTCATGCCATCTTTTATCTTTCTCTTTAAACAACTTGGCATTCTCATAGGCATGGGTTCTCCATTCATCAAGACAGCTAATGTCAAATAACCTCTTTTCACCCGCAAGTTTCAAATCATAATTGAGCTCTTTGATAGCCCAATATGCCTTATGTTCTAACTCAAGAGGTAAGTGACAAGCTTTTCCATATACCATCTTATATGGAGACATGCCCATAGGATTTTTGTATGCAGTTCTATAGGCCCATAATGCATCATCAAGTTTCTTGGACCAATTCTTTCTAGACCTATTAACTGTCTTTTGCAAAATGAATTTCAACTCTCTATTACTTAGTTCTACTTGACCACTAGTCTGTGGGTGATAAGGGGATGCAATTCTATGATTCACATCATATTTAGCAAGCATTTTATGGAAAGCACCATGAATAAAGTGTGAACCACCATCAGTCATTAGGTATCTAGGGACTCCAAACCTTGGAAAAATAACTTCTTTAAGCATCTTAATAGAGGTGTTATGATCAGCACTACTAGTTGGAATAACTTTTACCCACTTAGTAACGTAATCAACAACAACTAAAATATGTGTGTATCCATTAGAGGCAGGAAACGGTCCCATATAATCAAAGCCCCAAACATAAAATGGTTCAATAACAAGTGAATAATTCATAGGCATTTCTTGACAACTACTGATATTACCAATTTTTTGACATTCATCACAAGATAAGACAAACTTACGGGCATCCTTCAGGAGAGTAGGCCAATAAAAACCAGATTGGAATACCTTATGTGCAGTTCTATCTCCCGCATGGTGTCCTCCATAAGCTTCGGAGTGGCACTTGCGTAGAATCTGTTCCTGTTCATGCTTAGGTACACAACGTCAAATAATACCATCTACTCCTTTTTTATAAAGATGTGGGTCATCCCAGAAGTAATGTCTCAAATCATAGAAGAACTTTTTCTTTTGCTGGTATGTGAAGCTAGGAGGTATAAACTTAGCAACAATATAATTAGCATAATCAGCATACCATGGAGCAGTACGAGAAGTATTTCTGATAGCTAATTGTTCATCAGGAAAGCTATCATCAATAGGTTGTGGGTCATCATGTATATTCTCTAACCTAGACAAGTTGTCTGCAACGGGGTTCTCAGCTCCCTTTCTATCAACAATATGCAAGTCAAATTCTTGCAGCAAGAGAACCCATCTAATAAGTCTAGGTTTAGCATCTTTCTTTTCCATAAGGTATTTGATAGCAGCATGATGAATGTGAATAGTTACTTTAGAATCAACATTATAGGGTCTAAACTTATCACAAGCAAATACAACTGCTAAAAATTCTTTCTCAGTAGTAGCATATTTTTATGGGCACTATCTAGAGTTTTACTAGCATATTGGATAACATTCAATTTCTTATCAACTCTTTGCCCTAAGACAACGCCTACAGTATAATCGCTAGCAGCGCACATAATCTCAAAGTGTAAATTCCAGTCAGGAGGCTGGACAATAGGTGCAGAGATCAATGCTTTCTTAAGTATTTCTAATGCTTTTAGACAATCATCATCAAAGACAAAAGGAATATCTTTTTGTAAGAGATTAGTCAGAGGCCTGGAGATTTTGGAGAAGTCCTTTATGAACCTCCTATAAAACCCAGCATGACCAAGGAAACTTCGTATACCTTTGATGTCCTTAGGGCATGGCATCTTTTCAGTAGCATCAACTTTAGCCTTGTCAACTTCAATACCTCTTTCAGAAATTTTATGTCCCCAAGACAATGCATTCATTAACCGTAAAGTGGCACTTATCCCAATTCAAGACAAGATTAGTGTCTTCACATCTCTGCAAAACTCGTTCAAGGTTGCTTAAGCAATCATCAAAAGAAGTTCCGTAAACGGAGAAATCATCCATGAAAACCTCAACAATCTTTTCACAAAAATCAGAGAATATAGCCATCATGCATCTTTGAAAGTTAGCAGGTGCATTACATAAACCAAAAGGCATACGTCTATAAGCAAAGGTACCGAAAGGACAAGTAAAAGTGGTCTTTTCTTGATCCCCTTTTGACACGGGTATTTGAGAGAAACCAGAATAACCATCTAGAAAGCAAAAGTGAGTATGTTTGGATAACCTTTCTAGCATTTTATCAATAAAAGGCAAGGGGGAATGATCTTTCTTGGTAGCTTTATTTAACTTACGGAAATCAATTACCATCCTATAACATGTAACTATTCTTTGCGGGATCAATTATTCTTTATCATTAGGAACGATAGTCATACCTCCCTTCTTAGGGACACAATGGACATGACTTACCCACTGGCTATCAGCAACTCGATAGATAATACCTGCCTCTAGAAGCTTTAGTATTTCCTTCCTTACCACTTCTTTCATCTTAGGGTTTAACCGTCGCTGATGATCAATAACCGGTTTAGCATTTTCTTCGAATTTTATCTTGTGTTGGCATAAAGTGGGACTAATGCCCTCAAGATCATCCAGAGTATATCCAATAGCAGCATGGTGCTTCTTCAGAGTTTTCAATAGTTTTTCTTCTTCCTGTTCTGAAAGGTTAGCACTAATAATAACAGGATGTATCTTCTTTTCATCAAGATAAGAATACTTAAGATTATCAGGTAAAGGTTTAAGTTGGAACACGGGTTCACCCTTGGGTGGAGGAGGATCCCCTAGGATTTCAACACGCATGTTGTTTTTCAATACGGGTCCCGGTTTAAAGAATATTTCATCTATTTCCCTTCTCTCATTCATATGCATATCATTTTCATGGTCTAGCAAGTATTGTTCTAAAGGATCATTAGGAGGCACAGCAAATGAAGCAAGACCAATAATTTCATCCTTACTAGGTAATTCTTTATCAAGGGGTTGTCTACGGAATTTAGCAAAGTTAAAATCATGAGACATATCCCCTAACCCAACAGTAACAATATCTTTTACGCAGTCTATCTTAGCATTAACAATATTCAAGAAGGGTCTACCAAATATAATGGGACAAAATTTATCTTGTCAGGAACTAAGAATAAGAAAATTAGCAGGATATTTAACCTTCCCACACAAAACCTCAACATCTCTAACAATCCCAACTGGTGAAATAGTGTCTCTATTAGCAATCTTAATAGTAACATCAATCTCTTCTAACCCAACAGGTGCAATATCGTGCATAATTTCTCGATATAAGGTAAGAGGGATAATACTCGCACTAGCACCTACGTCACATAAACCATGATAGCAATTATCTCCCATCTTAACAGAGATAACAGGCAAGCCTGCAATAGGTCTATGTTTATTCCTAGCATTGGGTTTGGCTATTCTAGCAGACTCTTCTTGGAGGTAAATAACATGTCCATCTGAATCTTCTACCAAGAGATCTTTAACCATGGAAACACTAGGTTCAACTTTGATTTGATCAGAGGGTGTAGGTGTTCTAGTATTACTCTTACGAACTATAGTTGAAGCTTGAGCATGATCATTTATCCTAACAGGGAAAGGTGGTTCTCAATATAAGCAGTAGGAATAATAGGATCAACATTGTAAGTGATAGTCTTTTCTTCAACTTTAACAGGCTCAACTACTTTTACTTCAAAAGGGGGATGGTATTTAAACCACTTTTCCTTGGGGAGATCAACATGAGTAGCAAATGATTCATAGAAAGAAGCTACTATCTCAGAGTCAAGTCCATATTTAGTGCTAAACTCATGGAAAACATCGATATCCATAAAAGCCTTAACACAATCAAACTTAGGGGTCATACCTGACTCCTTACCTTCGTCGAGATCCCAATCTTCAGGGTTGCGTTTAATTCTTTCCAATAAATCCCATTTGAATTCAACAGTCTTCATCATAAAAGAGCCAGAACAAGAAGTATCGAGCATGGAGCGATTATTGAGAGAAAGTCGAGCATAAAAACTTTGAATGATCATTTCTATTGAGAGCTCATGATTAGGGCATGAATATAACATTGACTTAGGCCTCCCCCAAGCTTGAGCAATGCTTTCTCCTTCGCGAGGCCAAAATTTATAAATATAATTACGATCACGATGAACCTGGTGCATAGGGTAGAATTTCTAATGAAATTCCAACTTCAGACGATTATAGTTCCATGATCCAATATCATCACATAGCCTAAACCATGTCAATGCATCTCCCTTCAAAGATAAAGGGAAGACCTTCTTCTTGATAACATCCTCGGGCATACCTGCAAGCTTAAATAATCCACAAACTTCATCCACATAGATTAGGTGTAAATCGGGATGCAGTGTTCCGTCTCCTGTAAAAGGATTTTCAAGCAGTTTCTCTATCATACCCGAAGGAATTTCAAAGCAAAAAATTTCAGTAGGTGCAGTAGGTTGAGTAGCAACTCTTTGCTCTTCTGGTCGGGGTGAAGATACCCTGAACAAGCCCCTCAAAGGACTATGATCCATAGTAACAAGTGACAATAAATTTCAGCACACTATATAAGTTTTTCCTTACCAAATTCCACTTACCAAAGGCGCTTCACTCCCCGGCAATGGCGCCAGAAAAGACTCTTGATTACCCACAAGTGTAGGGGATCTATCGTAGTCCTTTCGATAAGTAAGAGTATCGAACCCAACAAGGAGCAGAAGGAAATGATAGGCAGTTTTCAGTAAGGTATTTTCTGCAAGCACTGAAATTATAGGTAACAGATAGTTTTGTGATAAGGTAACTGGTAGCAAGTGACAAAAGGTAAAAGTAAATAAGGTGCAGCAAGGTGGCCCAATCCTTTTCGTAGCAAAGGACAAGCCTGGACAAACTCTTATATGAAGGAAAGCGCTCCCGATGACACATGGGAATTATCGTCAAGCTAGTTTTCATCACGATCATCTGATTCGCGTTCAGTACTTTGATAATTTGGTATGTGGGTGGACCGGTGCTTGGGTGATGTCCTTACTTGGACAAGCCTCCCACTTATGATTAACCTCTAATGCAAGCATCCGCAACTACAAAAGAAGTATTAAGGTAAACCTAACCATAGCATGAAACAAGTGGATCCAAATCAGCACCTTACGAAGCAACGCATAAACTAGGGTTTAAGCTTCTGTCACTCTAGCAACCCATCATCTACTTATTACTTCCCAATGCCTTGCTCTAGGCCCAAATAATGGTGAAGTATCATGTAGTCGACGTTCACATGACACCACGAGAGGAGAGACAACATACATCTCATCAAAATATCGAACGAAGACCAAATTCACATGACTACTAATAGCAAGACTTCTCCCATGTCCTCAGGAACAAAAGTAACTACTGACAAGACATAATATTATTCATGATCAGAGGGGTATTAATATGCATAATGGATCTGAACATATGAGCTTCCACCAAGTAAACCAACTAGCATCAACTACAAGGAGTAATCAACACTACTAGCAACCCATAGGTACCAATCTGAGGTTTGGGTACAAAGGTTGGATACAAGATACGAACTAGGGTTTGAGAGGAGATGGTGCTGGTGAAGATGTTGATGAAGATAGCCCTACACAAGATGGAGGAGTTGTTGGTGATGATGGCGGTGATGATTTCCCCCTCCCGGAGGGAAGTATCCCCGGCAGAACAGCTCTGCCGGAGCCCTAGATTGGTTTCCGCCTCGGTTCCACCACGAGACGGCGGCGTCTGGTCCCGAAAGCCTCCTTTTGATTTTTTGCCAGGTCAAAACACCTCATATAGGTGAAGATGGGCATCGGGGGGCCTTCGGGGGGGCCACAAGATAGGCGGGCGCGCCCAGAGAGGGGGGCCCGCCCCCCACCCTCGTGTACAGCCGGTGGCCCCCCTCGTGATCTTCTTTCGCCAGATATTTTTTATATTTTTTGGAACGTAGTTCTGTGGAGTTTCGAGGCTTTTGGAGTTGTGCAGAATAGGTTTCCAGAGTTTGCTCCTTTTCCAGCCCAGAATTCCAGCTGCCGGCTTTCTCCCTCTTCATGCAAACCTTGTAAAATAAGAGAGAAAAGGCATAAGTATTGTGACATAACGTGTAATAACATCCCATGATGCAATAAATATCAACATATAAGCATGATGCAAAATGGACATATCAGTAAACTAGTCATAACTCATGGTGAGGCGATGGTGTTGATGTAGAAGCACTCCATGGAAGATCCCCCCTCTGGCGGAGCTCCGGAACAGGCCCCAAGATGGGATCTCACGGGAACAGAAGGTTGCGGCGGTGGAATTAGGGTTTTCTCTGTTGCTTCAATGTTTTCAGGGTACATGGGTATATATAGGAAGAAGGAGGGCATCGGTGAGCCAAAGGGGGCCCATGAGGGTGGGGGCGCGCCCTTGACCCTTGTGGCCGCCTCCCTTGTTCCCTCGCGTGTACTCCAAGTCTTCTGTGTTCATATTTTTCCAAAAATAACTCTCACGAAGGTTTCATTCTATTTGGACTCCGTTTAATATTCCTTTTCTACGAAACCCTGAAATAGGCAAAAAAAACAGCAATCTGTACTGGGCCTTTGGGTTAATAGGTTAGTCCCAAAAATAATATAAAAGTGTTTAACAAAGCCCATTAAACATCCAAAACATCATATATAATAGCATGGAACAATCAAAAATTATAGATACGTTGGAGATGTATCAAACTGCAAATTAAATCATGTCATGTCACACTGATTCAGGCTCTTCGGCATCACAAACTCCAAAACTCCACCGCTAGGTTGTGAGCTTCTATTCTAACATGCACTTTTGAGATATCTATACTCTTGCTACAAACCGACAATAGGTGAGCTCAACATCACCTTCTACCCTTGTTTGCTGAATCTAATGGCTATGGTTTATGCATTATCAAATAGTTTTAACATAAAAAAGAAAAGACAATAGGATTGATATTTTTGTTAAAATTAACGAAAACACGAATAAAGGATGTGATATTTTGGAAAATACATAGCCTTTATGAATAATTGGCCAGGAAAGAGAGGGGCAAATAGAAGGGAAAGAAGTTGACGTCAAATCAATAAAGATTTTAAAACATAAGAAACTTCAAAAATAGGAAAATGTGGCATCATTCAATTGCATGTGTATCTACGCTCTTACACTAAATCTATGTTGAAATCCATGTACTAGATGAAAAGCAATATGAATTGTTATCAGACATGTGGGTATAACCCGATAAAAAAATCACGTTACATCACATTTTGGTATAGTTCTACTTCTCCCTGATCTTACTATTAATTTATAGGCTCATTTCCCTTACTAATAAACCTAAGTGAGGATGGTAGGCTTCTATAGTACCCCCTCTGTCCCATAATGAAAAAAAATGTCACACGCACTTATGGTGGTCAAGGTTTTCTATGTGAACATGGCTAATCCTTATGCCGCTGTCCCAAGCTCTTCCTTACTTCCCTCATTGTTTGTTAATCTATCCAGCCCTTTCCTAATGGACCACTTGGCCTATTGTTTACAAATCATACAATAGCAACACTATTCATACATGGAAAGCCCACACAATATCCAATCCTTCTTTATCAAGTCTCTCTTATTGCCAAGTTATAGGCACACACCTTAACCCTCTACACAATTTTCATTCCTTCCCTGTTGTCTGTCATTTGTCACCTTATATACCAATACCTCATCCTTTGTTTTTTTTCTTCTGAAGAAGCATGTTGATTATCAATTTGGTGACATATATAAATTGGTGTGATCCTATGTAAATTAGCGAGGTGGTACTATTAATTAATAAGGAAACCGTTTTTTGGTAGAACCAAAAGCTGGCCCAATGGCCCAATAGGGAGAATCGTAGGACGTGGCATAGAACAAAGTGGGACGAAACCAAGAATATCACCTCCCTTTATTAGTAGGTATAGATTGACAACATAAATTTAGCGTCTATGGAAGTGTGCTTCTAATTATTATCTTTAATAGGAGTTGGAGTCTCTATCAATTAATTAAGAAAAAGACATTTATTCGGTTAATTAGGGGAATACTAGATGAAAATTATTGTAGCATGTCAACAAGAAAAAATAGCATTGGCCAATCTAGCTACCACTAAGTCCCCACATACGCTACTGATGAGAGAAATAATGTTGATGTTTCCTACAAAACTCTTCTCATTATCACTTCAGTACTTCACCCCGAACAAATGACGATGACTTCACCGCTGAACACCAGCTAAGAGGCCTGCCCTCAAGAATTGACGCATGTGATCCTTGCCAACTCATGTTGAGTGACCACATTGAGGAATAGGCAGCTCCGGCACACCTTCTGCCAACTAAGCTCAATGGGCCATTGGAGATTCACTACTAGGAGAAAGCCTACTAGCAGCGCTTGAAATACATATAGAAGTAGTGATGGGTCCAACGCTACTGCTAAGGCACTACAGCTAAATGGTAGCACTGGCGCTTGTTGAGGTAAAGTGCTACTGATAAGTGTAAGTAGCGGTAGCGTTTCTTCTGAAAAGCGCTACTGCTAAATTTTCCTGTATTTTTGAAAAGGGATTTTTATTTATGTGCCCCTGGTTCCTTAGCTCTACTCATTCATCCCCACTCTATTAACTTTTGCTCACTTTTCCCGACTCCCTTGCCCGAAACCCTCAGAACAGGTTATAATGGGCGTTGCCGTCGGGTCAATGCCTTTGACGGTTAACTCTGACGAGTGGGGCCGCGTAAACGTGGGCGCATGCAAGAGCGCGGTCGTGGGGTAGCACGTGTCCATGGACATGCCCGAAACGTCCCATCATATAAAGAAGGGCAACCACCTCCATCGCCCCTACCATTTCCCCCAAATCCCCTCCCTGCCGCATCGTCTTCCTCTCCCCCACCGGCGTTGTCTCTCTCTCCTCCACTGCCTCCACCGCACCGTCTCGCTCTCCCCCACCGCATCCTCTTCCTCACCTTCATCGCCTCCATCTATCTGATGGAAAAAGCTCATGGCGACGCCGGCGCAGCGGCCGGAGAAGTGGTGAAGCAGCAGGGCGCGGTGACCGCGGATGTCGGCGGAGTCCACGGCAGTGCGGGGAAACTCGCAACCGCTGCGGATGTGGGGACGGAGGTGGTGGGATCCGCCTCAGTGCAGAAGGTGATGGCGACGAACGGCGCAATCCATCCCGATACCCCCCATGTACAGCCCGACGAGGAGCATGAGGTATTTGCACTTGCTTTGCATTAGGATATTAGCTTGTAGAGTTAGTCGCATTAGTTAGATGGGATCCCTAGTTAGATTGTGGATTCATATGGTAGTTCAGATGGTTAGAGTAGTTGGTTTGACGGATGGGCCGGGGTGATGGGGATTTTTGTACTAGGGTTTGTTGGATAAATTCGTTGCAAAAAGATAGATATGTTTATTAGATGTGCTTCAATGCTACACAGATGTATGCTTATTAGATTTGTTTTTAATGCTCACAGATTGTGGTTTTTAATGCTACAGACATGCATGCTTATTAGATTGGGAGATTGGGTCCCTATTAGATTTTTTGAATGCTACTCACATTGGGGTTTTGAATGTCATATGCCCAAATGGAATCCATTGATTAAGAAGTTATTTGATTCATCAGTATATAAATTTGTCCACAATATGTAGTTATATTAGCTTTGCTCTTCAATGTGTGTGCATGACCAATGATCAAGGGATGTGTTATTTGAATGTCATATCTAAATTTTCCATTGGCTTCCATATTTACTAGTGATGGATGTAATTGTATGATCAGGAGGATGATGGTTGGGGGCTAGAAAGAGGAAGCTGGCCTAGTACAACCCGTATGATCCAGAGGAAAGTGATGAAGAAGAATATGAGGTAAGCCTACTTGAAATTTAGATTGTTCATTTAGTTCCTTTTACATAGTGTATCCATGAACATATAATATATTAACGTAAGTCATTCATGTATGTAGTATGATTCTGCAGAAGAAGTGTACAAGGGCAACGTCGCATCCTTCACAGCCAAGGAGGTGGAGAAGATCAAGGCCAAGGGAGTTGCTTCCTTCTACAACCGCAGGTTCAAGAAGTGGCACTTCCCCTACTGCACTACCAAGCCAAAGCCCAAGGATGGCCGCTTCGATCACCTCTTGTCTCATGCAGAGGATTTAGCGATCCGCGGGGAGGACTACATGACCAGGGGCAGCATGCTGCGCTCGCGAAGGCCCTGAATTGATGTGATGATGTGTGATGCTATGATGGTGTGTACTTTGGGTCCGGTTACTTTTGGGTACTTTGATGCTGTGAAATGAATCTTAATCTTAATCTTTGATGTGTGGCTGTTTATTATTTTATCTATATTTGTTTGTCCTTATATTTGGCTGTGGTGTATGGTTAGTTCTGTTTAGATGTTGTGAACTATGAGTTTAGTTTCTGCAATGATCACACATGTTGTTTCAGTGTTGCTTCACTGATCATATATGTTTTTTCAGTGTTGCTTCACTGATCACTTCAGTGTTGCTTCACTGATCACACATGTTGTTTCAGTGTTGCTTCACTTATCACATATGTTATTGGTCTCATGATTATTAATCACATCAATTGCATGCTTTTTCCCACCAGCAAATTAACTAGGGATCCCAATTATCTATGTATGTTTGTGTAAATTCAAGTGATTTAGAGGAGATCATGTTTGTGTAGGATGTCATGTGTGTGTAGGAGGTCATGTGTGTAAGAAAATGCACAAAAAAAACCTTGGCAAACTATCTATGTTTGTGTAGGAGATCATGTGTGCAAAATTTGAAGTGATTTAGAGGAGGTCAAATAAATTTGAAGAAAATGTGCTCCAAATGAGCTCCCACGCTAGGGTAAACAGCCCATTTGTAATCAAGTTTTTTTGAACCTACTCTAAATGAGCCAAATATTTTTTTATTAACACATATTCACTTTCCATAGTGTAGATTCGAAGTCTCACTATTTTTTGAATTAATCTTCATATTTTTACATTTTCTTTTGAAAACATATGCTTTAATATAAAAACTATTAAAACACGTTTTGAAATATGAAAATGGAAAACTAACTTCAGATCCTTCTTATTCACTTTAAAATAAAGCTTTAGTGATTTTTTTGAATTTTTTTAAATTTTTCAAAAACATAAGTTAACACCACCTCCTCTCCTTGAACTCTATGAAATCATGTACATGATAGCTCATATGTGTGAAGGTTTTCTCATGAAAATGACCATAGACCAAGTTTATGATTTTGGTTGGTAACATGTCACATAAGACAACATTGTGCGCAGGTTCTATATTTTTTGATTTTTTAAATTAATGATGCTCATTTGACCTCAATCGTGCCAGCTAGGGTTTTTTCATGAAAATGACCATAGACCAAGTTTAGAATTTTTACTTGTTAGTTTCTCTTATAAAACGACGAACGACGAAGGTTTCATATTTTTTTTTGATTATTTTTAAATTAGTTATGCTCAGTCCAAACCTTCGAAACCCCGTTGACCAGCTCAAAACCCCTCTAAACCCCGCGGGGTTTTGCCTAACCCTAGCTCCCAACGTCAGCCGTCCGATCATACCCTCGCACCAAGCGACAACCCTCAGATATGGCCTTCTAGAAGGAACTACGTGGGTTGGCTGTGTGCAGGCTTCGCGCCGTTGGATCACAAGGACGGCTCCGCATCGTTGGATCGTGGGGTGATCCGCGAGAGGTGATCCTATTGGTTGTGCTCGGCTGCTCGCCCATCACTGACTCCATGAAAAAAACGTTGTTATTGGGCCCAAAAGGAAACCAATCTTTGGTTGGGCCGTTGAATTGCATCTTTTCTTTGCATCGTTTGCTCTGTTTTTTGTGAACGTGTTGGCTCTGTATTTTTGCATCGTTTTTGCATCGTTTGCTCTGTTTTTTGTGAACGTGCTAGCTCTATATTTTTGCATCATTTGAAATCAATTGATATTGCGTAGCAAATGAACAATTTTAAGGGCCAAATTTATTTATCATGCAAAACGGCCACAAACTATTCAAAAATTGTCTCCTTTTGCTCATATAATATATACGACCACGGATTCCCAGGCTTGCAATTAGCTTATTTTACTTCTTCTTTTTCAAACCACCGTTTCCCACGCGTGTACACTCCCGATGTTGCGGTGGGTTTGTAAATGGGTTACTTCACATTTGATCCCACAGACAAATAACACGTAGCACTACAGCTATTTAAGCCACCCTCTGCCTCTGCCATCCCTCATCCATCACCCATCCTCTCTGCCATCTTCCCTTCTTGCTCTTCGACCACTTCTCCTTCTTCTAGCACATCCTCAGCCATGCAGTACACCAGACCAACCTACCACTTCCCACCCACCGTGCCGGAGAGGCTCTACCCTCTTGGCGTGTACGTTGAGCGCACACTATGTGTGTGGGCAATATCAAGGTGGAGGACCGCAAGGAACTTCACGGAGTTCTTCCTCGCGTCCGGCTACCACCACCTCCCGCGGGGATCTCCAAGGATGTTCCGTGTCAAGGAGGTCATCCAAAATGGGTGGTGGTTGCTCTCCTTGCCCACTTCACCAACACATTCGACGCCTTCTACCTCCTCGGCCGGGTGTTTTGGTGTGGCTGCGAGTTCATCGCTTTTACCACCCACAACACGTTCACGGAGTACACCAACATCTTCCCCACCGCGTCCCGCATGCACACTCTTCCGTATCCCATCGACAACGCCCCGGAGGAGCAGTGAAGGGCGCCCGTAGAAAGAGCGATGTGGAGAAGGTGGCGTCTAGGGTTCTAAACCCTCTATCTATTTTTTAGTATATGTTATGTTAAGTTGTAATCCCATTGAACTATGTGAGAGATGCTATGGGCTTGTTGGCCCTTTTATCAAGTTCTATTACTAAGTTTTCTATCTAAAAAGTGCATGCAGCCACAACATATTTGTTCAATTTGTTGTAGCAAAACGGGTTCTAAATCGAGGAGACAAGTGTGCGAGAAGTGAGGAACCAGCAGCAGCAACCGTCGCTGCATCTGTGGCGGCTCGCGTGCACGAAAGCGGCTCAGTCAGTGCATCGGGGCGGCACGCATCAGCGCATGCAGGCTCGGTTGGCGCATGCAGGCTCGGTCGGCGCATCGACGCATGCAGGCAGGCTTGTTGGGTGCATGCATAGCAGGCTTCTGTCATGGCGGCGCGCGCAGGCATTTAATGCAAGGGAAGGCCCAACGAAACCACGGCCCAACGATTGAATAGCTACACCCCCAACGTGGCCCCACTCGTCAGAATTAACAGTCAAAGCACTGACCCGATGGCGATGCCCATTATAACCTGCTCTGAGGGTTTCGAGCAACGGAGTGGGGAAAACTGAGCAAAAGTTAAGAGCGTGGGGATGGATGAGTAGAGCTAAGGAACCAGGGGCACATATGTAAAAATCCCTTTTGAAAATGCAGCTTATTCTCGCTGTCTTTATATAGATTTTATATACAATACTTTCATCATATGATTTTATGACCATGATTAGTTATTATTTATAATAGTGGGTGAAATGAACATGGATTATATTCAAATGGAGGCAACATGTGGTGCACATCGAAAGTACTACTAATCCAAACTAGATCAAGTTTGGGTTAGTAGTACTTTCGACATGCACCACGTGTTGTCTCCACTTGAATCTAACACACATTCATTTCACCCACTGATATATATAATAACTCATCATGCTCATATAACAACTTAGCATCATGCATCATCATAATATTAAATAACCCATCAATGGTATCATGATAACAAGTCCTACTCATCATCATCATACAACTTCTACTCGTTATCATGATAGAAGTCATACTCATCATCATCATAGCCATCTAACCAACCCTACATAATTGTTCTTAGCACATGATCAGGAGTATTAGCTAGGATCTAACTACCCTCTCTAAGGTAGAATATCATAAAACAAGATAGGCCCTGACTCTCCATTATGGAGAATGGAGATTATCCTGTCTCCAATTCTTGCGCTTCGCACAATGTTGTTTCCAAGTAGCTCCCTATGATTGGCCATACATTTTTTTCAATCTTTGATTGTCATGTCTTCATCAATTTTAGAAATTCAGTATGGACAATAGTGATGTCTATTAGGATGACCTGGCCGTAAGCTCATAACATCAAGGCGACCTTTCGGAGATATCAGATGAGGCACACAATCCTTTGGGATTTTCTATTGAAAAACATAGTAATAACTTCGTAGTTACCAGTGTAGTTTAGTTTTAGAAGAATATATGCCATAGATGCATGGACGTTGTAATAGTAAAAAAAATCTTACCATGCGATCTTCATGGATGTTACGTAGTTCAACATGTGCACTAGTGGCATGTATTGACCATAATGTGCAAGAGTTTGATAATAGATAGTGTAATTCTCAAGATCATTAATAAATGAGATAAGATAATCTTTCTCCTGATAAGTTAATTTTGCGCCATCAGTGTAGTAGGTTTTGTCTACCATCTTCCGTACATTTTTTGAAAATGAAAATAAGTTGTTAATGGAAATGAGTTGTCAACTATTTTGAAATAAATAATATAAATTACATAATAAATATGTTTGAGAAACTCACATAGCGTGTCGGGGGAAACTGTCCGCCCACGAACACCTATGGGACCGGAGCCCCTTCTACGTTGCGGTAAGAGAGCGGAGGGAGCACGAAAAGCAGATCGAGGAGCACACGCGGGCAGTTTTACCCAGGTTCGGGCCGCGCGGACGCGTAAAACCCTACTCCTGCTTAGGTTGTATTGAATTCTTGGGCTCGGGAGCTTGAAGATCTACAGTACTAGCTACACCGAGCGAGAGAGTTGTCTAGGTTTCGAACCTCCTCTACGTTGTGCATGGGCCTCCTTTTATAGCTCAAAGGGGTCACCGACAGGTGTCAACGTAGAGGAGGGTAAAAGTGTAAATTTGGTGGTAGTTGCAACAGTGCATGAACAGTATATGAACAGTGGTCTTCACCTAACTTTGACAGTGGGGGACAAGGGCATTAAATGCCCGTCCCCGTCGCCCCCAAAAGCGTCCGTCCATGCTTCTCCGTTCGCCACGGCGGTAGCCTCGTCACCGTGGCTTGCCACCGTGTGCCCCAGGTTGCACAGCCGTCTGCCACGTGCCCCTGGAAGGGCCCCAGGGCGACGCGTGGGCAGATGAGCTGGAGCGTGGGCACACAACGTAGGTTTCCCCGGCAAACACCTTGTCGTGGTCGTGATCTTGCCGGGCCCGGAAGCTTGTCGCTCTCCGGGTCCTGCCGGGGCGCATGATGCGCTGAGACATCTCTTGAGGTATGTGTTCCTTGGCCTTCCTGGCAAGCTCCTCTTGCCAGGGTCTTGTGCTAAAGTGATAACCTTGAGCCTGGTGCGGCCTTCCCGGCAAGCTCCTCTTGCCGGGGCCTTGATCTTCTGACTTGTATACTTTGTTCTTGAATGGCTTCATAGGGACCAGAACGGTTCTTGGCGAGCACGTGGTAAGCCCTGCCACGGGAAGCTGCTACTGCCCGTGCACAAGTTGGGGTACTAAGGTACCCCTATCTTAGTACACCGACAGGAGCCCCCGGGCCTGGGCCACACACGGTGCCGAGCGTTGTTGGGCCAGGCCCAAGACAGTGCACGGGCACACGCGGCCCACGGCAAGCCGTATTCCCTTCCGTATCCGCCGCATCCCTCCCTAACGGCACGCGTCGATTGCGGCGTCCTGGGAGAGATCGTGGCCTGTTCTTTAATGGGAAATGCGGAACGTCCCCC
Source organism: Secale cereale (assembly GCA_902687465.1). Lineage (NCBI taxonomy): Eukaryota > Viridiplantae > Streptophyta > Magnoliopsida > Poales > Poaceae > Secale > Secale cereale. The sequence continues at coordinate 828,378,745 of LR738710.1, read as the reverse complement.
ACTTCCCCCTTAAAAGCAGAGGAAGCAGGGGCAGTTCCCTCCATCGTTTTCATTGCGCCTTGATTCTCCAGAAACCCCCATCGCCCTCTGCCTCCCAAAGGTCGACAGAGAGCCCAGCCCCTCCCTTCCTCCGCCATCTCCCGCATCCGCGGCACCATCAACCTCCTCGCCTCTTTCCTCGCCACCCCCGCCATGGCTCCGAAGAGTGACAAGGCGAAGAGTGACAAGGCCAAGAAGGAGAAGTCCGAGCAGGCGGCGAAGCTGGCAGCCCTGCGGAGGAAGTGCGTGGTCTTCGCGCTGAGGCTTGGCGCGAGGGAGCTGCGGGACAAATACTATTTGTTCTGGGCGAGGGAGACCAAAGCTCATCCCCGCACCAGAGTCCTCCCCGCCGTCACCGCCGACATGTTCCCCGGCGGGTACTTTTACTTTGCCGCATTCTTCCATTGTGGTCTATGCCCTCCGTACTCGGAGTTCTTTTGTGATGTAATGAATGCGTATGGCCTCCACCTCCTAGATTTCACCCCCAACGCCATCTTTATGATGGCCGTTTTCGCACATCTGTGCGAAAACTATGTTGGGGTTCATCCAAATGTAGCTTTTTTCCGCCACTTCTTCACGCCTAGAGTAGAGTACGGTTCTCCCCTCTCCGGCGGCATCTCCTGGATCTTCAGGCTGAACAAGAAGGAGGCGTACTTGAAGGGAGAGCTCCGCGGCAAGTGGGAGGAGTGGAGAGCCAATTGGTGTTGGGTGCTGGAAGCTAAGCCTGAGCCCTTTACCTCGCCGCGCAAGACTGCCATAGTGCGCGGCAAGGATTGGAGTGAATTGGCCCCGGAGGACAGCAAGCTTCAGATCGCCCTCATTAGGATCCTTCGTCTCCGGGCCGCCAATCTGACTGTTGGAGAAGTTGGAGCAGATTTCCTCCGCCGCCGCATCGCCCCTCTACAAGAAAGGAAGAGGCCCGCCTGGGAATTCGGCAATGCGGCAGATTGCATGAGGCTGCGCCCTGGATTGAACTACAATTTCACCATCTTGGAGTTGAAGGGGATGGTCCGGGAGCTCTTCAAGCATGACCCCACCCACCCGGAGTGGTTCAAACCTTCCCGGGGAGTGGTGCCGCTGTGCAACAGCACTGCCCGCGACTCCATACGCGCGATGATGCCCGAGTGCGACTCCCATGGCGTCGTCCCCACTTGGCTGGAGCCTTCAGCGGAGACCGTGCAGACCTTCTTCGACAACTTGGTCGAGAAGCCCCGCAACGCCGAGGAGAAGAAGGGCCTCACCCGGTGTAACACCCCAAAAATTTAATCTTGTTTTATTAATTAGAATCTTGTCAGAAAGATGTATTTTCTATTTTCTGGCTTTTCTATTAACTTCAGAGCTACTTCCTTTCTCTGGATTTTAATTTTTTTTATTATCTGAAACTTTTGGATAATATTGAGGGGCTTGAATGCTTTCTTAAAACATTTGATTTTTGTTGGGTATGCAAGTGGAAGCATTTTTATAATACTTTTGCCAAGCATCAATTCTTTTAAAATGGCTTTTCCATTCTTTTAAGGGCTCCCATTGCACTGCAACCTATTTAAATTTTTCTTTAAAAATTACATAAAAATTTGGAGATGTCAGTAGATGCATATAACTCATTTTTATGCAAAAATCCAGCCTTGTGTTTTATAAATTTTGAGCAAACCATCCTCTTCTTCATTCTGGTCCAGTTTGGTATTTTGCACTGCAACCCCTTTTTATCTTGCCCCATTGCCCATGAGATTTCTCCTGCTATTAGTATACCCTACTAAACTACTAAGTCCAAGAGATTAGACCCTATCTCATCTTTTTAGTCCACCACATCTTCCTCAGCAGTTTCTGTCCAGAATTGGATTCTGGCAAAAGTTGCATTACTAAGTTTCTTGTTTATCCAATCCAACTTCACCATCATATTTCTCTCCTAAAGAGACCCCATTCTGCCAATTTGCATCTCTAGCAAGGCCCTACAGGTGGCTCTGGCATTATGTCGAACACCTATAGTGCATGATCAGTTTTGGCATAGTTTTGAGTTTGCATTATGAACCTGCTTGCTTTGCCTAACCACCATGTCCACTAGTCTTCCCTCTACCCCTAAACCAGTCCTGTTAAGTCTTGTTTGCACCCGAGACCTCTAGCACACTCTGGCATTGCGTCGAGCACCTGGCGTGCGTGCGCTGGGCGCGCCCAGAGCGCACGTTTTGCACGCGCGCGCGCCCGAGCCGCCGCATCGCGCTTACCCCGCGCCCCTGGCTTTGGCTCGCCCGCAGGGCCGCGCCCCGTTCCCATCAACTCGCCCGTGCCTCTCTGCCACCTCTGGCACCCCTCAGCGCCGCCGCAGCAAGCTCTCTTGGCGACATGCCTTCGGCCGCAGCGCGCCCCTGCCGCGGCAGCACCGCCCAAACCATCTCCGCTCGCCAGCTGCCTCCTTGTGCAGTGCCTCGTCCGTCCGCTAGCTCCTGACGCCGTCCCCGACCTCGACGTGTCACCCTGCAAGCTACAGAGCAGCGGTTCACCGATCTTATCCGCAGCCACCGTCGAGCTTATCCTCTGGCAACCGACGAACCGACCTCCCCCGCCTATAAAAGGAACCCCCGGGCTCGTCCAGACCCTCAGGCCATCTCCCTAGAGCCCCCGTAGCCAGCAATCGATGGAGGGAGGCCGTCTTCCTCGTCTCCGGTAGCTTCGGCCGCCGCCGCATTCCAGTGCCGTGCGTCGCAGGCAGAGCCTCCCCCGCCCATCCAGTGCCACCATACTCCTCCCCTAGACCACGCGGAGCTTCCCAACCCCTCAAACACGACCAAGAACCGCCGTAGCTCGAGACCCCAAATCCTCCCGAGGCGCCGTCCGCCGCAGAGCTCGCCGCCGGCGACTCCCTCCACCCCCGCGGACCTAGCAACCACCGGGAGGACCGCCCTGGATTGGTGGATCCATCCCCGCCCTCAGAACCCCGCGAGGAGCCGCCGTTCGCCGGCGTCGATCGCCGGAACCCCGCCTCGGCTCGGCCAGAGGAGGAAGAGGGCGCGGGCGACTGGTCAAACCTGACCAGTGGGCCCGAGGGACCCACTGTCAGTGACCCCGAGCCGGCCCGCGATGGTTTAAGTGAAGACGTAAACCTTGAAGATTTGGAGGGAAGATCAAAACTTTCAAAAGCCTTGGAGTGCACCTCACCTCTCTGCACCTTGAAGGCAAGCATCTTGAACTCCATTAAGACATAAGCTGTGTGTTGTTTGCTAGAACATATGAACCCCATCAATATGCTAAAATGGAGTAGCGTTATTTCATGTGAAAGTCATACTCTTGCATAACCACATAAGGTGAAAATATTTTCTGTTATATGTGTGATATTGGTGACAGTAGCCACTTCTCATGCCACATATGCCTGGTGATAGTTCGGATGGAGTCCGAAGGAAGGTTGTGTTTCGGTGAACACAACCACGTGACTGACATCTCGTTGTGGCGAGGATGTGCAGTGAGGCATGTTGGAGCATGAGGGGTGGTGACCCTGTCAGGAAAACTGTGGAAAGTATCTGTTGTGCTAACCATGCAGGGAACACATAAGCCTCCTGAGTCGACCATAGATCGAGTCTTGTTCCAGTAACCCCCATGCTTGTTTTCGTACTACCACTTGTCCCTGCCGCGGGCAGGGTACGGTTCAGTAAGTTGTCAACCCCTTTCTTGGCACACACCATACAGAGAGGCCATGGTGGAAGATACCGGGTGCATCCGGTAGGCATGCCACATGGTCCGGGGGCATGGGTGTTTCCGGTTGGGGCCGAGAGGGGGGCACCCCTTAGTAGCGCGCGATATAAATTTGATCCCATGCTAATCGAGGTTGTAGCCTCCCCGCTTAGAGTTTTGCTTAACAGGTGTCATGGGTGATTCCAGGCACCGGTAAGTTAAGCTAGTGTGTGCTGGTTGGGTGTGTTTTCAATTCAAAGACCGTAAGCGGAATTAGTCCCGGTGGGCTAAAGGAATCCGTTACTCGTGGGTAAAGAGTACACCCTCTGCAGAGTTTATATCTATTCGAATAGCCGTATCCGCGGTTAAGGACTACAGTCTGGGATGGGTCAAGTGTCGGTCTTAGCGTCGGTCTTCGGAGGAAAACTTCTAAACCAGAATATTGATCATGAAGTGTGACGAATGATGATTGTGATTATTATTATTGTGGACTAACCATTTATATTGTTGTTGAATTGTTGAGTATCCCTGGGATGGTTCTACCTCCTGGATATTCTCTATGATTATTCTCATATAAGCCCTTTATGTGGTGTCGCTGAGACGCCCGACTGTGGCATGCTTGTTATTTAATTTCCTTATAAGCCCTTTATGTGGCGTCGCTCAGACACCCGACTGTGGCATGTTGATTATTTATTTTCCTTATAAGCCCTTTAGGTGGCGTCGCTCCGACGCCCGACTATGGCACGCATGTGATTTATTTTTCTTATAAGCCCTTTATGTGGCGTCGCTCAGACGCCCGACTGAGGCATGCTTTATATCATTATCCTTTCGAGGCGTCGCTTCAGACACCCGATCGGTTTATTTTATCTTCATTCTCTGATTGCTTATGCCTGTTTAGTACAAATGACCTGCTCATGTGCATCATGAATTTTATTTTGGGACTGACTAAGTGATCGTGGATTATTTCAGTGCATGATTATCACCTGCTATGTTATACCTGTTTTCATGATGTTTGCGAGTACATTCAAAGTACTCACTGGCTTGTCCCTGGCTATTGTCTTGGCCAGATCTTTTGAAAGGAGCACAACGACGACAGCCCCGGAACCTAGGCAATGGAGATAGCAGACGCGCGAAGATAGGAGTTATCCAGGTCAGCTGTTCCTGTGGGAAATGGAGTCCCATAGACACTGATGATCCGCAAACCGCTTCCGCCGTCAACCATTAGAAAACCTTTTGTTGTACTCATGGACCAGAATGGTCTTGTACTACATATTTTGTATTTAGCTTGGAATTTCTGTATCAAGTTTGTGTCTCATCAGCTAACAGTAATCCTGGGGCTAGTGAACACAAGGGCCATTTACTGGGAAATTAATATCCTGGAAAACCGGTCCTGACAACCTTGGTATCAGAGCCAGGCTGACCATTGGCTAATCCTATCTTGGCCGGGTCGATGAACCTAGGTTAAACCACCCACCAGACCTTAACCTCACCACAACCAAGCCTATCCTACCCGATAGCCCACACTGTGACCCCGACAGCTTTTGGCAGTCGGTGCCCAACCTATCAGACTAGCCCAGTAAGCTACCCACCCGTGATCGACACCTGAGTTGCCCCATTCGCAAGTGTGCGAAGCAAGACTCCATTTTCTTTATATAAAGGGAGCGTTTGCCCCAACCGACAACCACAGTAATGCATCGCATTTTGCGATATATATATCGGTGACAATGACCCCGGCCACCAGAGAACAGAACCGGCAATTAATATTGCCCCCACAACACGACATGTCATCCTGCCCAGATGCTATACATAAGGCCACTCCGTGACCTTACCAAGCATCCCTCACCTTGTGCACTGCCTTCACAGCCAATTGTTTCTCAGGTCGCACCTTGGGATTCATATAAAGACCCCAGATGCAACCCCGGGGGATTTTATTAAAATAATTGTGGGATTTTGACCACAGTACCATGGGTTTTCTCCAGCCATCCTGGTACAACCTGTTCAAATCGAGGGTCACTCTCATATTGTACAGCCAGGCACACCCCGCAGGTAGACCCAAACCAAGACCCTACGGAAGTTCCCTTCATCGGGAAAATCCATGCCCACTCCAATAATGACCATAAAGATCGCTGCTTATGGAGCGGTTACCCATCTTCAATTTATGGTACCCTATGCCAGTGAACGTAGCTATTAATATTTCCTCGAATAGTGCAACAACCAGAGAAGCCGCATCCTTTCCCTACACCTGAGGAGAGAAAGGTCCGATGCTAAATAAGCTGGTGCACTATATCATCGCTCGAGAGCGCTTGACCCAACAAGTGATGGATTTTCTCCAGACCCTTGCTGTGTAAAACCCTAGTCGCTATTAGTAGACCCCTGAGGCCAGACTAAGAGAGACGCATTTTGTGAGTCCCCCATCCACTCCCAGTAGACGAAGGATATATCGCACTGCAGGGAATAATTCCTCGTGAAATATAGCTTATTACCTGAACCGTCAGCACCGTGGCTATATTAGTTTGTGTAGTAATTGACTGCTTGTTGTGATAGCTGTGTTATGCTTTAAAATTTTCTATATTAGTATATTGCATTATTTGAAGTTGTTTCTTGTGATTACAAAAATTGATTGTTTTTAATTATAGCAAATTCCATAGTAAGGTTTTTCTTAAAGACCACTGCCGTGAAAAATGTTTTTCTCAGTAAATATTTGATTTGCATGCCTTCTCGTTATATGACTCATAGACCACGTGCACTTAATGCAAGACCCCGCGCGCTTTTATCACCTAACCAATTACCTCCCTAGTATACCACAGCTGCACATTAGTCAGCGATTTTTCTATAACCCCGTCCTATCATGCGTGTGGTATATCTGTTTTCATGTGACGGTTGCCGCGTGGTACGAGCAATCTTTTTACAAAATACGTTCTTAGCAAATCTAAAGGACGAGATTTTTCTTAAGGGGGGTAGTGTTGTAACACCCCAAAAATTTAATCTTGTTTTATTAATTAGAATTTTGTCAGAAAGATGTATTTTCTATTTTCTGGCTTTTCTATTAACTTCAGAGCTACTTCCTTTCTCTGGATTTTAATTTTTTTTTCTTATCTGAAACTTTTGGATAATATTGAGGGGCTTGAATGCTTTCTTAAAACATTTGATTTTTGTTGGGTATGCAAGTGGAAGCATTTTTATAATACTTTTGCCAAGCATCAATTCTTTTAAAATGGCTTTTCCATTCTTTTAAGGGCTCCCATTGCACTGCAACCTATTTAAATTTTTCTTTAAAAATTACATAAAAATTTGGAGATGTCAGTAGATGCATATAACTCATTTTTATGCAAAAATACAGCCATGTGTTTTATAAATTTTGAGCAAACCATCCTCTTCTTCATTCTGGTCCAGTTTGGTATTTTGCACTGCAACCCCTTTTTATCTTGCCCCATTGCCCATGAGATTTCTCCTGCTATTAGTATACCCTACTAAACTCCTAAGTCCAAGAGATTAGACCCTATCTCATCTTTTTAGTCCACCAAATCTTCCTCAGCAGTTTCTGTCCAGAATTGGATTCTGGCAAAAGTTGCATTACTAAGTTTCTTGTTTATCCAATCCAACTTCACCATCATATTTCTCTCCTAAAGAGACCCCATTCTGCCAATTTGCATCTCTAGCAAGGCCCTACAGGTGGCTCTGGCATTATGTCGAACACCTATAGTGCATGATCAGTTTTGGCATAGTTTTGAGTTTGCATTATGAACCTGCTTGCTTTGCCTAACCACCATGTCCACTAGTCTTCCCTCTACCCCTAAACCAGTCCTGTTAAGTCTTGTTTGCACCCGAGACCTCTAGCACACTCTGGCATTGCGTCGAGCACCTGGCGTGCGTGCGCTGGACGCGCCCAGAGCGCATGTTTTGCACGCGCGCGCGCCCGAGCCGCCGCATCGCGCTTACCCCGCGCCCCTGGCTTTGGCTCGCCCGCAGGGCCGCGCCCCGTTCCCATCAGCTCGCCCGTGCCTCTCTGCCACCTCTGGCACCCCTCAGCGCCGCCGCAACAAGCTCTCTTGGCGACATGCCTTCGGCCGCAGCGCGCCCCTGCCGCGGCAGCACCGCCCAAACCATCTCCGCTCGCCAGCTGCCTCCTTGTGCAGTGCCTCGTCCGTCCGCTAGCTCCTGACGCCGTCCCCGACCTCGACGTGTCACCCTGCAAGCTACAGAGCAGCGGTTCACCGATCTTATCCGCAGCCACCGTCGAGCTTATCCTCTGGCAACCGACGAACCGACCTCCCCCGCCTATAAAAGGAACCCCCGGGCTCGTCCAGACCCTCAGGCCATCTCCCTAGAGCCCCCGTAGCCAGCAATCGATGGAGGGAGGCCGTCTTCCTCGTCTCCGGTAGCTTCGGCCGCCGCCGCATTCCAGTGCCGTGCGTCGCAGGCAGAGCCTCCCCCGCCCATCCAGTGCCACCATACTCCTCCCCTAGACCACGCGGAGATTCCCAACCCCTCAAACACGACCAAGAACCGCCGTAGCTCGAGACCCCAAATCCTCCCGAGGCGCCGTCTGCCGCAGAGCTCGCCGCCGGCGACTCCCTCCACCCCCGCGGACCTAGCAACCACCGGGAGGACCGCCCTGGATTGGTGGATCCATCCCCGCCCTCAGAACCCCGCGAGGAGCCGCCGTTCGCCGGCGTCGATCACCGGAACCCCGCCTCGGCTCGGCCAGAGGAGGAAGAGGGCGCGGGCGACTGGTCAAACCTGACCAGTGGGCCCGAGGGACCCACTGTCAGTGACCCCGAGCCGGCCCGCGCTGGTTTAAGTGAAGACGTAAACCTTGAAGATTTGGAGGGAAGATCAAAACTTTCAAAAGCCTTGGAGTGCACCTCACCTCTCTGCACCTTGAAGGCAAGCATCTTGAACTCCATTAAGACATAAGTTGTGTGTTGTTTGCTAGAACATATGAACCCCATCAATATGCTAAAATGGAGTAGCGTTATTTCATGTGAAAGTCATACTCTTGCATAACCACATAAGGTGAAAATCTTTTCTGTTATATGTGTGATATTGGTGACAGTAGCCACTTCTCATGCCACATATGCCTGGTGATAGTTCGGATGGAGTCCGAAGGAAGGTTGTGTTCCGGTGAACACAACCACGTGACTGACATCTCGTTGTGGCGAGGATGTGCAGTGAGGCATGTTGGAGCATGAGGGGTGGTGACCCTGTCAGGAAAACTGTGGAAAGTATCTGTTGTGCTAACCATGCAGGGAACACATAAGCCTCCTGAGTCGACCATAGATCGAGTCTTGTTCCAGTAACCCCCATGCTTGTTTTCGTACTACCACTTGTCCCTGCCGCGGGCAGGGTACGGTTCAGTAAGTTGTCAACCCCTTTCTTGGCACACACCGTACAGAGAGGCCATGGTGGAAGATACCGGGTGCATCCGGTAGGCATGCCACATGGTCCGGGGGCATGGGTGTTTTCGCTTGGGGCCGAGAGGGGGGCACCCCTTAGTAGCGCGCGATATAAATTTGATCCCATGCTAATCGAGGTTGTAGCCTCCCCGCTTAGAGTTTTGCTTAACAGGTGTCATGGGTGATTCCAGGCACCGGTAAGTTAAGCTGGTGTGTGCTGGTTGGGTGTGTTTTCAATTCAAAGACCGTAAGCGGAATTAGTCCCGGTGGGCTAAAGGAATCCGTTACTCGTGGGTAAAGAGTACACCCTCTGCAGAGTTTATATCTATTCGAATAGCCGTATCCGCGGTTAAGGACTACAGTCTGGGATGGGTCAAGTGTCGGTCTTAGCGTCGGTCTTCGGAGGAAAACTTCTAAACCAGAATATTGATCATGAAGTGTGACGAATGATGATTGTGATTATTATTATTGTGGACTAACCATTTATATTGTTGTTGAATTGTTGAGTATCCCTGGGATGGTTCTACCTCCTGGATATTCTCTGTGATTATTCTCATATAAGCCCTTTATGTGGTGTCGCTGAGACGCCCGACTGTGGCATGCTTGTTATTTAATTTCCTTATAAGCCCTTTATGTGGCGTCGCTCAGACACCCGACTGTGGCATGTTGATTATTTATTTTCCTTATAAGCCCTTTAGGTGGCGTCGCTCCGACGCCCGACTGTGGCACGCATGTGATTTATTTTTCTTATAAGCCCTTTATGTGGCGTCGCTCAGACGCCCGACTGAGGCATGCTTTATATCATTATCCTTTCGAGGCGTCGCTTCAGACACCCGATCGGTTTATTTTATCTTCATTCTCTGATTGCTTATGCCTGTTTAGTACAAATGACCTGCTCATGTGCATCATGAATTTTATTTTGGGACTGACTAAGTGATCGTGGATTATTTCAGTGCATGATTATCACCTGCTATGTTATACCTGTTTTCATGATGTTTGTGAGTACATTCAAAGTACTCACTAGCTTGTCCCTGGCTATTGTCTTGGCCAGATCTTTTGAAAGGAGCACAACGACGACAGCCCCGGAACCTAGGCAATGGAGATAGCAGACGCGCGAAGATAGGAGTTATCCAGGTCAACTGTTCCTGTGGGAAATGGAGTCCCATAGACACTGATGATCCGCAAACCGCTTCCGCCGTCAACCATTAGAAAACCTTTTGTTGTACTCATGGACCAGAATGGTCTTGTACTACATATTTTGTATTTAGCTTGGAATTTCTGTATCAAGTTTGTGTCTCATCAGCTAACAGTAATCCTGGGGCTAGTGAACACAAGGGCCATTTACTGGGAAATTAATATCCTGGAAAACCGGTCCTGACACCCGGGATACTACTGACCGGGATGTAGCTTACATTGCCTCCAGGATGGAGGAGGCCGCCGCAGCTGCGGCTGCGGGCGAATTTGGATACACTGTGGACGAGGCAGAGGCCGCGGACGCAGTGAGTCAAGCAGAGGAGGCGGAAATCCTCAAGCTGCTGAAGATTGCGCCCGAGGAGTTTGCCGGGGAGCCTTCCGTGAAGCTTGCCGGGACGAGTGAGGTTGCCGGGGGGAGCGAGGCCACCGGGCATGGCACTGTGTCCAGCGGACCTGCCGAGGAGGAGGAGGACGCCGAGTCTGGAGATTCCGATGAAGACTCTGGTGGTTCTCTGAATCTTGACGACGACGCCTCCTCATCCTCGGAGAACTCTCCGCCTCCACCAAGCCCTCCGCAGCAACCGAAGAAGCGCCTCCGCAAGGCAGCTGAGACGGCGAGGCCACAGGCGCCTCGACAGCAGCCGAAGCGCCGTGCGACGCGTGCCACCAAGACGAGCGAGGTCGTCAAGGAGGCACCCCGTGCTCGAGCGCCAAGCGGAGGAGGATCTTCTCGGAGCGGAACGGGTGCTCCTTCTGCCCCTCGGTCCTCGGCGACGACGGGGGCTGGGTCTTCACAGCCCGCAGCCCCGGAGCCCACCAAGCGCCCGAGGGAGCCTTCTCCTCCTGCTCCTCGCGCGGAAGCGCACCAGGCGGAGTTCGACTTCTCCGCCCTCAGCTCCGACGACGAAGAGGAAGAGTAAGTACTTGCAATTCTTAGTTCCATTGATTTTGTCCTGATTTTCCTTGTTTGGTTCTGATCTTGTCTTTGTTTCCAGGACCTTGACCCATTGGATGGCGAAGAGGGCCAAGATCCCCGTGGTCACCATCGAAGACGACGAGCCTGCCGCAGCGATGAAGGATGCGCCAGCGGCAGACTTGCCGGACCAGCCTGCTGCTCTGAGGAGCAGCCCCCAGCGCAGCCCCCTGCGTAAGTCCAGATGTTCAATTTTACGCTCATCGGGTGCGCCTGAGGTTGTTGTCATTCCTGATATTTTGTTGTCTTGTGCAGAAATGGAGCTGGAGCCGCAGGAGCACCAGGAAGTCGCTCCCGACGAATCGCTTGCCCCACCTTCCCCGCCAAGGATGAGCTCCCCAGCGAGGGACAGTGCTCCGCCAAGGACGGGTACTCCGCCAAGGGCGAGTACCCTGCCGAGGGTGAGCAGCCCGACGAGGGTGAGCACCCCATCAAGGGAGGGCGCGAGCGTCCCTCCGCCAGCAAGGGCTACTACTCCGCCGCCAAGGGAAAACTCCCCGGCGAGGGACCCCGTCGTCGAAGAGATCCGCGAAGGTAAACCTTGCAACTTCTTCTTCTTGGATTTGTCTTTTTTGGATATTTGCTTGATTCTTTCTTTTCTTTTTCTTCCACTAGATCCTCCTGCCCCAGAGCTGATGGAGACGGAGGCCACCGCTGAGGAGGAGGTGCACGGCGACGGCGGCAACGCCACTGCCACTGAGGGAATGGCCGGAGCCGACGAGCCCGCCGCTGAAGAGACCGCCCCGATCGCAGACGCCACGGCTGGGGAAGGGACCGGCGACCGCACTGCCGGCCCGGAGGCCGCAGGAGCGCCGGACGCTGCACCGGCCGCCGACCCTTCCGCCTCCGCGGCTGGGCAGGGCGTCTACCTGGAGGCCGCCAACGGGGTTTTCATACAAGTCCCGTGGGCGTCCTCATCAAGAGCACCCGCGGAGGGAGAGACCTTCGACGGAGAGGTCCTCGCCTCCGCCGGGCTGAAGGTCGTGGATGCGCCCGGCAGCAGCGACAAGCCCGAAGAGGAGAGACTCCTTCGTCGGCTCCTGGCCTTGTATCGGGCCAGGCAGGCGAAGTTGGAGTCTCGGGAGGCTCTGGCTGCCAAGGCTGGAGCTGATCTGGAGAAGCGCGCCGCGGAGCTCCACGCCGCCAACCAGGCGGCCCTCCGCAACTTGGCGGAGGAGCGTGAAGAGCTTGCCGGGGCGCAGCAAGCCTTCCTCCTTGAGAAGGCTGAGGTAGAAGAGCAGCAGCGACTGGCCGCCGAGGAGCTGTCTCGGCGGGAGGGAGCGCTCAACCAGCGGAAGGTCGACCTCGACAGCCACGAGGACGACCTCACCGCCCGGGAGCAAGTCATCGGCGGGGCCCTGAAGGAGGCGAGGGACGCCGCCGCTGCCGCGGAGACTACTAAGAAGGATCTGGAGGCCAGGGTGGCGCAGCTGGAGTTGTTCCTGAAGGCGAGCGAAGACAGGGTCACCGCGCTCAATGTGGCGCGGGAGAAGGACGCCCATACCAATTCGGATTTGCAGGTCCGCCTCTCCGATAAGGGCCAGGAACTCACTGCCGCCAGGGACTCCATTGCTGATTTAGAGCTGAAGGTCTCCACCCTGACTGACTCGCTCGACGCCGCCCGGGACCGCGAGACGAAGCTGAACGACGAACTCCGCAAAGAAAGGGCCTTGGTGGAGAGCGCCGCCGTCTCGCAGAACAACTTCAACCGGGCAGTGGAGCAGTGGACTGATGAACTTGTCACCTCCGCCGCCAACATCGACATGGAGATGATGGCGCTGAGGGCGGAGCATCTTGTGTACTCCCCGGACGAGAACCTCCCGCACAGCGCCAAATTGAGTCTGTTCTTCAGGGGAATTGCGCCGGCGCTTGCGCGGCTGCGGGAGAAGATCCCCGTGCAGCTGGCCGACGAGGCGCGTCGGCTCTGCATGGGCACCATGGAGCGGGTCTTGTCAAAGATCGTCTACCGCAACCCCGGCATCAACCTCGTCAACGTCCTCCGCTCCTTGCCGCCCGAAGCCGACCAGGAGGCGTTGAAGGCGCAAGTTGCCCACATCGTCGCCAAGGTGGGCAAGATCACGAGGCGTGAAGGCGACCGCGTAGATTAGATTCCTTTCTTTCTGCTTCCTTTGCCGCTGCAAAGCATGTTACGGACAACAATCTGTTAGTATTGCGGCAAGTTATCTTTGTAATATACAATCTTATTTTGAGCAACCAATGCAGTGTTATCTCCCTTGCTTTGGTTCCTTCACTTTGTATGCATTCCACCCTACGTTTTTAGGGAACTTGCCGGCAAAGGACCCTTGCCGCGAGCGCTGAGTGCTGGACTCTTAGCAGCCTGCTGGCAATACCTTTGCCGGCAAGAAACCTTGCCGCAGCTAGTCACAGCACACTTAGATTGCTGAGCGAACTCGAAAACGAAGTAAGGGCGCGACACTTGTCGCAGCTCTCTTAAGTCGTTGAGCGTGCTCGAAACAAAGTAAGGGTGCGGCTAGCCACGGGTAGGTTCCTCCGCGCACAGGTTTTCCATACAAAGTGTGGTTGCTCAAGGAAGACAACTAAAAATTTTGATAAATTTGAATTACTCAAACTTTGGTAACTTAGCTTTCATAGATTGTTTGCTCCCCGACAAGGCTTCTCTTTCTTGAACAGTAATTGGTTCATGCCTCCATCTCCTTCCCCCCCGGCAAACTTGTGCGCGAGGAATACTCCTTCTGCTTAAGAGGGAAAGAAAAAGAGGAGGAAAAACAAGTATAGGGCCTTATGGCTTGCTAGTGCTTACCGGGGATGTGCGTTGCACAAGGTGTCAGATGATGCATGCAAATAACAAAGAAAAGCATGGTAATGACAAATAGTGCGAAGCACAAAAGCTTTACTGATGCACGGGATCTGCGCCCGGCTTTGTACAAAGGTTTACATGCAACAGCGGCAAGACTTGCACAAAAGGTGGTTGCCGGAGCGGATCACGGCAACCACGCCTTACGGGTGAAACTTGCGAAGATGCTCTATGTTCCAGGAGTTGCTCACCGGTAAGCCTTCTTCTGTCTCAAGGCGGACAGCGCCGGGCCTTGTGACTTGTCTCACCCGATAAGGGCCTTCCCACTTCGGCGTCAACTTGTTGGAATTCTTGGCGGACTGAACACGCCGAAGAACAAGGTCGCCTTCCTCGAGACTCCTGGCCCTGACCTTGCGGCTATGATAGCGACGCAAGGCTTGCTGGTATCGAGCAGCTCGTACAGCAGCCTGGAGACGTTCCTCCTCAAGGAGCAATGCATCATCTTGTCGCAGTTGCTCTTGCTCGAGCTCATCATAAGCGAGCACTCGAGGAGATCCGTATACGAGTTTCGTGGGGAGAACTGCCTCTGCTCCATAGACAAGAGCAAAGGGTGTCTGTCCGGTGGCTCGATTTGGTGTCGTCCTGATTGACCAAAGAGCCGCCGGCAACTCCTCTATCCAGTTTCTTCCGCACTTGTGCAGCCTGTCGAAGGTTCTTGTCTTGAGTCCACGCAGCACTTCAGCATTGGCCCTCTCCGCTTGACCATTGCTCCTCGGGTGAGCAACAGAAGCGAAGCAGACCTTGGCGCCAAGGTCTTGGACGTACTGCATGAAGGTGCGACTTGTAAACTGTGTGCCGTTGTCGGTGATTATCCTGTTAGGGATTCCGAAACGGCAAACAATCGATCTGAAGAACCTGACTGCTGACTGTGCTGTCACCTTTCCCACTGGTTCCACTTCTGGCCACTTTGTGAACTTGTCGATTACTACGTACAAGTACTCAAAGCCCCCGACTGCGCGGGGAAAGGGGCCGAGAATATCGAGCCCCCAGACCGAGAAGGGCCAGGACAAAGGGATCGTCTGGAGAGCTTGAGCTGGCTGGTGAATTTGCTTGGCATGGAACTGGCACGCTTCACACTTTGTTACTTGTGCAGTTGCATCTTGGAGGGCTTCTGGCCAGAAGAACCCTTGCCGGAACGCCTTCCCGGCAAGTGCCCTTGCGCCAATGTGGTGGCCACATATGCCTCCATGTATCTCTGCCAACAGCTTCTGTCCATCTTCCCTGGAAATGCACTTCAACCTGATACCATTGAGTCTTCTTCTGTACAGTTCATTGCCAACGAACTGGTACATACTCGACTGCCTGGTTATTTTCTCTATCTCTTCTGGCTCGTCGGGAAGTTCTCCAGTTTGCAGAAAGCGGACGATTTGTTGTGCCCATGCTGGAGCCTGAGGCTCAACAACAAGGACTAAAGGCATGAGGGCTGCTGCGGGAACCTCAGCTTCTACGGCAAGAACCTGCGGCTCTGCCGGAGCTGATGGTCCCCCGGCAAGCCTGCCGGGGCAAGGCTTGTTGGGAACGCCTGCTTCAACTGTACAGACCCTTGGATTTGCAGGAGCAAACTGTTCCTCAGCATCTTGGCTGTTGATCTTGGGGACCTTGGCGGCGGCTTCGGGAAGATCCGCCGGCAAGTAGTCGCCGGAGACCAGCTTCCTCTTCTTGTTTTGCCCAACTGATGGTGTAACGGATGGCTGAGTTAACTTGAGCACGAAGGTTCCTGGTTCCACAGGTAACTTCATTGCAGCACACTTTGAGAGGCCATCTGCAATATCATTCTGAGCTCTTGGGACGTGCTCCATTTGCAGACCTTCGAAGTGCTCTTCAAGCTTCCTCACTTCATCAACATAAGCTTCCATCAAAGGGCTCTGGTAACTCTTATTCACTTGTCGGACCACCAACTGTGAATCTCCCCGCACAATCAACTTCTTGATCCCGGCGACCAACACCCAAAGGGTTTACTAGAGTCAATAATCTAGTTCACATCGCTATGTGATTCATATCCAAGAGTAATAAGGTGTGATCATGTTTTGCTTGTGAGAGAAGTTTAGTCAACGGGTCTGCCACATTCAGATCCGTATGTATTTCGCAAATTTCTATGTCTACAATGCTCTGCATAGAGCTACTCTAGCTAAATGCTCACTTAGAGTCATCTGGATTTAGTGTCAAAGCTTGCATCGGCGTACCCCTTTACGACGAACTCTTTATCACCTCCATAATCGAGAAACATTTCCTTAGTCATCCAGTTACTAAGGATGATTTTGACCGCTGTACAGTGATCTACTCCTGGATCACTATTGTACCCCCTTGACAAACTCATGGCAAGGTACACAACATGTTTGGTAGAGAGCATGGCATACTTTATAGAACCTATGGCTGAGGCATAGGGAATGACTTTCATTCTCTCTATATTTTTCTGCCGTGGTCTGGCTTTGAGTCTTACTCAACTTCACACCTTACAAGTCACGCAAGAACTCCTTCTTTGACTGATCCATTTTGAACTACTTCAAAATCTTATCAAGGTATGTACTCATCGAAAGTCTTATCAAGCGTCTTGATCTATCTCTATAGATCTTGATGCCCAATATGTAAGCAGCTTCACCAAGGTCTTTCTTTGAAAAACTCCTTTCAAACACTCCTTTATGCTTTCCAGAAAATTCTACATCATTTCCGATCGACAATATGTCATTCACATATACTTATCAGAAAGGTTGTAGTGCTCCCACTCACTTCTTGTAAATACAGGCTTCCCTGCAAGTCTGTATAAATCTATATGCTTTGATCAACTTATCAAAGCGTATATTACAACTCCGAGATGCTTGCACCAGTCCATAGATGGATCGCTGGAGCTTGCTGTAATGAGCAGGATGGGACTATATCTCCTACGTGTCGAGGCACGACTTAAAGATATAAGCCCATTCTGGAATGATCGCAAGTTTGGTACCTTTGCACATCTCATGTAAAAATAGGGATGAAAGCGAAAAGAAATAGTTGGCTTACACTCGCCACGTCACACAATTCATTACATATCCAAACATCATTCAAATAAACATCACAACCCGTCTACGGGTGAAGATCCAAATGAAAGATACCAAACATAACATTAAACCACAGGTCTGAATCGCCCCTAGTAGAAACCTCTACTGGTCATCGGGATAGTGCACATAGTAACGGCTACGGTCCTCGTCGTACTCCCAGTACAGCTCGGTGCCGTCACTTGAATAGATCGCCTGAGTACCTGCATCTGGTGTGGTGTAGAGTCTGTGAGCCACAGAGGACTCAGCAATCCCGTTCCCGGGTAACACAACTATCCGAGCCTTGGGTGTGGAACAAGGCTGAAGAAAGAACAAGAGGTTGAAGCAGCACTAGCACTAACTTATGTAAAAGAGAGCGAGAAGAGAAAGTGCCTCGGACGAAAGATGATCACGAAGTGATCCTAACTAAGCAAGTCAAACATAACCCCACCGTGTTCACTTCCCGAACCCCTTTCGGAAAATGACCGTCACGGTACTCACGCTGGTAGTGTATTCTGAACATGGTGTCAAGTTTTCTACAACCGGATATTAACAAATTCCCATCTGCCAGATAACCGCGGGCACGGCTTTCGAAAGTTCATAACCCTGCAGGGGTGTTCCAACTTGGCCCATGACAAGCCCACGATCCGCGGAGTCGCAACTCCAAGGTGGGAAGGCCCGAGTATCCTCGGAATCCCATGCTCAAGATACTCCGACTAAGGTAAGGCTAATCCAGCAAATCCTCTCGGCGTGCCGACACCCTGACAGTAGCCGCGCGTATCTAGTCTCAGGCCACGACCGGATGGGACAAGCTACGGGTTTTTACCAGACCTTGAGTTTCCTCGAGGTGGCCCCGCAGGTTGCCTAGTTCGGACCAACACTCATGTGGAGCACTGGCCCAGGGTTGTTGATTAAGAAGAGGGTTAATTACTCCCTATGCAAGTTTTTAGTTATTAGGCAAATAGTACCAATGTTGGGACTTGCTGGAAAAGACTTAGCACTTAGCGGTTTATCAAGGGGGTCCCATAACCCCAACCGTGTGAGGAACGCATAATCAAGGAATATAACACCGGTTTATACGGTTCCTAGGGCGGCATGAGTGGAACAAATCACCAAGCAAAAGGCGTAGCCTTCCACCCATTACAAATATATAGATGATTTCATTAAAGAGTTACATAGTGTGATATCCCAACAAGCTTCAACAAGAAGCAAGAATCTTCAAATCTTCTCCTGCAACTAGCAATGCTATAAGAGGGGCTGAGCGAAGCTTACTTAGCCAATCAAAGGTTTGCATAGGTAGGGTGGTTAAACAGGTTCATGGTTACAATAGGAGACTGACAGGAAAACATGGGCATCGAGGCAAAAGCTATAGAGCGAGACTTCTAGCAATAGGCAAAGATAGTAATGATATCCGGGTCAGGTCATCTTGCCTGTAGAGTCGTCGATGGGATCGTAAGCGGGCTCCTCGTTCTCAACCTCGGTAGTAACCTCGTTCTCGTACTCGGTCTCGGCTTCCGGCTCTACTCAAAACAAAACACGCGAGGCACGAAATCAACAAGATGCAATGCGCAAACCACAGGATGCATGACTGATGCACTAAGGAAGCACTACAGATGCACTTAGGAAGCACGGAAAGTCAACATAGGAAATACAGAGATACATCACAAGGAACATGACAATGTGCATCAAGCAAAATACTTCAAAACATGTTGACAAAAGGATATTATGAATCTATATGCAAAAACACACAAGTTACATGTAGGACTTGCTCAAAACGGAGCAACGGGCTAAAAGATACACCCGAAACAATAAACAAGCAAAAGCTGAAACTAACAGCCACATAGCAACTTCGGAGCAAGAAATAAATAGTCTACAGCACTCAAACATCATGACAAGAAGCATGGACATAAAGTAGACATATCCTACAGCAAACAATTCCATTGGAGCATCTCCATAGGAGGCATGGATCAATAGCAACAAGCTATAACATTTTGAACATGACAACAAAATCCTGACAGCAGTATTTTATAGCAACTTGGGAGCAAGAGTTAAATATGCTACAGCCACCCAAATGAGCATGTGAGAGCATGAATGGATAGCCAACAACATATACAACAAGGAATCATCAAGAGTCACCCCAAAACTATCATGGATTTGCCTAGAACAACAAGCAAACATGGCATCTGGAAATTACAGATTCCAGACTTAGTGAAATTTCACTAAGTGTTAAAACAGCAGTAATATCATGGCATGTGTGTGAGAAAGTTTAAGTCACCTCAAAGCATAACATGGCAAGTGGTTAGCACCACAGCAAAGTACACATGATGGGGAGTCCAAAACATCTAAGCATGCATCAAGAGGACAACCACATCAATAGCAACGAGCTCCTCAACTAGGCATATCATAACAAGTTTAACAACATAACAGCCACATGCACTTCGCAAAGGAGATAAACATGGCAAGATGAAATCTATCATGCAAGCTAAAGCAACCAACATGTAGAGCATTTCATGATGAACATGTGGACATATCATTTGCTTCATTTGGATAAACATGCAACAAGTTATCACATTGCAAACATGGCATGAAAACAACTAATAGCAGCAGTTTATAACAAGTAGCGCTCTTCTCATGACGATTAAGACATCTAGATGACCTCAAACATGCATGGCACAATGGAACAAAACATAGTACATGACACCACGATCATTTTGACATATCATACACACAAATCGGACATGCACAGTAAAGGTTATCCACCTCACAAAACTGCATCAGACAAGTAAAAACTAGGGACTTAAAGAAAAAAACGGAGTCAACCTCAGGGGCGGTCAACGCGGGCGGATCTGGGTCAACGGGCGGCTGATGCGGGTCGGGTTTGGCGGGCTACCGGGTCCAGCGGGCGCGAACCCAGCCCGTTAGGGTTGGCCAGCGGGAGCCCGATCGGATCGCTGGATCCCGATCTCGCACGGGCGCTGGCTGGCGCGGCTCCCGTCGGGGCCGGCGGCGGGACGAAGTGGCGGGGCCGGCGGCCTGGCCCGGCGGCAAGGGACGGCGGTGGGGCGGCCGGTCGCCGGCGAGGAGGCGGCGTGGTGGCGGCCTGAGGCGGGAGGCCGCGGTGGCCGGCGAGGCGACGAGAAGAGGAGCGGCGGCGGGCTCCTGGCGGCGGCGGAGCTCCTGGCCGGAGGTGGCGGCGGTGAACTCCGACCGGAGGCGAAGAAGACGAGGCCTCGGGCTCGGAAGCACGGCGGCGACGAGTCGGAAGCACGGCGGCGACGAGTCAGAAGCACAGGTGCGGCTAGGTCGGAAGCACAGCCCGGCAGCGGTGGAAGCACGGCGCGTCAACGGTGGAAGCACCGCGCAGCAAAGGTGGAAACATTAGGGTTTTGGACGCAAAATTGGAGGGGAGTGGACGTTTATATAGGCACAAGGAGCTAGGGTTGTCCAAATGAGGAGAGGTTTTCGGCCACGAGATCACAATTGAATGGCCTAGATGAAGGGAAGGGTTTGAGTTGGGTTGGTGGGCTGTTGGAGGGGTGTCTTGGGCCTCAAAGATGAGGTACTTTTAGCCCACGAGGATAACTGTTGGGGTACCAAATGAACTCCAAACGCGACAAAACTTGACAGGCGGGTTACACATAACAAAACAACATCGCACGACAAGTCTCACGCCAAACCGGAAACGTAACACGGCCGAACACAAAAGTAAGACTCCGGGAAGCCTCGGACACGTGAGAGAGCGCCGGAACTCGAAACGGACAACGGAAAGGAACGAGTGGAACCGGATGCAAACGACAACACAAATGCAATGCAATGCACATGACAACATGACATGGATGAATGCCACACACGCACACAACAAAACGACGAAAACCCGAAAAAACGAAGAACCCGGAATGGAACTGATGAAGCCAAAGTTATATATTGCCCAAAAGGGAAAGTATTACATCCGGGGCATTACACTTGCACATTTTTTTAGCACCTTTAGGATTGACAAAACCTTCTGGTTGCATCATATACAAGTCTTCTTTAATAAATCCATTAAAGAATGTAGTTTAGTTATCCATTTGCCAGATTTCATAAAATGCGGCAATTGCTAACATGATTCGGACAGACTTAAGCATCGCTACGAGTGAGAAAGTCTCATCGTAGTCAACTCCTTGAACTTGTTGAAAAACTTTCGCAACAAGTCGAGCTTTGTAAACAGTAACATTACCGTCAGCGTCAGTCTTTCTCTTGAAGATCCATTTATTTTCGATGGCTTGCCGATCATCGGGCAACTCAACCAAAGTCCACACTTTGTTCTCATACGTGGATCCCATGTCAGATTTCATGTCCTCAAGCCATTTTGCGGAATCTGGGCTCATCATCGCTTCCTCATAGTTCGTAGGTTCATCATGGTCCAGTAACATGACTTCCAGAACCGGGTTGCCGTACCACTCTGATGCAGAACGAACTCTGGTTGATCTACGAAGTTCAGCAGAAACTTGATCTGAAGTTTCATGATCATCATCATTAGCTTCCTCACTAATTGGTGCAGGAATCACTGGAACTAGTTTCTGTGATGTTCCACTTTCCAATTCGGGAGAAGGTACAATTACCTCATCAAGTTCTACTTTCCTCCCACTCACTTCTTTCGAGAGAAACTCCTTCTCTAGAAAGGATCCACTCTTAGCAACAAAGACCTTGCCTTCGGATCTGTGGTAGAAGGTGTACCCAACAGTTTCTTTTGGGTATCCTATGAAGATTTACTTCTCCGATTTGGGTTTGAGCTTATCATGTTGAAACTTTTTCACATAAGCATCGCAGTCCCAAACTTAAAGAAATGACAGCTTAGGTTTCTCGTCAAACCACAATTCATACAGTGTCATCTCCACGGATTTAGATGGTGCCCTATTTAACGTGAATGTAGTTGTCTCTAATGCATAACCCCAAAAGCGATAGTGGTAGATCGGTAAGAGACATCATCGATCGCACCATATCTAATAAAGTACGGTTATGACGTTCGGACGCACCATTACACTGCGGTGTTCCAGGTGGCGTGAGTAGTGAAACTATTTCACATTGTTTTTACTGAAGGCCAAACTCGCTAACACAAATATTTTACCTCTACGATCATATCATAGAAACTCTTATTTTCTTGTTACGATGATTCTCCACTTCACTCTGAAATTCTTTGAACTTTTCAAATGTTTCAGACTTGTGCTTCATTAAGTAGATATACCCATATCTGCTCAAATCATCAGTGAAGGTCAGAAAATAACGATACCCGCCGCGAGCTTCAACACTCATTGGTCCACATACATTTGTATGTATGATCTCCAACAAATCTGTTGCTCGCTCCATTGTTCCGGAGAACGGAGTTTTAGTCATCTTGCCCACGAGGCATGGTTCGCAAGCACCAAGTGATTCATAATCAAGTGATTCCAAAAGTCCATCACTATGGAGTTTCTTCATGCGCTTTACACCATTATGACCTAAACGGCAGTGCCACAAATAAGTTGCACTATCATTATTAACCTTGCATCTTTTGGCTTCAATATTATGAATATGTGTATCACCATGATCGAGATCCAACAAACTATTTTCATTGGGTGTATGACCATCGAAGGTTTTATTCATGTAAACAGAATAACAATTATTCTATGACTTTAAATGAATAACTGTATTGCAACAAATATGATCAAATCATATTCATGCTCAACGCAAATGCCAAATAACATTTATTTAGGTTTTACACTAATCCCGAAAGTATAGGGAGTGTGCGATGATGATCATATCAATCTTGGAACCACTTCCAACACACATCGTCACTTCACCTTTAACTAGTCTCTGTTCATTCTGCAATTCTCGTTTCGAGTTACTAATTTTAGCAACTGAACCGGTATCAAATACACAGGGGTTGTTATGAACACTAGTAAAGTACACATCAGTAATCTGTATATCAAAATATACCTTTGTTCACTTTTCCATCCTTCTTATCTGCCAAGTATCTAGGGCAGTTCCACTTTTAGTGACCATTTCCTTTGCTGTAGAAGCACTTAGTTTCAGGCTTGAGTTTTAGCTTTGGGTTTCTTCACGGGAGTGACAACTTGCTTGTCATTCTTCTTGAAGTTCCCCTTCTATCCCTTTGCCCTTTACTTGAAACAAGTGGTCTTGTTAACCATCAACACTTGATGCTTTTTCATGATTTCTACCTTCGCCGACTTCAGCATCGTGAAGAGCTCGGGAATTCCTTTCGTCATCCCTTGCATATTATAGTTCATCACGAAGTTCTACTAACTTGGTGATAGTGATTAGAGAACTTTGTCAATTACTATCTTATCTGGAAGATTAACTCCCACTTGATTCAAGTAATTGTAGTACCCAGACAATCTGAGCACATGCTCACTGGTTGAGCTATTCTCCTCCATCTTGTAGGCAAATTACTATCAGAAGTCTTATACCTCTCGACACGGGCATGAGTATGAAATACTAATTTCAACTCTTGGAACATCTTATATGCTCCGTGGCGTTCAAAACGTTTTTGAACTCCCGGTTCTAAGCCGTAAAGCATGGTGCACTTAAACTATCAAGTAGTCATCATACCGAGCTTTTGTCAAAACGTTCATAACGTCTACATCTGCTCCTGCAATAGGTCTGTCACCTAGCGGTGCATCAAGGACATAATTCTCTGTGCAGCAATGAGGATAATCCTCAGATCACGGAACAATTCCGCATCATTGCTACTAACATCTTTCAACTTAGTTTTCTCTAGGAACGTATAAAAAAATAAACGGGGAGCAACATCGTGAGCTATTGATCTACAACATAGATATGCTAATACTACGAGGACTAAGTTCATGATAAATTAAAGTTCAATTTAATCATATTACTTAAGAACTCCCACTTAGATAGACATCCCTCTAGTCATCTAAATGATCACGTGATCCAAATCAACTAAACCATGTCCGATCATCATGTGAGATGGAGTAGTTTCAATGGTGAACATCTTATGTTGATCATATCTACTATATGATTCACGCTCGACCTTTCGGTCTCCAGTGTTCCGAGGCCATATCTGCATATGCTAGGCTCATCAAGTTTAACCCGAGTATTCTGCGTGTGCAAAACTGGCTTACACCCGTTGTATTTGAACGTAGAGCTTATCACACCCGATCATCACGTGGTGCCTTGGCACGACGAACTTTCGCAACGGTGCATACTCAGGGAGAACACTTATACCTTGAAATTTAGTAAGGGATCATCTTATAATGCTACCGTCGAACTAAGCAAAATAAGAAGCATAATAAGATAAACATCACATGCAATCAAAATATGTGACATGATATGGCCATCGTCATCTTGTGCTTTTGATCTCCATCTCCAAAGCACCGTCATGACCACCTTCGTCACCGGCGCGACACCTTGATCTCCATCGTAGCATCGTTGTCGTCTCGCCAACTATTGCTTCTACGACTATCGCTACCGCTTAGTGATAAAGTAAAGCAATTACATGGCGATTGCATTTCATACAATAAAGCGACAACCATATGGCTACTGCCAGTTGCCGATAACTTTACAAAACATGATCATCTCATACAAAACCGTATATCTCATCATGTCTTGACCATGTCACATCACAACATGCCCAGCAAAAACAAGTTAGACGTCCTCTACTTTGTTGTTGCAAGTTTTACGTGGCTGCTATGGGCTTAGCAAGAACCGTTCTTACCTACGCATACAAAACCACAACGATGTTTCGTCAAGTATGTGTTGTTTTAACCTTCACAAGGACCGGGCGTAGCTGATGACCTACAACCGTAAGGGATCTATTGCAGCGTTTTCGATAAGTAAGAGTGTCGAACCCAACGAGGAGCAGAAGGTATTGATAAGCGATTCTGAGCAAGGAATTACTGCAAGCACTGAAAGATAACTTTTTAGGGGTTTTCTCGATATAAGCAACAGGAAAGTAAAAGCAAGCAATGTAAAAGGCACTGAGAGTAACAAGTGGCCCAATCCTTTCTGAGCAAAGGAGAGGCCTAGCAACTGAACTTATAAAGGCTAAAGCATTCCTGAGGACACACGGGAGAGGTAGTCATGTGCTTTCGTCATATCCCGTATCGGTACACTACTAGGAAAAGGCCTACTAATGGCGCACCTAATTTGGCCATTAATGGCGCATTAGTGGTGCGCCATTACTAGCACGCCATTAGTATATGATACTAATGGCGCACCTCTGGTGCGCCATTAGTCTCTGGTATACTAATGGCGCACCGCAGATGCGCCATTAGTGTGCACAGTAGTGCGCCATTAGTATGCCTCCCAGGGGCCATGTGTACCCAGGTGCTTTGGCATACTAATTGCGCACTCCGGCAGGATGCGCCATTAGTAATGTCCGCATAGTAATGGCGCACTGTCTGGTGATGCGCCATTAGTATCCTTTGGCATACTAATGGCGCACTGTGTTGTGATGCGCCATTAGTATGAATATTAGGTTTTTTTTAATATTATTTTTCTGTTTTTTTGCATAGATTACAAAATTTATAATTGCACAGAATATAGACAGTACACATCAACAACAAATTCATCGAATACAATAGAAGATTAGTCTCTGAATACAATTCATCATATTAGTCTCCGAATACAATTCATCATATTAGTCTCTGAATTGAAAAGACCGAACAAAGATAGAACAATATATTACAAGTCTCGAGACCGTGAGTAGCGAGTTTGTCTTCACATTACAAGTCGATATCGATCATCTAAACTACCATGACATAGAAGAGAGTTGCAGTCATCACGATGAAACTCGTCTTCATCCGGTTCCTCCAACGCTCCCTCCCCTCTCCCGCTAGATAGCGGACATATCTAGATTCGGCCTCGGCCCTAGTGGTGTACCCTTTGTAACTGTTACCGCTGAATCGGTGAACCTGTCTCCGACACTCCTCCCAGTAGTCGTAGACTCCGGGAACCTTACCCTTGTACACGACATACGACGGCATCACTATGCACTAGCCAAACGAAACGTTAGTACCAATTCACAGACAATTCATAAGCAATATATAAGTATGCAACAGAACGATCGAAAGAGAAAAGCAAGACATTAATAGCATCGATTACATCTAAGTTGAACGACTCTGGAAACCAAAGAGACATACTACAAGTTCATTAAAGTTTAATTACAACATGAGCCAATCGATGTTTCAGAACTAGACACAGCATCACTGCTTTCGACTCGACTCAATGCACCGGAGCGTGGATGAAGCCGCCGTCTATCGTGGGAGTCATGAAATCACGGGCGTTGTCAGCCTGCATTTGTAGCATTGTGTCGATGTCACTGTTCGACGGTTGATTTCTGAGGTAGAACTGCCCCGAGGTACGAAGGACATCTTGATGGATGATTTCCGCAAACTCCGACTGGATGCGAAAGAAATCTTGTCTGATGTCCGCGTCCTGGATTGCCGACACGCTCGCGGCCCAATCTTTGAGTTTACTCGGTAGCAGAAGTTGATGATGGTCCCGTACGATCGCCCGCATGTGATCGATGGCGTAGTAGGCACCCTTCTGACCGCCAGGCGGCTGCTTGACGCAGCAGAACGTCATATTGTGGGAGAACACGTGCTTGTCGTACTTACGAGCTGTCCTGGTGAAGGTGCCTCCAGATTTGGCGTAGCCGGGGAGAACATCATCGAGAACCTTCTTGACATTTGTGTAGTCTACAGCCGACTGACGGTCCGGGTCGAAATACGTGGCCATGGAATATTTGGGGCTTAGTAGGATGAGCGTGCACTGTGTGTCACTGCAGAAAACACGGAATGTTAAAAGAAGAACGATCGAAATCTAATAATTCATATGTTAAGGGGCGGTTGAGGCGGGGGACTTACTCGGGAAAGTAAGGCATGAGGAAGTTATCCTTATCTCGGTTTGCCAGAATGACGCCTTCGAGGTAAGAACTCGCGACTTGCCGGTCCCCAGCGCTGCCCAAGAACTTGGCACGCATGTAGAAGGGGTCGACTATCACGATGTCCGGGGTCTTGTCGAGAATGATCCGCATCTCCATACTCAGCGAAAATAGCCGAACGAAGGTGTAGTGCAGCGGAAGAAGGTTCAACATAGCGTGGATGTCATCAAACCGCAGGACGATCGTACCCCCGATGGAGTTATTCACAAAGCCCTTGCCCTCCGGCACCTTGGCCGTGAAAACCGGGTATGCCACATCCTTCTGTCTGAGACGCCGCTTCTCCAAAGAAAGAACGTTGTCATGCAGACTCCGCATAGCACCGGTTGCAGCATCGAGCATATTTGTCGGTAGCATCGGCCTACCCACCACATGCACCCTCCTCATTACATCCTCAGGTGAAGGTGGCCCGTCCTGAGCACGGATCGTACTCGGTGCCGGCTGGCTCGCACCCTTGTTAGTTTTTCTTTTGCGTGCCTTCTTCTTGATCTCTTGAATTGGGACCGAGTTCTGCTCAGAGACCGCCTTCTTTAGTGTGTTGGGGCTGATAATATTTCGCACCTCGCCCATCTGAGGCTCGGTGAAGTCGGCAGCTGGAGGCGTCTCCTGAGAGCTGAACGGCAGACGACGCCTGTTGCAACTTGGCTTCTCCGCGGTACCGGCTTGATCGCGCACGTCTTTTGTTGGGTTGGGTTCTTGAGAAGGAGGCCCCATGAAGTCGTCACCGTACCCATGATCGGCAAAGTACTGATCGACGTTGGCAAATGTATCGTCGTCGTCATCGTTCTGATCCTGTGCCATATGCATGTTTGGATCCAGTGGCATAGGGATTTCCGGCACCGTTGCGGCGGACTTGCCATGGGGACGACTTGGCACCGGCACGACTGGCGGTGTTGTCTTTGGGGTGGTTTCCCCCGCCCCCAAACGAATCTGGCTCTTCGGCCAAAGCAATGGCCAGCTCAGGCAGGCGCTGAGGGTCATGACGTCATCATCGTCGGCCCCGACGGGTCGAATCGGAGGTAACACCTCGTTGCAGCCTGGCAGCACCCGAACCAGTTGAACCCTAAACAAGTTGGGTGGCATCTGGGTACCGTGGAACAAGGGGTTGCCCGGTTGAACGATTTTGCCCTTGGCGACATCGACCAACTCGTTGTTCACGAAGTGCAGGAGAGTGCACGGAACGTCGGCGGCGCCCTGCGAAAACATGTAGGGCGTCAGGGATGCCCAGTCAAAGGCAAGGAGATGAAGTCCTCGGCCGAAAGAGGCTTAATTAGTTACCGTGATGATGGCGTCGAGCTCGGCTAATGTCGAGGCACCGCCAACGGTGGGCGTGCAGTTGACGGAGGGGCCGCTTGCTGCAGAGGTGCCGGCCGGCGTACACCCGGGTGCATTAAGTGAAGGAAATATGCCCTAGAGGCAATAATAAAGATGTTATTTGTATTTCCTTATATCATGATAAATGTCTTTTATTCATGCTAGAATTGTATTAACCGGAAACTTAATACATGTGTGAATACATAGACAAAACAGTATGTCCCTAGTATGCCTCTACTAGACTAGCTCATTGGTCAAAGATGGTTATGTTTCCTAGCCATAGACATGAGTTGTCATTTGATCAACGGGATCACATCATTAGGAGAATGATGTGATGGACAAGACCCATCCGTTAGCATAGCACTATGATCGTTTAGTTTAACTGCTATTGCTTTCTTCATGACTTATACATGTTCCTATGACTATGAGATTATGCAACTCCCGAATACCGTAGGAACACCTTGTGTGCTATCAAACATCACAACGTAACTGGGTGATCATAAAGATGCTCTACAGGTGTCTCCGAAAGTATTCGTGGTATTGGCATAGATCAAGATTAGGATTTGTCACTCCGAGTGTCGGAGAGGTATCTCTGGGCCCTCTCGGTAACACACATCACAATAAGCCTTGCAAGCAAAAGACTAATGAGTTAGTCACGAGATGATGTATTACGGAACGAGTAAAGAGACTTACCGGCAATGAGATTGAACTAGGTATAAAGATACCGACGATCGAATCTCGGGCAAGTAACATACCGTTTGACAAAAGGAACAACGTATGTTGTTATGCGGTTCTGACCGATAAAAGATCTTCGTAGAATATGTAGGAGCCAATATGAACATCCAGGTTCCGCTATTGGTTATTGACCAGAGATGAGTCTCGGTCATGTCTACATAGTTCTCGAACCCGTAGGGTCCGCACGCTTAACGTTTGATGACGATTGGTATTATGAGTTTTTGAGTATTGATGTACCGAAGGTAGTTCGGAGTCCCGGATGAGATCACGGACATGACGAGGAGTCTCGGAATGTCCGAGACATAAAGATTGATATATTGGACGGCTATATTCGGACACCGGAAGTATACCGGAAAAGTTTCGGATTTATCGGGAATGCCGGAGGGGGTTACCGGAACCCCCTACGAGAGGGGATGGTCCATAGTGGGCCTAAAGGGTGAGAGAGAGGCAGCCCATAGGGCTGGCCGGCGCCCCCACCTAGGAATCCTAGTTGGACTAGGATTGGGGGGGCGCCACCTCTCCTAATCCTTTCCCCCTTCTTCCTTCCGGTGAATCCTACTAGGAATAGGATTGCAATCCTATTCCTAGTAGGAGTCCCCTCCCTAGCCGCACCATAGGAGGTGGCCGGCCCCTCCTCCCTTGCTCCTTTATATACGGGGGCAGGGGGCACCCAAAGACACACAAGTTGAATAGTTTTAGCCGTGTGCGGTGCCCCCCTCCACAGAATCACACCTCGGTCGTACCGTCGCGAAGCTTAGGAGAAGCCTTGCGCCGGTGAACACATCATATCCGTCACCACGCCGTCGTGCTGACGAAACTCTCCCGTGAAGCTCAACTGGATCAAGAGCTCGTGGGACGTCATCAAGCTGAACGTGTGCTGAACGCGGAGGTGCCGTACGTTCGGTGCTTGATCGGTTGGATCGCGAAGAAGTTCGACAACATCAACCGCGTCACTTGACGCTTCCGCTCCCGGTCTACGAGGGTACGTAGACACACTCTCCCCTCTCGTTGCTATGCATCTGGTAGATAGATCTTGCGTGATCGTAGGAAAATTTTAAAATACTACGTTCCCCAACAGTGGTATCAGAGCCAGGTCTATGCGTAGATGATATGCACGAGTAGAACACAATGAGATTGTGGACGATACTAGTCATACTGCTTACCAGCATGTCATACTTTGCTTCGGCGGTATTGTGAGATGAAGCGGCCTGGACCGACATTACGCGTACGCTTACGTGAGACTGGTTTCACCGTTACGAGCACTCGTTGCTTAAAGGTGACTGGCGGGTGTCTGTCTCTCTCACTTTAGCTGAATCAAGTGTGGCTACGTCCGGTCCTTGTGAAGGTTAAAACAGCACATACTTGACGAAACATCGTTGTGGTTTTGTATGCGTAGGTAAGAACGGTTCTTGCTAAGCCCGTAGCAGCCACGTAAAACTTGCAACAAACAAAGTAGAGGACGTCTAACTTGTTTTTGCAGGGCATGTTGTGATGTGATATGGTCAAGACATGATGAGTTATACGGTTTTGTATGAGATGATCATGTTTTGTAAAGTTATCGGCAACTGGCAGGAGCCATATGGTTGTCGCTTTATTGTATGAAATGCAATCGCCATGTAATTGCTTTAGTTTATCACTAAGCGGTAGCGATAGTCATAGAAGCAATAGTTGGCGAGACGACAATGATGCTACGATGGAGATCAAGGTGTCAAGCCGGTGACGAAGGTGATCATGACGGTGCTTTGGAGATGGAGATCAAAAGCACAAGATGATGATGGCCATATCATGTCACATATTTTGATTGCATGTGATGTTTATCTTATTATGCTTCTTATTTTGCTTAGAACGACGGTAGCATTATAAGATGATCCCTTACTAAATTTCAAGGTATAAGTGTTCTCCCTGAGTATGCACCGTTGCGAAAGTTCGTCGTGCCGAGACACCACGTGATGATCGGGTGTGATAAGCTCTACGTTCAAATACAACGGGTGTAAGCCAGTTTTGCACACGCAGAATACTCGGGTTAAACTTGACGAGCCTAGCATATACAGATATGGCCTCGGAACACTGGAGACCGAAAGGTCGAGCGTGAATCATATAGTAAATATGATCAATATAAGATGTTCACCATTGAAACTACTCCATCTCACGTGATGATCGGACATGGTTTAGTTGATTTGGATCACGTGATCAATTAGATGACCGGAGGGATGTCTATCTAAGTGGGAGTTCTTAAGTAAAATGATTAATTGAACTTTAATTTGTCATGAACTTAGTCCTGGTAGTATTAGCATATCTATGTTGTAGATCAATAGCTCGCGATGTTGCTCCCCGTTTATTTTTTCATATGTTCCTAGAGAAAGCTAAGTTGAAAGATGATGGTAGCAATTACACGGACTGGGTCCGTAACCTGAGGATTATCCTCATTGCTGCACAGAAGAATTATGTCCTTGAAGCACCGCTAGGTGACAAGCCCCCTTCCGCTAATGCAGACGCTTTGAACGTCTGGCAGTCGCGGTCTGATGACTACACGATAGTTCAGTGTGCCATGCTTTACGGCTTAGAACCGGGACTTCAACGACGTTTTGAACGTCATGGAGCATATGAAATGTTCCAGGAGTTGAAGTTAATATTTCAAGCAAATGCCCGAATTGAGAAATATGAGATTTCCAATAAGTTCTAAAGCTGCAAAATGGAGGAGAATAGTTCTATCAGTGAACACTTGCTCAGAATGTCTGGGTACTACAATCATATGACTCAACTTGGTTGCAATGTTGACGAAGATAGTGTTATTGATAGATTTCTTCAATCACTGCCACCAAGCTATAAAGGCTTCGTGATGAACTATAACATGCAAGGGATGCAAAAGACAATTCCCGAGCTCTTCGCTATGCTCAAAGCTGCGGAGGTAGAAATCAAAAAGGAGCATCAAGTGTTGATGGTTAACAAGACCACTAGTTTCAAGAAAAAGGGCAAGGGAAAGAAAGGGAACTTCAAAAAGAATAGCAAATCAGTTGCTACTTCAACGAAGAAACCCAAATCTGGAGCCAAGCCTGAAACTGAGTGCTTCTACTGCAAGGGAACTGGACACTGGAAGCGGAACTGCCCCAAGTATTTGGCGGATAAGAAGGATGGCAAGATGAACAAAGGTATATGTGATATACATGTTATTGATGTGTACCTTACTAATGCTCGTAGTAGTACCTGGGTATTTGATACCGGTTCGGTTGCTAATATTTGTAACTCGAAATAGGGACTACGGATTAAACGAAGATTAGCTAAGGACGAGGTGACAATGCGCGTGGGAAACGGTTCCAAAGTCGATGTGATCGCCGTCGGCACGCTACCTCTACATCTACCTTCGGGATTAGTTTTAGACCTAAATAATTGTTATTTGGTGCCAGCGTTGAGCATGAACATTATATCTGGATCTTGTTTATTGCGAGACGGTTATTCATTTAAATCAGAGAATAATGGTTGTTCCATTTTTATGAATAATATCTTTTATGGTCATGCACCCTTAAAGAGTGGTCTATTCTTACTGGATCTTGATTGTAGTGATACACATATTCATAATATTGAAACCAAAAGATGCAAGGTTAATAATGATAGTGCAACTTATTTGTGGCACTGTCGTTTGGGTCATATTGGTGGAAAACGCATGAAGAAACTCCATAAAGATGGACTTTTGGAATCACTTGATTATGAATCACTTGGTGCTTGCGAACCATGCCTCATGGGCAAGATGACTAAAACTTCGTTCTCCGGAACTATGGAGC
Organism: Secale cereale; assembly: GCA_902687465.1. Taxonomy (NCBI): domain Eukaryota; kingdom Viridiplantae; phylum Streptophyta; class Magnoliopsida; order Poales; family Poaceae; genus Secale; species Secale cereale. The sequence goes on along the minus strand of LR738710.1, from coordinate 828,345,868 downwards.
GAGCAACAGATTTGTTGGAAATCATACATACTGATGTATGTGGACCAATGAGCGTTGATGCTCGCGGCAGGTATCGTTATTTACTGACCTTCACTGATGATTTGAGCAGATATGGGTATATCTACTTAATGAAACACAAGTCTGAAACATTTGAAAAGTTCAAAGAATTTTAGAGTGAAGTAGAGAATCATCGTAACAAGAAAATAAAGTTCCTACGATCTGATCGTGGAGGAGAATATTTGAGTTACGAGTTTGGTCTTCATTTGAAACAATGTGGAATAGTTTCACAACTCACGCCACCTGGAACACCACAACGTAATGGTGTGTCCGAACGTCGTAACCGTACTTTATTAGATATGGTGCGATCTATGATGTCTCTTACCGATTTACCACTATCGTTTTGGGGTTATGCTTTAGAGACAGCTGCATTCACGTTAAATAGGGCACCATCTAAATCCGTTGATACGACGCCTTATGAACTGTGGTTTGGCAAGAAACCAAAGTTGTCGTTTCTTAAAATTTGGGGCTGCGATGCTTATGTGAAAACACTTCAACCTGATAAGCTCGATCCCAAGTCGGAAAAATGTGTCTTCATAGGATACCCAAAAGAAACTGTTGGGTACACCTTCTATCACAGATCCGAAGGCAAAATATTCGTTGCTAAGAACGGATCCTTTCTAGAAAAAGAGTTTCTCTCGAAAGAAGTGAGTGGGAGGAAAGTAGAACTTGATGAGGTAATTGTACCTTCTCCCATATTGGAAAGTAGTACATCACAGGAAATTGTTCCAGTGATTCCTACACCAATTAGTGAGGAAGTTGATGATAATGATCATGAAACTTCGGATCAAGTTTCTACTGAACGTCGTAGATCAACCAGAGTACGTTCCGCACCAGAGTGGTACGGCAACCCAGTTCTGGAAATCATCTTACTAGACCATGATGAACCTACGAACTATGAGGAAGCGATGATGAGCCCAGATTCCGCAAAATGGCTTGAAGCCATGAAATCTGAGATGGGATCTGTGTATGAGAACAAAGTATGGACTTTGGTTGACTTGCCCGATGATCGGCAGGCCATCGAAAATAAATGGATCTTCAAGAGGAAGACCGACGCAGACAGTAATATTACTGTTTACAAAGCTCGACTTGTTGCGAAAGGTTTTCGACAAGTTCAAGGAGTTCACTACGATGAGACTTTCTCACCTGTAGCGATGCTTAAGTCTGTCCGAATCATGTTAGCAATTGCCGCATTTTATGATTATGAAATCTGGCAAATGGATGTCAAAACTGCATTCCTAAATGGATATCTCAAAGAAGAGTTGTATATGATGCAACCAGAAGGTTTTGTCAATCCAAAAGGTGCTAACAAAGTATGCAAACTCCAGCGATCCATCTATGGACTGGTGCAAGCATCTCGGAGTTGGAATATACGCTTTGATGAGGTGATCAAAGCATATGGTTTTATACAGACTTTTGGAGAAGCCTGTATTTACAAGAAGTGAGTGGGAGCACTGCAACCTTTCTGATAAGTATATGTGAATAACATATTGTCGATCGGAAATGATGTAGAATTTTCTGGAAAGCATAAAAGGATATTTGAATAAAAGTTTTTCAATAAAAGACCTCGGTGAAGCTGCTTACATATTGAGCATCAAGATCTATATAGATAGATCAAGACGCTTGATAAGACTTTCGATGAGTACATACCTTGATAAGATTTTGAAGAATTTCAAAATGGATCAGTCAAAGAAAAGGTTCTTGCCTGTACTACAAGGTATGAAGTTGAGTAAGACTCAATGCCCGACCACTGCAGAAAAATATAGAGAGAATGAAAGTCATTCCCTATGCCTCAGCCATAGGTTCTATAAAGTATGCCATGCTGTGTACCAAACATGTTGTGTACCGTGCCATGAGTTTGTCAAGAGGGTACAATAGTGATCCAGGAGTAGATCACTGTACAGCGGTCAAAATTATCCTTAGTAACTGGATGACTAAGGAAATATTTCTCGATTATGGAGGTGATAAAGAGTTCGTCGTAAAGGGTTACGCCGATGCAAGCTTTGACACCAAAATCCAGATGACTCTAAGTATCAATCTAGATGCGTATTGAAAGTGGGAGCAATTAGCTAGAGTAAGCTCTATGCAGAGCATTGTAGACATAGAAATTTGCAAAATACATACGGATCTGAATGTAACAGACTCGTTGACTAAACTTCTCTCACAAGCAAAACATGATCACACCTCATTACTCTTGGGTATTAATCACATAGCGATGTGAACTAGATTATTTACTCTAGTAAACCCTTTGGGTGTTGGTCACATGGTGATGTGAACTATGGGTGTTATTCACATAACGATGTGAACTATCGGTATTAAATCACATGGCGATGTGAGCTAGATTATTGACTCTAGTTCAAGTGGGAGACTGAAGGAAATATGCCCTAGAGGCAATAATAAAGATGTTATTTGTATTTCCTTATATCATGATAAATGTCTTTTATTCATGCTAGAATTGTATTAACCGGAAACTTAATACATGTGTGAATACATAGACAAAACAGTATGTCCCTAGTATGCCTCTACTAGACTAGCTCATTGATCAAAGATGGTTATGTTTCCTAGCCATAGACATGAGCTGCAGTCATCACGATGAAACTCGTCTTCATCCGGTTCCTCCAACGCTCCCTCCCCTCTCCCGCTAGATAGCGGACATATCTAGATTCGGCCTCAGCCCTAGTGGTGTACCTTTGTAACTGTTACCGCTGAATCGGTGAACCTGTCTCCGACACTCCTCCCAGTAGTCGTAGACTCCGGGAACCTTACCCTTGTACACGACATACGACGGCATCGCTATGCACTAGCCAAACGAAACGTTAGTACCAATTCACAGACAATTCATAAGCAATATATAAGTATGCAACAGAACGATCGAAAGAGAAAAGCAAGACATTAATAGCATCGATTACATCTAAGTTGAACGACTCTGGAAACCAAAGAGACATACTACAAGTTCATTAAAGTTTAATTACAACATGAGCCAATCGATGTTTCAGAACTAGACACAGCATCACTGCTTTCGACTCGACTCAATGCACCGGAGCGTGGATGAAGCCGCCGTCTATCATGGGAGTCATGAAATCACGGGTGTTGTCAGCCTGCATTTGTAGCATTGTGTCGATGTCACTGTTCGACGGTTGATTTCTGAGGTAGAACTGCCCCGAGGTACGAAGGACATCTTGATGGATGATTTCCGCAAACTCCGACTGGATGCGAAAGAAATCTTGTCTGATGTCCGCGTCCTGGATTGCCGACACGCTCGCGGCCCAATCTTTGAGTTTACTCGGTAGCAGAAGTTGATGATGGTCCCGTACGATCGCCCGCATGTGATCGATGGCGTAGTAGGCACCCTTCTGACCGCCAGGCGGCTGCTTGACGCAGCAGAACGTCATATTGTGGGAGAACACGTGCTTGTCGTACTTACGAGCTGTCCTGGTGAAGGTGCCTCCAGATTTGGCGTAGCCGGGGAGAACATCATCAAGAACCTTCTTGACATTTGTGTAGTCTACAGCCGACTGACGGTCCGGGTCGAAATACGTGGCCATGGAATATTTGGGGCTTAGTAGGATGAGCGTGCACTGTGTGTCACTGCAGAAAACACGGAATGTTAAAAGAAGAACGATCGAAATCTAATAATTCATATGTTAAGGGGCGGTTGAGGCGGGGGACTTACTCGGGAAAGTAAGGCACGAGGAAGTTATCCTTATCTCGGTTTGCCAGAATGACGCCTTCGAGGTAAGAACTCGCGACTTGCCGGTCCCCAGCGCTGCCCAAGAACTTGGCACGCATGTAGAAGGGGTCGACTATCACGATGTCCGGGGTCTTATCGAGAATGATCCGCATCTCCATACTCAGCGAAAATAGCCGAACGAAGGTGTAGTGCAGCGGAAGAAGGTTCAACATAGCGTGGATGTCATCAAACCGCAGGACGATCGTACCCCCGATGGAGTTATTCACAAAGCCCTTGCCCTCCGGCACCTTGGCCGCGAAAACCGGGTATGCCACATCCTTCTCTCTGAGACGCCGCTTCTCCAAAGAAAGAACGTTGTCATGCAGACTCCGCATAGCACCGGTTGCAGCATCGAGCATATTTGTCGGTAGCATCGGCCTACCCGCCACATGCACCCTCCTCATTACATCCTCAGGTGAAGGTGGCCCGTCCTGAGCACGGATCGTACTCGGTGCCGGCTGGCTCGCACCCTTGTTAGTTTTTCTTTTGCGTGCCTTCTTCTTGATCTCTTGAATTGGGACCGAGTTCTGCTCAGAGACCGCCTTCTTTAGTGTGTTGGGGCTGATAATATTTCGCACCTCGCCTATCTGAGGCTCGGTGAAGTCGGCAGCTGGAGGCGTCTCCTGAGAGCTGAACGGCAGACGACGCCTGTTGCAACTTGGCTTCTCCGCGGTACCGGCTTGATCGCGCACGTCTTTTGTTGGGTTGGGTTCTTGAGAAGGAGGCCCCATGAAGTCGTCACCGTACCCATGATCGGCAAAGTACTGATCGACGTTGGCAAATGTATCGTCGTCATCATCGTTCTGATCCTGTGCCATATGCATGTTTGGATCCAGTGGCATAGGGATTTCCGGCACCGTTGCGGCGGACTTGCCATGGGGACGACTTGGCGCCGGCACGACTGGCGGTGTTGTCTTTGGGGTGGTTTCCCCCGCCCCCAAACGAATCTGGCTCTTCGGCCAAAGCAGGGGCCAGCTCAGGCAGGCGTTGAGGGTCATGACGTCATCATCGTCGGCCCCGACGGGTCGAATCGGAGGTAACACCTCGTCGCAGCCTGGCAGCACCCGAACCAGTTGAACCCTAAACAAGTTGGGTGGCATCTGGGTACCGTGGAACAAGGGGTTGTTCGGTTGAACGATTTTGCCCTTGGCGACATCGACCAACTCGTTGTTCACGAAGTGCAGGAGAGTGCACGGAACGTCGGCGGCGCCCTGCGAAAACATGTAGGGCGTCAGGGATGCCCAGTCAAAGGCAAGGAGATGAAGTCCTCGGCCGAGAGAGGCTTAATTAGTTACCGTGATGATGGCGTCGAGCTCGGCTAATGTCGAGGCACCGCCAACGGTGGGCGTGCAGTTGACGGAGGGGCCGCTTGCTGCAGAGGTGCCGGCCGGCGTACACCCGGGTGCATTAAGTGAAGGAAATATGCCCTAGAGGCAATAATAAAGATGTTATTTGTATTTCCTTATATCATGATAAATGTCTTTTATTCATGCTAGAATTGTATTAACCGGAAACTTAATACATGTGTGAATACATAGACAAAACAGTATGTCCCTAGTATGCCTCTACTAGACTAGCTCATTGGTCAAAGATGGTTATGTTTCCTAGCCATAGACATGAGTTGTCATTTGATCAACGGGATCACATCATTAGGAGAATGATGTGATGGACAAGACCCATCCGTTAGCATAGCACTATGATCGTTTAGTTTAACTGCTATTGCTTTCTTCATGACTTATACATGTTCCTATGACTATGAGATTATGCAACTCCCGAATACCGTAGGAACACCTTGTGTGCTATCAAACGTCACAACGTAACTGGGTGATCATAAAGATGCTCTACAGGTGTCTCCGAAAGTATTCGTGGTATTGGCATAGATCAAGATTAGGATTTGTCACTCCGAGTGTCGGAGAGGTATCTCTGGGCCCTCTCGGTAACACACATCACAATAAGCCTTGCAAGCAAAAGACTAATGAGTTAGTCACGAGATGATGTATTACGGAACGAGTAAAGAGACTTACCGGCAACGAGATTGAACTAGGTATAAAGATACCGACGATCGAATCTCGGGCAAGTAACATACCGTTTGACAAAAGGAACAACGTATGTTGTTATGCGGTTCTGACCGATAAAACATCTTCGTAGAATATGTAGGAGCCAATATGAACATCCAGGTTCCGCTATTGGTTATTGACCAGAGATGAGTCTCGGTCATGTCTACATAGTTCTCGAACCCGTAGGGTCCGCACGCTTAACGTTTGATGACGATTGGTATTATGAGTTTTTGAGTATTGATGTACCGAAGGTAGTTCGGAGTCCCGGACGAGATCACGGACATGACGAGGAGTCTCGGAATGTCCGAGACATAAAGATTGATATATTGGACGGCTATATTCGGACACCGGAAGTATACCGGAAAAGTTTCGGATTTATCGGGAATGCCGGAGGGGGTTACCGGAACCCCCTATGAGAGGGGATGGTCCATAGTGGGCCTAAAGGGTGAGAGAGAGGCAGCCCATAGGGCTGGCCGGCGCCCCCACCTAGGAATCCTAGTTGGACTAGGATTGGGGGGGCGCCACCTCTCCTAATCCTTTCCCCCTTCTTCCTTCCGGTGAATCCTACTAGGAATAGGATTGCAATCCTATTCCTAGTAGGAGTCCCCTCCCTAGCCGCACCATAGGAGGTGGCCGGCCCCTCCTCCCTTGCTCCTTTATATACGGGGGCAGGGGGGCACCCAAAGACACACAAGTTGAATAGTTTTAGCCGTGTGCGGTACCCCCCTCCACAGAATCACACCTCGGTCGTATCGTCGCGAAGCTTAGGAGAAGCCCTGCGCCGGTGAACACATCATATCCGTCACCACGCCGTCGTGCTGACGAAACTCTCCCGTGAAGCTCAACTGGATCAAGAGCTCGTGGGACGTCATCAAGCTGAACGTGTGCTGAACGCGGAGGTGCCGTACGTTCGGTGCTTGATCGGTTGGATCGCGAAGAAGTTCGACAACATCAACCGCGTCACTTGACGCTTCCGCTCCCGGTCTACGAGGGTACGTAGACACACTCTCCCCTCTCGTTGCTATGCATCTGGTAGATAGATCTTGCGTGATCGTAGGAAAATTTTAAAATACTACGTTCCCCAACATTAAGCTCCCGTGCCGGCGTCGGAGACACCAATGCCGCCTCCGCCGGAGACACCAATGGCCCCGCCATCGCGTTCTGCGAGTTGCTGGCTGTGAAGCTGGGAATCGGGGGCGGCCCCTGTTGGCCACCCGCAATCCACGCCTGCAACCCCTCGATCAAGCTAGGCACAATGGCGGTGATCGTCGCTCCGAGCTGTTGTTGCACTTGCTCTTGGACAATCTCCGGAATCCGCGCCACCTGTGCCTTGAGTTCTTGAACCTCGCACGCCTGGCTTTCCGAGCTGGTCTTTTTCTCCTTTCGCCCACCAGCGTTATAGTATGACGACCATTTTGTCGACAAGCCTTTGTCGGCCACACGACCAGCTGACGTCGGCTTCTCGAGCTTATCCTTGTTCTTCATTACATTCAACGCCCTATTTAGAGTCGTGTCCCAAGGGCTGCTCTTAGTCGACCACACGCTACTGCTTTCAGTCGCCTGCGGAAGGAATGTGAATCATTTAGAAATTTGGCTTCATTAATTAGAATGCAACCATATGGAGCTAATTACGCGGGGGTGTATTCCTTACCAGAACAGCCTCAAGCGCCCTGGTCTTCGGATCCGTGGTAAGCTCCTTTGTTTTCGGGTCCTTCTTGTACCGGGCCCTGACAAAGTTCCTGGTCTGCTTGCCTCCGTATTTATCGAAGAGGGGCGGTAGGCCTTGCTCGGCATGGTCCGCCTCCTCCTTGTCCCATATAGGCTCCGCCACTCTGTAACCGCCGGGACCGAGTGTGTGTTCCCCTAAGTTGAGCTCCCGCATTTCTTTCCCCCACTGACTTGATCCGGAGTGTGCGGTGCTCGAGCAATTGATCTTGAAGTCGTTGTAGTCATCTTCGGTGATCGAAGGATGTTTCTCCTTGATCTTCTCATAACTCTCACCTTTCTCGATCATTCTCTTCACATTGGTTTTCCAAGTAGACAGTGCCTTGCTCATCTTCGTGAGGGCAGCACTGTTCACTTTATTCCCTTTGAGGCTTGTGTTATCAAATTGAGCGGGGAACTTGTATCGTTCGTGCAGCTTCCTGAAGAGGAGGTTGCGCAAATTCCCGTGGTCAGGATGCCTCAGGTTCTCGGTGTTGATCGAGACGGTGCTCCGGAGAATGCACCCGAGGTGAAGCGAGTACCCCTTGACTATTCGTTCGGGCGCCGTTGGATTCCCGTCGGAGTCCACTTCAGTAACTTCCTCCTTGAGGGTGCGGAGCACGGTCGGGCGCCGGTCCTTCCGTTGCCTCTTAGGTTGGCTGCCATCTGTGCGTGCGCCGCCATCATCAGTGGTGGCATTCTCGGCGGCACCATCAGTGGTGGCATCAGTGGGGTCATCCTCGGCGGTACCATCAGTGCTGTCAGGATCGGTGGGGAAGGCGGCGTCCTCATACAAGTGAGGTTGTTCCTCCATCTCCTGGGACAGCTCCCAGAATGCCTTCCCGCCTGAACCGCCGGCCTCATCGTTGTTGGCCATGTTTCTCTCTAAATAGGAACAAAGTTTGGTCAAAAAGTTGGTTATTGTCAAGGAACAAGATCATGGTCTCATCATTTAGGGTTTGTCGACACCGAGGCATCCTAAAAGCAAAGCTTTTATAATTGAGGGTTTTTCGACGCCGAGGCACCCTAAAAGCCTAAGCTTTCATCATTTCGGTTTTTATCGACACCGAGGCACCCTAAAAGCCAAGGTTTCATAAGTTATGGTTTGTCCACACCGAGGCATCCTAAAAGCTAAGCTAGGAAGGAGAATTCTAAGTTGGGCCTAATCACTTGGCTCTATTGCCGCCTATGGTTTAATGCAGCTAGAATAAAGGGGCACTTGATCCTACTTAATTAACTACTAAGATACCCCGGCCCATGCATTAGTCACAAGTACCCCATATGTCCTATTTTTTTAGCAAAGTCATGCTAAAATTCACGGAAAATTTCAGCATGACCTTTGCTGAAAATAGGACATATGGAGTACCCGAATTTTCCGGAACGGAAGTTAATCGACATTCCAGCAAACTCAAGGTCCTCTCGGGGTACCTGCAAAATCATCACGACACGATGGTCGGAGACAAAACCCAGCAAAAATCTGGATGGAGTGCATCGGGCTTTCAACTCCACTTTAGACTATCCAAAAGATCACACTGAGCTCCAGCTGAGGGATCCATCAGCCATCATGCCAGCCAGCCAGCAAATTAAGCTGGCCTAGAGCAAATAAAAATACAATGCATACATACATACTAAAGCAGAAAGATAGATAGATAGATAAGCATGTTTAGTTTAGTTTACAAGAATGAGTGCATGCATGTCAAAAGTTGGCATCTACTACTTGCCTTTGCTTTTTCAGCCCATGTTCATGTACATAGATAGATAAGCCCATTTTATTTGACACATTAGTTAACTGAATTTTGACACAGTGGTTAACTGAATTTTTACCCAGTAGTTAACTGAATTTAATTAACAAACTAGAAAACAGAAAAAACTAGACTGCATGGAGTAGTAACAAATTCAGTTAACAAACTATGCTGCATTTAATCTGAATAATACTCCAGCAATATACTCCATGATTATAAACTACAGGTCTTTCTATTTACCAGTACAATAATGATGCTTCTGCTATCATTCACTTTAGTTGTAAATTAATACTCTATTAATCAACATTGAATGAGTTTGGAGATTTGTGTATAACAAGCATGACTTCATTCATATAGCATGATGGTGTTTTTACCCCTTGAACTGCAGCCTAGGCCATGTATTTAATCACTTGAACTGTATCATTTTAAACACCACACCACAGGAGCTCCCCTGGGTCAAGTGGCCAGGTTACTACAATTTTTAGCAAATGATGACAGAATAAAGCAACACCCTGTACTAGCCTAAAAACATATAATTAGAGCAACTTCATATTGTCTAAAATCCCCCTTTTCTTTTCTTTTTCTTTTTCACCTGAGGGCATGTAAATCATGTACACCTTTTTATCTATTAAAAAAACCACAAGCTAGCTAAGCTAGCTGTGGCACAAGCTTCATCCTTTTGTTCTTGGTTGCTTTTCATACTAGAGTTTATTTATGTACAACTTCATATTAGAGCAACTTTATATTTAACTTAACCTAGACAAGCTAGCTGTGGCACCATCCTAGGCTCATTAGGCCGTGGTCTAACCACAAGCCATTTTCTCTAGTTAGACTAGTTTAACTGAATTTTACTCTAGTTAGACTAGTTTAACTGAATTTTACACTGCATCAGTAGTTTTAACTGAATTTTACATTAGTGAATCTTGGCAATGCTAGTAGGACTTTTCATACTAGAGTTTTACTATCACAACAGTGTTTTTTTAAATATAATATCACAACAGTGCTTTTTTATTAACAGCAAGTTCATCATGTCAATTACTCCAAGCAACAACAGTTTGCCTAGTAGAAAAATTTAAACTATGGCTTAGCAGAAAAATTAACAGCAACAAGTTTCAAGCCATTCATCAAAGTATGGCTTGAAGTAACAGTTTCAGAGTTGAGATTCATGTGTTTTTCAGAGTACAAGTTGCTTCAGATTTGAGATTCATGTGTTTTTCAGAGTACAAGTTGCTGAAAAAACTGAAAATGGGCACTAGAGTGATTCCTTGCTATTTTGATTTGATGCAATTGCTGTCATTTGCCTTCAAGTGTAACTAGTCTAACTAGTCTAACTACTGAAACTACTCCAAGTCCTACACTAAACTACTGAAACTACTCCAAGTCCTACACTAAACTAGTGAAACTACTGCAAGCAAACTACTGCTCCAAGCAAACTACTCCAAGTCCTACACTAAACTAGTGAAACTACTGCAAGCAAACTACTCCTCCAAGCAAACTACTGAAACCATTAGAGTCTACTGCAAGAAGGTTTCAGTTAATTATTGGGGGGATTACTGCAAGCAAACTACTACAAGTCCTACACTAAACCAGAACAAAACCCAACGGAAACCCTAAATCTAGACAAACCCGAGGGGATTCAGACCTAAAAGAGCTAAAAACCTAAGCAGAGGATGACATGGGTAGGAGGAGGATACCTTGGCGTGGTGTTGGCGACGGTGAGGGGCCCGTCGAGGCCGGGTCGTCGGGGGCGCGGGCGGCGGCGGCGTAGCTCCGGGCGTCGGGGGCGTGGGCGGTGGCGGCGTAGCTCCGGGCGTCGAGGCCGGGGCGTCGGGGGCG
>LR738710.1:828277330-828334357 GCA_902687465.1 Secale cereale | reverse complement strand
GAGGGAGAGAGAGGTGTCGGGGAGAGGGGGGCGAGGGCGTCGGCGGTGAGGGAGAGAGAGGCGTCAGGGAGAGGGGGCGAGGGCGTCGGCGGTGAGGGAGAGAGAGGCGTCGAGGAGAGAGGGGGGAGAGATCTGGCGAGAGGGAGAGAGAGGAGGGTGCGGCCGGCCCCAAGTATGGGGGATTACTAATGGCGCACCGCTGCTATGTGCGCCATAAGTATGTGGATTCTAATGGCGCACCGCCCCCAGGTGCGCCGTTAGTATTGTGTTCTACTCACTAGCCCGACAGAAAGCTATATGTTTCACCTAACCCACTACCTAACAGAACCCCCACACTAGCCCGACTAGTCAGCAGTCTGCACACCCACCAGGAGGTCCTGGGTTCGATTCCCAGCCTCCCCAATTTTTTTTTGTTGCTTTTAAAAAATGTTGTTTGACACTTATTTGTGTTTAAATATGTTCAAACTTGTTTAAATCATAACAGTAATATTTTTTTTATAAAAAAGTAATATTTTTTAACAAATATCATCAAATTTGTTATTTGAAAATATTTATGAATATGAAAAAATATCATCAAATTTATTATTTTGAATATATCATGGGTCGGCGGCGACGGTTGAGTAGGGGAATCGAGGGTGCAGGGGGTCGGCGGCGGCGGCCGGTGGATCGGGGGGTGCTCGGCGGCGGCGGTTGAGTAGGGGGATCGAGGGTGCGGGGGGACGACGGCGGCGGCCGGTGGACCGGGGGGTGCTCGGTGGCGAGGGGGACCGGAATCTAGCGAGGTGGGATAGCGATCGAGATGGAGGGGGGGTCGAGATCGAGTGTCCATGAAATTTAAAAATATTCATGATAGTTCAAAAAGTGCCCATGAAATACAATCGAGAAATGAAGGGTACGATTTAAATACAATCGATCTTAGCTAGCTATTTGTTCACAATCTTCTTGCCCTTCTTTTTCGCAAATGGAGTTCTTCTGTGGAACGGACGTCCTTTAGGTAGGGTGGTCCTGCTTCTTCTTGTGGTGTAAGCTGCTACTTCATCATCGTCGTCATGTTCGATCCTCGGGTCGCCGTACTTGTCGAAGTCTTGCTCATTGGCTACTCCATCCATTTCGATGATCTTCCTTTTGCCTCTCCTCACGACAACACGACTGGGCTTTGACGGATCGGTAATGAAGAAGCATTGGTCAACTTGGGAAGCCAGTACCCATGGCTCATTTTTCGCGGTGACGTTTGCACCCGCGGTCTTGGATTTGGCTTGGGGTATAACCATGGTGGTGAAATACCGGTCTTCTTTTAGGACGCTCTTGGCCCATCTGACACGGAACATCGGGACCTTCTCTCCAGCGTAGCTCAGCTCCCAGATCTCCTCGATCCTTTCGTAGTATCTGTCCTTGTCATTACCGGTGTAGGATTCCATCGTTACCCCGGAGTTTTGATAACCATCGCTCTTCATGTCCTTGGCCTCGGTGTAGAATGTGTAGCCGTTGATATTGTACGCCTCATAGGTCATCAGGTTGTGCTCGGCGCCCTGTGACAAGGCGAATATGAGTTGTTCTTCCGCGGAAGAATCATCATGTAAAGGGTACGACAGAAGCTTCTGCTTGAACCAATGCGTGAAACATGAGTTGTGCTCTTTGATTATATCTCCGTCCGTCCTCTGTTGGCCTCGGTCATTGTACGTCTTCTCAATAAAGGTTTTGTGCTGAACCACCCAAGGATCGACCACGTCTATGTGTTGTAGCGCGACTAGGTTTGCTCTTTCAAAGTCAGCGAGTCGACCCTCGAAGTCGACATGCATTTCGCGGCGACCCTCACGGTGACCCCATCCAGCGAGCCTGCCGAGGTGCCTGTTGACGGGCAGACCAACGGGGTTCTCGATGCCTAGATAATTCGTGCAGTAGGAGATGCACTCTTCGGTCAGAAAGCCCCTGGCTATGCTTCCCTCTGGACGTGACATGTTGCGAACGTATCCTTTGATGACACCATTCATCCTTTCGAACGGCATCATGCTGTGCAGGAACGTCGGCCCGAGTTGGATGATATCGTCCACGATATGGACCAGCAGATGCACCATAACGTCGAAGAATGCGGGCGGGAAGTACATCTCAAGCTCGCATAGTATCACCATGATCTCTTCCTGTAGCCTTCTGAGTTGCCTCACGCCAACAGACTTCCGAGAGATGACGTCGAAAAAGTTGCATAGGCCAAATAGGGTTTCACGAACGTGCGCGTCCATGATACCACGGATTGCAACTGGAAGTATCTGCGTCATCAGCACGTGACAGTCATGAGACTTCATCCCGCTGAACTTCAGCTTCGCCCGGTCTAGGTATCTGCTTATCTTCCCCGCGTAACCGTAAGGAAGTTGTACTCCTACGAGGCAGGTGAAAAACTGCTCGATCTCCTCCTGACTTAGAGTGAAGCACGCGGGAGGGTAGTCATTTCCGGTCTTCTTGGCCTTTTTGCCTTTGCGACGACTTTCCGTGTCCTGCTTCGCCTCATCATCATCATCATCATCATGATCATCATATATAGCGTGAAGCTCATGCCTGATGCCCATTGATTTCAAGTCTGCCCTTGCTTTCGGCCCATCTTTGGTCCTCTCTGGCATGTTGAGCAGGGTACCAAGCAGACTCTCGCACACGTTCTTCGTGATATGCATTACATCAAGGCTGTGAGGCACACGGTGGATCTTCCAGTACGGCAAGTCCCAGAAAACAGACCTCGTTTTCCATACCTTCAGCAGCGGCTCTGGCGCCTTTCGCTTCTTTCCCGGCTCTGGCGCCTTTTGCTTCTTTCCCGGCAGTGGGCAATCTTTCCAATTTTTCAACAGCTCGTCTATTTCCTCGCCGCTCCTCGTACGCGGGCGTCCTCGGGGTTCGGTTTCACCATCGAACAGATCCTTGCATTTTCTCCACAGGTCATCGTCGCGAAGCCACCTTCGATGTCCCATGAACACGGTTTTCGAAGACCCGGGATCTCTATCTAGCTGGCGATACGTTGTGTCATCCATGCACCTGACGCATCCAGAAAATCCGTGGACCACCTGCCCCGCGACATATCCGTAACCGAGATAGTCGTGCACCGTCGTGAGCAGCGCGGCTCTCATAGGGAAATATTCTTTCTTTGCGGCATCCCACGTATTGGCTGGCGTTTTCCACAGCGTGTCTGGCTCCTCTTTCAGCAGCCCCAGATACAGATTGATGTCGTTCCCTGGTTGTTTCGGTCCGTCAATTAGCATACTCATGTGAATGTACTTCCTCTTCATGCACAACCAGGGGGAAGGTTGTACATCCACACAAACACAGGCCAGGTGCTATGTGTGCTTCTCTGGCTGCCAAACGGATTGACTCCATCGGTGCTCGCGCCCAGCACGATGTTCCTTTGATCGTTCCCAAATTCTAGGTCTTCGAAGTTCAACGCTTGCCACTGGCTCGCATCCGTAGGGTGACTCAGCATCTTGTCTTTTTTATCTATCTCCGGATCATTTGCGTCATCTTCTCGCTTCTTCTCCTCCCTATCCGCGTGCCAACGCAGGAGCTTTGCTACCTTAGGGTCCGCGAAATACCGCTGCAGACGAGGAGTGATCGGAAAGTACCACACCACTTTTCGAGGAGCTTTCTTCCTCTTCTTGTATCGAGTGACGCTGCACACCGGACATATGGTAGACTCCGCGTGCTCGTCCTGATAAATGATGCAATTGTTCATGCACACATGGTATTTCACGTGCGGTAAATCTAGAGGACACACGATTTTCTTCGCCTCCTCCAAACTGGTGGGGCACTTGTTCCCCTTGGGAAGACGTTCGTGCCAGAATGACATGTTCTCGTCGAAGCATGCGTCGGTCATTTTGTGTTTTACCTTCATCTCCAGAGCCATGAGCGTTACTTTCAGGCGGGTATCCTCGGGCCTGCATCCTTCATACAATGGAGTAACCGCGTCTAACTCAAGTTGATCCATCTTGGCTTTCTCTCGGGCGGCAGCTCTTGCGTTATCGGTCTGCTTGAGAAGCAGCCCTTGAATATGAGGGTCCTGCACCCAGCCCATCGATGGTCCAGCGTCGTCTGCTCCGCCGGCATCATCATCTTCATGATCATGCCCGTCGTCTGCTCCGGCATCTTCCTCATCATCATGTCCTGCATCTTCTACATGATGACTGTGTACAGCATCACCGTCGTGATCATCTCCTGGGGATTCTTCGTCTTCTCGCCCGCCCGAGCCGCGGTGGTTGTCTTGCTGCCCTTCCTCATTTCTTGCCCGGCCCCCATGGACGACTTCGTAGTCATCTTCATCACCTTGCCACCAATAGCCATCCATGAAACCACGCAAGAGCAGGTGGTCCCGCACCTGCCCGGAATCCGGGTCCACAATAAGGCTCTTCAGCTTGCATCTTCGACACGGACATCTTATCTCCTGTCGGGGAAACTGACCGCCCACGAACACCTATGGGACCGGAGCCCCTTCTACTTTGCGGTAAGGGAGCGGAGGGAGCACGGAGAGCAGATCGAGGAGCACACGCGGGCAGTTTACCCATGTTCGGGCCGCGCGGACGCGTAAAACCCTACTCCTGCTTTGGTTGTATTCAGTTCTTGGGCTCGGGAGCTTGAAGATCTACAGTACCAGCTACACCGAGCGAGGGAGTGAGCGAGTTTCTGGGATCGAACCCCCTCTACGTTGTGCATGGGCCTCCTTTTATAGCTCAAAGGGGTCACCGACAGGTGTCAACGTAGAGGAGGGTAAAAATGTAAAATCGGTGGTAGTTGTAACAGTGCATGAACAGTATATGAACAGTGGTCTTCACCTAATTCTGATGGTGGGGGACAAGGGCATTGAATGCCCATCGCCGTCGCCCAAAAAGCGTCCGTCCAAGCGTCTCCGTTCGCCACGGCGATAGCCTCGTCACTGCGGCTTGCCACCGTGTACCCCAGGCTGCACAGCCATCTGCCACGTGCCCCTGGAAGGGCCCCAGGGCGACGCGTGGCCAGATGAGCTGGAGCGCAGGCACACAGCATAAGCTTCCTCGGCAAGCACCTTGCCGGGGTCGCAACCTTGCCGGGCCCGGAAGCTTGCCGCTCTCCGAGCCCTGCCGGGGCGCATGATGCACCGCGATATACCTTCTTGAGGTGTCGTTCTTTGGTCTTCCTGGCAAGCTCCTCTTGCCAGGGTCTTGTGCTAGGATGGTAACTTTGAGCCTGGTGCGGCCTTCCCGGCAAGCTCCTCTTGCCGGGGTCTTGTCTCTTAACTTGAATACTTTGTTCTTGAATGGCTTCAAGGGGTCCAGAGTGGGCTTTGGCGGGCGCGTGGCGAGCCAGACCATGGGACGCTGCTACTGCCCGTGCACAAGTCGGGATACTAAGGTAGCCGTACTTTAGTACAACGACAGGAGCCCCCGGGCCTGGGCCACACACGGTGCCGAGCGCTGTTGGGCCAGGCCCAGAACATGCACGGGCACACGCGGCCCACGGCGCGCCATTTCCCACTCCAGATTCGCCGCATCCCTTCCTAACGGCACGCGTCGGTTCGGCGTCGTGGGAGAGATCGTGGCCTGTTTCTTTAATGAAAAATGCGAAACGTCCCCCACTTCCCCCTTAAAAGCAGAGGAAGCAGGGGCAGTTTCCCTCCATTACCTTCATTGCGCCTTGAATCTCCAGAAACCCCCGTCGCTCTCTGCCTCCGCAAGGGTCGACAGAGAGCCGAGCTCCACCCTCTCCTCCGCCGTCTCCTACATCCGCAGCGCCGTCGACCTCCCCGCTGTCCCCGCCATGGCCCCGAAGAGCGACAAGGCGAAGAGTGACCAGGCGAAGAAGGAGAAGTCCGAAAAGGCGGCGAAGTTGGCAGCCATGCGGAGAAGGAGGGTGGTCTTCCCTCCGAGGCTCGGCGCGAGGGAGCTGCGGGACAAGTACTACTTGTTCTGGGCGAGGGAGACGAAGTCTCATCCTCGCACCCGGGTCCTCCCCGCCGTAGCCGTCGACATGTTCCTCGGAGGTTACTACTACTTCGCTGCATTCTTCCATTGCGGTCTCTGTCCTCCGTATTCGGAATTTTTCTGCGATGTGATGAACACCTATGGACTCCACCTCTTAGATTTTACCCGAATGTCGTCCTCACTTTGGCCGTTTTCGCACATTTGTGCGAAAACTATGTCGGGGTCCACCCAAACGTAGCCCTCTTCCGCCACTTCTTCACGCCTAGAGTAGAATCTGGATCCCCACTCTCCGGCGGTATCTCCTGGATCTTCAGGCTCGGCAAGAAGGAGGCGTACTTGATTGGAGAGCTACGCGGCAAGTGGGAAGAGTGGAGAGCCGATTGGTGCTGGGTTCTGGAAGATGCGCCCGAGCCGTTTACCTCGCCGCGCCAGACTGCAATAGTGCGCGGCAAGGATTGGAGCGATTTGGCCCCGGAGGATGACAAGCTGCAGATTGCCCTTACTAGGATCCTTCGCCTCCGGGCTGCCAACCTGACTGTGGGTGAAGTTGGGGCCGATTTCCTCCGCCGCCGCATTGCCCCTCTGCTGGAAAGGAAGAGACCCGCTTGGGAGTTCGGCAACGCGGCAGACCGCATGAGGCTGCGCCCCGGGCTGAACTATAACTTCACTGTCTTGGAGCTGAAGGGAATGGCCCGGGAACTGTTCAAACACGACCCCAAGCATAAGGAGTGGTTCACACCGTCCCGGGGAGTAGTTCCGTTGTGCAACAACACTGCCCTTAGTGCCATCCGCGCGGTGATGCCCGAGTGCGACTCCCACGGGGTTGTCCCCACCTGGCTGGTGCCTTCAGCGGAGACTGTGCAGGCCTTCTTCGACAACCTGGTCGAAAAGCCACGCAACGCCGAGGAGAAGAAGGGCCTCACCCGGGAGACCACCGATCGGGATGTGGCATATATAGCTAGCAGGATGGAGGAGGCCGCCGCGGCTGCGGCCGCAGGCGAATTTGGATACACCGTGGACGAAGCAGAGGCAGCGGACGCAGTGAGCCAAGCCGAGGAGGCGGAGATCCTCAAGCTGCTGAAGATTGCGCCCGAGGAGTTTGCCGGGGAGCCTGCCGGGAAGCCTGCCGGGACGAGCGGGGCTGCCGGGCCAGGCTCTGAGTCCAGTGAGCCCGCCGAGGAGGACGCCGAGTCGGGCGATTCTGACGAAGACTCGGGCGGGTCACTGAACCTCGACGATGACGCTTCCTCATCCTCGGAGAACTCTCCGCCGCCGCCAAGTCCTCCGCCACAGCAGAAGAAGCGCCTCCGCAAGGCCGCTGAGACGACGAGGCCACAGGCGCCCCGACAACAGCCGAAGCATCGTGCGACGCGCACCACCACGACGAGCAAGGTCGTCAAGGAGGCGCCCCGAGCCTGAGAGACAAGCGGAGGGGGATCTTTCCGGAGTGGCTCTGGTGCTCCTTCTGCCCCTCGGTCTTCAGCGACGACCGGCGCGGGGTCTTCACAACCCGCAGCTCCGGAGCCCGCCAAGCGCCCGAGGGAACCTTCTCCTCCAGCTCCTCGCGCTGGAGCACATGAGGCGCAGTTTGATTTCTCCGCCCTCAGCTCCGATGAGGAGGAGGAAGAGTAAGTACTTGCAATTTTCATTTCCTTTGATTTTGTCTTGATTTTTCGTGCTTGGTTCTAATTCTGATCTTGTTTGGCTTCCAGGACCTTGACCCAGCGGATGGCGAAGAGGGCCAAGATCCCTGTGGTTGACCTTGAGGACGACGAGCCCGTCGCAGCGGCAGGCGATGCGCCAGCAACAGGCTTGCCGGACCAGCCTGCTGCTCCAGAGAGCAGCCCCCAGCGCAGCCCCCAGCGTAAGCTTTGTGTTCACTTTTCTGCTTGGCGGGCGCGCTTGAGGTTGTTATCCTTATTGATATCTTGTTGTCTTGTGCAGAAGTGGAGCCGCAGCCGCAGGAGCACCAGGAGGTCGCCCCCGACGAGCCGCTTGCTCCACCCTCCCCGCCAAGGATGAGCTCCCCGGCAAGGGACAGCGCTCCGCCAAGGACGGGTACTCCGCCGAGGGCAAGTACCCCGCCAAGGGCGAGCAGCCCGACAAGGGTGAGCACCCCGCCAAGGGAGGGCGCAAGCGGCCCTCCGCCAGCAGGGGCCACTACTACGCCGCCAAGGGAGAGCTCCCCGGCGAGGGACCCCGTCATCGAAGAGGCCCGCGCAGGTAAACCATTGTACTTTCTTCTTCTTGGATTCTTTTTTTTGGATATTTGCTTGACAATTCTTTCTTTTCTTTTTCTTCTGTTGTCAGACCCGCCCGCCCCGGAGCCGATGGAGACGGAGACCATCGCCGAGGAGGAGGTGCGCGGCGAAACTGGCGACGGCACCGCCGCGGAAGGAATGGTCGGCGCCGACGAGCCAGCCGCCGAGGAGACTGCCCCAACCGCTGACGCCGCGGCTGGGGAAGGGACCGGCGACCACACCGCAGGCCCGGAGGCCGCAGGAGCGCCGGACGCTGCACCGGCCGCCGACCCCTCCGCCTCCGCACCTGGGTCGGGCGTCTATCTGGAGGCCGCCAACGGGGTCTTCATCCAAGTCTCGTGGGCGTCCTCATCAAGGGCACCAGCGGAGGGGGAGACCTTCGACGGAGAAGTTCTCGCCTCCGCCGGGTTGAAGGTTGTCGACGCGCCCGGCAGCAGCGACGAGCCCGAAGAGGAGCAACTCCTGCGTCGACTCTTGGGTTTGTACCGGGCCAGGCAAGCCAAGCTGGAGTCCCGAGAGGCTCTGGCTGCCAAGGCCGGCGTTGACTTGGAGAAGCATGCTGCGGAGCTCCGTGCCGCTAACCAGGCGGCCCTCCGAAACTTGGCGGAGGAGCGCGGAGAGCTTGCCGGAGCACACCAAGCATTCCTCCTCGAGAAGGCCGAGGTGGAGGAGCAGCAGCGACTGGCCGCCGAGGAGCTGTCTCGGCGGGAGGGAGAGCTCAACCAGCGGAAGGTCGACCTCGACAGTCACGAGGACGACCTCACCGCCCGTGAGCAGGCCATTGGCGGGGCTCTGCAGGAGGCGAGGGATGCCGCCGCTGCCGCAGAGACCGCCAAGAGGGATCTGGAGGCCAGGGTGGCGCGGATGGAGCTGAACCTGAAGGCAAGTGAGGACAGGGTCACTGCGCTCAACGTGGCGCGGGAGAAGGACGCCCACACCAACTCGGAGCTGCAAGTCCGCCTCTCCGAGAAGGGCAAGGAGCTCACTGACGCCAGGGACTCCATCGCTGACTTAGAGCTGAAGGTTTCCACCCTCACCGACTCGCTCAACGCCGCCCGGGACCGCGAGACGAAGCTGAAGGACGATCTCCGCACTGAGAGGCTCTTGCTGGAGAGTGCCGCTGTCTCGCAAAACAACTTCTAGCGGACGGTAGAGCAGTGGACCGAGGAGCTCGTCGCCTCCGCGGCCAACGTCGACAGGGAGATGGTGGCGCTGAGGGCGGAGCACCTCGCGTACTCCCCCGACGAGAGCCTCCCCCACAGCGCCAAGCTGAGCCTGTTCTTCAGAGGGGTGGCGCCGGCGCTTGCGCAGCTACGGGAGAAGATCCCCTCGCAGCTGGCTGACGAGGCGCGCCGGCTTTGCATGGGTACCATCGAGCGGGTGTTGTCGAAGATTGTCTACCGCAACCCCGGGATCAACCTTGTCAACGTCCTCCGGACCCTGCCGCCTGAAGCCGACCAGGAGGCGTTGAAGGCACAAGTCGCCCATATCGTAGCCAAGGCGGGCAAGATCCAGAGGGTCGATGGAGACCGTAGAGACTAGGCTTCCTTCTTCTCGCTTTCCTTGCCGCTGTTGATTAAGTCATGGGTAGTAGTTGGTTAGAACAGCGGCAAGTTATCTCTGTAATATATACCTTTATTTTGGGTAATCAATGCAGTGTTATCTCCCTTGCTTAGTCCTTTCACTTTGTATGCTTTCCACCCTACGCTTTTAGGGAACTCGCCGGCAAAGGGACCCTTGCCGCGAGCGCTGAGTGCTGGACTCTTAGCAGCCTGCTAGCAATGCCCTTGTCGGCAAGAAACCTTGCCGCAGCTAGTCGCAGCACACTTAGATTGCTGAGCGAACTCGAAAACGAAGTAAGGGCGCGACACTTGTCGCAGCTCACTTAAGCCGTTGAGCGTGCTCGAAACAAAGTAAGGGTGCGGCTAGCCACGGGTAGGTTCCTCCGCGCACGGGTTTTCCATACAAAGTGTGGTTGTTCAAGGAAGACAACTAAGAATTTTTTTAAAAAATTTGAATTGCTCAAACTCTGGAAACTTAGCTTTCATGAATTGTTTGCTTCCCGGCAAGGCTTCCCTTTCTTGAACAGCACTTGGTTCATACCTCTATCTCCTTCCCCCCCGGCAAACTTGTGCGCGAGGAACACTTCTTCTGTTTTAAGAGATAAAGGAAAAGAAGAGGAAACACTAGTATAGGGCCTTGCGACTTGTTACTGCTTACCGGGGATGTGTGCTGCACAAGGTGTCAGATGATGCATGCAAGTAAAAAAATAAATGCATGAAATGACAAATAGTGCGTAGCACAAAAGTTTTACTGATGCACGGGGTCTGCGCCCGGCTTTGTACAAAGGTTTACATACAACAACGGCAAGACTTGTACAAAAGGTGGTTGCCAGAACGGATCACGGCAACCGCGCCTTATGGGTGAAACTTGCGAAGATGCTCTATGTTCCAAGAGTTGCTCACCGATAAGCCTTCTTCGGTCTCAAGGCGGACAGCACCGGGCCTTGTGACTTGTCTCACCCGATAAAGGCCTTCCCACTTCGGCGTCAACTTGTTGGAGCCCTTGGCGGACTGAACGCGCCGAAGAACAAGGTCACCTTCCTCGAGACTCCTGGCTTTGACCTTGCGGCTATGATAGCGGCGCAAGGCTTGCTGGTATCGAGCAGCTCGTACAGCAGCCTGGAGACGGTCCTCCTCGAGGAGCAATGCATCATCTTGCCGCAGTTGCTCTTGCTCGAGCTCGTCGTAAGCGAGCACTCGAGGAGACCCGTATACGAGTTCCGTGGGGAGAATTGCCTCTGCTCCATAGACAAGAGCAAAGGGTGTCTGTCCGGTGGCTCGATTTGGTATCGTCCTGATTGACCAAAGAGCCGCCGGCAACTCCTCTATCCAGTTTCTTCCGCACTTGTGCAGCCTGTCGAAGGTTCTTGTCTTGAGCCCGCGCAGCACTTCAGCATTTGCCCTCTCTGCTTGACCATTGCTCCTCGGGTGAGCAACAGAAGCAAAGCAGACCTTGACACCAAGATCTTGGACGTACTGCATGAAGGTGCGGCTTGTGAACTGTGTGCCGATGTCGGTAATGATCCTGTTAGGGACCCCGAAACGGCAAACTATTGACCTGAAGAACCTGACTGCTGACTGTGCTGTTACCTTTCTCACTGGTTCCACTTCTGGCCACTTTGTGAACTTGTCGATTGCAACGTACAAGTACTCAAAGCCCCCGACTGCGCGGGGAAAGGGGCCGAGGATATCGAGCCCCCAGACCGAGAAGGGCCAGGACAAAGGGATCGTCTGGAGAGCTTGAGCTGGCTGGTGAATTTGCTTGGCATGGAACTGGCACGCTTCACACTTGGTTACTTGTGCAGTTGCATCTTGGAGGGCTTCTGGCCAAAAGAACCCTTGCCGGAACGCCTTCCCGGCAAGTGCTCTTGCGCCAATGTGGTGGCCACATATGCCTCCGTGTATCTCTGCTAACAGCTTCTGTCCATCTTCCCGGGAAATGCACTTCAACCTGACACCGTTGAGTCTTCTTCTGTACAGTTCGTTGCCAACGAACTGGTACATACTTGACTGCCTGGTTATCCTCTCTATCTCTTCTGGTTCTTCGGGAAGTTCTCCAGTCTGAAGAAAACGGATGATTTGTTGTGCCCATGCTGGAGCCTGAGGCTCAACAACAAGGACTAAAGGCACCAGGGCTGCTGTGGGAACCTCAGCTTCTACGGCAAGAACCTGTGGCTCTGCCGGAGCTGAGTGTTCCCCGGCAAGCCTGCTGGGGCAAGGCTTGTCGGGAACGCCTGCTTCAACTGTACAGGCCCTTGGGTCCGCAGGAGCAGATTGTTCCTCAGCATCTTGGTTGTTGTTCTTGGGGACCTTGGCAGCGGCTTCGGGAAGATCCGCCGGCAAGTAGTCACCGGAGACCAACTTCCTCTTCTTACTTTGCCCAATTGATGGTGTGACGGATGGCTGAGTTAGCTTGAGCACGAAGACCCCTGGTTCTACAGGTAACTTCATTGCAGCACACTTTGAGAGGCCATCTGCGACATCGTTCTGAGCTCTTGGAACGTGCTGCATCTGCAGGCCTTCAAAGTGTTCTTCAAGCTTCCTCACTTCATCGACATAAGCTTCCATCAAGGGACTCTGGTAACTCTTGTTTACTTGTCGGACCACCAATTGTGAATCTCCCCGCACAATCAGCTTCTTAATCCCAAGTTCGGCCACAATTCTGAGACCGGCAAGCAAACCTTCATACTCAGCAGTATTGTTTGTCGCTTGCTCCTTGGGAAAGTGCATTTGAACAACATACTTGAGGTGCTCTCCGGTGGGCGCTATGAGTAACACGCCAGCGCCGGCGCCTTGCAGCGAGAAGGCACCATCAAAGTACATTATCCACTCTTTCCTTGCTTCTTGGACGGGGATGCTTGTCTCTGGAACTTCTTCATCTGGTGTTGGTGTCCATTCTGCTATGAACTCTGCCAAAGCTCTGCTCTGTATAGTTGAAGTACTCTCAAACTTGAGACCAAAGCTTGACAGCTCCAGTGCCCACTCGACGATCCTGCGTGTTGCTTCTGGATTTTGCAATATCCTCTTCAACGGAAAGCGAGTGACCACTGTTATCTCGTGTGCTTGGAAGTAATGGCGCAGCTTTCTTGAGGCCATGAGGAGACCGAAAAGTAACTTCTGCACCCCAGAGTATCTTGATCTAGCCCCCTGCAATAGGGAACTTACAAAATAAACTGGGCGCTGCACCATCCTCTTTCGCACTTCCCCTTGTTCCTGCGTAGACTTGTCCTTGTCGGGGCCAGAGCTTGTTGGGGAAACCCCCTGCTTGTCGCTGGATGTGCTTGCCGGAGATGTGGGTTCCTCATCTGCCTCCCTCTCCGCTACTAACGCAGCACTAACCACTTGATTGGTTGCCGCTAGGTACAGCAGCAACTTCTCTTGTGGCTTAGGTGCGACAAGTATTGGAGTGGAGGACAGGTATCCTTTCAAATCTTGCAGCGCTGCCTCCGCTTCCGGAGTCCATTTCATAGGACATGCCTTCTTCAAGATTTTGAAGAAAGGCAGGGCGCGTTCTGCAGACTTTGAAATGAACCTGCTGAGGGCAGCCACACAACCAGCAAGTCTCCTTACGTCCTTGACGTGCTTCGGGGCTTCAATCTGCTCGATGGCTTTTATCTTGTCGGGATTGGCTTCAATCCCCCTCTGGGACACAAAGAACCCGAGAAGCTTGCCGGAGGGGACTCCGAAAACGCACTTCTCGGGGTTCAACTTGAGTTGTATCTTGCGCAGATTCTCAAAGGTCTCTCCTAGGTCTTGAATCAGGGTATCCTTGCTCTTACTCTTGACCACTATATCATCCATGTAGGCTTCTACATTTCTGTGTATCTGTGGCTCAAAAGCAGTGTGTACCACCCTTGCAAATGTTGAGCCAGCATTCTTTAATCCAAAGGGCATGCGTATGAAGCAATATGTGCCACATGGAGTAATGAATGCAGTCTTCTCTTCATCTTCCTCAGCCATGAATATCTGTTGGTATCCTGAGTATGCATCGAGAAATGAAAGCAACTCACATCCAGCCGTGGAGTCAACAATCTGGTCGATGCGCGGCAAGGGAAAAGGATCCTTGGGACAAGCTTTATTCACATCAGTGAAGTCTATACAAAGTCTCCATTTCCCATTAGCCTTTCGCACGACAACTGGATTAGCCAACCATGTAGGATGGAGTACGCCTCTAACCAGGCCTGCTGCTTCCAACTTCTTTATCTCTTCAGCTATGAACTCTTGGCGCTCCACAGCTTGCTTCCTGACCTTCTGCTTGACGGGCCGCGCGTGAGGACAAACAGCAAGCTTGTGCTCAATTACCTTCCTAGGAACGCCGGGGATGTCAGAAGGTTGCCATGCGAACACGTCGACATTCGCCCGCAGGAAGGCAACGAGCGCGCTTTCCTATTTGGGGTCGAGCGTAGCACTGATGGTGAAGGTACCACCAGTGCCGTCCTCCTTGGCGGACACCTTCTTGGTTGCCGGTGGAGCTGCCATTCCTTTCTTGCACTTGCCGGTGGAGCTCGATGGTGCGTCCTCGACGGCAGCGCAGCACTCCGAAGAGGTGCGTTTGCCGGAGTGGGCTCCAGAGCTCTTGCCGGACTTGGTCTTGGTCTTCCCCCCGGGAGCTTCAGCGGCAAGTGTCTTACTGTCTGCCGTAGCTGCTGCGTCCCGGTAGATCTTGTCGGCGCAGATAAGCGCGTCCTTCTTGTCGCCGGGGACAGAGATGACGCTTATCGGCCCCGGCATCTTGAGCATGTTGTAGGCATAGTGGGAAGCTGCCATGAACTTGGCGAGCGCAGGACGGCCAAGTATCCCATTATACGGCAATGGGATATCGGCAACGTCGAACGTGATCCTCTCCGTCCTGAAATTGAGTTCTCCGCCAAAGGTCACCGGCAGCGTGATCTTCCCCTTCGGCTTGCTCCTTCCCGGGTTGATCCCTTGGAACGACCCGGTTTCCTCGAGCTCGCTATCGGGAATCTGCAGTTTCTTGATCACAGCGGAGGAGATCAAGTTGAGGCCGGCCCCGCCGTCTACCAACATCTTGGTGACCTTGAGGTTGCGGATAGTTGGTGAGACCAACATCGGCAAACACCCGACCGCTGTTGTGCGGTCAGGGTGGTCCTCAAGGTCGAAGATGATGGGCGTGCTGGACCATTTCAGCAGCCTGCGTGACTCGACGGGTGGCTCAGCTGCATTCACTTCCCGCACCCATTGCTTGAGTTGGCGGTGGGAAGTGTGCAGAGAGGCACCTCCGTCGACACACAAAACCTCTATGGCCTTCTGGAACTCCTGCTCGCTGTTGTCTCCTTCATCCATGTCCTCGTCATCGTCTTCGTCCTCATCCTTGTCGCGGCCCCGGGGAGGTCTGTCACCTTGCCGCTGCTTGGCCTTGCCGCGGCGTCCTCCCCGGCCGTTGAACGGCCGCTTCTTGCTGGGCTCTCCCCCGCCTCCTTGGGCCTTCTCCTTGTCGCGACGCTCGTATTCAGCCTTCTGCTGCTCTACGAGGTACTCTACCCTCTTGCAGTTCTGGAGATCGTGGCCCTTGGTGCGGTGGATCTTGCAGTACTGCTTGTCAGAGCCGTCCTGCTTGTCGGCTGCCGCTACAGGGGCGGACTCCTTGCTGGAGCCACCAGCCTGTGTCTTCTTGGCGGGAGCCTCCTTGCCGGACTGCTCGACAACCAGTACCTCCTTGTTCTTCTTCTTTCTATTGTTCTGCCGCTGGTTTTTCCTTGCCGGGGCGGCATCCTCACTATCTGTTCCTCCTGCTCCAGTATCCTCTCCGGGGAGTCTCCTCCCCTCTTCAGCGCGGGCGCACTTGTCAGCCAGAGCATAAAGCTCGCTGACGTCCCGGATCTTGGTCATCGCCATCTCCTCCCTCATCCGGCGGTTGCGCACGTTCTGGTGGAACGCGCTGATAACCGCGGCAGGGTGGACATCGGGGATGTTGTGCTGAACGCAGCTGAACCTTTGGATATACTTTCGCAGGGATTCTCCCTCCTTCTGGGCGAGGATGTGGAGATCGCTCTCCTGGCCGTGGGGCTTGTGACCGCCCGTGAAGGCGCCGACAAACTGGTGGCACAAATCCGCCCAAGAAGAGATGGAGTTCTCCGGCAAGTGCATAAGCCAAGACCTGACGTTTGGCTTAAGCACGAGCGGGAAGTAGTTAGCTAGAATCTTCTCGTCGCGTCCCCCGGCAGCCTGCACCGCAATGGTGTAGATGCTGAGGAACTCCGAGGGGTGTGTCTTGTTGTCGTACTTCTCGGGTACGTCGGGCTTGAAGTTCTTCATGCTGGGCCACTGGACTTGCCGCAGCTCTCGGGTGAACGCAGGGCAACCTGCCGCGTACGGCAAGTCGCCTGGTTCACCGGGCGCGTGCATGTCGACAGCAGTCCCGGCGCGCTGGTCGGACTGTCTTCGGGCTTCTCTTCGATGCTCGATACGAGTTCGAGCATCCTCTTGTCGCCTGTCGTCAAGGACTTGGCGCTGATCGCGGCGAGCCCGCGGATCTGACGACGCCGTAGAGTAGTCGTCGACGTTGATCCGGCGGGGTGGCGATTTCTGCTTCCGCGACGGGGAGTGCACGGTAGTTGCACCCCCGGCGGTCTTGTCTCCATCGGCCTTCGCTTGGTCGACTTGCCGCGGGCGTGATGTTGCCGGCTGCTGCGGCGTGTCGTTGTTGGCGAAGGCGATGAGGCTCTGGATTGTTGCCCTCCAGTCTTCGGCCTTGTCTGGCGATGGAGGGAAGTCAAGGAGCAGCTGGGCTCTTGCTAGAGCTTCTGCTGGAGAGGAGGGAAGCGGTGGCGAGCGGTGCGAGGAGCGAGATATGCTCGGACTCCTAACAGGGTTAGAAGGAGCATGGTCTCACCCTGGCGACCGCGCCTTACTCGTACCAGCGCGCTGGCCTTGAGCATCCCGCGACCCACCGGCTTGTCCCCGTCCCAGCAAGCGTATGGTACCCCCGGTACCACGTCGCTGCTGGTCCCGCACCTCCTGAGAGGGACGTGGTGCGTGCACGGACGCCAAGGTCTTGGAGTTCGCCCGGTCGTCCGTCTTGTCTTTAGACTTGGCGGCGCCGCGAGTGTCTTCGCTGGCGTCCACCCCTCCGCCAGCGTCTACCCCACCAACCGTTGGTTCTGGTGGTGGCGGGATCGACGCAGACGGGCCTCCGACCTCCGAAGCCTTCTTCTTCGGAGGCATGTTGATGTAGCCGATGAGGTTGATGAAGCTGGAGAGGTTGCTGAAAGTTTCGCCCGCGTGAGCGCCGGATCAGGTTCGCACAACCTCGACGCCCCCTACCTGGCGCGCCAAAGATGTCGGGGAAACTGACCGCCCACGAACACCTATGGGACCGGAGCCCCTTCTACTTTGCGGTAAGGGAGCGGAGGGAGCACGGAGAGCAGATCGAGGAGCACACGCGGGCAGTTTACCCAGGTTCGGGCCGCGCGGACGCGTAAAACCCTACTCCTGCTTTGGTTGTATTCAGTTCTTGGGCTCAGGAGCTTGAAGATCTATAGTACCAGCTACACCGAGCGAGGGAGTGAGCGAGTTTCTGGGATCGAACCCCCTCTACGTTGTGCATGGGCCTCCTTTTATAGCTCAAAGGGGTCACCGGCAGGTGTCAACGTAGAGGAGGGTAAAAATGTAAAATCGGTGGTAGTTGTAACAGTGCATGAACAGTATATGAACAGTGGTCTTCACCTAATTCTGACGGTGGGGGACAAGGGCATTGAATGCCCATCGCCATCGCCCAAAAAGCGTCCGTCCATGCGTCTCCGTTGGCCACGGCGATAGCCTCGTCACCGCGGCTTGCCATCGTGTACCCCAGGCTGCACAGCCATCTGCCACGTGCCCCTGGAAGGGCCCCAGGGCGATGCGTGGCCAGATGAGCTAGAGTGCAGGCACACAGCATAAGCTTCCCCGGCAAGCACCTTGCCGGGGTCGCAACCTTGCCGGGCCCGGAAGCTTGCCGCTCTCCAAGCCCTGCCGGGGCGCATGATGCACCGCGATATACCTTCTTGAGGTGCCGTTCTTTGGTCTTCCTGGCAAGCTCCTCTTGCCAGGGTCTTGTGCTAGGATGGTAACTTTGAACCTGGTGCGGCCTTCCCGGCAAGCTCCTCTTGCCGGGGTCTTGTCTCTTAACTTGAATACTTTGTTCTTGAATGGCTTCAAGGGGTCCAGAGTGGGCTTTGGCGGGCGCGTGGCGAGCCAGACCATGGGACGCTGCTACTGCCCGTGCACAAGTCGGGATACTAAGGTACCCCTACTTTAGTACACCGACATCTCCGTCTCGTTCTTTTGAAGCATCTCGGCCTTCGCGGACCTCAAAAACCTATTCACGATGCCTTCGGTCATCGTGCGCACCATGGTCGCCTGCGGGGTAGAGCACAACGATATTTTAGAACCAAGAAAAAATTTGCCATGACTTTCCCTAAAAATAGGACAAAAAAGAATGCTTAATGCCAAAATTCTCACCGAAACGGAAATGAATCAACATTCCGGGAAAATATTGGCAACTATCGCATTTCAAATACCGGTACACCTCCAAACACAAACACATATGCAACACAACAAACATATGCAACACCACAAACATACATAGATCTAGCTAGGCCATAAAAAGTTCATGTGCACATTGTTGTATGGAGAACAACATAAATATAGCTTCCCCCCTTACTTACCTATCAAAACAAGGTAATTTAACCACTTAATTTGAATGAATATATGGTGAAAATGAGGTGAAAAAGAGGAGGGACCCGAGAGGAGAGGAGGTGGAGAGAATGAAGTGGGGGAGAAAGTGAGTGTGTGGGTAGGAGAGGCTGTCCAAAATATCTTGTTGCTGCCCGCTTACTAATGGCGCACCAACTATAAATGCGCCATTAGTAATCAAGGTTACTAATGGCGCATTTATAATAGGTGCGCCATTACTAGTTTTGCAAAAAAAAATATACTAATGGCGCACTGTCACACAGTGCGCCATTACTAGTTTAAACTAGTAATGCCGCACTCTGGGACAGTGCGCCATTAGTAGTTTTGTAAAAAAAAGAATAAAAAATATCATAAAAAAAAGAACATTAATGGCGCACTTTACTGCTGGTGCGCCATTACTAGTTACAACTAGTAATGGCGCACTTCGTCCTGATGCGCCATTAGTATGTTTGAACAGGCGCGCTAGTTCAAAAAAAAACTTTTTGATACTAATGGCGCACTCCGGGCCTGGTGCGCCATTAGTAGTTTGAACTCTAATGGCGTATCTATTGCTGGTGCGCCATTACTATATACTAATGGCGCACTGCTTGTCTGATGCGCCATTAGTATCAATTCCATCTATAGCCCTTTTCCTAGTAGTGGTACTATGTTATGTGTTGATAAGTGTTGAGTGGGTGGATCTATGCTAGTACACTCTCTAGACTAAGATGAGTGCACTCTTATGATTAAACACCTTGCAAGCATCCGCAAATACAAGATAGTATTTAAGGCAAAAGCCTAACCATAGCAATACGATCGATGATCCATTGTTCCCTTGTGCAAAAGCGTGCGAACTGGGGTTCAGGTTTCTGTCACTCCGGCAACTCACCGTAAGCATTATTTGTACACAATATATTCCCCTAGGTCCTTAATAAGGTGAAGTGTTGAGTGTTCGACTCACACAACACCACTAGTAGAATGACAACACAACTTAAGTATCAAACAATACATATTACTTCAACAGCATATGACTACTAACAACAAGACTTTTCCCATGTCCTCAAGAACTAAGGTAACTACTCACAAGACATAAAAGAGATCATGATCAGTGGAGATAAATGGATGATAAACAATCTGGACATAATGATATTTCTTCAACAAAACTCAATAGCATTCACCACAAAGTAGTAATCAACACCGATGGAGTAGAGAGGATAGATAGTACGAGTTACAACACAAGTTGCAATTGTGAGATGAGATTTGGATGAAGATGGAGATGGTGCTGGTGTTGGGGATGATGATCTCGATGATGCCCGTGACGATGGTGATGACGATGGCGATGATCTCCCCTTCCAGGAGGTGATCTCCCCGGTGAAATCTGCCCGCCGGAGATGGCTTTTTCTTCTCTGTAGGTTTCCGCCACGGAGCGGCGGCGGAACTCCGTAAAAACACTCGTTTTTAGGGTTTTCGGATAACGGAGAGTATATAGGCAAAAGGGTGCAGCCGGAGGTGGGCCAGGGGGTCCAGGCGCCCCCCCCCCCCTCCCCCCCGGCGCGGCCAGGGGGGCGCGCCCCCAGGGCGCCTGGACGCCCTGTGGCCCCCCTCTGGTTACCCTTTCGCGTGTCTTCGTGATTCGTCTGAAAAATACTCTCCGTCGATTTTCAGGTAATTTGGAGGTATTCTTCTTCAGCAACTCAGCGTCCACTTTTTACCGCTGAATCCTGCGTCTGCTGTTTCGGCACCGGAAAGTTGCAAACTGTGTAAAATAGGCCAAAACAACATAAGAACATCATCGTAATGTGAAATATATCAATGAATAAGGATAAATTATGATACAAAATAGTGATGCATTTTGGACGTATCAACACCCCCAAGCTTAGACCTCGCTTGTCCCCAAGCGAATACTGAGCTCGGTAAACCTGTCCACAAGTTTATAGAGTGAAGTGTCGATAAATAGAATACGGACAAGAAGCATCACAGTTTCTTCACCAACTTAAATATCCTCAACAGCAATCTTCAATTCATAAGGCCCTTATAGAAGAGTGGTAACACTTATATTCGGAAGTAGGGCTAAGGAAACTCATCAAATCATGGCAAACATGTCCTTTGGTCAAAGAACAACAAATAGCTTTAACTTTCGCTCTTTCTCTTATGTTTTGATGAGATTAATTGAACCTTTTGAAAGAACATGTTATTAGGCAAGAAGTGAAAGTGTTAACACAAAGGAAGATATTTGCCTTAGCTGGGCTTGACAAACAACTTACTTATCAAATGATAATGTCAACAAGGATATGATATGACAAGTCTCAATGCAACTTTATACGAATGAATCTTTGTCAACATCAAATGTCTCCTCTCTTTAAGAAATAGAAGGAAGTAGGAATAACTGACTCAATCTAAAATTAAAAGATAGGCCCTGCTCTAGGGAAGTAGGGAAAACTCATGTGCTATCCTTAAATCAAACAGAATGAAAACAAGTTTTGAGAGGTGCATGATTTGTCAACGAATGCTAATAGATAACTCAATTACTTCTCGAGTTGGACAAGTTTCGAGGAACGGCTCCCGTTCGGGGACGATCACATCCCCTAGATCTCCTTTGTTTATCACTGTCAAAGTTTTCTGATTTCTCTTGAACAAAGCGTGAAGGAGGGTTTGTTTGTTGTATATATTTTAATGAGCCGGGCGCACTCTATGCCAGTTCCTTCTCGTATTATGGGTTTGCACATTAGACATGCAATCCCGGGGTGAAGCTTGTCCAACTCAAAAAGACCATGAATTAACTATTACTTCCTCATGAGCTAAAGCAGGGGCACAAAATAAAAGATTTTTAACATTTAAGGATAACACATAAATTCTATACTTTAGGAGGTGGTAGTGGAATACCACGAATAGGAAGGTATGGTGGACTCATATGGAAGGTATTGGTTTAAGGGTATGGATGCACAAGCACAATTCCGCTTAGTACAGGGTTAGGCTAGCAAAGGTTTTGAGAGAATAGACAATTGATGATGACTAAGATGCAAAGCAATATAAAGCATAAACATTGAAATAATCATAACACATCAAGTTGTCTTCCTTGTCAGCATAACACTTCAAGCATAATAACATAAAGGTTTTGGCTATGTCGATACTTTTAAGAAAATCATGCTTGTTGTTATGACCAAAGCTATATTTGCCAAGATTAAATAAAGTTTTCATAGCCATACCTGATATAAGGTCAATACTCCTCATAAGAATCATCATATAAGGTCGATTGCGTGAAGAGAATACCGAGTGTAGCGAAGGAACCAATAGACTTCTCATTAATATTCCATCATAGACGACTCCACACTCACAGATACAATCTCTCCACCGAAGGAGTGATAGACCTCAATGCACACACCTATTTCATATAATAACCTCCCTAGACATGATACGACTCTACTTGACTCTAAAAGACAAAACGTAAAGATAAAGATACCGGGCACTCCCCCAAGCTTGGAACAAGCCAAGGGAATGTCGTTACCCAAGGAGATTTCACTCCTCATCCTTGTTGGCGTTGATCACGTAGTCCTCGGCGAAACGCTTCCATGGAAGGGGTTCTCCAGTCTCATATGAGAAGTTTGTCTCCTGGATCCTGCATGCAGCACCCATACCCATGCGCATAAACCTTAGTTCATACTCACAGTTCTGGTGATGTAGATCATAAATTTGCCCTTGGAGCTCTATAATTCTTTCTTCAGATGCGGTGATGCTTTCCCACATCCCCTTCATCTCCTTCAGGAAGTAGGTCTTCAGCTCGTTGATGATGTCAAAGTTAGCTTCAACACCACGCTCGATCATCTTCTTGTACTTGAAGACTTCTTGCTCCACTTCTTCTAGCCTGGCCTGGATGCTCCCCTCCTTGATAGGTCCCTTCAGATCTTCTTGATGAAGGACACCGTCCTCCATCTGAACAACCTGAGGGTGCTTCTTCACCTCAGCGAGGTAAGGGTTGATGACGTTGACGACGAACTTGTCCTTGGGGGAACTTGGAGAAGCCTTGGCACCTAGATTCAGCTGAAAGATTCCTGGCAGAAACAGATCAAGAAGAAAACACACGAAATCGCGAGATACGTTGTCGGAACAACCCGGGCAAATATATAGCAAAAATTTATGCACAGAAAGGAAGGTAACAGGCTAATGCGGGGTCGGAGACGGACTCCCGGGTGTCCAGGCGCCCTGGCGGCGCGGCCAGGAGGTAGGGCGCGCCAGGGGGGCGCCTGGACCCCCTGGAGCTCGTCTCCGACTCCACTTAGGCTCAGAATTTTACTAATTTTGCAAAAACTCATAATATGGAACTTTTATGGCGGTTCGCGATGTTTCCTTACCGTAATACATACCTTTTCTTTATTCTGCTTCTGTTGGCGTCTGAAATAGGGCTGCAACATGTTCTTCGTGAGTTGTTGTGTATACTATATTCACATCAACATTGACAGGGTCCCCTGCTATGTAATGCTTAAGTCTTTGCCCATTCACAACTTGAGGTTTGGTGCCTTCAAAATTGTTAATCTTAATTGCACCAGACCGATAAACTTCTTCAATATGAAATGGCCCTTCCCACTTGGAAAGTAGTTTGCCTGGAGAAAACCTGAAACGGGATCTAAACAACAAAACTTTATCACCAACATTAAATTCACGTTTCAGAATCCTCCTATCATGCCACTTCTTTACCTTTTCCTTGAACATTTTAGCGCTCTCGTAAGCTTCACTTCTCCATTCATCTAGAGAAGTCAAGTTCATGAGACACTTCTCACCAGCTAATTTTGGGTCAGCATTAAGCTCTCTAACAGCCCAGAAAGCTTTGTGCTCTAACTCTAATGGCAAATGGCAAGCCTTGCCATACACCATCTTATAGGGGGACATGCCCATGGGGTTTTTGTAAGCAGTTCTATACGCCCACAAAGCATCTCCTAACTTATTTGACCAGTCCTTTCTATTTTTGTTTACTGTCTTCTGCAAGATCAACTTAATCTCTCTATTGGTGAGTTCAACTTGCCCACTAGTTTGAGGATGATATGGTGAAGCAATTCTATGATTGACATCGTATTTGGCTAAAGCTTTTCTAAAAGCTCTGTGCGTGAAGTGTGATCCTCCATCAGTCATGAGATACCTAGGTACACCAAACCTAGGAAAAATTACATCCTTGAGCATTTTCAAAGATGTCTTGTGATCAGCACTTTCAGTGGGGATTGCTTCAACCCACTTGGTCACATAATCAACAGCTACTAAGATGTGAGTGTACTTGTGCGAAGAAGGAAAAGGACCCATAAAATCAAAACCCCAACAATCAAAAGGTTCAATCACTAGTGAGTAATTCATAGGCATCTCATTCCTTCTACTAATGTTACCAACTCTCTGACATTTATCACAGGCTAAAACATAATTTCTAGCATCCTTAAAGAGAGTCGGCCAATAAAAACCTGATTGAAGAACCTTATGTGCAGTCCTCTCACCGGCATGATGTCCTCCATAGGGACTATCATGACACCGTCTGAGAATGTCCTTCTGCTCATGTTCCGGTATGCATCTTCTCACGATCCCGTCGGGACCTTCTTTGAAAAGATGTGGGTCATCCCAAAAGTAGTGCCTCAAATCATGAAAGAACTTCTTCCTTTGCTGAAATGTTAAACCTGGAGGCAAATACTTTGCAACAATAAAATTAGCATAATCTGAATACCAAGGATCGGAAAGAGATTGTACTTTTACAACGGCAAGTTGCTCGTCTGGAAAACTATCGTTGACTGGGATGGGATCATGCGGTATATCTTCCATCCTTGAAAGAGTGTCCACCACCGGATTGTCTTCTCCTTTCCTATCAACAATCTGCAAATCAAATTCTTGAAGAAGGAGTACCCACCTGATAAGCCTTGGCTTGGCATCCTTCTTTGTCATAAGGTACTTAATGGCAGCATGATCAGTATGAATAATAACTTTGGAATCAACAATATACTGCCTAAACTTATCACAAGCAAATACTACAGCTAAGAATTCCTTCTCAGTAGTAGCATAATTCCTTTGAGCACTATCAAGGGTTTTACTAGCATAATGTATAACATTCAATTTCTTATCAACTCTTTGTCCTAAAACAGCTCCAACAGCAAAATCACTTGCATCGCACATAATCTCAAAAGGTAAATTCCAGTCAGGTGGTTGTATAATAGGAGCGGTTATCAAAGCTTTCTTAAGAACTTCAAAAGCTTCCTTACAATCCTCATCAAATACAAAAGGAACGTCCTTCTGGAGAAGGTTAGTGAGGGGCCTCGAAGTCTTAGAAAAGTCTTTAATAAATCTTCTATAGAAACCAGCATGACCAAGAAAACTGCGAATACCTTTGATGTCCCTTGGATAGGGCATCCTTTCAATTGCTTCGATCTTGGCCTTGTCCACCTCAATTCCCCTTTCGGAAATCTTGTGACCAAGAACAATTCCTTCGTTAACCATGAAGTGGCATTTCTCCCAGTTGAGTACCAAATTTGTCTCCTCACATCTCTGCAAAACTTTATTAAGGTTGTGGAGACAATGGTCAAAGGAAGTTCCATAGACGGAGAAATCGTCCATGAAGACTTCCATAATATCCCCACAGAAACCATGAAAGATAGCAGACATACACCTTTGAAAAGTAGCAGGGGCATTACATAAACCAAACGGCATACGCATGTAAGCATAAGTACCAAAGGGACAAGTAAAAGTGGTCTTCTCTTGATCAGCAGTGTTAACATGAATTTGAGAGAAACCAGAATAACCATCGAGATAACAAAAGTGGGTATTTTTGGATAACCTTTCAAGCATTTGGTCGATGAACGGCAACGGGTAGTGATCCTTCCTGGTTGCCTTGTTCAGCTTCCTTTAATCAATACACATTCTATATCCAATAATAATTCTCTGAGGTATTAGTTCATTCTTATCATTAGGAACCACTGTTGTACCTCCTTTCTTAGGAACACAATGTACCGGGCTTACCCACTTACTATCAGCTATAGGGTAGATAATACCTGCGGCTAGAAGCTTGAGAATCTCAGTTCTTACAACATCCATCATCTTCGGGTTCAACCGTCGTTGATGATCAACAACTGGTTTAGCATCAGGCTCAAGGTTGATAGTATGTTGACAGATAGATGGACTAATCCCCTTAAGGTCATCAAGGGTATAGCCAATTGCTCCTCGGTGTTTATGAAGTACTTCCAATAGTCGCTCTTCTTCATATCCTGAAAGGTTAGAATTGATAATAACATGATATACTTTCTTTTCATCTAAATAAGCATACTTGAGCGTATCGGGAAGAGGTTTAAGATCGAACACCGGGTCTTCTTTTGGTTTTGATAAAATTCCCAAAGGTTCAACCGGAAGGTTGTGCTTCAGGATAGCAGGTTGCCTCAAGAATATTTCATCTAGTTCATTTCTTTCCTGCATATGCAAATCATTCTCGTGGTCCTCCATATATTGCTGCAAAGGATCATTAGGGGGAATAGCAATAGAAGCAATACTTTCAATAATTTTATCATCACTAGGTAAATCGGTACCACGAGGCTGCTAAGAGAACTTAGAAAAATTAAATTCATATGGCTCACCATTGAATTCAACAGAAACCTTACCTTTCTTGCAATCTATTATAGCTCCACAAGTTCTAAGAAAAGGTCTACCAAAAATAATAGGACAAAAATTGTCCCTCTCTGAACCAAGTACTAGAAAGTCGGTAGGGTATTTTACCTTTCCACATAGGACTTCAACGTCCCTCACAATTCCGATAGGAGAGATAGTTGTTCTGTTTGCAAGATGAATGGTAACATCAACTTCTTCAAGTTCACAAGGGGAAATCTCACCGATGATCTCTTCATAAAGTGAATAGGGGATAGCACTTGAACTCGATCCCAAATCGCATAGCCCATAATAATTGTGATCTCCTATTTTAACAGATACCACTGGAGTACCTAAAATTGGGCCTTTATTCTTGGCTGTGACAAGGTTAGTGGAAATAGCACAAAAATTTATATTGGAATCCAAAACGTCATTAGTAACAAGGTCTTTAATCAATGCAACTTGAGGATCGACCCTGATCTGGTCCTCAGGCTCATCATTTCTTCTCTCACTTTTATTTATTACGCCTGTCACAAAAGAGTGATCCCTTATCCTTGCGGGAAAAGGAGGCTTTTCATATATAACTGCAGGCAAAATAGGGTCAGTAACATGAATATCAACAGGTAGCTCTTTGAAAGGTTCGTGATGCTGGTCTCTTTTCTTTTTAAAAGAATCAACGTGAGAGGCAAAATTCTTACAGAAATCAATCATTAGATTGGAATCAAGACCAATCTTAGAGCAAAAAGTATTGAAGTAATCAGTTTTCACATAGCTCGCAATATAATCATGTTCATAATTTATAGCGGGTTCAATACCTTTATCAATTTCCCAATCTTCGGTATTCCTCTGGATCCTTTCAATGAGATCCCACCTTTCTTCAACACTCTTCGTCTGAAATACCCCACTAGAGGAGGCATCCAGCATCTCCTTATCCTGACGAGGAAGCCTGGCATAAAAATTTGTAAGTATAATTTCCTTGGGGAGCTCATGAATAGGACATTTGAGCATTAGGGACTTCAATCTCCCCCAAGCTTGAGCAATGCTTTCTCCGTCACGAGACCTAAAGTTATAGATATAATTCCTGTCTCGATGAATTTCATGAAGAGGATAAAACTTAGTATAAAAGAGAGACATAAGCTCTTGCCAATCAAGCAAGTGCGAGTTATCGAGAAGCTTATACCAATCTGAAGCTTTATCTATAAGTGATACGGCGAACAATTTCCTCATGACAAACTCCCTTGATACACCTGCAAGCTTAAATAATGAACATAGTTGTGACAGATATAGCAGGTGTTCACCGGGATGTCTGTCTCCTGCATAACGATTAGTCAAAACATAAACGATAATACCAGCTGGTATTTTATAGGGCACAATTTCAGTAGGGGGAGGAGCAACCACCACAGGTGTGGGGCGTCTTCCCACAAGCAACGATCCAATAGCAAGGTTGTCCATAAGGACAAAGAGCAGCAACAGCAAAAATAAATAAAACAGAAATAAAAACTTCCTTACCAGTTTCACTTTACCAATAGCGCTACGCTCCCCGGCAACGGCGCCAGAAAACGGTACTTGATGACCCACAACCGTAAGGGATCTATTGCAGCGTTTTCAAAAAGTAAGAGTGTTGAACCCAACGAGGAGCAGAAGGTATTGATAAGCGATTCTGAGCAAGGAATTACTGCAAGCACTGAAAGATAACTTTTTAGGGGTTTTCTCGATATAAGCAACAGGAAAGTAAAAGCAAGCAATGTAAAAGGCACTGAGAGTAAAAAGTGGCCCAATCCTTTCTGAGCAAAGGAGAGGCCTAGCAACTGAACTTATAAAGGCTAAAGCGTTCCTGAGGACACACGGGAGAGGTAGTCATGTGCTTTCGTCATATCCCGTATCGGTACTATGTTATGTGTTGATAAGTGTTGAGTGGGTGGATCTATGCTAGTACACTCTCTAGACTAAGATGAGTGCACTCTTATGATTAAACACCTTGCAAGCATCGGCAAATACAAGATAGTATTTAAGGCAAAAGCCTAACCATAGCAATACGATTGATGATCCATTGTTCCCTTGTGCAAAAGCGTGCGAACTGGGGTTCAGGTTTCTGTCACTCCGGCAACCCACCGTAAGCATTCTTTGTACACAATGTATTCCCCTAGGTCCTTAATAAGGCGAAGTGTTGAGTGTTCGACTCACACAACACCACTAGTAGAATGACAACACAACTTAAGTATCAAACAATACATATTACTTCAACAGCATATGACTACTAACAACAAGACTTTTCCCATGTCCTCAAGAACTAAGGTAACTACTCACAATACATAAAGGAGATCATGATCAGTGGAGATAAATGGATGATAAACAATCTTGACATAATGATATTTCTCCAACAAAACTCAATAGCATTCACCACAGAGTAGTAATCAACACCGATGGAGTAGAGAGGATAGATAGTACGAGTTACAACACAAGTTGCAATTGTGAGATGAGATTTGGATGAATATGGAGATGGTGCTGGTGTTGGGGATGATGTTGATGATGATCTCGATGATGCCCGTGACGATGGTGATGACGATGGCGATGATCTCCCCTTTCGGGAGGTGATCTCCCCGGCGAAATCTGCCCGCCGGAGATGGCTTTTTCTTCTCTGTAGGTTTCCGCCACGGAGCGGCGGCGGAACTCCATAAAAACACTCGTTTTTAGGGTTTTCGGATAACGGAGAGTATATAGGCAAAAGGGTGCAGCCGGAGGTGGGCCAGGGGGTCCAGGTGCCCCCCCGGCGCGGCCAGGGGGGGCGCGCCCCCAGGGCGCCTGGACGCCCTGTGGCCCCCCTCTGGTTACCCTTTCGCGTGTCTTCGTGATTCGTCTGAAAAATACTCTCCGGCGATTTTCAGGTAATTTGGAGGTATTCTTCTTCAGCAACTCAGCGTCCACTTTTTACCGCTGAATCCTGCGTCTGCTGTTTCGGCATCGGAAAGTTGCAAACTGTGTAAAATAGGCCAAAACAACATAAGAACATCATCGTAATGTGAAATATATCAATGAATAAGGATAAATTATGATACAAAATAGTGATGCATTTTGGACGTATCAGTAGCCACATTTGATTCAGCTAAAGTGAGAGAGACAGACACCCGCCAGTCACCTTTAAGCAACGAGTACTCATAACGGTGAAACCAGTCTCGCGTAAGCGTACGCGTAATGTCGGTCCGGGCCGCTTCATCTCACAATACCGCCGAAGCAAAGTATGACATGCTGGTAAGCAGTATGACTAGTATCGCCCACAACTCATTGTGTTCTACTCGTGCATATCATCTACGCATAGACCTGGCTCATGATGCCACTGTTGGGAAACGTAGTATTTTCAAAATTTTCCTACGATCACGCAAGATCTATCTACTAGATGCATAGCAACGAGGGGGAGAGTGTGTCTACGTACCCTCGTAGACCGGGAGCGGAAGCGTCAAGTGACGCGGTTGATGTAGTCGAACTTCCTCACGATCCAACCGATCAAGCACCAAACGTACGGCACCTCCGCGTTCAGCACACGTTCAGCTTGATGACGTCCCACGAGCTCTTGATCCAGTTGAGCTTCACGGGAGAGTTTCGCCAGCAGGACGGCGTGGTGACAGATATGATGTATCTACCGGCGCAGGGATTCGCCTAAGCACTGCAACGGTATGACCGAGGTGTGTTTGTGTGGAGAGGGGCACCGCACACGGCTAAAACAATTCAACTTGTGTGTCCTAGGGTGCCCCCCTGCCCTCGTATATAAAGGAGCAAGGGAGAGGCCGGCCCTAGAGGGGGCGCACCAAGTGTGGGGAGTCCTACTAGGACTCCCAAGTCCTAGTAGGATTCCCCTTTCCTTTCCGGAGTAGGAGAGAAGGAAAGAGGTGGAGAGGGAGAAGGAAAAGGGGGCTGCACCCCTTGTCCAATTCGGACCAGGGGGGCGCGTGCCTCCTTCCTTTTGGCCTTTCTCCTCTATTCCCGTATGGCCCAATAAGACCCATATACTCCGAAAAATACCCGAATCACTCGGAAC
Organism: Secale cereale; assembly: GCA_902687465.1. Classification (NCBI taxonomy): domain Eukaryota; kingdom Viridiplantae; phylum Streptophyta; class Magnoliopsida; order Poales; family Poaceae; genus Secale; species Secale cereale. The sequence continues at coordinate 828,304,305 of LR738710.1, read as the reverse complement.
CTTTCCGATGTCCGAATATAGTCGTCCAATATATCGATCTTTACGTCTCGACCATTTCGAGACTCCTCGTCATGTCCCCGATCTCATCCGGGACTCCGAACTCCTTCGGTACATCAAAACTCATAAACTCATAATACCGATCGTCATCAAACGTTAAGCGTGCGGACCCTACGGGTTCGAGAACTATGTAAACATGACCGAGACTCATCTTCGGTCAATAACCAATAGCGGAACCTGGATGCTCATATTGGCTCCTACATATTCTACGAAGATCTTTATCGGTCAAACCGCATAACAATATACGTTGTTCCTTTTGTCATTGGTATGTTACTTGCCCGAGATTCGATCGTCGGTATCTCTATACCTAGTTCAATCTCGTTACCGGCAAGTCTCTTTACTCGTTCCGTAATACATCATCTCGTGACTAACTCATTAGTCTTTTGCTTGCAAGGCTTATTATGATGTGCATTACCGAGAGGGCCCAGAGATACCTCTCCGACACTCGGAGTGACAAATCTTAGTCTTGATCTATGCCAACACCACGAACACTTTCGGAGACACCTGTAGAGCATCTTTATGATCACCCAGTTACGTTGTGACGTTTGATAGCACACAAGGTGTTCCTACGGTATTCGGGAGTTGCATAATCTCATAGTCATAGGAACATGTATAAGTCATGAAGAAAGCAATAGCAGTAAAACTAAACGATCATAGTGCTTAGCTAACGGATGGGTCTTGTCCATCACATCATTCTCCTAATGATGTGATCCCATTGATCAAATGACAACTCATGTCTATGGTTAGGAAACATAACCATCTTTGATCAATGAGCTAGTCTAGTAGAGGCATACTAGGGACACTCTATTTTGTCTATGTATTCACACATGTACTAAGTTTCCGGTTAATACAATTCTAGCATGAATAATAAACATTTACTCCCTCCGTTCCACAATGTAGTGCCTATAGATTTTTGTGAAAGTCAAACTTTACCAACTTTGACCAAGCGTATAAAGAAAACTGTCTACATCTACAATACCAAACATGTACATTCTAAAAATATAACTCATGATGTATCCAATGGTGTGCATTTGGTATTCTAGATGTAAATATTTTTCTCTATAAACATGGTCAAAGTTTGTAATGTTTGACTTTTATAAAAATCTATAGGCACTACATTATGGAACGAATGGAGTATCATGATATAAGGAAATATAAATAACAACTTTATTATTGCCTCTAGGGCATATTTCCTTCACATGCATATTAAACCGGCATGCATCATACTTGGTTGTGCATCATATGCCATGTTTATGCTTGTGTGTTTACCATGTTGTTTGCTTATTTCCGGTTGCTTCTCTCGTTAGCTTCGGTTTCGTTCCGGAGTTGTGAGGATTTGTTTGGCTACTTCATGGACTCGTTCTTCTTCCTTGCGGAATCCCAGGCAAGATGACCGTTCCCCGATATCACCTCTATCTTTGCCTTGCTAATTGTCTTGCTCTTTAGCTATGCCTCGATGCCTATTCTGTTTTGTTAGCCTCCTATGTTGCCATGAAACACTCTAACCGCCTTCCTAGCAAACCGTTGATTGGCTAAGTACGCTTTTGCTCAGCCCCTCTTATAGCGTTGTTAGTTGCAGGTGAAGTTTCGAAGATTGCTCCATGTTCGGACTTGCTTATTGGGATAACACAATATATATCTTAATTAGTTAATGCACATATATATTGGTAATGGGTGGAAGGCTTGGTCTTCTGCTTGGTGTTTTGTTCCACTCATGCCACCTTAGGACCTAATAAACCGGTGTTATGTTCCTTGATTTTGCGTTCCTAACACGGTTGGGGTTTATGGGCCCCCCTTGATAATTCGCTCTGCTTAAAGCTTTTCCAGCAAGGCCCAACTTTGGTACTACATTTTCCTAACAACTAAAACTTGCCGAGGGAGTAATTAACCCGAGGATTTATTAATCAACCCCCGGGCCAGTGCTCGTTTTGAGTGTTGGTCCAAACTGGGCGGACTGCAGGGCCACCTTGGGGAAACCCGAGGGCTGGTATTTTCCTGTAGGCTGACCTATCCGGTCGTGGCCTGAGATGAGATACGCGCGGCTACTATCAAGGTGTCGGCACGCCGGGAGGTCTTGCTGGATTAGTTTTACCGAAATATCTTGAGCAAGGGATTCCGAGAATACTCGGGTCTTCCCAATTTGGAGTTGCGACTCCGCAGATCGTGAGCTTGTGATGGGCTAAGTTGGGACACCCCTGCAGGGTTATGAACTTTCGAAAGTCGTGCTCGCGGTTATGTGGCAGATGGAAAAAATTTAATATCCGGTTGTAGATAACTTGACACCATATCCTTAATAATACACTACCTGTGTGAGTACCGTCATGGTCTCTTTTCGAAGGGGTTTTCGAAAAGTGAAATGGTGGGGTTATGCTTGAACGTGAGTAGCTAGGATCACTTCTTGATCAATTTGGCGACCGTTGGCACATATTCTCATCTCGCTCTGAATTCGTAAGCTAGTTGCTTAATGCTTGCTGCAAACACTTTATTACCTCTCCACACCTAAAGGCTTTGTTAGTTTTGATACCCGGGAATGAGATTGCTGAGTCCTTGTGGCTCACATATTACAACACACACCAGATGCAGGTACAACTGAGTACGACGCAGGAGATGGACAAGAACTTCACTGGGAGTTCGATGAAGAATGTGGCCGTATGTATGTAACGCTTTTCGACGATCAGTAGTGGTTCCTACTAGGGGCGATCAGGCCTTGTGGTTGTGGTATCTTTTCTTGTTTGATTTCGTCCGTAGTCGGACCCTGTGTTTTGGATGAATGTATGAATGTTGTATTAATTGTGTGACGTGGCGAGTGTAAGCCAACTATTTTACTCTTTCATCCTTGTTTCTTTACATGAGTTGTGCAAAGATACCACGCTTGCGATCATTCCAGAATGCGCTTATGTCTCTAACTCGTGGCTCGACACGTAGGAGATATAGTCGCATCCTGGGCATTACATCGCACGAGCACATCCTACCATGGGCTTCTCTCACCCGAGCCATGCTGGGGAATGACACGCATGTCAAGAGACGGAGAGCACGTTAGACGCGAGCAGAAGACGAAGATAATGTAGCTTGCATTGGGTTGGGGCAAAGATAGGGTTTCATGGTTTCAAAGTCTGCGGAAAAGAAAGACTACTTCTGATTCTGAAGCCAATGTGAATTCTTGCTTATGAATTCGGAGATGTCTCGTTGGTGGAGTGGGTAGACGGTTGTTTGGCATGAGACAATGTTGATTCGCAGTTGTCGACAACAAGTCGGAGTCATGGAGAAGCAACAAACACACTTTGCTTTCTTTTTCTGGGAGGCGAACACATTCTGTTGAGAGCATCTATAGTCGGACCTCTTAAACCTGCCTTATACGTTCGGACGGGCTGTCCGGTCACGTTTTTTCAACCCAAACGGACGCCTCAAACGAGCCTCAGATGTCCGAGCTGACGGGCGCCCCCATATCCAGCCCAAATATGGAGCGGATATGAGGCGCCCGGGCCTGCCCGCCACGTTAGACCCGGCCAATGCCGGCGCACCCGACCCCACATATATTCGTCTCCATCCGCTAGCCGGAGCAAACCCTAGCCACTACACTCCCCTCCCCTCCGCCACCCGAGCTTGTCTCCGGCGAGTTTGGCCGTCTCCGGCATGGCAGGCAGCAGATCGGACTCCGAGCACTCCGGATCCGTCGACTGGGGTGTCATCCCGTCCGGGTTGGAGGAGGCAATGGTAGTCCGTATTGCACTCCGCCGCTCCAGGGATGACAGCGCCCGCCGGACGGACGGATCCGTCCGCCGCGACTCCATAGTGTTGGCTCACCGGGCGTTCGGGTCCTCTAGTACTGGATCCTCGCGGTCCCGGCCGGAACACCTTTCCTTCCTCATCACCGTTCGGGCAGAGTATGAGTCCCACCGGGACTGGGTGGCCCGCCGTGGGAAGGAGAGGATATGGGCCGCCGAGGCCCGTATCGAGGCAGAAATGGTGGCGGCACGGGCGGCCGCAGAGGAAGAGGCCATCCGTGCCCGCATTGTAAAGAAACGACAGCGGAGGAACACGGGCGCCCTCGCTCGAGAGTAGAATCGGGCGGTACGTGCCATGGTCGGACTGCCACCAAAGGAGGAGAAGGAAGACAGCTACGGCGAGGACAGCTCCGATGACGAGCAGGTCCAGCTCGATCCATACTGCGTCTTCGACCGGTACTTCCGCGAGAAAGATGGAAAGGACAGTCGTGGATGAACTCCACCATAGCCAAATATGCCAAATTTTGGTAGTCCGATGGCATGTACTTTAGTAGTGATAGATTAGTCAAACGATGTATGTGCATCAACGTAGTTGTATGAGTTTATATGAATTTGAGATATGGTAACTGAGGTGTCGGATTATGAACGCCAGCCAACGAACGCGTCGGGACGTGTCCGCCGGCGTTTGAGTGAGCCGGATTCGGCAAGTCCGGATGTAGATACTCTAAAACTACTCCTACCTTGCAGTTTTTTTGTCGACGGTGTGTCATGTCGGCTTAGGCTTGCTGTAACGATATTCATCGGTTTTACATAATTGCTCGAGCAAACAACTTCTCCTAATTTAAACCCGGTTCAGAAGAATAAGAAGAAGAAAGGACGATAGTGCTTCTGACTCTGAAGCCACTCCCATACCTCTATGCACGCCGACGGCCGCGCCGCCGCGCCCGGCGGAGATGCCACCACCGACCCTTCCTCGCCGTACTTCATCGACGCCGCCCACCCGTACGCGGCGGCCGCCGCTTCCGCGCTCACCTCCCACCGCGCCAAGTCCAAGTGGTCCCAACTCGCCTCCCTCCCGCTCCCCGATCCCCTCCCCGCGTCCGCCGTCTCCGGCGTCCTCCTGCTCCTCCGCCACCGGCCCCACGTAGCCCTCAGCTTCCACCAGTTCGCCCTCCGCCGTCTCCTCCCCTCCCGCTCCCCTCCCCCGCTCATCCTTTCCGCCTCCGCCGCGCACGTCGCGGCCGCCTCCCGCCTCCGGCGCGCGGCCATATCCGTCCTCTCCTCCGCCACCTGCCACTACTCCCCCTCGCAGATCTTCAACGCCCTCGCCGCCACCTACCGCCGCTTCGCGTCGGCCCCCTTCGTCTTCGACCTCCTGCTCCTCGCTTACCTCCGCTCCCGCCGCGAACCCCTCGCGGCGGCCTCCATCGCCCGCCGCTACCTTGCCTCCGGCGCCTGCCCCCTCCCCTCCACCGTCGCCTTGCTCTTCCGCTCCCTTCCCTGCGCCGAGTCCGCCCTCGAGATGTACCACCAAATCTACACGCGTCCGGGTCCAAGAACCAACCGCGCGCTCCAGCCGACGGCACAGACCTTTAACTCCCTCCTCCTCGCTTTCTACCGCCATGGTAAGTGCCAAGATTTCGACATTGTGCTCGACGAAATGGACAGGTACTCCTGCAAGCACAATGTGGGCACTTACAACATTCGGATGGCCGCGTGCTGTGATGACAGGGAGATGGAGAAGGCGCGAGGATTGTGGGATGAGATGGTTCAGGGAGGGATCCAACCAGATGTCACCTCATACAACACCATGATTGGTGGGTATTGTGCTGCCGGGGAGATGGGGATGGCAGAGGAGATGTATAAGGACATGGAGATTTCTGGGATTGAGCCAAGTGTGACAACATTTGAGTGGTTGGTTAGAGGGCATTGTAGGACAGGGGATGTTGATGCTGCGATGCTTGTTCGCGTGGACCTCAGAAGGAGGGGATTTGGTATGGCGGCGGAGGTTGTCGAGGAGATGGTTGATAGATTGTGTCAGAAGAGGAGAGTTGAGGAGGCGTTAGGTATTTTGAGGGCAGAGATGAAGAGGGAAGAGTTCACACCGAGTCGGGGAAGCTACGAGGTGCTGATAAGGGGATTTTGTGAGAAAGGGGAAGTGGAGGTGGCGATGAGACTCCAGGCAGAGATGGCTGGGAAGGGATTCAAAGCCGGTGCTGAGGTATACCATGCTTTTGTCTGCGCTTATGAGAAGGATGAGGACCACGAGATGGTTGAGAGATTGAGGAAGGAAATGGCAGTGATAGGCATTGAGGATGGAAGTGACCTGGATTGTATGTAATGATGCGTTTTTTAAGCTTCGTATGTTGCTGTTCAGGACACTGGTAAATTCCTGTTGTACTTGTCTCATCCAATTTTGTTCATCTCCAGTCTTTACACCGTACATCCTAGAGTGCAAAAATAGAGTTGTATCTTTAGAAATGTATGGAGTCTGGGGACTGAGAGTCTTCCACCTCTATTTGTGATATATATATTTTTAGGTTCAGGACTTCTGGCTGGTTATGTGTACTTTAGTGATCATCTCCTGGGTTATTACCATATATTTGAATATTTCAACTTTTACAGCTTTACATGAATCTTTGTGTCATGCATGCCATTGATATATAGTTGTTGCAGAATATGTAAAGAGATATATGATTTTTGCAGGTTTGTTAAGATCTGTGGTACATGTAGGCAAAGGGTTAATTGGCCAGCTGCCTTCATTATTTGAGGTATGTACCACATGGAATGCAACTATGAAGTTATACAAATTTCATGTTCGATATATGTACTGTGTCGGTGGTTCTAAAATCTAATGTTTTGGTTGGCACCGATAGTAGCCAAAAATAACAGTATTCATTCTTATGTCACAGTTCCGCCCTAGGAGAGTTGGCAAGCGCTGCACTCATGCTCCAGCAAGGAAGATCCCTGAGACAATACAAAGTATCCGTTCCTGAGCGCATCACCTAACTGACCTCTCATGATCAGGAGTTTGACAGAACTGGATATTGACAAGGGTGAGAGTGTGTGTTATACACATGCGCCGGAAAGCTGGCGATTGCAAAGGACGAACTCGCCAAGAGCTGAAGAAGCAAGACAGCAGTGAGAGGCAGTATGTTCATCACCGTGGTCAGTGTTCTGTCAGTCAGCAAAACCACGCAGCAGGCCAGTGAAGCCAGGCGCTCTGGTGTGATGTGTGTAGAGTTACCCTGCCACTCTACCTTGCTTCAAAACGAATTGCTTCTGCCATTCAAACGATTTCACGGAAACTTCAGAGGAATGTACTTTAGGATTTTCTTCTATTGATTTTGGGGTCCGTATGTTGTAAAAATTCTGCATTAAGTCGAACCTTTTGAAAAAGAATCTTAGTTTTCTCTGTGTGCAATCAAACAAAGGCAACTTTGTGCTTATCTGATTCAAGTGTGAATGGCATTGCGTCCCAGAACTATACTGTCTTTTCATCGGTTCAAGCTTTTAGATGAACGAAGATGAAGGCAAAGGTTTCCGGTGAACTGGATGCTACATGAAACTCAATTTCCAGATGGGACAAAAAAAATATGAGTTCAAGACCTTGCTCAAGCAATATTAAAAAGACTACAGTCATTGGCTAACACAACATTTATAGATCTCGAATTGTAGTACTTGTTAAGTTGAAAGTGTTCTTCCAATCTTGAGCTCAAATGCTCCTTATTTGAACAGTAAAATTAGAAGAAGAAGAATCTGATTTATTTATTTTACAACAAAATTGCTTAGTTTTCTGTCGGCATGCATATTTTAGTGATGAAATCACCTTCGTGGAGGTCTGGGCAAAAATAACAAAATCATCACTTCAAAGATAATCTTGTTTTAATCGCGGGTTTTATTACTTACTCAAGAGGATTACAATGGATTTGAAAAAGAGAGGGTACGGTTTACCCATGAACGTTTTGTAGGTCCTCACTAGACTGCTTGGAGAATCTATGTGCAACTAAATGAGTAGCATATATACTCCCTCACCAGCTATTTTGGAACGGAGGGAGTAGGATTCATCATACACTGACGCCACGGGTTAAAAAAAGGGCATCATACTCATCATACACACGTCAAACTGCCGAAATATAGAGAAATATATCCATTAACACACTGTAAATTTATTTGCATAGACATGGAACTAATCACGACACAGCCACCAGTACCAGTAAATATCAAAGATTTTTGTAAGGTTTCACTGCAACGATTCCGTCCATGATACAAGGGGGCAACAGGCATCCTGAATATGCAGATTCTTCTCAACAACAGACACGGAAACGGATGGACTAAAGACGCAGATTTATGTTCATAAACACTACTATAAATAACTGAGCTGCTGTCACGAGTACACGCATGTACCAGAGCTGAAACCAAGTTCACCACCAAATGCTGGTAAAACGCCGCCAAGGCAAATGCACCTTGGGACGAGTTTGTATGCACATACAGGGAACCTTCGGAAATTGCACTTGCACCGAGGCTGCAGATATGGGAGAGCCTGTGTCAGTCGTCTGCGGTATGTTGCTTGCATCCCCTGGGACCAAAATGCTGCGACGTCTTGAGGACGACCTTCCGGCACAATGCACAGAAGTGCCGTTGGCATGCCCAGCAGTAGAGATGGTTGTTGTTTCCGATCTGCACCAAGTTACCAAAGCAGATACAGAATCGTGAGGAAGGGCAAGGTATTCGTGCAATGCAGAAAGAAAAATGATATTACAAATCTGAAGTCGTTAAGATCTACGTATGAATTCACACCCATAAAAGAATATATGTGAATTCACTAGGAGTATTGTGGGGAGTGATTATAGCCAAGACATCTGTTGGCTGAAGCAAAAAAAAAGAAGGTAAACTGACCCAAATATCATGCTGATTTAACTGCTAGTCATGACCCAGAAAGTTATTTGCAACCGAATCGGAACAAACAGTTAAACTAAGTAATCATGACTAGATGTGAAAGCACCACCACGTGAGTAAAAATCCTGGATGGCAACTTTTTTCTGAAGAAACAAAGTAACCACAAGCAGTTGTACGTGAAATAGCACATTTTGGTTTCTTGGCGCAAAATGCAGGCAATTGCATCATTCTCATGATTACTAGAGATGCTGCTCCTGAGATACCTTCACAAATAAAGGATTTTTTGACAGTACCTTTGGAATTGGGTTGCGGCAAGTGGGACATGGGTAACCATATTCTCCTTCGAAGATTTCAGCCTGCGCTTGCGCAACTACTTGGCGTTGTTGCCTTTGATTCATTTCCATTTCCCATCTATTAATTTCCTCCTGATCAAATACCACACAATCACCCCTGGAGGCAACAACATGATTATTTGTCAAGTTACAGCTATGCCAATGAATTTTTTTTAGATATTACTGAAAGAGAACTTACTTGAAATGATCGTATCCACTGATTGCAGCATTACACTGGTAGCAGAAGAACCGCCCGCAGTTCCAACAGGTCATCTTATTGCATCCTTCTATCTTAGATATAGCCATCTTGCATCGTGGACACTGTTTTGCATCCTTCAAAATTTCCTTGATGCTGCGTACTTCATCCATAACCTTCTGGATATCTCCCTTCACTTGCCCAGACTTTTGACGTCTCTGTGTGGAATAAAAGTTAGCACTCCTGACAAAATGGCCCCAGATACAAACATATATGACTTTCTCGGGGAAGAATGGCGTCATTGTTACTGAAGTTGGTCAAAATGTAAATTCTCTTCAACGTCAATGTTGGTCAAAATAAAAGAAAAACACATGTACATCAATACTTGCAGACACCTAGCCATGAAGTGCAGTAACTGTTTTAAAAAAGTGGTCAAAAGGCATTCAGATCACGATAAAATATGTTGGCAACTCAGAAAATCATACTTGTCTATCAAGCCTACAAGGAGAACACCAGTTAACCTCTTAGATTCAGGACTCATATTTAGATCCATATCAGAAAGCAATCGCTTTACAAACTTTCCATGTGAGTCACTAGTAGATACGACATCCCCAGATCCTCTTAACTGCACCTGAGGCCTATATGCTTCTGATAGCCACCATACATGCCTTACGCCCTTACCACACTAGCCAATCTCCATCCGACCAGGTCTCACCATTGGCTGATGTCGTAAATCAGTAACTTCTTGGCATGAACTTGTATCTCATCATTTGTTGGAATGGTTATGCTAATCTATATTCAGGTCTTACATACTGTCCTAGAATGGAAACCAATGATTTAAGAACAGAAGAGACAGGATTAAAGCCTCAGCTTAGGGTAAAACATCAACTCCATCATGTATTGCTTGAATCAAAACCTCGTCGTATGCCAGGATCCAAGAGGTACTGATTCTAGAAGCTTCAAGTAAATTACATGTCAGTATCTACTGAGAACCTTGCTGCTGGTGTTAGTAAACATTTTCTATAAGTTCACGCCCAGGGACCAGAAGACGTGATTTGCCAACCTTGGCCTACCGAGACATATTTGGATATAATTAAACACATTACAAAACAACTAGAGGTGCATGTGGGAGGGGGGGTTGTGCATTATTTTGTGCACGTTAAACAAGTCATATCTCCAATAATTTTGTGCATTATTTTCCTAAATGTACTGTGCATTATTTTGTGCACGTTAAACAAGTCATATATTAAAAGGTGAATTTGAGACAATAGTACCCCTAACTAATTCAGTAACAAAAATTATAATTCAGTAATACATGCCATGATCCATGCATGGCATTCATATCTCCAATAATTCCGGATGGCCATATGGCACGCAACATGGAAAAAAATCGGAAAGATACTCCACGTAATTAACTACCAAAAGGAAGCAGAATTGGAGTAATCCACGTAATAGTTGGAAGGCAGTGGTGGGGCAGAAATGGAAATCCCATGGGAAAAAAAAATACACCTTACAATATGGAATTTTAGTAAAAAAACAATACACCTTATATATTGGAACAGAGGAAGTATTTGCTAAATACTCCCTCCGTCCGAAAATACTTGTCATCAAAATTGATAAAAAAGGATGTATCTAGAACTAAAATACATCTAGATACATCTCCTTTTATCCATTTTGATGACAAGTATTTCCGGACGGAGGGAGTATATGTATGTGAGATACAGTCCACCTACCTCCAAAATAATAAGTTTTTCTTCTGGAGATAAACATTCCACCCCAACATGACGGCGCTCTCTACAAAGTGTGCAGAAGCTGAATAAACAACTTGAACACACAGCTTCATCACCTACATCTTCCAAGCAAGCAGTTTGACATCTCGGACAATAAACTACATCAGCCATGGCGTCAAGAGTTCTCTGAAGAAGCAATCCTTCCCAACGTTCAAACTCGTCCTCCCCCAGCAGCCTTTTCAATATATTGGGAGGAACAACACCTTCACATTTTGTATCAGGACACAACAACTTCACTACAGTTCCTTCCTTGACATGCATTTTGCAATATGTTTGCATGCATTTCTGGCAAAAGAAATGGTGGCATGGAAGTTTGATGAAATCGACACCTGATGAGGTAACAGATTAGACACGGAAATATGGGAGCCCTTAACTCAAATAACATGGATTAACAAAAATGTAAATGGAGAACATCCAAGCTGGAGATGATGCATCACGAAGACCTCAGTATCGTAATTCTAGAGTTTACAATTTTACAAACAAGACAATTTCACACAGAACAAGGACAAATTGCTATCTCAAATGAGAACCTCTAACAGGGCATCTACTCCTACATAACTATGTTACGGTTACAGTATCTAGTCATTTTCTAGTCAGAAAAAACGAATAGTTTGGGAACCAAACTGTATACTGAGTAGTACATATCTAACCAAGAGAAGTTGCAAGGCGAAAATATAAAACAATTGTGGCAAGTATAGCACATCATAAGACACCTACAGCACTAGTGCAAACAGTTACTTGAAAATGGAAGAAAGAGTTACCAGGAAGCTCGCTGAAACAAATCATGCAGTCATGGATGCCATGTAAAAAGGCTTCATGGCGCTTATCATCATTGTATCTAATAATCCTTGGAATTGTCAAATCAGGTGGAGCATCGTCTGGACAAGCACGGTTATCCCCGCCATCTTCAACACAGGTTAGATCACCCTTGCTTAAAACTATCTCATTATCAAACCCCAAGTAAGAAAGGGAAGAGCTTTGGAGCCATTGCACCCACTGATATACTACTTCCATGCCCAGTTGCTCTTCCCAAATCATATCCAGCATGTGACATAATGATGAAAGCATCACTTTGTCCAGCCATTCAGTAGATAGAGTGAAAAAGGGAGGTTGATGGCTCGGGTATGACGAAGGCAGGAGACATGTCAGCAGGATTGGAGGTAAATGCTCAACTCTAAACTTGTAAACAAGATCATCAGAGGCATCTTCATCATGTGCTCCCTTATAATTTAGTGTTCCAGCACCAAAACTGAGCCTTGCCGATACATCTGTGCCATCTGGGATCTCAATATGCACGTGAACCTGTAATTACAACGACAGGTGAAACACTTGCCCTTATAGGTAAGAAGAATATGACCTGAAAATTGGTCGTGAGGGGTGTACCTGGAAAGACCGCTGGCCTTCCTTTCTATCCAACATGACTACAGTGTCCCCAAAAATTGCTTCCAGGGCACATATCTGAGCATTGGATATAGAATCGATCAGACATAAAGAAGCGATAACCGCACGTCCAATTAGAAACTAAGATAACGACAAAATAAGAGTTAACGGCATCTGAGGACCCCCTCTCATTGGTACTATTCAAGAATTAATACACCTAGGCAATTGAATGTGCACGACACGGTTTTAGTTTCACCGGTTCATTTCCGATGAATGGCGCGAACCCACCCAAGCATAGAAATTTACCAACGAAATTGACCAGAAATGCAGGCATGACTGTTAAACTACAGGGCCCTCGGTGTGTGTGCACTACATGATCCTTTGGCAGCCACTCCACATAGAGACGGCAAACAATTCCAGCCCTCTGTTGGACTTCAAGAATCAGCAGGTATAGCAGCAGGAAAAAGATCATAAAGTTCACTAGGGTGTCATGTCTATGATAGAAGCTACTCATTGCATTTATTTATTTCTAAGGCAATGAAGCTGCTCAATCATGCTTCGCCATATACTGAACAGCTAAGACAATTCACGAATCACAGAGGGAGAGATTAGGTCGTCACCTCGTCCTCCTGCCTCTGATCGTTGGCGCGGACCTCCTCCTCAGTCAACTCCGCCTCCTCCCGACCAATCCCCACCAGCTCCCGCAGCCTCCTCAAGGCCCCTTCCTCCCGGCCCCCACCCGCGGCGGCGCTCCCAGACCCAGACGACGAAGCCTCCACCGGCGGCTGAGACGGCGGTGCCGGCGCGGGGACCTCGGGCGGGGGAGGCGGCGGCGTCGGCGTCTCCACCGGAGGATCCTCGGCGGCCGCGGAGACGTCCAGGTCGAGGCGCTCTAGGGCCTCCGCGGCAGCGGCCGCCGAGGCGTCGTAGGGGTACTCGTGGGCGGGGTTAGGTTCTGGGGCGGCGGCGGACTTCCCGTGGGGCCTCTGCGCCGGCCCGCGGCCGCTGCCCTTGGGCTTCCACGACTTCCGAGGAGGCATCGCCGTCGAACCCCTTGGCGGCGGCGGCGGCGGCGGCGGCGGCGGCGGGCTAGGTTGCGTAGGGCGGGGCCTGGAAGCGAGGGAGGGGCCCGCTAGGCTGCGTTCCGCGGCGGCGCGGCCCGGAATTTGACGGCGGGGAGTGAGGCGGTGTGGGGGCGCCGGCCGCGGGCCCGCACGAATCTCGGGGCGCGCGATGGAACTCCGGAGTTGGGCTGGACTGGAGACACCAGGGTTTATGTTGAAGGCGTATTTCGCTGGAAGAAAAATGCCGAAGGCGCATTTCAGCTTCTATTTTTCTGTTTCTCTCTCGTTTTTAACGGGCAGGCAGCGGTGACCGGACATAGTTGACTGTTCCACGCAAGCGTGGGTCAACGGTAAGCGGGCACATGCCCGTCTGCTGTGACAAGTTTGCTGCAGTTTTTCTTTGGGTGATGCTGCAGTTTTTCTTTGGGTGATGCTGCAGTGGGTTTTTTTTTCGAGAAAACTTCCAATCTATTCATCTTCGATCATGGCAGTACAACGAACACAAGAAATAAAAATTACATCTAGATTCGTAGACCACTTAGCGACGTCTACAAACACTGAAGCGAGCCGAAGGCGCGCCGCCGTCATCATCCCTCCATCGCCGGAGTCGGGCACACCTTATTATAGTAGACAGTCGGGAAGGCGTCGTGCTAAGGCCCTATAGGACCAGCACCCCAGAACAACAACCGTCGTCGATGAAAAATAACGTAGATCGGAAGGATCCAAACCGAAGACACACAAACGTAGACGAACAACGACGAGATCCGAACAAATCCACCAAAGATAGATCTGCCGGAGACACACCTCCACACGCCCACCAACGATGCTAGACGCATCGCCGGAACGGGGGCTAAGCGGGGAGACCTTTATTCCATCTTCAGGGAGCCGCCGTCGTCTCGTCTTCCTGAGCAGGACACAAACCCTAGCAAGATTGAAAAAAAAAGAGACTAAAAGCGGAGCCCTCCCGCCGGTCCTTGCCAGGATCCACCGCGCCTCCATGGCCCTAGGGCCACTGGAGACGAGGCGGACCTTCGCCGGCGCCAGCGAGAGGCGGGAACCCTAAACTTTCTTTCTTGAAGGAGGAGGAGGCGGCTGAAAGAGAAAAACGATCGGGTTGCTGCAGTGGTTTGACCACGAGCCGTTTACTATTCAAAGCAGATGTTTTATGATTCTAGTTTGATTGTTTAAATACGAGTGTGATTTTGATTGGCTCTTGTGCTTTGCTGTGGTAAATTTTGGCTCCCTGCATGGCTGACCATGACACTTCTCAATTCATATAAATTGTTTGTCTTTGTCAAATGGCCCCAAACAACTTTGTGTACTTAAGAAAAAGAAGTGAAAATACGGCACTATGAGCCCAATATAGTTGATGACGCTGTGGACATGAAGAGCTCATGTGCATATTAATTTTCATCAACGGGTGACCAGTTCAACCACATGGTATGTATGATAAGCGACTTTTAAATGAAAAATCACTTATGATGATTTAGATCGTTATATCTACATTGGAGGAGTATGTAATTCAAAATAAAAGGTGACGGGTTTGGGAAAAGTTAGAGCTCCAGCAGTCATCTATTTCACGAATCCCACCTTTGAAATGAGGCCAAAACATCTCTTCTTGCAGTCTTTGCCATGGACCTAGACCATAGATGGGACCATAGATGTCATGTTTCTCAGATAGCTGGAACTCATGTGTGTTGAGCCTCTCAAGTATGTCAGACGGATCGAGAGTCTTGAAGTCAGGGCGTTCTTGAATCATCAGGGCAAGGATGTCAAATGAGCTGTCAAGTGATCTCAGTAGCGTCTTGACGATTTCATGCTTGGTGATTTCAGTGGCGCCAAGTGCCTGAAGCTCATTTGTGATGTCAGTGAGGCGATCGAATGTGTGCTGGACATTCTCATTGTCGTGTCTCTTAAAGCGATTGAAGAGGTTGCGAAGGACACTGGTTCTTTGATCTCTCTGGGTTGAGACGCCTTCGTTGACCTTAGATAGCCAGTCTCAAACTTCCTTCAACGTTTCCAGAGCACTCACATGACCATATTGTCCTTTGGCACTACAAGAAATATGTCAACTTGTGACCACCACTATTGGTCATTGAATGGTCACAAATTTCCATTTGTGATCTTTTTGTGACCAAAAACATAAGGTCAAAAGCTGGCCGTCATAAACTGACTATAGCGACCTTCTCTGTGAGAAGGTCATAGACGTTTATGACCAAAATATGCCTACTGTCGTGTTTTGGTCACTAGCAGCCTCCCCAGACCACGTAGGCATCCAGCGTGGCAAGCTGATGTGGCACAAGAATCAGCCCGGTCCAATTGGCTGTTCTACATGGGCTGAGCCCACTAATTCCAACAAATTTAGGTTTTTTTATGGTCAACTAAATGGGCCAAGCCCACTTTTACAGGCCTTTTCTTTTGGGGGGCCTTTACTTTTTCTTGTAAATTTCTTTTTTTTGTTGGCCATTTCATTTCGTTATTTGCTGGACTTTCATTTCGTTTTTTATAACTTTTTGGCAGAATTATTATTTTCGCTATTTAAAATAAAATAAACAATTCCACACCAACATCATCAGTTGGTTGTAGCCTTTTTAGGCGTAGTACAACTTTAAGCATAGAAAATTGGAAAATAGATATTTAACTCATATATATTGTTGAGAAATTTTCATAATTTTGCTGTCAAAGCGGCATGTACACACGAAACCAATTTTGCTGTCAAAGCAGCATTTCAAACGTACATCTCATGACCTCGTACATAAAGAACAGCAATAAAAAGTTTACAATATGCCATATGGCTCAGCTCACACAACACATGACATCCATGTTGGGGAACGTTGCATGGGAAACAAAAATTTTCCTACCGTTCACCAAGATCAATCTAGTAGATGCAACTACGAGAGGGGAGTGTGATCTACGTACCCTTGTAGATCGCTAAGCGGAAGCGTTATGAACGCGGATGATGGAGTCGTACTCGTCGCGATTCAGATCGCCGAAGACCTAGCACCGAAGCAACGGTGCCTCCGCGTTCTTCACACGTACGGCTCGGGGACGTCTCCTCCTTCTTGATCCAGCAAGGGGTGGAGGAGAGGTTGATGGAGAACCGGCAGCACGACGGCGTGGTGGTGATGGTGGAGAAGAACTCCAGCAGGGCTTCGCCTAAGCACTGCGGGAGGAGAAGATATGACGGGAGAGGGAGGGCAGCACCGAGGCACAAACTGTGTTGGCTGCCCTCCCTTTGCCCCACTATATATAGGGGGGGTGGAGAGGTTAGGGCGCCCTAGGGTTTCCCCCTAGGGGCCGGCGGCCAGGGCAAGGGGAGGGGGGCGGCGGCCAGGGCAGGGGGAGGCGCCCAGGCCCTAGGGTTTCCCCCTAGGTGCCTTGCCCCCCAAGCCCAAGGGGTGCGGCCAGCCCTAGGGGGTCCCACCCCCTTAGCCGCATGGAGAGAGGGCCCAGGGGGGGCGCACAGCCCCCTGAGGGCTGTGGTGTCCCCCCTTGTGGCCCAATAGGCCCAGAACACCTTCCGGACCCCCCGAAAACCTTCCCGGTACTCCGCCGATTTCCCGATGCTCCCCGGAACACTTCCGGTACTCCGAAACCTTTCATCCTATATATCAATCTTCGTCTCCGGACCATTCCGGAGACCCTCGTCATGTCCGGGATCTCATCCGGGACTCCGAACAACCTTCGGTAACCATGCACTCTTCTCACTAACAACCCTAGCGTCACCGAACGTTAAGTGTGTAGACCCTGCGGGTTCGGAAACCATGTAGACATGACCGAGACACTCCCAGGCCAATAACCAATAGCGGGATCTGGATACCCATATTGGCTCCTACATGTTTCTCGATGATCTCATCGGATGAACCACGATGTCAAGGATTCAGGCAATCCCGTATACAGTTCCCTTTGTCTCGTCGGTATGTTACTTGCCCGAGATTCGATCGTCGGTATCTCTATACCTAGTTCAATCTCGTTACCGGCAAGTCTCTTTACTCGTTACCGTAATACATAATCCCGTGACCAACTACTTAGTCACTTTGAGCTCATTGAGATGACGTATTACCGAGTGGGCCCGGAGATACCTCTCCGTCATACGGAGTGACAAAACCCAGTCTCGATCCATGTCAACTCAACAGACACCTTCGGAGATACCTGTAGAGTACCTTTATAGTCACCCAGTTACGTTGTGACGTTTGGCACACACAAAGCACTCCTACGGTGTCAGTGAGTTACATGATCCCATGGTCATAGGAACTTACACTTGACATGCAGAAAACTATAGCGATAACTGACACGATCAAAAGCTATGTTTACGTTTGGGTCTCGTCCATCACATCATTCTCCTAATGATGTGATCCCGTTATCAAATGACAACTCATGTCTATGACCTGGAAACCGCGGTCATCTTTGATCAACGAGCTAGTCCTGTAGAGGCTCACTAGGGACACAAAGTTTGTCTATTCATCCACACGTGTATTTGAGTTTCCAATCAATACAGTTATAGCATGGATAATAAACGATTATCATGAACAAGGAAATATAATAATAACTCTTTTATTATTGCCTCTAGGGCATATTTCCAACAGTCTCCCACTTGCACTAGAGTCAATAATCTAGTATTACAAGGTAATGAATCTAACACCCATAGAGTCTTGGTGTTGATCGTGCTTAGCCCGTGGAAGAGGCTTAGTCAACGGATCTGCAACATTCAAATCCGTGTGTACTTTGCAAATATTTATGTCCTCCTCCTTGACCGAATCGCGGATGGAATTGAAGCGTCGCTTTATGTGTCTGGTCCTCTTGTGAAACCTTGGTTCCTTGGCTAGAGCAATGGCACCAGTGTTGTCACAGAACAGAGTCATTGGGTTCAGTGCACTAGGCACAACTCCAAGATCTGTCATGAACTCCTTCATCCAGACACCTTCCTTTGCCGCCTCCGAGGCAGCTATATACTCCGCTTCACATGTAGAATCAGCTACCACGCTCTGCTTGGAACTGCACCAGCTTACCGCTCCCCCGTTGAGAATATATACGTATCCGGTTTGAGACTTAGAGTCATCCGGATCAGTGTCAAAGCTTGCATCGACGTAACCCTTTACGACGAGCTCTTGATCACCTCCATAAACGAGAAACATATCCCTAGTCCTTTTCAGGTATTTTAGGATATTCTTGACCGCTGTCCAGTGATCCATACCAGGATTACTTTGAAACCTTCCGGCCATACTTATGGCAAGGCTGACATCTGGTCTTGTGCACAGCATTGCATACATGATAGAGCCTATGGCTGAAGCATAGGGGACGACACTCATCTTTTCTCTATCTTCCGCAGTCACTGGGCACTGAGTCTTACTCAACTTTGTACCTTGCAATACCGGCAAGAACCCCTTCTTGGATTGATCCATTTTGAACTTCTTCAAAACTTTATCAAGGTATGTGCTTTGTGAAAGTCCTATCAAGCGTCTTGATCTATCTCTATAGATCTTGATGCCCAATATGAAAGCAGCTTCACCGAGATCTTTCATCGAAAAACTCTTGTTCAAATACCCCTTCACGCTATCCAAAAATTCTATATTGTTTCCAATCAGCAATATGTCATCCACATATAATATTAGAAACGCTATAGAGCTCCCACTCACTTTCTTGTAAATACAAGCTTCATTGTAAACTTGTATAAACCCAAACGCTTTGATCACCTCATCAAAGCGAAGATTCCAACTCCGAGATGCTTGCACCAGCCCATAAATGGAACGCTGGATCTTGCATACTTTGTCAGCATTCTCTGGATCGACAAAACCTTCTGGTTGCATCATATACAACTCTTCCTTAAGAAAACCGTTAAGGAACGCTGTTTTGACATCCATCTGCCAAATTTCATAATCGAAATATGCAGCTATTGCTAACATGATTCGGACGGATTTAAGCATCGCTACGGGTGAGAAAGTCTCATCGTAGTCAATCCCTTGAACTTGTGAAAAACCCTTTGCCACAAGTCGAGCTTTATACACGGTGACATTACCGTCAGCGTCCGTCTTCCTCTTAAAAATCCATTTATTCTGAATGGCCTTCCGCCCTTCAGGTAATACTTCCAAAGTCCATACTTTGTTTTCATACATGGATCCCATCTCGGATTTCATGGCCTCTAACCATTTGTCGGAATCTGGGCCCACCATCGCTTCTCCATAGCTCGTAGGTTCACCGTTGTCTAACAACATGACCTCCAAGACAGGGTTACCATACCACTCAGGTGCAGTGCGTACCCTTGTCGACCTACGAGGTTCGGTAGTAACTTGATCAGAAGCTTCTTGATCATCATTGGCTTCCTCTTCAACCTCTGCAGGCTCCACAAAAACATCTTTCTGTGCTGCGCTACTTTCTGGTTGAAGCAGAGGTTCAATAACCTCATCAAGTTCTACCTTCCTCCCACTCAATTCTTTCGAGAGAAACTCTTTCTCGAGAAAGGACCCGTTCTTAGCGACAAACACTTTGCCCTCGGATCTGAGATAGAAGGTGTACCCAACTGTTTCTTTTGGGTATCCTATGAAGACACATTTGTCCGCTTTGGGTTCGAGCTTTTCTGGCTGAAGCCTTTTGACATAAGCATCGCAACCCCAAACCTTGAGAAAAGACAACTTCGGTTTCTTACCAAACCACAGTTCATACGGTGTTGTCTCAACGGACTTAGATGGAGCCCTATTTAAAGTGAATGCAGCTGTCTCTAACGCATATCCCCAAAACGATAGTGGCAAATCGGCAAGAGACATCATAGAACGTACCATATCTAATAGGGTTTGATTACGACGTTCGGACACACCATTACGCTGTGGTGTTCCAGGTGGTGTCAACTGTGAAACAATTCCACATTTTCTTAAGTGATCACCAAACTCATAACTCAGATATTCTCCCCCTCGATCAGATCGCAGGAACTTGATCTTCTTGTTACGATGATTTTCAACTTCACTCTGAAATTGCTTGAACTTTTCAAAAGTTTCAGACTTATGCTTCATCAAGTAAATATACCCATATCTACTTAAGTCGTCAGTGAAGGTGAGAAAATAACGATATCCACCGCGCGCCGTTACACTCATCGGACCGCACACATCAGTATGTATGATTTCCAATAAGTCACTTGCCCGTTCCATTGTCCCTGAAAACGGGGTCCTTGTCATCTTGCCCATGAGGCACGGCTCGCACGTGTCAAGTGATTCAAAATCAAGAGACTCCAAAAGTCCATCAGCATGGAGCTTCCTCATGCGTTTTACGCCGATATGACCGAGACGGCAGTGCCACAAGAAAGTGGTATTATCATTATCTACTCTACATCTTTTGGCATCAATGTTATGAACATGTGTATCATCACTATCGAGATTCAATAAGAATAAACCCCTAACTTCGGGTGCATGAACATAAAAGATATTACTCATATAAATAGAACAACCATTATTCTCTGACTTAAATGAGTAACCGTCTCGCAATAAACAAGATCCAGATATAATGTTCATGCTTAACGCAGGCACTAAATAACAATTATTCAGGTTCATAACTAATCCCGATGGTAATCGAAGAGCGAGCGTGCCGACGGCGATCACATCAACCTTGGAACCATTTCCCACGCGCATCGTCACTTCGTCCTTCGCCAGCCTCCGTTTATTCCGCAGTTCCTGTTTAGAGTTGCAAATGTGAGCAACCGAACCGGTATCAAATACCCAGGCACTACAACGAGAGTTGGTAAGGTACACATCAATAACATGTATATCATATATACCTTTGTTGTTGTTGGCCCCCTTCTTGTCCGCCAGATACTTGGGGCAGTTCCGCTTCCAGTGGCCATTCCCCTTGCAATAGAAACACTCAGTCTCTGGCTTGGGCCCAGCCTTGGGTTTCTTCACTGGATTAGCAACTACTTTGCCACCCTTCTTAGAGTTACCCTTCTTGCCCTTGCCATTCTTCTTGAAACTGGTGGTCTTATTGACCATCAACACTTGATACTCCTTCTGGATGTCTGCCTCAGCGACTTTCAGCATCGAAAACAGCTCGGCGATGGTTTTATTCATCCCTTGCATGTTGTACTGCTGGACGAAGCTCTTGTAGCTTGGAGGGAGTGACTGGAGAATTCTGTCAATGATAGCCTCATCTGGGAACACAAGTCCCAGATCAGCTATGCGGGTATAGTACCCAGACATCTTCAGTAAGTGCTCACTGACAGACGAATTCTCCTCCATCTTGCAAGCGAAGAATTTATCGGTGGTCTCATACCTCTCGATCTTAGCATTCTTCTCAAAGATGAATTTCAACTCCGTGTACATCTCATATGCACCATGACGTTCAAAACGCCTTTGGAGTCCTCCTTCCAAGCCGTACAACATGGCACATTGTACTATCGAATAGTCCTCCGAACGCGTCTGCCAGACGTTCATATCGTCCGCAGAGGCTCCAGGAGCGGGGGGTTGACCTAGCGGTGCATTTAGGACATAAACCTTTTGGGCAGCTGTGAGGATGATCCTCAGATTGCGGAGCCAGTCCACAAAGTTGCTCCCATCATCTTTCAGTTTAGCTTTCTCTAGGAACGCATTAAAATTCAGGGGAACTCCTGCGCGAGCCATCTACAACATAAATTTGCAAAGACATTTTAGACTATTGTTCATGATAAGTGAGTTATTACCTAATCAAATTAATTATAACTCCCACTCAAATTGACATCCCTCCGGTCATTCGAGCGTGACATGATCCAAATTCACCAACCCAAGTCCGATCATCACGTGAGATGAGGTGGTGTCAATGGTGAACATCAACATGTTGATCATATCTACTATATGAATCATGCTCGACCTTTCGGTCCTCCGTGTTCCGAGGCCATGTCTGTACATGCTAGGCTCGTCAAGTCTAACCCGAGTGTTCTGCACGTGCAAAACTGGCTTGCACCCGTTGTATGCGAACGTAGAGTCTATCACACCCGATCATCACGTGGTGCTTCGAAACGACGAACCTTCGCAACGGCGCACACTCGGGGGGAACACAATTTTATCTTGAAATTTTAGTGAAGGATCACCTTATAATGCTACCGTCGTCCTAAGCAAAATAAGATGCATAAAAGGATTAACATCACATGCATATCATAAGTGACATGATATGGCCATCAACTCGTGCTTTTGATCTCCATCTCCAAAGCACCGGCATGATCTCCATCGTCACCGGCGCCACACCATGATCTCCATCATCATGATCTCCATCATCGTGTTGCCATCGGGGTTGTCGGCGCCCCACCATGCTCTTACTACTATTGCTACCGTTTAGCGATAAAGTAAAGCATTACAAAGCGCTTAATGATTGACACGCAGGTCATACAAAAAATAAAGACAACCCTATGGCTCCTGCCGGTTGCCGTATGCATCGACATGCAAGTCGATGTTAACTATTACAACATGATCATCTCATACATCAAAATATATTTCATCATGTCATTGGCCATATCATATCACATACATACCCTGCAAAAACAAGTTAGACGTCCTCTAATTTGTTGTTGCATGTTTTACGTGGCTGCTATGGGTATCTAGCAAGAACGCTTCTTACCTACTCAAAACCACAACGGTGATATTCAAGTTGCTATTTAACCTTCTACAAGGACCGCCTTGTTCTATTCCGATTCAACTAAGATAGGAGAGACAGACACCCGCCAGCCATCTTATGCAACAAAAGTCACATGTCTGTCGATGGAACCGGTCTCATGTACGTGGACATGTAAAGTTGGTCCGGGCCGCTTCATCCTATAATACCGCTGAATCAAGAAAGACTAAGGAGGGCAGCAATTTAAACATCAACGCCACAAACTTCTTTGTGTTCTACTCGAGAAAGCATCTACGCAAGATCCTAGCTCTGATGCCACTGTTGGGGAACGTTGCATGGGAAACAAAAATTTTTCCTACCGTTCACCAAGATCAATCTAGTAGAAGCAACTACGAGAGGGGAGTGTGATCTACGTACCCTTGTAGATCGCTAAGCGGAAGCGTTATGAACGCGGATGATGGAGTCGTACTCGTCGCGATTCAGATCGCCGAAGACCTAGCACCGAAGCAACGGTGCCTCCGCGTTCTTCACACGTACGGCTCGGGGACGTCTCCTCCTTCTTGATCCAGCAAGGGGTGGAGGAGAGGTTGATGGAGAACCGGCAGCACGACGGCGTGGTGGTGATGGTGGAGAAGAACTCCAGCAGGGCTTCGCCTAAGCACTGCGGGAGGAGAAGATATGACGGGAGAGGGAGGGCAGCACCGAGGCACAAACTGTGTTGGCTGCCCTCCCTTTGCCCCACTATATATAGGGGGGGTGGAGAGGCTAGGGCGCCCTAGGGTTTCCCCCTAGGGGCCGGCGGCCAGGGCAGGGGAAGGGGGCGGCGGCCAGGGCAGGGGGAGGCGCCCAGGCCCTAGGGTTTCCCCCTTAGGTGCCTTGCCCCCCAAGTCCAAAGGGTGCGGCCAGCCCTAGGGGGTCCCACCCCCTTAGCCGCATGGGGAGAGGGCCCAGGGGGGGCGCACAGCCCCCTGAGGGCTGTGGTGTCCCCCTTTGTGGCCCAATAGGCCCAGAACACCTTCCGGACCCCCCGAAAACCTTCCCGGTACTCCGCCGATTTCCCGATGCTCCCCGGAACACTTCCGGTACTCCGAAACCTTTCATCCTATATATCAATCTTCGTCTCCGGACCATTCCGGAGACCCTCGTCATGTCCGGGATCTCATCCGGGACTCCGAACAACCTTCGGTAACCATGCACTCTTCTCACTAACAACCCTAGCGTCACCGAACGTTAAGTGTGTAGACCCTGCGGGTTCGGAAACCATGTAGACATGGCCGAGACACTCCCAGGTCAATAACCAATAGCGGGATCTGGATACCCATATTGGCTCCTACATGTTTCTCGATGATCTCATCGGATGAACCACGATGTCAAGGATTCAGGCAATCCCGTATACAGTTCCCTTTGTCTCGTCGGTATGTTACTTGCCCGAGATTCGATCGTCGGTATCTCTGTACCTAGTTCAATCTCGTTACCGGCAAGTCTCTTTACTCGTTACCGTAATACATAATCCCGTGACCAACTACTTAGTCACTTTGAGCTCATTGAGATGACGTATTACCGAGTGGGCCCGGAGATACCTCTTCGTCATACGGAGTGACAAATCCCAGTCTCGATCCATGTCAACTCAACAGACACCTTCGGAGATACCTGTAGAGTACCTTTATAGTCACCCAGTTACGTTGTGACGTTTGGCACACACAAAGCACTCCTACGGTGTCAGTGAGTTACATGATCTCATGGTCATAGGAACTTATACTTGACATGCAGAAAACTATAGCGATAACTGACACGATCAAAAGCTATGTTTACGTTTGGGTCTCGTCCATCACATCATTCTCCTAATGATGTGATCCCGTTATCAAATGACAACTCATGTCTATGACCTGGAAACCGCGGTCATCTTTGATCAACGAGCTAGTCCTGTAGAGGCTCACTAGGGACACAAAGTCTGTCTATTCATCCACACGTGTATTTGAGTTTCCAATCAATACAGTTATAGCATGGATAATAAACGATTATCATGAACAAGGAAATATAATAATAACTCTTTTATTATTGCCTCTAGGGCATATTTCCAACAATCCAGGTTCAAATGATCCCAGCAACGAAAAAACTTCACCAGCGCAGCATACTATCTGCACATTCAAAGAGAACAAACTATATGTCAAAAGAGAACTGGGTAGAAAATAGCCACTAAAAGAAAGCAGATAGTATACTCAGTAATTCCTATAGATTTGCTCACTGGATACACACACACTTTGCATATACTTTTGGAAGGAAGTGCAGATTCAAGAAAACTACAGAGTTATATCTAGACTAAGATACCTGACGGTAAATAACAACAGGAAACAACAGCAGGAAAACCCAGATAGAAAGTAACAAACTTGTACCCCTGATACAGACCAGTAATCAACCCAAACAATGAGTACATTCTAACATGTTAAGTGGCTACCATTCCAATCATATTTGTACCATGCCATAGAAAACAAATCAGTGACCTCATTGCTACAGATTAAACTGATGCTCTTCTACTACTAATTAAACCATTCAAGCTCATGGTCAGGATCAACAATACTAATAACCTGTAGGTACAATGGTACAACAACAAGCAAATAGTGGAATAATCCCACCACAACGCATGAAGAAAAACACTATCCTACTGCCACTCTCATCCATTCAACTGACAACATCTATTTCATGGAGGAAGGGAAGGGAATAGATAGGCTAGTACCAGTTAATGATGGCGTCAACGATGATATGGATGAGGTTGGCGTCGGTGAGTAGGGATCCACTTGTGCATGCATCCACTCCTCCAGCTCTAAGAAACTTCCAAGACATGGTAGTCGTTGTTGAAGTAGGAGATCAGAACGACCGGACCCTGAGACAAAAAATGACAACATTGACATCATGAGCATCATCTAAACAAACATGAAACAAAACCTAAAGAAATAAGCATCTGCCAGCAAGAGAAATTCTACCAAGACGAGGGTCTGTGAACAAACTGATCATAGATATGAAACTTTGTAATGCTCATGTTTCAGCTAATAGGGATTCCAGAACTACCAAGACTCAGGCATCTCATCGACAAATAAACTTGAGGTACATTAGCTGGAACGAAAATAGAAAAACTGGAAGTTCAAAACAAATGGCCAGATACTATAAGATTTGTAATTTTAACCGATAGTTCAATGACATATTGATTATTCAGAATCAATGATAAAAAAAGGCTGATAGGCATGCGCTTAAGCATGCCTAGGCGCAGAGTGATGGCAGAACACCTAACCGTAAGCACTGGTCGACATGCATTTAAGCATGTCTCACCACTAGGCGATAGCGGAACACCTAACCTAAGCAGTACCAACCATGAACTTAAGCATGCAAAGTCGTGTGCTGTGACGCCCGAGACTGACGTCCCAGAAGGTTCCAGATGTCCGGGTTTGCCCGTGTGTATCTTTTGTGCTTGTGTTTTTATTTTTTCGCATTGCATCATGTCATCATGCCATCATGTCATATTTTATTTTGCATCCCAACCTTAATAATTCGTGTGGACCTTCGGTCCATTTAAATCGAGGGAAGATGACTTCTCTTTATAACATATAAGAGCCTCCTAATATTTATGGAGCTATATTAATAATAATATTCCATTGCTTCGGAATCAACATAACACACTTGCAATTTTCCCATGTCTTTTTCACTTCGAGTTCACCGTCAATACCTTGCCTATAATTCTTTCCGTTGTTTCGAGGCTCCTCCTTTTATCTAGACTCTTTTGAAACTCCTTTTATTGCAAGCTAAATGTTTTAGTTTTGCACTTCCCTTTTTGTTGGAACTATTTTTGTGAGGTTGGAATTAATCCGTAAAGCCTTACAAAAATGTCCATCATTTTATTCTTTTCCTTGCCTCTTTTCTTTTTATTTTTGGCTCTCTCCTTCTTTGTTTTATTCTACTAAGTATTTTTATTTAAA
>LR738710.1:828255801-828276069 GCA_902687465.1 Secale cereale | reverse complement strand
GTGGAATCCCAGGCAAGATGACCGAACCCGGATACCATTACTATCTTTGCCTATTGCTAGTAGTTCCGATCTATAGTTTTGCCTCGATGCCCATGTCTTCTTGTCAGCCTCCTACTTGTAACCAATTGCCATGTTTAACCTCCCTACCTATGCAAACCGTTGCTTGGCTAAGTACGCTTCGCTCAGCCCCTCTTATAGCATTGTTAGTTGCAGGTGAAGATTGAAGATGCTTGCTTCCTGTTGAAGTTTGGTTGGGTTATATCACACTATATAAATGCTTAAAAATGAAATCATCTATATACTGGCAGGGTGGAAGGCTAAGCCTTTTGCTTGGTGTTTTGTTCCACTCATGCCGTTAGGAACCGTATAAACCGGTGTTATGTTCCTTGATTTTGCGTTCCTAACACGGTTGGGGTGTATGGGACCCCCTTGATAAACCGCTAAGTGCTAAGTCTTTTCCAGCAAGTCCCAACATTGGTACTATTTGCCTCATAATAACAACTTAAATAATTAATTAATTGCATAGGGGGTCATGTCCCCGAGGATTCTTATTTCTACATAGCAGGGGGGGCCAGTGCTGATGGCGTTGGTCCCAAACGGGGGTCCTGCAGGGCGGCCTTGGGGCAACCCGAGGTATTTGGTATAACCTGTAGCATCACCCATCCGGTCGTGTCCTGAGACTTAGATACGCGCGGCTACTATCAGGGTGTCGACACGCCGGGAGGATTTGCTGGATTAGCCTTACCTTAGTTCGGTTTAACTCGAGCACGGGATTCCGAGAATACTCGGGTCTTCCCACCTATGGAGTTGCGACTTCGCGGATCGTGGGCTTGTGATGGGCCAAGTTGGAACACCCCTGCAGGGTTTGAACTTTCGAAAGCCGTGCCCGCGGTTATGTGGCAGATGGGAGCTTGTTAATTCCGGTTGTAGATAACTTGACACAATGTTTCTAATACACTACCAGCGTGTGTACCGTGACTGTCAATTTCCGAATAGGGATTCAGGAGTTGAACACGGTGGGGTTATGTTTGACCGGTTTTAGTTAGGATCACTTCGTGATCATCTTTCGACCGATGCTCTTCTCTTCTCGCTCTCTTTTGCGTAAGTTAGTGCTAGTTGCTGCTGCAGACTCTTGTTTGTTCCTTCACCTCTCGTTCTTTCTTCAGCCTTGTCCTCACCCAAGGCTTAAATAGTCTTGTTACCCGGGAACGGGATTGCTGAGTCCTCTGTGGCTCACAGTTACTTCACCACACCAGATGCAGGTTCAGCCGAGTTTGATGCAGGAGCTGGTTCAGTGCTTCACCGGGAGCTCGATGAAGAGTTTGACCGTTACTTGTGACGTTTCGATGTTCAGTAGTGGTTTCTACTAGGATTCGATCTTGACCTGTGGCTTTATGTTGTTTTGGTATCTTGTTTTTGGATCTTACCCGTAGTCGGGTTGTGATGTTTTGTATGATGATTGCTCATGTAATGTATTGTGTGAAGTGGCGAGTGTAAGCCAACTATCCTCTTTTGCATTTTAATCCCTCTTTTACATGAGTCGTGCAAAGATACCAAACTTGAGATCATTCTAGGATGGGCTTATACCTTTAAGTCGTGCCTCGACACGTAGGAGGTATAGTCCCATCCTGGGCATTACAAGTTGGTATCAGAGCCTTCTCCGACCTAGAAGCCCCTCTGATTGATCGAATCGTTGACGGTTGAGTCTAGGCACACACTGAAAACTTTTTGAGTCCTATATTATATCGGAGAGTAGGATTTCTTTGCTTCTCATCCCTTTTCTCTCTGGTGAGGACTCCTGACGATTACTCTTTTCTCTTCTACTTTCAAAAATTGCACCAAATTTTTTTTTAGGATCCCGCGAGTATTCTGGGATTGTTTCGATGTTCTTGTGACAAGGATATTGTTCTCGATGCCTCCTGTTCCCGAGGAGTTGAGCTTCGGGGTATCATTGTCGCAAGCATATCGCGGCAGTACTAAATACTTAAGACGGCCGACATCGAAAATCTCTCCTATACGGCCAGTGGCAAGATAACCCCGACATCACCCAGTACTGGGGAGGTAGTTCGAGAGTATTGCCATAGCTTGTATAGTGGATGCTTTTCGAAGGTCCGAGGTAAACAGTTTCCGAGAAAGACTGGTTATGTGTTGAAGGATGGATACACCCGGATGTAGGTTTAGAGTTGATTGCGCGGTGCTTCCCGTGTATCCCCAACACCTGATTGCATAACTGGAAACTTTCGGAAATCTATAGGTGGGTTCATCTAGTAGTTCTAGGCATTCTTCCAACGGATGCTCGATATGAAGTTCGGGGTTCTACATTGAGTGAAGTGGTTTTATGGACTTGTTCTGATCGGGAGTTGCATCTTAAAGGGTCCTTGGCTATGCTGATCCGGGGATTTCAAAACCCTTTTGTAACATGTTCCATGAGCTTTCAGCACGAAGATGTCGAACGAAGCTTCTATCTTGTATTTGTCCTATCTGTTCCTTGTTCCTTTTTATTTTCATTTTGTTCTCCAAGTGGCTTCTCGACTAGTTGATGTACCTGCAGAATTCATCCGTTCAATCCTCTGTTCGGATGATATTGTGAAGATTCTTTCTGCAACATCTACCCCTTTGTTTTTGTTTTGATTCTGGTATTCGAGTTGCTTCGATGATAAATGTTGATTCCATACCTTTCTTAATCGGTATTCTCATATTTCTATGGGAGTGCTAATTCTTCTTGACCATCAAGATGGTCATGTTAAATTCTTTTCCAACCGGTGTGCCGTCTCTTCTAGTTATTTCCATACGGACGTCGTTGAGAAATCTGACGATTTGTCTGTTTCAATCATCCCAAGTCATCTTTGTTTTCCCCACCCTCCCTCCCTTCTCTTTATGGAGCTGGAATTCTCAAATGAAATATCCATTTTATTCATGTGATATTTCTTCATTCTTTTCCTCCAATGTTCTTATCCGGTGATTTATCGTGAAGATGCTCGAGAGATTCAAGTTCATCGTTCTTAATTCTAATATTCTGCCGGTGGATATAATTCAAGAATTCGGTGTTCATCTTATCCTTTTTCTCTTCTCACAATGTTTTCTTATTCCGGTGCACCAATTAATCATTCTCCTCTTGCTATTCTTATCCGGAGTGCTGAAGATTCATAATTCCATTCTTAATCCGTTCAAGCTATTTGAGGATTGTTATCTTATTCAAGCCTTTTAATTCAACCGGTGCAATATCTCTCAAGCAATCTTTTTCAACGGTGATTTCTTTTGAGTGGGCCCTAACCCACAGGTCTTTTCCCAGGATCTTACCTGACTCTTCTTTTCCGGAGAATTCTTTTCAAACTGTGACGTAAGAATGATTTCCATCAGTCACATGTCTTCTCCAAGATCGCTTTCAATTCCTTTTCATCATTGGTTCAACCTTTTTAATTCTTCATTCCGGAGTGCTCAACAATTCTTCATGGCATTTCTCGTCTTCATTCTCAACATTTGGAGACCGGAGAAGTGTTTCTCTTAAATCTTGGCCGTTCTCTCAAGCATTCTTGAATTCTTTTCTTTGTGATCCTCCGAAGGCCATCATTTCAGAAGATTTCTTCGTTCTCAGTTTTCAACCTCGTCCTCCATATATTCTTCATTGATGCCTCTTCGTTCGTCTCCATTTTCTTACGGTGGTTCATTCAAGTTTACTCTTCCGTTGTTATCATTTTAATTCATTTGTTCTTTTCATAATCCTACCGGTGGTTCGTTGAAGATTTACCCAAGCTGGTGCGAGATCTCTCTTTAATTCTTTCCAACGAGAATAAGTAGTATGCCAAATCCTTTGGTTGTCATCAATTTAAATTGGTGAAGGATATGCATGACATAATTCTTATTCTTATTCCTTCAGGTGATTTAATTCTTTTGTCTGGAGCTGTTCATCATATCATATCCTTGGTTCTAAATTCTTCATCTTGTTTTTCCGGAGATCCAAGCTATTTCAATTATATCATTTCAACTTCATCTAATTCATCGCAGGCCTTGAATCTTATTCTTTTCATCTTTCACTTCTAATGCTTTCAATACCGGAGTTTTCATGGTGGTTCATCATGTTTTAATTCATCCTCGAAGTCTTCATCAAGATTCTTGTTGGAGGAACTCAAATATTCTTCTTCTTGCATTTTGAATTGCAATTCTTTCTACCTTATCCTTTCAGATGGGGTTATGTCATTCTTGTCAATTCCTTCATGTTTCATGATTCACGAGTTGTCAGGAATGAGATATTTAAACCCATCATTTTTTCCTTGTCCAGAAGATCTTTTCAACCCTTCAATTTATTCATTGGAGTTATCTTGGGTTGTATTTCACCTAAAGCCTTCCCTAAGGATTGTTGCTTTTGTGGTGCTTATAAATGACCCAAGTTCTTCATTTATCATTCCGATGAAATAAGTTTTTCATCTCCTTGTTGATCTCGATCCAAGCAATTGTTTCTGTTAGTGGCTGGTTGTCACCTCTTAATTTTGAGATGTTTTCCATAAGCCCACATCAAGAGTTTATTCGTTTCGTTGTTGATTTTTCCATCAACTCCGTTCGACCCTTCTTTGTAAGGATGCTCTTTCAAATTTAATTTTGAGAGAAGTTGTCATTTTCTTCTCCGTTCAAGTCTTTCATTCAGTTTATGCTATTCTTTCATTCCGGAGGCATTGTAATATTGCTCTCTCCACCCCATCATCTTGTCATATCGAGATCATGTTCTTTCCCTTGCTTATCATTTAACCGGAGTGTTGTATTCTTCATTCAAGTTCCGTCATTTATCAAGTTTTTCCTATCTTTTCAACCGGAGTGCTGTCTGAATCCTTCTTAACCTTGTGCCATTCTTTTAATTGTTTCGGAGGCAATGTGTTGTTGTTTTCATCAAGTATCATTCCATATTCTCTAGTTTATGTTCAATTCCTTCTATTTACAGACGGAGTGCTGCCCAAATTCTGTCACTCTTATTCCTTGGCTATACCGTTGCAGTTTCACATTCTTTTGGTTCGTAAGCTCTTGTTTCATGTCTTTCAACCTATAAGGTTCTTATAATGCTCCTAGTTACTCTTCTCTAACGGAGTGTTTCATCTTCGTTCATCTCCGCTGTATTCTTATTCAACTTGTTTAACCTCTCAAGGTTCTTTGGTTTTCACTCGTTTGTCGAAGAAGCAACTTTGTTTTACCTCTTCTTTTTTCGTTTTTACCCGGTGATATCTCTAGGATCTCGGGTCGAGATCCTCTGTTAGTGTGGGAGAGTTGTGACGCCCGAGACTGACGTCCCAGAAGGTTCCAGATGTCCGGGTTTGCCCGTGTGTTTCTTTTGTGCTTGTGTTTTTATTTTTACGCATTGCATCATGTCATCATGCTATCATGTCATATTTTATTTTGCATCCCAACCTTAATAATTCGTGTGGACCTTCGGTCCATTTAAATCGAGGGAAGATGACTTCTCTTTATAACATATAAGAGCCTCCTAATATTTATGGAGCTATATTAATAATAATATTCCATTGCTTCGGAATCAACATAACACACTTGCAATTTTCCCATGTCTTTTTCACTTCGAGTTCACCGTCAATACCTTGCCTATAATTCTTTCCGTTGTTTCGAGGCTCCTCCTTTTATCTAGACTCTTTTGAAACTCCTTTTATTGCAAGCTAAATGTTTTAGTTTTGCACTTCCCTTTTTGTTGGAACTATTTTTGTGAGGTTGGAATTAATCCGTAAAGCCTTACAAAAATGTCCATCATTTTATTCTTTTCTCTTTTCTTTTTATTTTTGGCTCTCTCCTTCTTTGTTTTATTCTACTAAGTATTTTTATTTAAAAAGAAGGGCAGCAGCCAGGCCGCCGGCCCATCTGGGCCTCCTCCTTCCCCCCCCCCAGCGGCCCAAAACTCCTCTAGGCCCAAGGCCACTTCGGCCCAACTCTCTCAGGCCTCGGCCTAACCTAGCGCTACCGACAGCTCCCGCATCGCTCGCCTCTACCCACTCGATCCCTCCCTCTCCCTCTTAGCGCCGCCGCCACCCCTCGTCTCGCTTCCCTCTCGTTCTCTGTCCCGCAGGCCTCTGGCCCGATTCCCTCAGCGCCTGCCTCGCGACCTCCTCCTCGCGCTGGAGCTCTCTCGCCGAACCCCCGATCTCCCGCTGCACAGCCCGCGGCCAGGAGCCAGATCAGCGCCCTCCTGGCGAGCCCCTGCCTCGTCCGCCTCGCGACCTCCTCCTCTGCGCCGAGCCGCCGCCGTTCCTCCGGTCCGGCCATCCTCATCTCCAGGAGCCGCCGGCGTCCTTCTCCTCCAAGTGCTACGCGCGGCGTCCTCCTCTTCCTCCGGCCAGCCCGCGCCATGGCGCCTGTCCCTCCCCGTGCGCCTCCTTCTCCAGGCGCCGGAGCGGCCGCACCTCCGGGTCTCCTCCTCCCGCGCGTCAGGAGGCCGGCCACGGCTTCATCCCTCCAGCCAAGGTCACCGCGGTCCCTCCTCCGTCCAGCGATGGAGCCGCTCCTGTCCTCCAGGCAGAGCCCCTCCGTCCCCGAGTCCCAGGCCGCATCCCTTCCTCCAGCAGCCGCCGTTCACCCGGGAGTCCAGCTCCTACGCGCGGCGTCCTCCCTCCGCCGTCCCGTCCAGGAAGGCCGCCCCGTGCTGCTCTCTCCAGCCGCTTGCCTCCTTGGAGTGAACTGCTGCTGCTGCTGTGTTTTGTTGTTTTTCGTCGGCTTGGTGTTATGGTGTTGGTCCAGCAGGTGTTTTTGGGCGAGATCGGCAAGTCCGACTACTACGTGTACAACTACCGTCGCAAGAACGAGTACGCCTACACGACGACCAAGTACCCCTACACGTCGATACGGCGGACGCGACAAGTACCTCTTCGGAAACGGAAACGCCCCGTGTACGACTACCGACGCCCGGAAAACGACCAAGTTCCACTACTTCCCACGACGGCCACGTGTACAACTACGTTGCCAAGACGGCCCCGACAAGTACCACGACGACCCGAACGACTACCGATGACCGTGAACAACTACCGCCGTCGTGGAACCGCCAAGACGAACGGAACAACTACTTCCTCTACGAGTTGCGGAACGACTTCTTCCTCTTCGGCCGTGTACCACTACTTCCACTACTACGGCTACTTCCACTACGAACTCGAACCGTCCCGAAACGAGTGTTTCGAAGGTATAACCCCGAGACGTGACCCGTGAGATGCATGCTTGCTTGTGTTGTATGAAATGCTCCTTGTGTGTGCTTCGTGTCCGTTGTGCCCTCTTTTGTCGTGTTCCTCGGTTGCCTCGTCACCGACTCGTGGGAACCCGGCAACGGGATCCACCCACTTTCATCTTGTTCGACTCACCCACGCCATCTATCTTTTGCACCGGACTCTCACCGAGTTACCGGTACCGATATGATGCCATTGCCTCATTTCGGATCATTGCCGTGGCACCCTTTCATTCCACCACGGTGACAATGCTTCATATCTCTTTTAAGTCAATCTTTTAAAATTGCATAAACTTGATCATCTCATCCGCATCATGTTAACAACATTATATATGTGTGAATTGTTGTTGCTTATAATTATTAAACATGCTCATGGGGATTTTCCGGATATGTTGTTGTTATTTCCGACCCCATTTAAAATGTCTTAATAGTGTAGTTTACTTTATGCTTCACCTCTTGCCATGTTAATAACATTTAATCTTGTCTTGTAAATAATGAGAGTCAACTAAATAATTAATGTGGTGTTTCGTCAATATGCAACTCGTTGCATATTGATCTCCACTTAACTTGTAGTATTTGTTTGTGCACTTTGCCATGCCATGCATAATTAAACCGGACATGCATCATACTTGTTTGCGCATCGTATGCCTTGTTTATGATTTGTGTGTTTACCGAGTTGTTTGTTTTCTTTCCGGTTGCTTCTCTTGTTAGCTTCGGTTTCGTTCCGGAGTTGTGAGGATCCGCTCGACTGTTGCTCCGTCTTCTTCTTGGTTCTGTTCTTCTCCCTCGTGGAATCCCAGGCAAGATGACCGAACCCGGATACCATTACTATCTTTGCCTATTGCTAGTAGTTCCGATCTATAGTTTTGCCTCGATGCCCATGTCTTCTTGTCAGCCTCCTACTTGTAACCAATTGCCATGTTTAACCTCCCTACCTATGCAAACCGTTGCTTGGCTAAGTACGCTTCGCTCAGCCCCTCTTATAGCATTGTTAGTTGCAGGTGAAGATTGAAGATGCTTGCTTCCTGTTGAAGTTTGGTTGGGTTATATCACACTATATAAATGCTTAAAAATGAAATCATCTATATACTGGCAGGGTGGAAGGCTAAGCCTTTTGCTTGGTGTTTTGTTCCACTCATGCCGTTAGGAACCGTATAAACCGGTGTTATGTTCCTTGATTTTGCGTTCCTAACACGGTTGGGGTGTATGGGACCCCCTTGATAAACCGCTAAGTGCTAAGTCTTTTCCAGCAAGTCCCAACATTGGTACTATTTGCCTCATAATAACAACTTAAATAATTAATTAATTGCATAGGGGGTCATGTCCCCGAGGATTCTTATTTCTACATAGCAGGGGGGGCCAGTGCTGATGGCGTTGGTCCCAAACGGGGGTCCTGCAGGGCCGCCTTGGGGCAACCCGAGGTATTTGGTATAACCTGTAGCATCACCCATCCGGTCGTGTCCTGAGACTTAGATACGCGCGGCTACTATCAGGGTGTCGACACGCCGGGAGGATTTGCTGGATTAGCCTTACCTTAGTTCGGTTTAACTCGAGCACGGGATTCCGAGAATACTCGGGTCTTCCCACCTATGGAGTTGCGACTTCGCGGATCGTGGGCTTGTGATGGGCCAAGTTGGAACACCCCTGCAGGGTTTGAACTTTCGAAAGCCATGCCCGCGGTTATGTGGCAGATGGGAGCTTGTTAATTCCGGTTGTAGATAACTTGACACAATGTTTCTAATACACTACCAGCGTGTGTACCGTGACTGTCAATTTCCGAATAGGGATTCGGGAGTTGAACACGGTGGGGTTATGTTTGACCGGTTTTAGTTAGGATCACTTCGTGATCATCTTTCGACCGATGCTCTTCTCTTCTCGCTCTCTTTTGCGTAAGTTAGTGCTAGTTGCTGCTGCAGACTCTTGTTTGTTCCTTCACCTCTCGTTCTTTCTTCAGCCTTGTCCTCACCCAAGGCTTAAATAGTCTTGTTATCCGGGAACGGGATTGCTGAGTCCTCTGTGGCTCACAGTTACTTCACCACACCAGATGCAGGTTCAGCCGAGTTTGATGCAGGAGCTGGTTCAGTGCTTCACCGGGAGCTCGATGAAGAGTTTGATCGTTACTTGTGACGTTTCGATGTTCAGTAGTGGTTTCTACTAGGATTCGATCTTGACCTGTGGCTTTATGTTGTTTTGGTATCTTGTTTTTGGATCTTACCCGTAGTCGGGTTGTGATGTTTTGTATGATGATTGCTCATGTAATGTATTGTGTGAAGTGGCGAGTGTAAGCCAACTATCCTCTTTTGCATTTTAATCCCTCTTTTACATGAGTCGTGCAAAGATACCAAACTTGAGATCATTCTAGGATGGGCTTATACCTTTAAGTCGTGCCTCGACACGTAGGAGGTATAGTCCCATCCTGGGCATTACATGTGCATAGGCAATATAGGCGCTCGGAAGAGGAAAACCCAGGAATTTACGACTAACGCCTTTTGGAACCTTGTTCAGAATTGTACCAGCAAAAAAAGCTTTCCAAAGGCGGCAAGCAGGACCTAGCGAGATGGGGGAAATTGAATCCAAGTTCAGTTTAAAACATCAACCAGTCATATAGACAACAACTCCAGCTTCTTAAATGACACAGTACTATCGTTCTCTGTTTCTGATTGGATCACTCTTCTTCCTTTTTTCCTCTAAAAAAATGTACTACCAATTTCTCTACCGGCCAGTCACTACCTGTCATCATCTAATTAGCAACAAATACTTGGTATCAAACAACACGGATCAAGCCATTCGCATTGGTTCTAGCCGTGCGAATAAACCACAGTAGCTAATGGAGTTATATGAGCTCAAGCAGTGCATAATTCTAGGATAACATCTCCCATACCTATATGCATAACACCGACAGAATAACTGCAGTATAAACAATGGTATAGAAACTTAAACAGTAGCATCACCTACTTAGTAGTGACCAGGAAATCAATCCATAGTTGGTAGAGCAAAACAAAATCACAAGCACTACGGGCAGTAGCACGTGTACCAGTAGATCACAGTCACCACATCCAGCATCACAATCTTGTAAACTGAAGACAGAATGTGTCCTGAGCTTACTGCCGAGCTTGACGTAGGCTTCGTCCGATATGGTGTACTTCTCGACGAGTGAGGTGTCCTCCAGCCACCCGCCGGAGGTCACCGACGAGGGGTCGAGGTCGATGATGTGCAAGCGGTACCTTCAGAGCAGACCACCATCAGACCAACAGCAGCAGTAGAAAGAAAGCTGAATGTTACAGGAACCAACGGAAAATATACTACTCCTACTAGGTAAGGTAGGTATGTATCTACCTTCACTTTCTCTGGCCTAACAATTGCTCCATGCCCTTGAGGGCACTCGAAGAAGCGAACTCCTTTCACCCTGCAGCAAGAACCCAACAAGTCAAACAAAATGAAGTGTTTTTCCAAGGGTATGTTGTTACTGGTCGCAAGAAGCCATGATGACTTGGGAACTGGGTATAAATTTATCAGCGCCATAGTTTGGGAATGAACATACATGCCGTCGTGTTTTCCAAGTGGCTCATCGTATTGCACGCCAACCCAAAATCCACGCCCAAGGGCTTCAGCTTTGCCAACGAATTTCACGGTGCCCCTCTTGGCACCTGGCTCGACTTCACATCTGTCTCCCACCTATGACATAAATGTTCATACTGGATTGTAAAACATTATACGGCAAAACAGGTGTAATTTCAATTTCATGCTACAGAAGAAGAAAGCTTTCACCCGATGTTCCAGCCTATTCTTTTCAATAGCAAAGAATCACCGCACCAAGGACCAATATTTACTACATACGCATGTCTCTGAAAGCAGAGTACCCTGTTTATAAGTGATCAGTTATATTGGCTCAATTCCGTATTCCTCGTCAACTTGGTCAACTACACATGGTTAGATAGTCATATTTTTGTGAGTGGGATTCCTATTGTGCTTAACTGAAACTGCTAGTCAAACCAGGAAGGGAGCTACTAGGCGGTCACAAAAACCAGGAAGCTACTAGAAGGAAATATACACTGCATACTCCTAATAGCTGCTCCGGTTAGCAAAAAAGAAAAGAAGGGGAAGATGAAGACACATATTCCTTCAAAGTTAGAATAATGCACTAGATGCCTGTAGACGGAAAAACAGAGTATCCAGACAATGCTGGATGTTTGTCAAGCTCATGTGGGTTTGTCAAGTTAATGAGGCCAAGGATTCATGCATACTAATTCGGCCCGTTCTATGGGAACAAGTTACTGCCAATTGGGCTGCTATAACTGTTACTATGCAGCAAGCTAGACAACAAAAAATTAACACTTTGCCTTGGAAAAAAACTATGTATGCAAGGTACGCAACTGAGATGACAGGGGCTTTTAACATGAGCAGATTAGTTGGCAAAAACTTAATCTAGCATACATGTGTAAAGCAAATGAACTGACCTTGATGTTGGCACACAATTCCTCCATCTGATTGTCTGACTGCTAAAGAGGACAAGTTATACGGTAAGCAAGCCGAAGCGGCGAGGGGCGCGGCGTCGCGGTCGAGGTCGGCGACCCTTGTGCCGGCCTCGTCCCGGAGCTCCAGCCGCATGGAGCCCACGGCCGTGCCCGTCTTCTTCCACAGCTTCTCCTTGAGCGCCTCCACCATGGTCTGCGAGCAGAGCGAACCCACCCACCCCGGCCGCCATTACAGATGAGATCCAAGATCCAAGGGAAGCTAGATGGGTTGGGTTGGTGTCGCGGTGGTACCTGCTGGGAGACGCGGAGGTCGGAGGCGAAGGAGGCAGGGTTGGAGTGCGTGACGCGCAACGCCATGCCGTCGTCCGCCGGCAGCTGCAGCTTCGACATGTCTCCGGCGGTGACCACGACGACTCTCTGCTCTGCTACTGCTAGTGTGGCGGCGGTGGTCGGAGCAGGAGCGGGCGCCGCCGACGCCGATCTGCGGGAGTAGTAGGGGCTCTAGTACGAGTAGTACGTGTACTCGCCGCCATGGCCGGCCGCGGCGGCGCGCTAGTCAGCGACGGCTGCGTCGTCGCAGAAGCTGCAGAGGAGCACGGTGAGCGGCGGTGGGACACGGGAGCTTCGAGAGGTGGGAGGGAGAGGGGAGGGTGAGCTCGATCTGAAGGAGGGAGACGGCGGTGGGAGGGATCGAGGGGAGCGCCGTCGGTGGCGGCGGCGAGGAGACGGGGGTAGGAGGGGTGTGATGGGAGGAGGGGATCGATGAAATCTGGTTAGGGTTTGGGTAGGTGGATGAGGTGGGGTTTTCTTTTTCATTTTTTTTCTGTACATAAATGGATGGATGGATGTGGTATGGAGAGATGGATGGATGGATGGGCGCCATGTCATCGATCCGTGTGACAACGAATTCCACCAATAGGAATAGAGCACATATAATTGTGTTTTTATTTTTGTTTTTCTTCTACTTTTTCACATGAAAAAAAATCAAATATTGATCTCATATTGTGCACAAGAGCGCATCTTGGAATGCCAAACAATGTTGCCTAATGAAGTTTCATTTTCTTTGGACGAAAACTCAATTTTCCATTTTTCGAGTGCTCAAAATGGTTTTTTTTAAGGGCCTACCAAATTTTTGTTGTAAAATTGGACCAAATCATTTTTCTAATTTATTAGGCCACATTTAATGCACAATTGACCAAATGGTTGGGTGTCAAAAGTTTTTATCCACCTCTCGTGAAAAAGACAAACTTCCGCCGATTCAGTAGGAAGCGTGTCAAATTTGAACTGCAGCTACCTCATAGTTTCCTCTTTATTTTTTTCAAAAATCATTTCTAGGTACATAAGTATCTATTTAATCAGAGAAACACCAAAAAAATTCCAAGATTCAACCACTAGCTATGAACGGTCATTCCCGCCGTTTTGACCGCATTTTGAAACGGGAATAAAAAATTCAAAAAAAATCAAAAAATTGGAAAACCTTCGCATTGTGTCATTATATGTGACCAAGTTACCAGGAAAAATAATAAACTTGTCATACGACAATTCTTTTAAAAAATTGTTCTCAGAAATGAGCTATCATGCGTGAAGATTCATGGCTTTCAAGCCAAATGATCAATCATATGGCCACATTCATGGCATAGTTTGTTCAAATGATCTCATATTGTGCACAAAGGTGCATATTGGAATGGCAAACAATGTTGCCTAAGGAAGTTTTCATTTTCTTTGGACAAAAAATTCATTTTCCATTTTTCGAATGCCCAAAAGGAGGTTTTTTTGTGAAGGACCTCCCAAATAATTGTTGCAAAATTGGACCAAATCATTTTTATAAAAAAATAGGTCATATTTAATGCACAATTGACTAAATGGTTGGGTGTAAAAAGTTCTGATCCACCTCTCGTGAAAAAGACAAATTTCCGCCGATTCAGCTGGAAGGGGGTCAAATTTGAACTGCGGCTGCTTCATAGTTTGCTATTTATTTTTTTCAAAAATCATTTCTAGGTACATAAGTACCTATTTAATCAGAGAAACACCAAAAAAATTCCAAGATTAAACCACTAGCTAGGAACGATCATTCCCGCCGTTTTGACCGCATTTTGAAACGGGCATAAAAAATTCAAAAAAAATCAAAAAATTGGAACACCTTCGCATTGTGTCATTATATATGACCAAGTTACCAGGAAAAATAACAAACTTGTAATACGGAAATTCTATTAAAAAGTGTTCTCAGAAATGAGCTATCATGCGTGAAGATTCATGGCTTTCAAGCCAAATGATCAATCCTATGGCCACATTCATGGCATAGTTTGTTCAAATGATCTCATATTGTGCACAAGGGTGCATCTTGGAATGGCAAACAATGTTGCCTAAGGAAGTTTTCATTTTCTTTGGACGAAAAATTCATTTTCCATTTTTCAAATGCCCAAAAGGAGGTTTTTTTGTGAAGGACCTCCCAAATAATTGTTGCAAAATTTGACCAAATAAATTTTCTAAAATACTAGGACATATTTAATGCACAATTGATAAAATGGTTGGGTGTAAAAAGTTTTGATCCACCTCTCGTGAAAAAGACAAATTTCCGCCGATTCAGTTGGAAGCGGGTCAAATTTGAACTGCGGCTGCCTCATAGTTTGCTATTTATTTTTTCCAAAAATCATTTCTAGGTACATAAGTACCTATTTAATCATAAATACATGGTTTGGTGGCGATACGTCGAGGTTTGGGCGGTGGTCGAGGGCCCCAACTCTAGAGCGCGTAAACTCGCATGCCCGCTGCGTGGTCACCGCGTGACTGTGGCGTTGTCATGTGTTCTGGGCGGCCTAGGCATGTCTAGTGGGTTGGCCACTCCCCAGGTAGGTGATAGGAAGAAAATTACAACATAAGATTCTCACGAGGAGACCGATCGATGCTCAAACATGAATTAGCAGCCAAGTGTTTGATTAGCGGTACGGAAAATGCACATGGCTAATGGGCGTGAGTTTTGGTTGAGGATGATCAGTTACTAAGAAGACCGTCTTCACAAATTTTCAGCTCAAAAGGAGGAGTCTAGGTGGTACTTGCTTTGCAAAGTACCACACTGGACATAAATACGAATGTTGAAGATGGGCTCAAAATAATGAATGGATTGAGTTGGTATTTGGTGGAGGATAGTTATTTGGGCATAGGAAAGCACTGTAGAAAATGGATACCATTTGGACATGCCAAAGTGGTACTTCCTTCACAAAGTGTTTTTTTGAACAGAATAGGAAAATGAATATTTTTGAAT
Source organism: Secale cereale (assembly GCA_902687465.1). Lineage (NCBI taxonomy): Eukaryota > Viridiplantae > Streptophyta > Magnoliopsida > Poales > Poaceae > Secale > Secale cereale. Next base: position 828,261,131 of record LR738710.1, on the reverse strand, counting down.
TATTTTTGAACTAGGCAAGGAAGGTTTTTTACATATTTGACGAAGATATGACCCAAAGAATTTATGAGATTTTTTGGGGAATTTTGGGAATGACAGAAATATAGGTTGCTTCACAACCTAGGGCAAAAACTGCCACATGGACATGACACATAGGCAAAACTGATGAGGTGGCGCCTAGTCGTAGCAACCCACCACAATTTTCAAGGTTATGACCATCTATATTGGTCATGAACAGCTAGAAATAAGGCAGCGAACCAGTGCTATCTGCTTTGTGACCATTTCGTTTAAGGAAATTATGACCTTTCTAACCAAAATGGTCGTTATAGTTTAGGGTTTGGAGCCCCCCGAACAGCTTTTGACCAATTGGTCTGAAATGGTCATAGATCTATGACCAATTCTTCCAGGGTCACTAACAAAAGGTCATAAGTTGACATATTTCTTGTAGTGTGGTCAGATGACCACGGATGATATTCTTGGCAGTGGAATCCATTTGGACGAGCTTCTTGACATCTGCAGTGGTGAGACCTTCACCAGTCTTGGGAACGCCGTTCTTGACGACAAACCAGAGGTCCACATCAATGGCTTCAAGATGCATGTGCATCTTGTTCTTCCAATAGGGGTATTCAGTGCCATCGAAGACGGGGCATGCAGCGGAGACTTTGATTATCCCTGCAGTCGACATAGCTAAAACTCCAGGTGGTTAAACCGAATCACACAGAATAAGGGAGTACCTTGCTCTGATACCAATTGAAAGTGCAGTATATCGAATAGAGGGGGGGTGAATAGGCGATTTTTATGAAAGTCTTCAAAACATAGGAGTTCCGAAGACAAACGATAGAACCAATCCTATTTATATGCAGCGGAAGGTAGACTACACTAGACAAACCATAGTCAATTATTCAATAAAGAGAAAGCACAAAGACTAATAGCAGCTAGGCAGTATGGATCAGGATGGAAGATTGTATGAAGCCAATCAGAACAAGTAGTCACACAGTAAAGTCAAATAGATAAGGCAAGCAGGCAATGACTTCACAACGAAAGACAATAAGTAAAGAGAAGGAAATGATAGAACCAGTAGCTTGGGGAAGACAGTGATTTGTTAGACCAGTTCCAGTTGTTGTGACAACTATACGTCTGGTTAGGGAGGCTGAGATTTAACTCAAAAGACCGCGTCTTCACCTTATCCCCCTTGAGCTAAGGACACCTATTCCTCGCCCAATCACTCTGGTAAGTCTTCAAGGTAGACTTCCAAACCTTCACAGACTTCGTTCACCGGCAATCCACAATGACTCTTGGATGCTCAGAACGCGACGCCTAACCGGTTGGAGGAAACACAGTCCTCAAGTGTAACAAGTCTTCAGGTCACACAGACAGAAAGACTTCAGTGATGCCTAACACTCATTGGTTCTGGGTGTTTGGGCTTAGTCATCGCAAGGATCTCTCTCTCAAATGCTTCGGAGGTGGGTTGCTCTCAAACGACAAAAGCCATGCAATAACTCTGAGCAGCCACCAATTTATGGTGTGGGGGTGGGCTATTTATAGCCACTAGGCAACCCGACCTGATTTGTCCGAAGTGACCCTGGGTCACTAAGGAACTGACACGTGTTCCAACGGTCAGATTTCAAACAGACACGACAACTTTACTTGGGCTACAAGTAAAGCTGACTCATCCAACTCTGGATAAGATTTGCTCTTATTGTCTTCGCTCGAAGACATATGATTTGGTTGAGCATCACTTCAGTCACTCTGACTTTGCTCACTTGGATCCCACTTAACAGTACGGTGGTTCCTATGACTCAACAAAGAAGAAAAGGAAACAACGGAACGTCTAAGTCTTCGCGCTCCATAGTCTTCACACAATGTCTTCTCTCGTCATAGTCTTCAATATGATTATCTTCATATACCATCATTGTCGTTAATGTCTTCATACATTTTTAGGGGTCATCTCCGGTAAGTAAACCGAATCAATGAGGGACTACTACCTGTGTTATCCTGCAATTCTCACAAACACATTAGTCCCTCAACCAGGTTTGTTTTCAATACTTCAAAACCAACTAGGGATGGCACTAGATGCACTTACACTAAAGATTATATCATTCCTCGCAATAAAAAATTATATATCATCTCTCTATTCTCTAGTTTTATTCTTCGTTTTTCTTTTTATGCCAACACATGAATATTTTTATAAAATATAATAGCAATTATTGGTACATATGAGCATATTTTTACATACACGAGCACTAATTTTTAGTTACATTTCATACCGTGAATATATTTTTGAAATGTACGAGTATATCTTTCACATACATGAACATATTTTTTTTCTAATGAAAGACCATTTATTTTCAAATACATGAACACTATTATTGGTATTCCTTTGCAACACATTATATATTTCCTAACCCCTCAAACAAAATTCTTATTTTAAAACCAATTCATAAAATTATTAGAAAGTACATATAAATTTCAAGAATATATATAACATGAAAGAAATAACTGTATCCGGTGGAATTCCCCCATTAGTAGTGGGATCGCTCCTCCATATAGGGCTCCTCCGTGAGGCGTAGCGTCATATCCATATTCCATCTGTATCGCTCCACTCTCCATTCCTCATTCATGTAATAAACCCTAGGCCAGATCAGGAGCGACCATGAGTAGTTTCTCAACGGAGTCTGCTCCTTGAGAAGATGAGAAACGGTTCACGGCTAAATGGATCAGATATCGGTAGGATTCGAGCGAGCGACGTGCGGAAGATCAGGGCCGGTCCTGAGATTTCGGGGGCCCGGGGCAGATAACAAAAAGGGGGCCCTAAAGTCATATAAATATATATGGTTTTTCTATTTCAATTGCAAATTACTACTCATTTTACACTAATTTATAATTTATGTTGCCTTATCATCTCAACTATTCCAAAAAAGGGTACATAAAAGTTGCTCGCTCTTTTCAATCGATACATTTTTTACCCTTTTCAATCGATACTTATTTTCTTTTATTTGGTGAATTAGTTACACTTCTCTGCACCTCAAATTTTATCATCCTATAATATTTTGCTACATTGTTCTTCAATAGTAACTAAAGCTAATTCCTCGAAATCCCTAGTAGAAGTACTTACTTTATTTCTGAGGAAGCACTGGAAGACTTTTTCTAGGACTCAATCAACTCATATGCATGTTCTTTTTTCTCTTTGTATACTTTCCAACTAAATTAATAGCATTATTGCTAAGTAGCACATACATACGATACAAGAAATTAAGAACACTGCTAATTAAATATAGAATAAAGAGGCATGGAACAAGGTACCTTGAAGGCTAGAAAATAGAAATTGCAAGCTTTTACTGCTGCTTACAAGTCACGAACAGAAATCCCAGTTTTCCTTTTCTGTTTCCAAATAATACAGGAAATTGGAGTGTGTGAGAGAGATATGTACGAGAACTAAAACTTCATGAACCGAACAGTCATACAAGTCTATATAAAAAGAAGAGGAGGTTGATGAAATCTTGAAAATCACATTACCATTCTCCACTAATCGCGTCCAGCAGCCGAAAATCACAAATACGATGCCGGTGACATGACGTTGAACTTGCCATTGGCATGGCCGATTCGTTGCCAATTATGGAAGAGAAGAAATAGAAAGACGAGAACACCATTGGCGTGAGGCAAGGCCAGAATTAACGGTCTGTTACAGTTCTTTCCATCTTTTGATTGAGAATTAATTAGTCAATCTTTTACATGGGAAAGAATTATGTTACATGGCAAATAATTCTTTGCCTTCTTTAGAATCAGGCGATCTGTCAACACGGGAAAGAATTATATCCAAAAAATTACAATTCTTTCCTTTTTTGAGAAGAATTACAATTATTTCCTAAACATCACACACATCCATCGGGGGCCCTTCCTACTCGGGGGCCCGGGGCGGCCGCCCCCCCTGCCCCCCCTCAGGGCCGGCCCTGCGGAAGATACCCCTGGGGCGGATCATTCTTTATCCAGATGTCTTCGAGCAAGTGTGGGGTTGGGAGCGGTTGCTGCCATACCAGTTCGGTCCGTGTCCTTCTATCTGGATTATATCAAGGAGTAACACAAGCAATGGCGCGAACCACATTGTCCCCGCCGTCGGTGGTGGCAACTCAAAGCCCGACAAGTGGATGATCTTGCCAAATGGCAGCCGGAATGGCAAGAACGCCCTCGGCGTCGGCGCCAAATTCGTAAACTCCTACATGCCTCTTCTGAACCATTGTTCAGTAATTATGTTTATTACTTGGAAGACATTTTTCATTACATGTTTAGAGTATCTCAAGAGGTTCAAAAGAAATCTCTCCCAATAATTTAGAGTATTCATTTTGTTAGACTCTGATGAATGACGCAGAGGCAGGGTAATCCTCTTTTTTTTTTTAAAAAAAAAAAACTCTGGTGTGATATAAGGAATAGTGGTGCTTTTGTCTGTTTTTGCACACCAAAGCAACCATGTGTCCATGTGTATGCAGAGTTGCAGAGACATCGTGATCTGTGTGACGGCGTCGACACTTGTATCTGTTGGGCCTGACCCCCACGAGTGCGAGAGAATCGCTCCCACGCCTGCATTGCGGGTGCAGGCGATTTGCATCTGTTGGGCCTGCACGAGGGAAACAGTCGATTCCTACGTTCCTGTGAGCCTGGCTGAGAGGCCTCCTTTTGCATGGGTCGGGCCAGGCTAAAGACACCATGCAGGGAACCAAATAGGTTGGATTTTGCGGGAGCAACTAGTTAACGAGCGCTCCTTCGGGAGCCTCGCAGCGATCAGCGCCACTTGGCGCGTTCTCAGCCATTCGCCACGTGTCGTGCTCTGGGCGCTCCCTCCGGATTTTTTTCCGCACGCGTTTTCGGCTATTAAACTGTTTTCCCAGGTTTTTTCGACGTTTTGGTTTTCCACCGTCTTCCTTAACTTTTCGATAAAAAAATTCAATTTTTTTGGTGCGAAAAACTCATTTTTTTTTCCGTGAGAGTCACGGTTTTGCTTACGCGAGGGGCACGGTTTTGTTTACGCGAGAGGCACGGTTGTGCTTTCGCGAGAGTCACGGCCGTGCCTCTCGGAAAGGAAAAAAAAACACGTTTTCTGTTTTTTTTCCTTTCGCGAGAGTCACGGTTTTGCTTCCGCGAGAGGCACGGTTGTGCTTTTGCGAGAGTCACGGCCGTGTCTCTCGGAAAGAGAAACAACGTGTTTTCTATTTTTTTTCATTTCGCGAGAGTCACGGTTTTGCTTCCGGGAGAGGCACGGTTGTGCTTTCGCGAGAGTCACAGTCGTGCCTCTTTGGAAACGAAAAAAAACATGTTTTCTGTTTTCTTTCTTTCGCGAG
>LR738710.1:828234400-828255616 GCA_902687465.1 Secale cereale | reverse complement strand
GGAAACAACGTGTTTTCTATTTTTTTTTCATTTCGCGAGAGTCACGGTTTTGCTTCCGGAAGAGGCACGGTTGTGCTTTCGCGAGAGTCACGGTCGTGCCTATTTGAAAACGGAAAAAAACACGTTTTCTGTTTTCTTTCTTTCGCGAGAGTCACGGTTTTGCTTCCTCGGGAGGCACGGTTGTACTTTCGTGAGAGTCACGGTCGTGCCTTCTCGGAGACGAAAAAAACGCGTTTTTTCCCCGAGAGTCACGGTTTTGCTTCCGTCAGAGGCACGGTTGTGATTTTGCGAAAGGCACGGGCGTGCCTCTTCCGGAAAGGGAAAAACTAGTGCGCCCGGTTCGGTTTTTTCGTGAAATTTTTTTCGTCAAAACCTATCAACATGGGATCTAGTTTTGAAGATCTCGACGCGAGAAATTGAACGATGAAAACGGTTCAAGATTTGGACGTACGGTTTAAGAGATAAAATACATGCAGCGCGTCACTTGTCGCAACATGGGGTTTGGGGTGATCTTTACAACGAGTACTAGTGATTTCAGGATTTTGCATACCAGGTGTGAGCCAGGTATTTCTCAAAAAAAGAAAGGTGCAAGCCAGGTGCAAGCCAACCAACCAAACACGGCCTGTATATCCGTCGGCGGCAGCGGTCTCCAGCGGCAGAGAGGAACTTCTTTCGGCCAGCGCGGAGAGCGGGAGGTATTTGGGCCAGGGCCAGGACCAGGACGAGGCCGCTACAATTGGAGGCCCAAACCCACCCAATCGTCACGCTGCGCATCAGCAGCATTCTTGGGCCAATTCGCGACCCCGACCAAAACCCTAGCCGCCCGGGGCGGCGTTGCTACGAGGTGGAGGCGCGAGGCGAACATCACCGGCGACGCTGCCGTCCTCCCCGCGCCGACGATGCGTGGGGGCCACGGGTCTGTGTATTGGCACGGGCCTTTCTCAAATTAAGGATAAGCTCCTATAAATCTGCTGCTATAATTTGGTGCTTTAAGATTTTAGCATTGCCCCAACTTCCTTCTACAACTTGGAAGATAATATCTTCAAAATTAGTAATCTACTTTGAATATTAGTGCCATCTGAATTTGAATGCTATTGTGACGGGCCACTTCATGCATGTCTTAAAATTAGTATATGCAAAGGGGGGAGAGAACAGAGATAGACGATATGAAACTCTGCTTGCATTTTTTTATGCGTAACCATTACCATCTCTTGCAGTTCATAACTTCATATGCATGGTAGTCCTCAACTCTTATTTGAGGCTTTTGTTTGCTGAATTATCATTAGTACCATATCTAACATTACCAAACTGCACTTTAAGGAAACCACAGTGCCTCCTTGATATTTCAACAATTAACTCTGCTTTTCCCTGCCATGCTATAATTAGCAAAGCACACTGCCGCTTTTCAAGTGCAAACCTCAACTCCACATGATTTTATGAAGCCCATACTGATTCTAATCTACTTCTCTGTCTTACAGATTTTTTTAAGGAAACGGCAGTGTGCTGCCTATGCATTAAGAAGGGAGAGTTTTACAGGAGAGCTGTAAAATAATTACAAGAAGCTGATACCCTGAATCAGCTTGAATCCAATTTGAGCTTGAAGGAAGCTGATACTTGGCCAGTTGGCCTGCCGAGGTATGTCCATAAAAATAGTATGTCATATTTTTATATTAATCCAAAGGGTTATAAAAACATCCAAATTTTAATTCCTCCAATGTACTCCGAAATTTAGCCTCAAGATGCCCGTGACCGTGAGAAGGCCGCAACTGAGCTGAGTTGTGCAAAGCACTACACTACACCAGAGGACTTTGTCATTCACTGTTGTGTTGGCCATTTCTACAGTGTTGACGGACAATTTGAGGCCTGGAAAGGTAAATCCACCAACTCCTGAGTTGATCGATCATATGACACCCATAGGCAATAATTCAGTTTGCAATTTCTAGGTGGCCACGAGAAGGCACTGGTTGCCTTCTGTGGCGTACTTCCACAAAACATCTGCATGCAGAGTTGCAGAAATAGTGTGGTCTGCGACTGTTGCTGTGTTGCAGTAGGTTAAACCGTTAAATATTTAAGTGTTGCCAAGGTCTCGATGGATAAGTGTTCTGAATAGTTTGTTGTATGGAATACATTGGTAATACAACGGCTGGCTTGAAGCTGGCGAAACTGCTACTCAGGGAGGCGTTTGTGTTGGAGGCGATGGGTATTATGCCTTCCAAAGATGCTGTGTTGGCTGTGAGTATTTGTTTTCTACTGCTGGATGTCTTGTTTACCAACTGGGGAGCTCTCATGAGGTGTTTTTTATATACAAGAGATAGGATGACTGAGCACCAAACCAAAGTTTTTTGTATCTTCTCTTGCCACTTTCTAGTTCCTGAATTGTACTGTCTTTATTTTCTTATACATCACTATTGTTTGTCTACATTTTTAGCTTAGCATCTTAATTATGTCAATTCTTTGGAGTGTTTTATACCGAGAATAGCACGGTGGTAAGACCGCCACGAGTGGGACTGCCAACCAGGACTCGAACCTTGGATTAAGCCAGTTTAGAAAAAAACAAATAATGTAATACTTACTGCAAACTTGTGTATGAGATCATATTCTGGATATGAATATGCGATGTAAATGATTGGCATAGGCTCAATATTTTCTGCTGAAGGTAGATACCAAAGTTCAATTCAGATGGAAATTTTGGTACTCTGGGCTTCTGCAAAGGGTAGCCTGGACTTTTGATTTATCATGCAGCCTTGTTTTAAAAAAAAACGTAAAATCAACCCTTTTCGCATTGCACTCTTTTGCGTCCTCAAAATTGCATCCTTTTGAGAACCATTGAAATCATATGCAATACTTGGCTATGCATGGCGGCAAATGGCAAAAACATCATATAATCATCCAAGAAATATGAACTGTAATACAATGAATAATAACAAGATATAAAGAAAGTTGCTCTGAACTAATTTTACACTGGGGGATGCTTAGTTCTTACGGCGTTTCTTCACGAGCTTGCTCAGCGCTTTTCTGTGCCTTGATATACTCTGTGATTGCCTCAGCGAGGCAAGCTAGTGCACTGGTACTGACAAAGGATGTGTTGCCTGACATGTCGTCATCAACTTCATATTCGATGGTTGACCTTATTGTAGATGTTTTATCAGTTTGCCCTATAATCTCGATTCTCATCAAATATTTCTGAAATCCATGATCTAGAAGGCCCCCTTCTACTATTATTGCCTCCTTGACATAGTTTTCATGGTCAATCTTGATGAACTTTTCCTTTTGATATTCTAGTGGAGGAACCCCTAGCAACATAAACCACCAAAATTAAAATTACTGAAGCTGATGCATATTACGAAGCCAAAAAAAGGCATAACTGAAGTGCATGTGTTCAGGTTCTAACCATGAGAAAAGGTGAGATGCAAAACCGTCCCGACACCGCCATCTCCATCAACAAGCTCGGCCTTTTTGAAGATATCGGGAAGCAATTGAGGGACTACCTGGCTAATACGGAGACCTCCATACATCTCCCATACGTCGGCCGCGGGGAGGCCTGTCTCGAACTCATGGTAAAGGCTACCTTTCATTGCTTCGGTGAGCTCTGGGTGGAATGCGAAAGATTGCACGGTAAGTTCTAGCTTCTTGGTACACAGATTTATAGGTCATTGCATTGCATTCTTAGAATATGTGGCTGACAGATTGAGGTGACAACCCCAGAACATGACAAATCTGAATAAACAATTGCTTTTTATATGATATAGTTTACAATAAGGTGCCGGGCCTGCCAGGTTGCCATCAATTTGAGTTGCATCTTATCTTTATTTGGCTTGACTGGTCATAACAACAAAATTCCTACGCATGAGTATCTTTTTCGATGAAATGCAGCAGCGTTGCTTTAATTGTTTATATGATGTAACCAACCATAAGGTGCCATGTCACCATCAATCTAAGTTATATCTTGTCCTTGTTCGGCTTAACTGGCCATAAGAACAAAATGCCTATGAATGAGACTCTTTTCCAAGTATGTGATGATACATCATGAAATTTAAGGTAAATTTTATCATCAGAAAGGGTTACCCCAGCTTCATTAACGAAAGAAAGTTAAGGTACATGGACTGCACAATATCTGTGTATCACTATGGGTGGGGTTCATATGCTGAAACATACTCCCTCCGTCCCAAATTACTTGTCACAAAAATGGATAAAAGTGGATGTATCTAGAACTGATATACGTCTAGATACATCCATTTCTTCGACAAGTAATTCCGGATGGAGGGAGTACTATCTATGTTTCAACATTAGTCTGATCTGGCTCTCAAATTCACACATAATATTTGTGCAAGGAAAATAACGTGAAATCAGATTTTGATCTGTTTTCAAGTATTGATACACTTTGCGGTGAGCTATTGAAAGAATTAATTGCTCTAGGCAACCTTCTGCCCCTTGATGGTATCCTGCAATTTTCTCAGCAGTTGCAGCCATACCGAAAAAGGCTTTCGCCCCGCTTTATATATAAAGCAAACCGCTCGAACCAAACATCCAACAATGTTCACACACACACAGACACACTCAAAGTCAAACATACAGATAAGGTAGCAGTAAGGTTAATGCTGAGGGCACAACTCAACAAGCCCTAAGAACAAAAGGACACACACAAAGACCGCCACAAACGAAGCATGCCTAATTAAGCTCCGGCGGCGGTGGCGGAAGCGGGGGGGCCATGCGGAAGGCCATCGATCAAAGGTCGGTGAGGAGGGTGTTGATGACGCTCCGGTCCTGGGGGCGGCTAAGCGGCCGCCAGAGCTGCAAATAGCCACACATTTTGAAGATCGCGTCAGTCGCACGTCGTAGAGGCACTTTCTGAATAACAAGCTTGTTGCGAATATTCCAAAGAGTCCACACGAGGATCCCAATGCACAACCATCTAATATGGCAGTAACGCGGGGAGGAGGCATGGATCTCCGCGAGTAAGTCGGGGAAGTTGGTATTGCACCGTTGTCCGCCGACCGTTTCACGGAAGCACGACCACAGGAACTGGGCCGTGGAGCAGTTGAAGAAAATGTGGTTCGAATCCTCAACCGTGGCACACAGGGGACACATCCAGTCCCCAGGGCCATTGCGCTTGCGGACTTCAACCCCAGTGGGGAGACGTCCCCGGATCCATTGCCAGAGGAATATCCGGATCTTGAGGGGGAGGTGAATGTCCCAGATCAGGCTAAAGGGCTCAGGGGCCAGCGAGGGGGCGATGGTAGTGTACATAGGTGCGGTACTGACCATAACTTCAAGCTCATGGTTCCCTTCATCAATCTCATACTCAATAGTCGATCTTATTACTCAAGAACTGGGTCCTTTCCCAATGAATTCAAACCTGACCATGTAATAGAGGAACCTGAGCTTCAGAATGTCCCCGTCGATCATTTCAGCTTCCTTGATGTAGTTTTCATTGTCGACCTTGATGAATTTCTCCAGGCCAGGAATCCCTAGCAAGCAGTGGCGGAGCGTCAACCAAATACTAGGTGGGGCCAAATGAGTGTATGACATAGAAAAGGGTAGGGTGATCAGAGACGTCGGACGATTAGTAGAGCGATTAGCAGAAAAATAAGCATATTTGGCCAAATTTCCACTACCAAGGAGGGGCCAGGGCCCGGAATTGTCCCCACTATGCTCCGCCACTGCTAGCAAGCAGCAAGCAGTTACTTGGCCAGTATGCTCATTCGCAACATCGCTCCGGTCTTTGGCCAGTCATGTTTGCAGATTGCGGTGTTGAACTTTGGCGGACTAGAAATGACACAGTTTTCAACAAAATACAGACTCCCATTGTGGTGATCAAAGTTCACAGTCGATAAAAGGGACCACAAGGCAAACCAATAGAGTGTGGTGTAAGCGGTGAAGCAGAATATGAATTGGAACTGCTTGAACTATAAAGGGCTTCCGCTATCGCGCTACCTCGAGAGCTTCGGAAACGGTATACTCGCTTCACTCATCTGTAATGGTATCCTTGAAAAGCTAGCTAAAGTTGGTTCTAGACAAAGTTCTCCTAAGGAGGGCGGAAGGAAAAACAAGAGCACTATAGCTCTACATTACGCTTCGGGGGCCTCGTCTTACTCACCTTCTACTAATAAGACCGTGACAAAACAACCAGCACAACAATAGGCAAGGACAAAGGAGCGAGCTCTGGGAGGGTACTGCGCCGTGGCTTGGGAAGTGGTGTGTGCATCGAAGTGGGCAGGGGCCTGGGAGTGCCAGACTTGCGGTGGCTCAACAGAGCGATGCAGGCCCGCTGGCCCTGGCTCCAGAGGACAGATACGGCGCGACCATGGGCTGAGTTTAAGATTGCCGTTCCTAAGGAGGCTATGCAACTATTCAGAGCAGCAACGCATGTGAAGCTGGGTGATGGGAGGCAAGCACGATGTTGGGAAGATCACTCGCTTGAAGGCTGGAGGGTTCAGGAGCTTGCACGCAGATATACGCAAGAGTGTCCTCGAAGGCTCGTGGAGAGCGATCCGTGCGACAGGCCTTGCTCGCAGGCGACTGGGCACGGGATGTTGGCCGTGAGATGAATGCGGAGCAAATTCAGGAGTTTCTTGCCCTCTGGGCCAAGAGGGAACGTTCCCGTGGCCCGACGAGGACGTCGGTTCCTCTGAGTTGGGGTGTATGTGATAGCCTGGCTTATTAGGGATGATGGACTACTCATATCAATAAGGAATTCCTTCTTTTCCGGAAGCCCATTCGGACAGAACTCCAAAGTTAAGCGTGCTCAGCTTAGAGTAGTTTCAGGATGGGTGACCGACCGGGAAGTTGCTCCCGGGTGCGCACGAGTGAGGACAAAGTGCGCAGAAAAGACTAGTATTGATATGTGGGGCCAGTCTAGATCCCGCCAGGAGTAACGACCATCGGCGGGTGTGTCTGGGGCGTTACAGGGTAGACCTTTACAGATAAGTGAAACGAGGATTTAGGTATATAAGGAGACGATCCGCCAAGCGAGCCCGCCTGATACCGACTTTCATTGATAGGCCATGAAACATAGAGAATGGGAACTTGTTCGCACGTACCTCGACTGTAGGTCCTGAGATTGACGAGTGTGCTTTCGCCCACAGCTTCTGTTGCTTAACCGGCTCGTGGTGTTTATGGTCCGACCCGGTACAACCGCTAAGCTCATTTTTCATTTCCATGTGTTGTTACTAGCCTCGAGAGAGATGTTTCACATGATTCACCTGCAACTGATAACAACTGATAAACCGGTGGGATAATGCTAAAACTGTCCTTTTTCTGATCATAGAGGAGCCGTATGAAGCTAAGGTTTCATGTACGGTTTTGCAATAGCGGTGGGAGCTGTGATGTTATTATCGACTATGATTATCTAACAGTTCAAGTACAATTGATATAGTTGAAGCACAACCAAAATATGATTTTTGTTATGAAATTTTTGGCGTCATCCTATAGGCTTTCTAGTGTTTAGAATGTCTTCTTTGGCCGAATGTGAAAGATTACCCAGAGGGGAAATTAGTTGCAGGTTATCAAACCGAATATTTCAGTATCAAATATGGTTTCTTTTATCTTCTTTCTTACTTATCCTTATTAGTTTTTTTCTTTATTTGTAACAATTCTTTACTCAGGCGGGTGGAATTTCTTTATTCCCTACATATCCACGATTCTCCGAGTGTAGGAATCACACTAGTTATCTTGACCTTAATTCGGTCAAGCAGTTTTTCCTTACTATACTCCAGTACGAACAGGAAAAGAATCTATGTACTCAACGGTGCATTGTAATTATCTGGGATTTCTTTTGCTCTTTAAAGCAAAACGGTGTCTTGACTCTCAAAAATAGTGCGTGTTAATATCCATGTAGACAAAGATAGAGATAACAACGAACTGGATGCATAGTAAAACAAAAAACTTGTGAATTGTTTTCGTAGGCTAACTAACCAAATCATAGGATCTAGCACGAGTCCGGATAAAACACCGCACCCCCACCGCGTCTATCTATATAAGCTAATCCCTCGACTTCGAACATGAAAAGATTTGGGAGTCAGTTGAGGTCGAGGGATTAGCCTATATAGACACGGCGGGGGCGCGGTGTTTATCCGGTCTCGTGCTAGATCCTATGATTTGGTTCGTTAGCCTACGAGAACCAGTCACAAGTTTTTTGTTTTACTATGCATCCAGTTCATTGCTATCTCTATCTTTATGTATATGGATATTAACACCCACTATTCTTGAGAGTCAAGACACCGTTTTGCTTTAAAGAGCAAAAGAAATCCTAGATAATTACTAATACACCGTTGAGTACACATATTCTTTTCATGTTTGTACTGGAGTATAGTAAGGAAAAATTGCTTGACCAAATCAAGGTAAAGATAACTAGTGTGATTCCTACACTCGGAATCATGGATATGTAGGGAATAAAGAAATTCCACCCGCCTAAGTAAAGAATTGTTACAAATAAAGAGGAAACTAATAAGGATAAGTAAGAAACAAGATAAAAAACCATATTTGATACCGAAATATTCGGTTTGATAACCTGCAACTAATTCCCCTCTGGGTAATCTTTCACATTCGACCAAAGAAGACATTCTAAAAACTAGAAAGCCTATAGGCGGTAATCTTTCACATTCGACCAAAGAAAACATTCTAAAAACTAGAAAGCCTATAGGCTAACGCCAAAGATTCCATAAAAAACTATATTTTGGCTGTGCTTCAACCATATCAATTGTACTTGAATTGTTAGATAATTATAGTCGATAATAACATCACAGCTCCCACCACTATTGCAAAACCGTACATTAAACCTTAGCTTCATACGGCTCCTCTATGATCAGAAAAAAGACTGTTTTGGTATTATCCCCTGGTTTATCAGTTGAAGGTGAATCCTGTAAAACATCTCTCTCGAGGCTAGCAACAACACATGGAAATGAAAAATGAGCTTAGCAGTTGTACCGGGTTAGGACCATAAACACCACGAGCCGGTTAAGCAAAAGAAGCTGTGGGCAAAAGTACACTCGTCAATCTCAGGACCTACAGTCAAGGTACGTGCGAACAAGTTCCCATTCTCTATGTTTCATGGCCTATCAATGAAAGTCGGTATCAGGCTGGCTCGCTTGGCGGGTCGTCTCCTTATATACCTAAATCGTCGTTTCACTCATCTGTAAAGGTCTACCCTTCGAAAGGTAGGTTGAGTTCCCCCATTTGTAGCCAGTCATAGTCTACTCGCAGGTCAAATATTGGCGTAGACAACAGATAATATGCTAGGTAGGAAACCGAAGAAACTCTTACTATACGGGAATTTGCAATTCAATATGACAACCGATCAGAAGAGATTGGACGATCCCAATGCGTCGCCCTCCTTCGCAATACCGGAACTATCTGATTGAGGTCCATGAACACAGAAAGCGGAAGCGACAATAGATACGGATAGACTGGATCGAGAAAGGGATTTCAGCCAATCCTTGCTTATTACTGGGCTGGTTGTTTTGTCATGGTCCGATTAGTAGAAGGTGAGTGAGTAAGACGAGGTCCCCGAAGCGTAATGTAAAGCTATACTGCTTTCGTCTTAACTTCCGCCCTGCTTAGGAGAACTTTGTCTAGAACCCACTTTAGCTAGTTTTCAAGGATACCATTACAGATGAGTGAAGCGAGTATACAGTTTCCGGAGCTCCCGAGGTAGCGGAAGCCCTTTCTAGTTCAAGCAGTTTCAAACTTTCAATTCCTATTCCGCCTCACCGCTTACACCACACTCTATTGGTTCACCTTGTGGTGCCTTTCGATCAAGGTCTACTTTGGTTGATCCACTTTCTTCTACAACGCGTTATACGCATCGAAGTTAGCCAGGTTCCTACCGCTTCTTGATATTATGGATTTTGCAATGCCTGAACGCCGCCAGTGCTTCTACAACCAGCGGATACTATTTAACATAAATAATAAGTAGAAATGGACAAACGAGTGTGGCTACACAGAGTGAGGAAAAAAACATGGTGGTACCAGCATTGCGTATCACTCACTATGCTTTATGTAATACTCCCTCCGTCCCAAAATAAGTGACGCAAAAATGACTCAACTTTGTACTAACGCAAAAATGACTCAACTTTGTACTAACTTTAGTACAAAGTTGAGTCATTTTTGCGTCACTTATTTTGGGACGGAGGGAGTATATGGCTTAAGCAATGGTAAAATGGGAGTCCTGAGCAAATCTTTTCTTCTCCTTCGAAGGTTAGGTATCTGCTCGTTAGTTCAGCGCCGCATAAATACTGACTTTAAAAGGGGCACTAACAAGGCAGTACTCACCCTATCATAGTTGTCCCTATAGATATTTCCCTGGGAAGCAGTAATTTGTGACAACCTTAGGCTGTTGAACTGCCCTTCAAGGAAGGATTCAGAAAAGGACCGTGCTTCTCGCTGTGTCAATAAATTTCCAGTCGATCAGGACTTTTTTTTTCTGGTTTTCAGTCCAGACCTCGGCCAGTTCTTTTGTGGTTTCTAGTCTATTCTTGTTTGTTTTGGTTCTTCCTTCAATCTTTTGGCTGTTTCCAGATCCCCAGTCTGTGCCCCACCCCCAGTCTGTGCCCCTCTTTGTGCTTCCCGCCCTCTGTTGGCTTTTCTGAATATAAGGTAGGGAGCTTTACCTTCTCAAAAAAATATTTTAAGTGTTTTATACTGATTTTTTTAAATAAATGCATAGAGTTAAGTCAGTTTAGAAAAAAAAATCAATACTTCATGCAAACTTGTATGTGAGATCATATTTTGGAATTTGGATGTGAATATGTGATGTACTATAATTAGATTAGGCCCAAGAATTCCGGCTGAAGGTTGATCGTGAAATTCATTCAGATGGGAACTTTGGCAACCTGGGCTTCTGGCAAAAGGGTATAGTCTGGTATTTTGTTTTATCAGCTATCTATTTTCCCAAGAGTATGAAATCGTCCTTTTTTTGCATCACACTCATTTGATGCACCATTATTGTGTCCCCAAAACTGCATCCTGTTGAGTACCATCGAAATCATCGACAATAGTTGACTACACATGACAGTAAATTGCAACATGATCATATAATCATCCAATAAATATACAGTGAATAACAAGTCCAAGAACTACAAACAGCAATACAGCGAATAACAAGCTATAAAGGAAGTTGCTCTGAACTTACTTTACACTGTGGGGAATGCTTTGTTCTTACAACGTTTCTTTACGAGCTTGCTCAGCGCTTTTCTGTGCCTTCATATACTTTGTGATGGCCTCAGCAATATGAGCTACACCACTGGTAATGACAAAGGAAGTGTATAAAGGAAGTTGCTCTGAACTTACTTTACACTCTGGGGAATGCTTTGTTCTTACAACGTTTCTTCACGAGCTTGCTCAGCGCTTTTCTGTGCCTTGATATACTTTGTGATGGCCTCAGCAATATCAGCTACACCACTGGTACTGACGAAGGAAGCGTTATCTGTCTTGTCGTCATCAATTTCGTATTCAATGGTTGATCTTATTGTAGATGTCTCGTCTGTTTGCCCTATAATCTGAAATCGTACCAAACATTTCTGAAATCCATGATCTAGAACGCCTCCTTCTACTACCAGTGCCTCTTTGACATAGTTTTCATTGTCAATCTTGATGAACTTTTCTTTTTGATATTCTAATCCAGGAATCCCTAGCAACATCAATCACCACAACGAAATTACCTGAAGCTGATGCATATACTGTGAAAGCCAAACAAAAGGCATATGAAGTGTATGTGTTCAGGTTCTAACCAGGAGAGTAGGTGAGATGCAAAACTGTTCCAACGCCACCATCTCCTTCAAGAAGCTCGACCTTTTTGAGCATAACCGGAAGCAATTCAGGGACTAGCTGGCCGATACGGAGGCCTCCATAGATCTCCCATACCTCAGCTGCGGGGAGGCCTGTCTCAAAGTCATGGCAGAGGCTCCCTTTCATTGCTTCTGTGAGTTCTGTGTGGCTTGCCAAAGATTGCACATTGAGTTGTAGCCTCTCGGTACATAGATTTTTTCTGTGTAGAACATAAGTCATCGCAGTTGTTGGAATATGTGGCTGACAGGCTGAGATGTCACCACCAGAACATTACAAGTGTGAATAGACAATTTACATTAAAAGAAATCTGGTGTTTATATGATATAGTCAACTAGAAGGTGCCATGTTGCCATCAATCTAAGTTGTATTTTGTCTTTACTTGTCTTAACTAGCCATAACCGCCAAATCCAAGGTGCATGAGAATCTTTTCCAAAACTCCAAGTATGTGATGATACATAATGAAATTTACGGTACTTCCTAAATCAAACCTTCATTAACGAAAAAAAGAAGTTAAGGTACATTTTTTCGAGAAAAGGAGCATCAGGGCTCCCAATTTCATTTTGATGAAACTGATAAAGTTAAGGTACATGGACCACGAAATATCTATATATCAACTCTGTGATATTCGTATGATCAAACATACTATCCTAATATGTTTGATCATCAGTCATTTTATTTTTCAAGGAAAACACACAACATGGAATCAGACATTATTTCTGTCGAAGCACTGATACAGTTTGCTCTGAGCTATTGCAGGAATTAATTGCTCTGAGCGATCTTCTGCTCCTTGAGGTACCCTGCAAATTTCGCAGCAGTTGCAGCCAGAGGTCCGGTGCTGACCATGGCCTCAAGCCCGGGGTGAGTTTCATCATTGATCTCATACACAATGGTCGATCTGATCACCGAAGAACTGGGCCCTTTGGCGATGATCTCGAACCTGACCATGTAATAGATGAACCCGAGCTTCAGGATGTCTCCATCGATCGTCTGCGCTTCCTTGATGTAGTTCTCATTGTCAACCTTGATGAATTTCTCCTTGTATGTCACCAGGCCAGGGATCCCTAAGCAAAAAAGCAGCAAGCCGTCATCCGGTCAGTATACGCACCGGCGACTTCAGGAGGACTGAACTGAAGGGTGGTTTCTGGAAATCTCACCTGGAGCAAATGTGAGCTGCAAGACGGTGCCGACATCGCCGTCGCCGCTCACGAGCTCAATCTTGGCGAGCACCTGGGGGAGAAGTTCGGGCAGCAGCTCCGCCGCGCGGAGCGTGCCGTAGAGTCCCCACAGCTCGGCGGCGGGCACGTCGGCCTCGAACTCGTGAACCTTGTTCCTCCTGATCGCCATGGGAGTGTGACTAGGGAAGTGTCTGTCAACCAAGAAAGAAGCTGATGCAGTTCAGTGTGTGACGGTGTTTACAACTGATGAACTGCATATATAGGCAAGTGAGGCATGAGCCATGACAGCCGAACACGGCCTAAAGTCTTCGCTCGGAATCTCGAAGGTTGAGATGCCACGGTGACAACGAGGGGCGCACTTTTGGCTGGAGTTATCCTGGCATTGTTTTGCCAGAAGTTGAAAAAATATATTGGGTGGTTTCCCTTGGAGGCAAATAAAGTACAGTATTTGCGTGGTTTGCAGGCCGGAAGTGTACAATAATCACTTTTGGCCTGCCTGGACCAGTGGACAAAGCGATTCTCTTCTTGTAAGCCCTTTTCTTTTACTACTATATTTGGAGGGACTGATTCCGTTCCTCTATAAGCACCTGGTTCTTGCCTGCATGTCTGATTGCGTCTGTCTCCATATCGTCTGCCGATTTGTTTACTGCTGCTGCTTTGTTATCGTGGAAACCAATCATTTGCACGTCACTGCTCTGATCCTCATGTGCTGGCCGGCTGCCGTTTGTGCGATTTTGTATGCCTGTCGAAGCCAATCCTGGCGCCATCATTTGCTCCCATCTTGCTATGCTGTGCAGGCTGGAGTTTCGGTACGGCGATGACAAAAAATATGACAAAAAATATTAGGTTGATTCGCCGCGGCGATCTGGGGTGTTCTTTTTCGTTGATTCTTGAGAGATTTGAACCAAGGGCAAGGCAATATGGTGTTTTGGGGCCTGCCCTTAATTGGTCCGTCACGGATGCCTGGCGCCGAAAGCAAATTCCATTGCCTACTCTAATTCTGTCCCCGAAGACACACAGTAGCCAGGCATCTCCCAGAGGCCAGCAGAGTGCTCCATTCACAGCTGGTGGCATTGCCCTTGACGGGGGCGGCGGCCGGTGAGGAAGATGGAGCCAGCAGCCGGCAATCACCGGCGCCGGATTTGTTGCTGCGCTCTATGGCTATGTATTTATTTCTTATTTTGAGGGGAAGGGGTTTATCCCTGGTTTCTGTACAAAATCATAGATGTTCTTATAGAATATGTAAAACGAAAACAATTTTGGGAACCATCTGTTTCAACAGTGGGACAATATATATCCGGTATCCCAGGTATATGAAGATATCCTTTTGGGGAGATCAAAGTTTCATTTCGCCTGCAATTAACGCATGGAAATTATAAAAAAATACATGAACATTTTGTTCGAAAGCCACCAAGAATAATGAAAACTAAAAAAACATTTTTTTTCAAGTACATGAACATTTTTTTCAACTCAAAAAGAGTACTCCCTCTGTTCACTTTTATAAGACCTTGAAGACATTTCAGACAAGGTGCAAAACAGGCTGTTTTGAGTTGTCTGAAACGACTTACAAAAGTGAACGGAGGGAGTACATGATTTTTTGAAATGTAGGTCAACATTTTTAAATTAAATGCATCCTAAAAGAATACTCACATTTTTTCGAATTTCATGATTTTTTTTGAGAATACACTAATCTTTTCCAAAAGTACATAAATATGTTACTCCAGCATGGAATGATATATTTAACTATTTCCATGATTTAAACATATTGTAATTTATGTTTTTATCAAAATTCTGAAATAAAAATACCTACTTTCTAACGGGCCGCACCAATTGTTGCCCATTAAACCGGGTTGCCGGTGATGGGGCGTTAATTCCTGCACAAATCGGTATACAACGACTCCTCCTATGCGAGCGTTGCTGCACGAGACAGTACTCGGCCGCCTATTAAACCACGGGTCTCATCATGCTGATGTCTTGCTTGTTTTTTCTTTCTTATTTATTTTACATATATTATAAAAATAAAATAGTCAATATTTTCGTAAATGTTCATCGCAAATTTAAAAAATGTAAATTTAATGTAAACAATCCTCACCCACCTCTAGACAATTTTTTTGTATCATTAATAAAATGTATGTGACATTAAAATAGTGTTCACACGTTTAAAAAATGAACACGAACTTTTCTTCGAAAGTGTTATACAATGTAAAAAAATATTGTTATAACTCAAAAAACGTTTTAGGTGTATGCCAAAAATTAACAATGTGTGCAAAAAAGTATATATCAATGCATATTTTAAAAAATATTATTTTTCTATTTAAATCTTTCTAAACATATAAAAAAATGTTATGAAAAACGTGCAATGTGTATGAAAAAATTGAGGTCAATACATGTATTAAAAAATGTTAGTGCTGCATTTAAAAAATATTAAACCTGTATAAAAAAAGTTCCTGCTATAAAAAAATGTACAATATGTATGAAAAATGGCAGACATGTACTGATTTTTTTAAGAAAAAAGAAATGAAGAAAACCAAGAAATAAAAAAGAAAAATGTAAAAATAAACGAGAAAGAAACATGGAACATTGAAGAAACCAGGAACGAACAAAGAAAAACGAAAAAACAAATAGAGGAAAAAAACAAAGGAAACCGAAGCAAAAAAAAAAAAAAAACTGGGTAAACCCTAAAACCCCCCGGCAAATAGTGGAAACAGAAAAAAAAACGTCCTAGCGAAGGTCCAGGAGTAGAGCGCCAACCAGAGGCGATAGGGAACTCCCACGTTGAAAATGGCGTTACATAGTTCTGGCGGTATACAACAGCCCCGTTACAAGATGCAAAAGTAATGAAGTAGTGTAGCAGGCAGTCTAAAAAAAAGGTAATGTAGTAGGCCATGGTGTATCTCTTCAGGCCTTGTTTGATACTAGTGTATTTTACGGAATTGGTGGGGATTATCCCGGTCAAACCCCTCAATCCCCACATATCCCAAAACACCGTTTGGTTCTAGTGTATTTGACATGTTTTATCCCCACATTTCCCCACAAATCCCCAAGCTTTAGTGCATTTTTCTCAATATCCAATACACTACCCTTACCTAGTGTATTGGGGATAAATGAGGATTTGAAGGGATTGGGTGAAGGTTGGGGTTTCACCCAATCCCTGTGGGGATTATCCCCACCAATCCCCTCAAAAACCCTAGTACCAAACAAGGCCTTAGGCATTTTTGACAGCCAAGCAAAAAGCTAAGGAGAAAATCTTCCAAAGTCCTCTTCGGATGTTTCCATTACCACCTTCTCTCTGACCTACGGATTGTGCATTCACCGACCAGTAATCGTACCCAATCTACAATTGAGCTGGCCACTCGGTTTATCCGGTGACAACCAACGACTTAGACTCGTATACGTGTCTAAGTCGTTGGTTGAGCCCAGGAAGGCAAGTGGCAAGTGGAGCAGGCAACGGAAGTGGACGAGCGATCCGCCGGTTGATTGATAGCGTTGTCCAAAAGCTAAGGAGAAAATCTTCCAAATTACTCTTCAGATGTTTCCATTACTAGCTTCTCTCCGACCTACGAATTGTGCATTCACCGACGAGAAATCGTACCCAATCTACAATTGAGCAGGCCACTCGGTTGATCCCCCAGCCATCCGGAAGTATGAAAATTATTGAAGGCAATGCAACTCTCGATGTATTGATCGGGTGCATAGTGCACGTATATATAGGTACAAGGGCAGCCCTCGGCCTCATCTATACAAGGAAACTAGAGGCGGGGTTGGCAGGAGATTATCCTAACAGATACAGGCACATATATGTTCAACCCCCCCTGGCAGTGGATACGTCACCGGTGACGCATAGACTGGACCGGAACTCCTCAAATGTAGGCGTCGGTAACCCCTTCGTCATGACATCGACAAACTGCTGAGCGGTGGGAACATGAAGAACGCGGACGCGCCCAAGAGCCACCTGCTCTCGCACGAAGTGGATGTCGAGCTCAATGTGCTTCGTGTGACGATGATGAACGGGGTTGGCGGAGAGGTAGACCGCGGAAACATTGTCACAGTAGACAATGGTGGCCTTCGGGATATCAAGAAGTAACTCCTGAAGAAGCTGTCGGAGCCATGAGCACTCGGCGATGGCGTTGGCCACAGCACGATACTCAGCCTCGACACTGGAGCGGGATACCGTGGGTTGTCGTTTAGACGACCACGATATGAGCGAGGGCCCCAGGTAGACGCAGTAGCCTAAAGTCGAGCGTCGTGTGTCCGGGCAGCCGGCCCAATCGGCGTCACTGTAGGCGACCAGGTCAATCGAGGGTGAGGCCGTCAACGTAAGACCCAGATCCGTGGTTCCACGGATGTACCGAAGAATCCGCTTCACCAAGTTCTAGTGAGTGTCGCGAGGGGCGTGCATGTGGAGACACACCTGCTGGACGGCGTACTGCAAGTCCGGCCGAGTGAGTGTCAAGTACTGGAGAGCGCCGACGATGGAGCGATAAAACGCTGCATCTGGCGCTGGTGAGCCATCGAACGCAGAGACCTTGGCCTTCGTGTCGATAGGCGTGGGGACAGACTTGCAGTTAAGCATGCCTGCCCGCTCGAGAAGGTCCTGCGCATACTGCTGCTGGTGAAGGAAGAACCCATCGGGGCGTCGGACCACCTCAATGCCGAGGAAATAGTGCAACGGGCCGAGGTCCTTAATGGCGAACTCAGCGCTAAGGCGAGCAGTATGCTGACGAAGTAGCTCTGGCGAGGAAGCCGTCAGGATGATGTCGTCGACGTACATGAGCAGGTAGGCGGTCGCCGGAGCTTGGTGGTAGACGAACAGCGAGGCGTCGGAGCGAGTGGCCTGGAACCCGAGCTGCTGCAGAAAACCGGCGATCCGCTGGTACCAGGCGCGAGGGGCCTGCTTCAGCCCGTACAAAGAGCGGGAGAGCAGGCACACATGATCAGGCTGAGACGCGTCGACGAAGCCGGTCGGCTGCTGACAGAATACCTGCTCCGAGAGATGGCCATGCAAGAACGCATTTGACACATCCATCTGATGCACCGGCCAGGCGCGAGAGACCGCAAGCTGAAGGACTGCACGAATCGTGCCCGGTTTGACAACCGGGGCAAACGTGTCGGTGAAGTCGACGCCAGCGCGCTGTCGAAACCCGCGGACCATCCACCGAGCCTTATAACGCTCAAGAGACCCGTCAGGACGAGTCTTATGCCGGAAGACCCACTTGTCAGAGATGACGTTGGCATGGGGTGGCCGCGGGACAAGCTGCCAGGTGCGGTTGCGCACCAGCGCGTCGAACTCCTCCTGCATCGCCGCGAGCCAGTGCGGATCGCAAACGGCGGCTCGAGCAGACGACGGGAGAGGCGACGGCGCAGATGTCGAGGCAGCGAGGAGGTACTCATCCGCGAGATAACGCGTCCTGGGCTGGCGAATACCGACTCGAGCACGAGTGACCATGCGGGTGCCCGGCGGGGCTGGCGGGGTCGGCGGGACCGGCGGCTCAGCCGGTGAGGCGGACGGGGCTGGCGAAGAGGCCGTCGAGGAGCCAGGGTCAGGCGTGGCGGACGCGCTCGCTGACCGGGCTACGGACTCAACGGGAGTTGGGGGCGCCGTGGCTGCCGGCGACGATGCGGTCGGGCCGGCGGAAGCCATCGAGGAGCCCGGGTCAGACGCATGAGATGCGCTCGCTGACCGGGCTGCGGACTCAATGGGAGTCGGGGGCGCCGTGGCCGCCGGCGAGGATGAAGTCGGGCCGGCGGAAGCCGTCGAGGAGCTCGAGTCAGGCGCATGGGATGCGCTCGCTGACCGGGAGGCAGACTCAATGGGAGTCGGAGGTGCCGGGACTGCCGGCGAAGAGGCCGCCGAGCCGGCGGGCGAGGACGCCGGGTCCGACGCCGTAGGCCCAGAGCGGGGTCCAGGGGCGGCGGGAGCGCCGAAACCAGGTGGTGGCCCACGCGCTGCAGGGGGCCCGAAGCCAGGAGGGGGCCCGAGCGCGAGATGGCGGCCTTCCCTAGGGGCACCAGGAGGCGCAGGTGATGATGGCGAGTCGGCCGGTGGCGGTACCTGGTGAAAGGGAAAAGACCTCTCATCAAAGTAAACGTGCCGTGAAGTAAAAAGTCGGTGGGAAACCAGATCATAGCAGCGATAGCCTTTGGTGTTTGGTGGGTATCCGAGAAAGATGCATGCCACGGAGCGTGGTGCGAGTTTATGGGGAGTGGTGGAGGCGATGCTAGGATAACAGAGACACCCAAAAACACGAAGATCATTGTAGGAAGGCATGCTACCGAAGAGGAGATGATGAGGTGCAAAGTTCCCACGAGCACGAGTCGGACGAATGTTGATGAGGAGAGAGGCGGTGGAGAGAGCGTCCAGCCAAAACCGGGGCGGGACATTAGCATGGAAGAGAAGAGTGCGCACACAATCATTGAGGGTGCGAAGTATCCGTTCGGCGCGACCATTTTGTTGCGAAGTGTACCGGCAGGTGAGATGAAAAATCATGCCATGTGTGGCGAGGAGGGTGCGAACTCCGGCGTTGTCGAACTCCTTCCCGTTGTCAGTCTGCAAAGCATGAATGGGACGCCCAAACTACGTAGCGACATAGGAGTAAAATGTAGTGAGAACGAAGAGTGCATCGGATTTTCTCCGCAACGGGAAGGTCCACACGTAATGCGAAAAATCATCAAGTATGATAAGATAGTATAAGAAACCCGTATTACTGGCAACATGAGATGTCCACAAATCACTATGAAGCAACTCAAATGGATACGACGCCACCGATGAGGACGTGCTAAACGGAAGATGGACGTGCTTGCCAAGACGACAAGCATGGCAAGTATGATCATCGGTTTTATTACACGTGAATGAAAAATTCCTAAGAATATGACGAAGGGTGGCTGGGTTCGGATGTCCCAGCCGAGCATGCCAAAGGTCCACCGTGGCGGAGAGAGCGACCGGAGCGGATGCGGTAGTGGTGGTGGAGGTCACCGGGTAGAGGCCATCCGGGCTGTCACATCGGTGAAGCACCATCCGGGTACGGGCGTCCTTGACAGAAAAACCCACATCGTCAAATTCAATAGTTATAGGATTTTCACGTGTAAGAGAGCGAACGGAAACAAGATTAGTGACTAACTCAGGTGAAACTAAGACATTATACATGCGAATAGGCGTGGAGTTAGACGGAAAGGAACCATGACCGACATGAGTAATGGGAAGGGAAGAACCATCCCCAACAGTGATATGACATGCGGTAGAAACTCGAGATGCGGAGTGGAGGTTACCAGGGTTGGAAGTCATGTGGGTGGTAGCCCCGGAGTCCATGAACCAGTCACCGCCTCCGATGTACATGTTGGGTGTAGGGGCGGAGTGAAGCGCCGCAAGGAGGGCCGGATCCTAGGGGGCCGACGGGAGTGCGGCGGCCAAGGTCGGATGGGTGGCGGGGTAGCCACCCGGGGCGACGTAACCCGCGGTGTAGCCGCCAGGGGCGGCGAGCAGCATCTGATGGGCGCCGGGGCGGGGGCCGAGGATCCCGGCCGGGACGGGGGCCCGTGGCACGGGCATCGTGTAAGCGTGGACCACCCCTGTCCATGGGTTGGTCGCGGCGACCCAGGGGGCCGGAGGCAGCTGCTGGTGCTGCGGCTGGCGGGACGCCCCGCCCGCGCCGGGCTGCTGCTACTTCTTGCCGCTGCGCCCCCCGCGGCGACGGTCAGGGGCAGGGGACGGCGGGCGACGGAGGCGCCGGGAAGTAGGACGCCGGTGGCGGAGGGCGCGGCGGCTGCGGAGCCGTGGGAGGGGCGGCGCGGGAGGTGCCCGCCGCAAGAGCCGTGTGCGTGGCCCGGGACTTCGCCATCTTCATCCTCCTCTCCTCCAACCGAAGATAGGCCACGACCCGAGGAAAGGTCGGATCCGGGAGAAACGTGAGGTTGGAGGCTGCGTTGCTGAACTCCTCGTTGAGGCCGGCGGTGAGCGTGCTGAGGAGGAGCTCGTCGGAGACCCGACCCTCGAGGTCGCGAAGCTCGTCGGCAAGTGATACGTCCAAAACGTATCTATAATTTCTGCTTGCTCCATGCCTCTTTTGGGTGATATTGCTATGATATTTATAAACTTCCATACACTTTTGATCATATTTGGACTAACCTATTAACTCAGTGCACCCCAGTGCCAGTTTCTGTTTTCGGCTGTTTTTGTATTTCAGGTTTTCACATTACGAGAACTGCCAGGAAAAATCCAGAAAAATTATATAAAAAATCAGCGTTCCAGAAACTACCGTGC